>JAQJVL010000047.1:657110-1344610 GCA_035578905.1 Stictocephala bisonia
TAAGGGTCGCATATTAACCTTATTAAAATTTTGAAAAAAAAACTGAAATACATATGAATTTAAATCAGGTTTTTGGGATTATTTTTAAAAAAGTTTTTTTAAAGTAAACCCTTTTGGTGAAACAATTTTCCCTTAAAAATTTTTTTTTAATTTCCTGAAATAGGACATTTTATTAGGAATTAAATTCATTTCATGATAATAAAGCAATTATTTTTTTCCCTTTTTAAAAATTTTAAAAAAAAAAGGTAGTGTGAATTGATTTAAGTGATAAGTAAATTACTGTTTAAAACATTATATGGAAAAAACCAAAAACAACAAAAAATTAATAACCAAACTTTTGAAAGGGAGACCTACCCAAACCCTTAAAATTTTTTAAAAAATTTCAAATTTTAAGAATCCACAACTGAAATATTAGATAATTTTATTTTTTGTAAATCAACCAAAAAAAAAGTTTAAAAAATTTTGTTTAAATTAATAAAATGTTTTTGAAAATTTCATCAAATTTTTTTTGGATAATTTAAAATATTTTAAAATGGGAAAACCCCATTTTTTTTAAAAACCCGATTGGTTGCCCATTTTTACCCAATTTTTTATAATAAAATAATGGATTGTATCAAAGGGCCCAAAAGGAAAAAGTTGTTTATAAAATTTTTGTTTCAAAATTTTTAAAATTTTTGATATAAATTAAAAACTTCCCCTTAATTGCTAATATAGTTTAAACCAAATTGGATTTAGGTATACTTCACAAATTAATTGTATTTTAATTCATATACAGGAAAAACTTTTGTATTATATGATGATTACTATGCAGAAATTGATGAATGTAATTTTAGAGTAAAGAATAGAGGTTATTTTGTTGATAAATTCATTGGATTACCTAAAGGAATAACATCATGTTTTAGATATACTGATGGTTTTTTATATTTCTTTAAAGATGAAAACATATACAAATATAGTGAGTTCACTGATGAATATACAAAAACTAATGTGCATCCTTTATCAATAATAAACATACATTGTATAAAAGATACTATAAAAAATATTATAGAAATGTTAAAAAGTATGATTCGTTAATTTTTTTCTTTATAAATGATTTTGTTTAAGTCATTTGATTTGTTTATTATTAGAAACCAAAATAAATTAAATAATGAAGATTGGGAAGATATATCAGAAAAATATAAACTAAGTAGTGATATGATGAGATTATTTCAAAATAACATTAATTGGAGAAAAATTGCTAGATATCAAACTTTAAGTATTGATTTTATTAGAGAATATATAGATTATCAGTTAAGAGATCATATTGATGTATTTGTGAATACCAAGAATTAAGTGAATCATTCATTAGAGAAAATAAAGATATTATTAATTGGGAATTAGTTTTAGAACATCAGAATGTATCTTCAAGGTTTATTATCGAACATTCTTTAGAAATATCTAAACAAAAGCCTGAAGATGTTAATTATTGAATAAATTGTTTTCTTTCATTTTAAAATTTTTTCTCTATAAATGATGGATTATATTATTGAGAGAGCTGAATATAAAAACTTTTATCCTTTATCAAAACAACATTTAAATGAACCAAATAAGAAAACAGAATTTAATATTGACTTTGGTGATGGATTTTGTTCTTCGAAATTTCAATTTTATATTTCTGGAAAATTAACAAAAAACTGATAATTCTGATTATACAAAAACTAATATTAAACTTGTAGATAATTTCATTCCATTCTTTATTTTCAAAAATAGAAGTGAAAAAACATAATAAACTTATAGATGAAGTTGAATATCCAGGTCAATTAAGTACAATTAAAGGAACAATAACTTATTCAAAAACTGAACAATTTAATAATGGATTTGAGTCTAATTTTAAAAAAACATTTGAAACAATTGGAAGTTTATCACATCTTGGACTAGGTTTTTTGAAAATATTAATTTTCCAATTTACAAAGGTGGTTTCAATATAAGTTTTGTTAGATCTAAAGATGATGATGCAATTTATAGATGGAGAGATAAAAAAACTGATGGAACATATGATGATGCTACATTACCTGAAAAAGGAAAAATAACTATTGAAGAATTTTACATTAGAGTTCCAATAATTGATTATAAAACAACAAGTAAAATTCAATTGATAAATGAAATAACTAAAAAGTGAAAATTAACATTCAAATTTAATCATGGCAGTGTATTGAAGTGAAAAATATTGTTGGAAAAAATTATAGTTTTGATATAACAAATATTTATAGAAATATTAATAATCCAAAATTTATTATAATTGGTTTTCAAAAAGGAAGATTAAATGATCAATTGTTTGATATTTCAAAGTTTGATAGCATGTATGTAAAAAATATTAGAGTTAAATTAAATGGTCATTATTATCCAGATGAGTTAATGAATTTAGACATTAATAATGATAAATTTAGAATTATGTATGAAATGTATCAAGATTATAAAAAGGTTTATCATAAAAATAATGAAATGTACTATGATCCTAAAGAATTTTTAGATAATAGACCATTATATGTGATTGATACAACAAAAACTCCTGTAAATATTTCTAGTTCAAAAAATGATATAATTATAAATATGGATTTTGATTATGATATTTTAGCTACAAGTAAGACTAATTGCTATGTGGTAGTTGTTTCAGAAAAATTATTAGAGTATAATGTAATTAAAATGATATAAGTGAAATTTTATAAAATTGATGTAGAATTCTCATATTATAACTACTATTTTTTATCAGATAATTCTCAAATTTTATTTATACATAAAGTATGATGTAATAACTATTCAATTTTAATTTGAAAAAAATATCTTTAAAAATAGGGGAGATATTAAGAAAAAACTATTTCAAGGTCATCTTATCAGTTGAACAGGAAGTGATCATATTAAAAAATAATACACTTTGTATTGAACCTATATACTAAATTTGATAGAAATCTATCAATAAATAACAAAGTTATAAGCATTTAAAGTTAAGGGATGATTGGGGTTGATTTTGAAAAAAATGTTATTTTCATGAAATTTTAAGTAGATTTTGCTTGTTTTTGAAGTTTTAGATTTTTTCAATATTTTTTACTATTTTTTTATGAATATTAAGGAATAGGGGATGATTTCACCCCTTTGGATAGTTTTACTTAAAAGGGTTAGGGGTGCTCTATATATGTACCAAGTTTGATCAAAATCGAATAATTTGTTTAGAATTGTGAAGTAAAATAGTTTTTTTATTATTATATACATTATGAATCATATATGCTTCACTGAAATAACAGTTTTTTACAATGTCTTGTATAAGGTTGCCATAGCTCAATGGTAAAGTACAAGTCTCACAAGCCAAAGATTCTGGGTTCAATTCCAACCTCTGGCATTAAATTTTTGAGGACATAGTTGTCATTCAGTGGTTGGGGAAAGGTCTTTAAACGAGTGCGCATAGTTTAAATGGCTGAGTAACAAGCTGAGTAATGACAATTGTGGTTGGTATACCATTTACCTCACTCATTAATCATTTCATTCTTCAATTTCATATTCACAATGTCGTTCATTTCATTAATACAACACTACACTTACAAACACCCAACACTATTCCCATATTTCATTCTCTCCATTCACTTCTAACTAACCAAGTTGAATCAAAAATACATCATTGAATTAAACATATAAGACCTGAATATGCCCCTGACTATAAATCGTCGGACAGTGGCTTTGCTGGGCCTTGGAGTAGAAGTGAAATGGATTTGAGAATTCCCCAAAAGCTTAAAACACGCACACTTACAACACTACATAAATACACAAACATAACCATTCATTTTGTCTTTTGTTTATTCAATGTTTTAATAACATAAATTTACAATTTTACATTAATATAATATTGAATCAATTATAAGAATTCAACAAACTTGAAAAAATCCATTTGGTAGTTACAGAAATAAAAATAATTAAAGAAAAAGAATGTGCAATGATCAAATTTGAATAAATTATTATAAGAAATTCATTTGAATAAAATATTATAAGAATTATCGAACTTAGATTGTGTAATTATCAAATTTGAATAAAATATTATAAGAATTTCATTTGAATAAAATATTATAAGAATTATCGAAATTAGATTGTGCAATTATCAAATTTGAATAAAATATTATAAGAATTTCATTTGAATAAAATATTATAAGAATTTTGATTCATTTTTTGGTAGTTTTAATAAGAATATTGATAACTTTTTTGATTATTTGAGTATTAGGTATTAGTTATTTTATTTTAAAAAAATTGATAATTTGGGTTAATTTTTGTATAAATTTGTGTAATAGTGGTGGTAAAGTGTTTTTTGGAGAGTTTATGGTTAAATAACCATATGTCTCCAAAAGTGGTCTAGGTGTTATACATTACTATCTACTAATGTATATGTGGTTCATTAGTAAAGAATAATTCAAGCTATTCTTATATAAATGTAAGAGTTGATAACCTATTAATTGAAATTACTAATTATTATGTAAATAATTTGGTAATTAATGGTGTACAACTTTGAGAATTGATCATTTGTTGAATGATAAATAATATGTAAAAAGTTTTAAGGGATCTTTGGTTTATTGATTAATGATAGATGTTAAGATTTGACTAGGGATTGATGATATGTGTGATAATATGATGACATGTTGATGATTGAAAATGTATTTGGAAAATATTTAATGAGTAGTAACTGACTTGATAATGTTAAGATTTGTTTTAGATGTGATGATTTATTTGAGAATGTTAGAGGTAGTGTAATGATAGAGAATTTATAAAAAATAAAAGAAGGGTTAAAGGGTTGAAAAAGGATTTTAGAATTTAAAAATGGGTAATTGATTGATAATAGGTTACAGCATTAAAAGAAGGTTTAAAGGAATGAAATAGGTTACAGCATCAAAAGAAGGTTTTAAGGGTTGAATACGGATAATTGTACTTAAAGACGGTTAAAGGGATGAAAAAAGATTTTAGAATTCAAAGATGGTTTAAAGATTGAATATAGATGATTGTATTTAAAGACGGATAAAGGGATGAAAAAAGATTTTAATAATTAAAGAAAAGTTAATGGATTGATAACAGGTTACGGAATTTAAAGATGGTTTAAAGGGATGAGGATTTATTTGAGGGATTTAGTAGGGTGTTGATAAAATAAATGATTGATGAATTGTGGAGTTAATGAATGATAATTCCTCTAAGAAGTGATGAATTATATGAGAAGTGTTTGTAATTAATAGACAGATGACTCTGATAATGATGTTGAAAAAATGATAATTGTAAACAAGTGAAGGATTAATCAATTTTTGAATAATGAATTAATGATTGTTGATTTGTATTTTGTTGATATTGATATATAACCTATGTATTGTATTTGATAATTTCATGTTACAAATCATTGATGGTAATTGGAAACTTGTATAATTTTAAATGATGAATAATAGTTAATTGATGATATGGAATTTATAAAGTACTACTTTTAACTTGTGAATTTTGATTTGTAGATCATTGTTTTTGATTCATGAATATATGTAGATGAATGAATATTTCATTGTTAATTTATAATTGTTGAATCTAACTAACGATTTAAATAATTTGTTAATAAATACTGATCATTTTGTATTTAAAAGGAAATTATAATTTAGTGAATTATTAATTTTAACAAATATTTGCATTTAATTTAAGGATGTATCGACATTTAAGGTATGAATTTCAAGGTGTAATGTATAGTTTTTGTTTGACAATTTTTAATTTATGATTGATAAAGTTTTTAATTAACAACTTGTAATGATCAAAAAATATTCTAAAATTTTTGTTAACAATTATATATGATGTAATACTGTTAAAATTTTAATTCATAAATTGTTGAATTGTTAATTAACAATTTTGATTTGTTGAATTATTGTCAGATGACTGTAAATTTTAAATAATTGACTTTTGATTGATAACTTTGCAACTTGTTAAATAGTAATGCATTGATTTGCATAGATGATGTAAATAATTTTGTTGAATAAGATTGTTCATTTTAGACTTAATTTCTTACATGAAATTTAATATGTAACTTGATATTGAGTTGTATGTTAATTGATAGTTTCATGTCATTCTAGATATAGTAAACGTAAAACTGAAACTTATCTGAAGAACAATCGACAATTTGGCGAATCGTGTTTAAAATCAAGATTTTTTGACTCGTGTTACTCACACATCGCAAAAAATCGGGGGGTACTGTAACAGGTCCACCAAATTGATAGGTAAATTAATTAAAATAAATAAATAATAAAATTATTGTATATAAGGAAAAGGATATATTTAATTTGAAGAAATAAGGAAGGTCAAAATTATGTTAGAGAATTGTCGTGAGAAAGACGCCAGTTGGGTAGACGTGGAGACAGAAATATGTCCCCTCAAACAAAACCCTTTGTTCGAAACAGGATGGGTGGGCTTGTTCCAAGAATTATCAAAACATATGGGAATGTCTCAGACATAACAGTCAACAAAGATAAAACGAAGCTGGCGTGAGACAGGACTCGATGAGTCGACTAGAATGTTCCATAGGCCACACCCCGGATCTGGCGCAAGAGAAAGACGCAAAAGTCAGTTCCCGAAGGGAACCAATCAAAACGGAACATGTAATTCCAAAAATGCCCGTAGAATGCAGCACAATACGGGGAGAACAGTATACTGTATGGGTTTGCTACCTCGTGGCAAAACCGGAAGGACCGATAGTCTTGAACCCAGAAGGGAATAATGCCGGAAGAAAAAGTAGGGGTAAAAATTGAGTCCCTTGATGGAGAGACGTTTCTCAGTCAGTCCATCTTAGATCAGAAGATCATCAACATGTGTCGGGTTTTCGGCCTGTATAGACCGCGTGGGCACTTGGACTAATAAAGTCACATTTACCAATAGTTTTAAATAATTTAAAACAAGTTTTAAATTAAAAGTCTTTAAATTGTGCGTTTTTAATCAAGTAGTTCTTTAAAATAAAAAAAAAAATCGCGCAACAGCAAATAACTTGGACTCAGCTACAAATTTATCCAGATAAGTTTAAGTGTACAGTTAACAAGAAATTTATGTTAATATAATTTCTCTAAATGAAGTAGATTAAAATCTTTGAATTGCTATTGTTAGACTTTGAGTGAAATGAGTAAAGATTTAAATTTTAATAACATGTAATAATAAATCATTTTGTAAAAATCAATTATTTTGTTTCATAATACTATGTCGTCTCACAGATTTACCTCCTAACACGACCCTGAGAAAGAATTGAAAATCATGCTCTGAATCTAAATTAAATTAAATTAAAATAAATCAAAGTTTTGTCACTTTTATCTTTAAATAATAAAAGAAAAATAAATCAATGTGATGCAATAACCTCATCAAGGTAGCACACTATAGATTTCTAATCAAATTAGGTAATCAATTGTTGAAAATTTAATAATTCAACTTCAATTAATTTTACTGATTAATTGAAAATATTAAATAAAGGTAACCTCTTAAAGGCACAAGGTTACACGTCCAGCTTTAAAGATTTGATGAGGGCGTAAACAACATAATCCCCTTGACAGGGGGTCACTTAATATTTTAATTTTTATTAATATATAACATGACTTTTGGCTCTTGATCCAAATATTTATATCACAGCTTTGTAAAATTTATAAATGGTACCTGTCAACAAACCTACGATCTACACTGATTTTACGACTACTGTATAGTCGAGCAGGCGATGAAATAACCTCACTGTTGTGTATTGTTACAGGTGATCGATCTCTACCTGGAGAGTGGCATCGATCTGAGGGTGTACATGTTATGCTGCCTTCCACCCCTAATCCTGATGAACCTCATCCGCAACCTCAAGTACCTCGCGCCACTCTCCATGATCGCAAACATCTTCCTAGGCTTGGGCATCGGCATCACCGTGTTCTATGTGTTCCAGGATCTGCCTCCAATCACCTCCAGGCCTGCCTTCTCTTCATTGAGGCAACTGCCTCTATTCTTCGGCACTGTTATATTTGCGCTAGAAGGGATTGGCGTGGTACGTGTAAACGTATTGTAACTTAATGTATGTATGTATGATGATACATAAATATATCAGTTGTATGATTTGTATCAACTGACAATAGGTACAAGGTTACCTATTATTTCTCCCCCCCCCCTTCTTGAGTGGCCTATCTCCTATTTATCATTGCTCCACTCATTCTCTATAGTCTATTTATTTGTATTGTTAACTTACTTATACAGAGTAAGGGAATAACATGAAGAGTACAAGGTGAACATTATGAATACTCTCATTTCATGCAGGTTTCGAATCTGCAATATCTCTAACCCACACTCAAAATCCTGACGCGTTATCGCTCGGTCACTGCCTAGTCAACAGTGCCCTATTATATGGGTCCCAAAAAAACAGTTTTCCTATCCTTTTAAATTAGTTCTTGTCCTATCTTTACAGTTAGCGCCAACGGTCTCCTTCCACACATGCTGAAGTAACTGGTAGCTAAAAGCTCGATTGGAAAATACAACAGAGGCCGAGTGCTTAATCGAGACCTTTCACCGTTAGATATCAGAACAGCCGCGCGCCTACAGCAAATGCATTGTTTTTTATGTCTTTCTGTTTCTAGGATACGTACTTACATAATTTTCTGATATGTAAATCATGAAGTCAAGTTGGTTACTTTAATCCATCAACTTAATTTTAAAGTTAATGATTATCTTCAGTTTGGTATCAATACAAGAGTTCCGACCTGGAAAATCTTTAAATAATAATGAAAGATGCCAAATCTAAATCTAAATTAGAGAACGAACAATGGTTTTTCAATGTATAAATTCTATGAAGATGTTTGAATTATTTATTCAACCTGCGGAAAACAGCCATAACGTCCAAAATTATTTTGATGATGTGACATTGCTAGTTAGTTTCTTCTGGAAGATTACCTGTTATAAAGTTCATCATGCTAAAAATTGTATATAGTTAATTTACAAAAAAGTCATAGTTATCAAGCTAATAAAAACATTGAATTTGTTCTGGTCGAAAGGTCATGTTTTGGTCGAGTCAAATTATTCTATACTCAAAGAACCATTAATCATTATACTGTATTTGTATAATTTTTTGTGATATTTTCATTTTGTTGTGGCTCTAGCCTAAAACGTAGACTAATTCATATCTTTTATAGTTAATTTTTTAAATAGCACAGTTATTTATAATTGTAACTATACTATGATTTAGTTAACTCATTTTCTCGTTTATAGATGCAACGTTGTAATTTCTGTATTTTTGTAAATAAACGTTATTTAATTTCATGACGATTTAGACGTTCTTGTTACAGTAGTTTAGACGTTCTTGTTACAGTAGTTTAGACGTTCTTGTTACAGTACTTTAGACGTTCTTGTTACAGTAGTTTAGACGTTCTTGTTACAGTAGTTTAGATGTTCTTGTTACAGTAGTTTAGACGTTCTTGTTACAGTAGTTTAGAAGCTTCATCTATACTATCTAATGTTGAGCTGTTTGCAGGTGATGCCTCTAGAGAACAACATGAAGACACCAGAACACTTCATAGGTTGTCCGGGTGTGCTGAACATTGGTATGTCCATCGTAGTCTTCCTCTACTGCTTCCTCGGTTTCCTGGGGTACCTCCGTTATGGACCTGACACTAAAGGCAGTATCTCTCTCAATCTACCGGATGAACTGTGAGTATTTATAATTTATTGCATATATCTATATGGATGTATATATTTTTTCTTTAATGACATTAGGTTCAAGTTGTTTCATGAATAATATAAAATTCTTTCAGAGAAACTACATTTGTGACTTTCCGGTCGTGGATTGTAGACCTATCTTATATCGAAATGATGTTTGGGAAAATTCAATGAAATGTTCAAAAAGAAATTTAGCACGACTTTTTAAGCGTTTGAGCGAGAAAAAGCAAATAAGAACAATAAAAGGTATATACTGTAAATCCCCACTATACGAAAAAATCCAAATTATATTAAAATCAGTATAGCCAACATCATTCTCTATTAAATATTTCCCCTCCACTAACGCAACATTTCTATTATTAGTTCCAGTGTAGAGTATTCTATCATAAGTAATGTTTCTTCTATAATTTAGGATTGATTTAATAATATCAGTTTGATTTCTGATGTATTGTTGTAATATCCGACCAGAGTCAGTATTATTATTATTATTATTTTGTTTTTGAACTTTGTGTGCTATTAAATTTGGTTTGTATAGAAGGAAATCACAAAATTTTATTTATCATAAAAAATAGACTTATAATTGAAGAGGCAAATTTTCACGCATCATAAAAATATAGAACCACGCTAATTAAAAAGTTACAATATTACAATAGTTCAAAATTATTGTTGAAGATTATTATTACTATTCATTATTCATTTGTAATCCGCAGATTGCAGAAGAGATATGGGTGAATATGAGGGGAAAATGAGTTTTATGAGTTTAGATGAACGATTGTTGTCATTGATACTAAGGTCGACTGTTTCTCAGAATGAGCTATTTATCAATAGCCCAATAGCCAGGGCAACTAAAGGGCCTATGTGATCATTCAGTCAATGGTACTAGCTGTTAGATTGATAAGAAAGAAATAGGAGGTCCCTTCTAATAGTGCACTAAATGTGTGTCGAGTTAGTGTGTTTCTCCAGTACTGTATGTCATGCGATGGCAGGACCAGCACCTTGTCAGTCCCTCTCTCATTACCCACAAATCCATGAGGATAAGTGTAGTGATTATTACTAAAGGTGTATACACTGTAATCTATTTATAACTGCCACTGAGACGTTCGCTGCGGCCATAAGAAAGCGACCATTAATTTCTTTTCCTATGTGGATTTTACATTTATAGACGACACATCATACATTTCACTGTTTATGTGTTTCATTGACATAATGACATGTTGTGTGGTTCTAGGTTAGCTCAATCGGTGAAAGTGATGATTGCGATTGCTATGTTCTTCACATACGCCCTCCAGTTCTACGTGCCAATGGAGATCATCTGGAGGGGGATAAAACACAAGTTCCCCCAACACCCTCTTATGGCCGAATACACCCTGAGGATACTCATTGTCTGTGGATCAGGTAGGATCGATCGATTCCTTGTCCTGTTTAGTTAATCTATATTGAAGACGAGACACGAAATGTTCTCTGGATCAATCTGCAATACACCTGACCGTTCATGCAGTATCACGACGAATCGAAGGCACTAAACCCTCCACAGTAAACTATAAATAACCAACTATACAACTTCATTAGTGTACGTTTTAAAAGCGATATTATTTACTAAAATACGTTTTTATTTAATATATCCTTTTAATAACAGATAGTTATTTTGATTTATGCTAAAAATTAATTAACTATCTCTAAAAGGTTCAGTTGAAATTTGCTTGTTCATTTTGAACTGACATTTAAGGTCATGTAAATATAAGCATATTGTATTTTTATCTATTAATACATTTGTACAAATGGTCACTGATTGTAATATTTTCTTTTTAAAACTTCAAAAGTGAATGATTTTATTTTAATTAAGGTTTTATTTATCAACCGAACACAGTTTTTAATTAGTAATTGTTAATAGCTTGTTAATGTTTTATTCTTAAATTATATACTTTTTTTATTGCCTGAACTAAATGTGTGGTTAAGACCATCAAACAATTTATGCTAGGTAAGTAATTAAAAAACGTCAAACGTGAATGATTTTATTTTAATTGGGATTTTATTTATCAACCGAACACAATTTTTAATTAGTAATTTTTACTACCTTGTTAATGTTTTATTCTTAAATTATATACTTTTTTTATTGCCTGAACTAAATGTATGGTTAAGACCATCAAACAATTTATGCTAGGTAAGTAATTAAAAAACGTCAAAAGTGAATGATTTTATTTTAATTTAGATTTTATTTATCAACCGAACACAATTTTTAATTAGTAATTTTTACTATCTTGTTAATGTTTTATTCTTAAACTATATACTTTTTGCTGCCTGAACTAAATTTATGGTTAAGACCATCAAACAATTTACGCTAGCTAAGTAATTAAATAGTGACAAATGTTTATGTACATTTTTAGTATTAAATTTTGAGATTTACTTTCATGATACTTAATTAAAACATCATGACCAATTCGTTCCTCTGCAATAATAATAAATAAATATAATACATTACACACATTAGCAGGTTTTCCAATCCAGTGTTGCACTCACGCTGGATCGGAAGTGCCTTCAATGTATCGTCTGTGTGAGTTTCGACGGGCTTCTTGTAAGTCGTCTACAGTACATCAATAATAGGAACTTGAAACAATCCACCCAGTCTTTGTTGTTGATAGGTGCATTATGAGTTTCAGTTAGATCAAATGGCAAGTCAAAGTAGCCCGTCCCATTATCTTGCGGCGCACTTCATATTATGTTGTACTGTATATCAACAAATAAACACTTAACTAACACACAAATATATTATTTTACTGCATGTTATTTTTACAAATACGTTAATTCTAAATCAACAAACGTTGAATGTATATTTTTTTGTCTTTATACACCAGTTGTGTTTATTAACATTTATGTACTCTTTAGAGTACAAAAATATTCACACTAAAATGATTAAATATTTGTTTACAACATGTAATTTAGTAAATAAAACGTTACCAACTTAAACCTTATGGAAAAAGTTTAATTTAAAGGGCTTATTTTACCCCTTTGGATTTAATTTTTTTTTTTAATTGCTTCACAGTACTTAAAATTATCTTTGTAAAAAGATAAAAGTCTGTTTATAAATAACTTTAAATAGTGGCCAAACTCAAATAATGAATTTATTCTATTTTGTTCCCCCTTAGTACAGTACTTATTTACGATTGTATTATTTTTAAAGGGGTGTTGTTTCTACCCTTTAGATTTGAATTATAACAATCTAGCTTCAAGTTGAAGTACTACTTAAAATTATCTTTTCATAAAAAATTAAGTAATAATGATTAAATTTATCACGGTATAATTACATAAAGTGATCGAACAAAGATAATGCTTCGAATGACATTTATAGATCAACTGTGATGGATTTAAACAATATGATGTTTGATAACCCTCCCACAAATGTGAAGCGGTTTATTAGTTTTAAATTTAAGTTTTTGTAATGTTCCAAAATGATATTTCTGTCCATTATATTCTACTCTACTATATCTGTTATTACTGGGCTTCTTGTTCCAGTTGTGGTGGCCATTCTAGTGCCCAACCTTGGGCCATTCATCTCGTTGGTGGGTGCAGTATGTCTCTCGTTCCTCGGCCTTATATTCCCCTCCGTCTTGGAGCTAGTGGTCTTCTGGAATGAAGCAAACAGTCTTGGATGTGGCCTGTGGGTTCTCTGGAAAAATATCCTGATGATCTCCTTCGGTATAGTCGGTTTCCTCACTGGAACCTACTCCAGTCTCTTGGAAATATACGAGTCCTACGGGACCAATACGTGACCTTTGGCTTAGTGAGTGAATCTTCAGTTATTGTTGTGGTTCCATGGAAAGAAACTGTCAATGTGAAGAAATACCAGTTAATCCGTCTACAGACGAGGTATTGAGTGGTAGTTAAAGTTGGGATGGTTCCCATTCAAAAGCAATAATTAAAAAACCATACCCATTGTTATTTGATAAAACTTAGGCCTACATATTTTCTATATACTTGAGTAATACCACAGTCTAACAATATACAGTCACGACCCTTAGATAATAATAATAAATTTATTTTCTCAAATTCAAGTACAGTACAATACAGTACACTAAAACAATTCATAGCGTGAAAGATAGGTATAAGTTTGTTTAAGAGTTTAACAACTCAAAATATATGCATAACTGATTTACAAGCTAATCAATTTATAATTCAGAATTCATAATAATAAAAGAATATCACAAGTTATGAATTGCAGCTCTGTAGTGACGAGCACGACGCTAGCCCTCCAAGTAGCCAGCCAGCATAAATACGCTGCGTTACCACTGTTACGTTTGTATTGCATTGTATGCCGCCGTGGTGGCTCAGTGGCTAAGGCCTTCGGACTGAGGAGGGCAAGATCTAAGGTTCGAATCCCCTCTGAGCCAACGGTCGGTACTTTACTCGTTGAATAAAGTTCACGCACAGGCGCCGTTGAACTGGTGAGTGAAGTTTTATTAAATAACAAAATTTGAAAAAATAAATTTTGCAAAGAAGTGAAATAAGAAAAATAGACAAAGCGCCATGACAGACTATTAATCATCAGTCTTTGACATTTACTAATCACAGCTGTGGGTTTAAGCAGCGCAGAGATACGCACTGCTGTTGTCTGACCGCTAGGATCGCTAGCGTCGTGCTTGTTAACACTATCTAACATAGTGTCGTGAATGTATATGTTTTTACTGTGGTAATCCTAGGAACCCCCTTTATTCTGACTATACTTCAGTTAAATAAATGATGAAATATATTATTCACTACTCGGTTACACGTAGATTCTCACTAAGGTCTGAACTTTGTCTAGTTTGTTTAAACCAACTTAGACACTTATTATTTCAAAAATTAATTGATAGTGATCATTGAGCTATGTAAAATTATCTGACGTTTTAAGTATCAAATGTTTTAACAAATGACATTAAACCAATTGACTTGAAGGCAATTTCTAAATATTATATTGATTTTATTACAGAATGAAAGTTATGATAAAACGAGCAATTTGTGAAATCGATCCTTGAGTAATTACCTCTCAGGTAAGAAAGTAATGCACTTTGTATTACAAACATTTGTGTTTTTATACTTAATATTTGTTGTATACCTTATGTTTATAATATTTGATAGGTGAAAATAAATATGATTGTTAGAAGAATAGTAAGAAACATTTTAAGTCACTATTTACAAAAATAGATAATTAACTTTTCAGTAAAAATACAAACAATATACAACAATTTATATTTTGAAATATTTCTGCTTTTGAGTATGATCTTGTAAAACTCCATAGGCTATATACTTGCTTGTACTCAGTTACTTATCTAAAAATTATTTTTCAATTGTATCAACCCAAACAAGGCTGGCTGCTTTTATTTATTAACATTAAAATTTGGTTTAGCAAAAAAAATTAAAATATATAAGTAAATGCTGTTTAGAGTATTTTTCATAATAATTCCTGGAAATATTTTCTGAAAGTTACTCTGCCCATTCCCCAAAGACTATTGCTCTGTGGGGGGAACTTATTCAGAGTAAGTGGGAGAACTAGTACAGTAGAAGGTGAATGTTGCTGATAAACTTTCCAGTCAAGGATTTGGTTAGATCCTGCGTTATCCCCAACACTGGCTCAAAATCCTGACGTCTTAGACCACGTCACTGGTTGAACATGGTAAAGAATTACCACAAATAGTAAATAATATAAAGTCACTGCTAAAATCAAGATTTAAGCTCTATTTAAATAAATCATTGTTATTTCAATGCAATTCATGTATTTGTAATATACGGTATGTTTGTAGTAATACAGTGTCATTGTTACTGATCCGCCAAGTATTTATGTATTGTCAACCAAGACACAATTAAGTTTTATATAGCAGAGTAATTGTATTCCATACATACGTTTTTTGAAACTTGTATACTTGACAAATCTTTAAATTGCATCAGACATTTATTTAAGTTGCTATATTTCTTTCAGTGTAATTTGAATGTACAATACATTTATAAATATTCTGACTTTGTCTTATCTCTATTTTAAAGTATGCAAGAGAGCACATGCTATTTGGGATTCAAACATTCAAGCTTTTATAAAGCTACATTCATACTTTGTAATTTTAAATCAGTGTAAAAATGATAAATAATGTAATTAAATTTGTTTATAGTAAAAAAATAGTTGTAAGAGTATTACTTTTGATTTGTATATAAATAAAATATTTTTATAATATTAATGAGTCATCAATCATATTTAACTCCACAAATATTTTTAGACATTACGTAATTTTAAAAATGTTTAATTTGTTTAGTGTTATAACATTTTTAAAACTATATAACGACTTTAGATGGTTTTAAAGTTGTGATGAAACAATAAAACCACTTAAGGCCGTGGTATGTTGTTTTTACAAAGGAATATGTTTGTTTCAAATTATATTAATTGCAAATTAAATTTAAAAAATGTTACTTAAAATCTTCAGTATAAGTTATAAACAACTTTATACATCTCATTTTACACTCGCTACATTTCTAATAACATTGATTGACGCATTCATGTTTACTTTTCTTATCTTTACTTAAAACAAATTAAGTTTTAAATTGCTAGCCAAGACGCCAAAGCGTGCTTTCTGATGTCATTTTTTTCCCAAATACTATATATTTTATAAAAATAACTATAATGATAGTTTTTGGAGATTTTAATTAAGTTGTAAATGAATTAAAACACATTTTCAGGTTTAAAATGCCATGAATAGTACTTAAACAACGTTTAATAATTTTATCTATCTATACAATATCTTTAAAAATTCCGTAAATTATACAAGTATCCTAGTTTTAGACCACTTTAAATTTATTTATTACTATAAATATTTATCCTTTTTTAATGAAAGACAAGAAAATATCCCAAGTGATTACTAAAAAAAAATGGGAAACGTTCCAAAGTAGGCGTTTAATGTGATTTTCTTACAAAGCCGCACTGTGGGCTTTGCATACCACAACTTGAAGGCACTATGAACATCTGTTTGTAAACTTGCTTGTTCATTCATATAATCACGGGTTTTATCGTCTACTTTACATTTAAAAATTAAAAATAACATTAAGTGATATCTTTATTTTCAGTATATATTTTTGCCTAAACGTGTTTGTATTTGCATATTCTAACAAATTGCCGTAATGAACATTTTCCTTAAGATAAAATACACTTAGCACTCTTTCAACTTATATCCACCTCCACTTTTTTGATGGGGCCATTCAAAAATTGAGTTTCGCAACTATCCATACTCAGGGACGGTCATTTACAACTAACCGTACTCAGGGACGGCCATTTACAACTAACCGTACTCAGGGACGGTCATGTACAACTAACCATACTCAGGACGGTCATGAACAACTAACCATACTCAGGGACGGCCGTGTACAACAAACCATACTCAGGGACGGTCATGTACAACTAACCATACTCAGGACGGTCATGTACAACTAACCATACTCAGGGACGGTCATGTAAAGGGAACAGGTACTGGCAGTAATTTTCACTTTTAGTTGTATTTAAATCTATTAGTCACTTTGGTACCCTCATTACTTTATTTTAACTTTTATCACGCATAATTGCATAAGCAGTTTTTAATTTTACATTTGTACTTATGTTATTTTGTTGCCTTTTGAGGCTTGCACTAAAGTTTTTGTCTAATTCTGTTTTAATGAATAAAACCTTGAAGTAATTGTTGTTTTGTCACCTGCATTTTACGTATTTTACATAGTCTATCTCAGTTGAAATATATAAGTATAGAATAAACTTATGTGCTTGCGGACTTTCAAAACTGATCAAGCAGGTGGACTTTCAACGTCAACGTCAGTTCTATGTCGTACGAGTTGTATGCCTAGGTTCACGATCAGGGCTAAACCGTGGTCGGGTATGTCCAGACGCCAACGTCAGTTCTATGTCGTACGAGTTGTATGCCAAGGTTCACGATCAGGGCTAAACCGTGGTCGGGTATGTCCAGACGCCAACGTCAGTTCTATGTCGTACGAGTTGTATGCCTAGGTTCACGATCAGGGCTAAACCGTGGTCGGGTATGTCCAGACGCCAACGTCAGTTCTATGTCGTACGAGTTGTATGCCAAGGTTCACGATCAGGGCTAAACCGTGGTCGGGTATGTCCAGACGCCAACGTCAGTTCTATGTCGTACGAGTTGTATGCCAAGATTCACGATCAGGGCTAAACCGTGGTCGGGTATGTCCAGACGCTAACGTCAGTTCTATGTCGTACGAGTTGAATGCCAAGGTTCACGATCAGGGCTAAACCATGGTCGGGTTTGTCCAGACGCCAACGTCAGTTCTATGTCGTACGAGTTGTATGGCAAAGCTCACGATCAGGCCTAAACCGTGGTCGGGTATGTCATAAGAATTTTAATTTTTGTGGAATGCTCCAATATTTTCGGATTTTCTAAATACCATTTTGCATGTACTTATAATAATAATATTTTTATTTAAATAAAACTTTTACATTAAAATGTATCGCAAACGTCACATTAAAAAATATTGTAAATACCTACACATTCAATCTTACAATGGCCTCATTTATACATACAAGTGTTTCACTCACCCGCTGCTCTCACTTACAACTATCCAAGCCGGTGTTAGTAACCTAATTGTTAGTCTCTCAGTGATGTGCCAAGAACTCTCCCTCACTGTAAAAGGCCTCAGAAATCAAAACCCTCTTTAAGCGTGCCTTACTTATGCTAAGACGTAAAAATCAATTTTCTCACATACATTATTGCTTTTATTAGATGTAATTTGATTTAAATTTGTGTCAACAATTTACTTAAAGGCATGTTTTCCAATTCAAAACACCATGAAAAGATTTCTTTCGAAATTATAGAATATGTCTGACATAAATGTTTTGACCTGTAAAATTTTTATAGTTATATCTTGGAGAAAAAGTTCCAAATGAAGCTTATTGTATAAGGAGACGAGGATTTAGTTTTAGACAGAAAGGACGACAAATTAAAAATTATAAAGAATATTATCAGAAAAATATTAAACGTCTTAAATACTGGGATTAACTAATGTAGAATTGTAAGAAATAACTACATTCTGACACGATAATATGGAGATTAAAATTCAATGTACATATTAAAAGAATTCACCCCCTGAGTTAACCAAGCAAATTATAGAATTTTAGGAAAATTGAAGTAGAACGATAAGAGAAACACTAAATGGACTGGTGGAAGAAAGAAGCAAAAGAATGCCTGCAAGCATAACTACAACACAAACTGACACTTCATATTCAGGTAACAGGTACCTGATTGAACAGTTGATTTAAGGGCCGCAAGAAAAATAACCTGGGTAAATTAGTCTTGTGAAAAAAGAAGGCTCATCAACCAATCAAAACACATTTGACTGTACTTCATGTAGTTTGTTTGGGCCCAAATGGGAACGATAGTGAAGTTTTTGTTGATGGAGATACGAATTAAAGAAAAATAAAGTAGCCTAAATTTGAAAAGGTTACATTTTTGTAAATCAAAGAACACATAAATATATGGTGGCTGAATCGTAACATATTAGCACACGTCAACCACGTGCTGGGTGATAAGATAATGTCAATTACATGTATGTGAATTCCGATAGCCTTCAACATCACATGTAGCTCGTGTGAAGTCAAGTATTAAGTATGTTATACAGTATAAAGGGGGAGGGGAGGGGGTGAAAAAGAAGTTTAAGAGTTTATTCACACTTATAAAGAAAAAACCTACAATATTCTGGTAAACTTAATTATTTTAGAATGCAAGTGTTATCTTGGCGCCCAAGAACTATAATGGTTATTTAAATAATATCATAAGCTTGTTAGCTAACACTATACCCAAATTGGAATATTAATTTAATATCTTCTAATGACCATCACATACATCTCAGGCTAGTATTTCTTTTTGGTAACTGAAATGTCTCACCTAGACTAGATAAACATTGTTGATACAGTTTTAATGATAAAAGAAAAAATAAATAAACACAATTTTGTTATTAATTCAAGATATTTATATACTTGCAAAAATTATGTTATAGTTACTTAGGGGTTTTCTTAGTTAGAGCAGTGAAATAGCACACTTACCATGAAATTGCGCAAATGTTCCGTTGTAAATTCAAATTGTAGATAGTACTTGCTACAAATCAACACTCAGCCAAATCCTTTAAAATCAACCTATGACCCGTTTGCAGTTATTTAAAAACAATTCTTATTGAAGGCATAGCCCACTAATTCTTACAAATTGAAAATTTTGATTTAAAAAGAGGAAACTCTTCATCTAGGGATTTCCATCTTCTTTTATCCTATTCAAAGAAAAATAATATCTAAACAACAAAAAAACTCTTGTACAGTAAAAGATTACATGTTTATCCTGAAAATCAATCATTATCCTGAAATTTTATCAACTGAGACAAAAAAGACAAAACCATGTAAATAATAAAAGGTAGTTAGTAGAAAAAAGATTTTGTGTTTTTGTGTACCCCTTACCAGATGCCAGCCAGCATACAGTTGGTGATACTCTTGTGGAGTCGGCGGTCTACTCCTGGAGCTCCAAGCCGACTGAGCTTTCACGAACTTTCCAAACTTACGCAATCATGTTGGTTTTTACCCCTGCACCGCTACAGTAAGAAACATATTAAAGAGTATCCCCCCTCACTACTTCAATTTTTTAAATTATCTGTTCATTTAAATGTTTATTCGTAAATTAATAATTTTGTTATATTATTCCTCTTTTATTTTTATTAATTAAATATGTTATAGTGTTCATGGTACAACATGAAGTAGTTACACAGGGTGTTCCCAAACTAAGTTCCGAAACTTCAGGTTATGATTCGTTGGGTAAAAATAAGTAAAACTGTTTCTATACATATAGGTCCGAATATGCTTCGTTTTCAATATGGCGGCCATTTTCGTATTTTCACTCAATTATTAGTAATTTAATTATCCCTTACAATAAGGTGCTCAAATTTGGAACGCAGGTAAGGGGCATTGTGATAATATTATTTTATTATGTTCAATGTCTAATAAAATGAAACAGAGCATACTCATTTATTTATGAACTGATTTTATTCAGTTGGAACTTGTTAGATTTGTTATTACATTTGGCAACTTTTTAATTTTCAGTACATTTTTTCTAAGATCGCGCAGTTTTGCGCAATTTACAATTAAAAGTTTTTAAGTGCCGCCATTATGAAAATATTGAATATAATAAAATCATGTTATCACAAAATGAAATAAAGCAGAACATGTACCTTCGTTCCAAATTTGAGCACCGTATGTAAGTGGTAATTAAATTACTAATAATTGAGTGAAAATACGAAAATGGCCGCCATATTGAAAACGAAGCATATTTGGATCTATATGTATAGGAACACTTTTACTTATTTTTACACAACGAATCATAACCTGAAGTTTCGGTACATAGTTTGGGAACACCCTGTATATACAGTATACGTGAAAAATCAGTAGATGACAAACAGCAGGGACAACGTTGATGAAATCATACTGTTATAGGCTTATCCATCTACTCTGCTTCAGCCAACGTTTATATTCCTAGCTGTATATCGATGCTAATCAAATAGAACACATTAATATTTGTACATTTTGTACTTAAATTGTAATAAATTTGCGTTGTGTAACGTTCATTTATATTGTATGTCTACTAATACTTAATATGCAAATAAATAATCTATTAATCTTAGGTTAGATTTGGTTCAGGTTAGGTTGATTAAAGTTAAGGTTAGTCTTAGGTTAAGTTAAACGTGAATTTATGTTTTGTTTAGGTTAGTTTTAGTCCAGATTAAACGGTTTGACGTTTAATTTTGACATATAAATACCATTTAAACATCCAGAATAAACTCTCAGAGTTTGAAAGTTGTTTTTCGAACGAAATCTGGGCTACTTATTGTATGTATTTTAGATTATATACTAAACAATTGTTAGAAAGTATTTCTTCTAACTGTTCAGATAAATGAGCTTTAGACGTCATAATCTGGGTATTTAAAGTTTTTTTTAGCTTTTACTCAGATGGAATTGGTACCTTCTTGTTCAAAAGTGGACCTTTTCCAACTAGACTGCCAGCCAATAACGAAACACTGTGACTTTGTTCTTTAAGTAATTAATTGTCTTTAAGTGAAATAACTGTCTTTAAGTGACTTAAAAATAATAAATAGTATAATTATTTTCATAAACCTGGGAAGCATTTTAGTAACTTGTTCTTTTTATCAATGCAATAATACCCAAGGTATTTTATAACACTATTTCTCTATTTTTAAAATATAATTTTCGTTGAAAGCAAATAAATACATAGTTTTTGTTTGTATGATTTGTAAACTAATAAAAAGTGGAGACTATTGTTAAGTTAGGTGTATTTGTTAGTTAGAGAAGTAAAATAACAGATGTTACCATGAAATTACAAAAAGATTTCTTTGAGTATTATAATTTTATAAAGTATTTCACAATTCAATACTCAGCCAAGTCCATTGAAGCATTTCCGGAAATGTTATTATTTTCAGGCTAGTCTTATCAATGACAAAAAGGGGGGGACATATACTACTAATGGCATGAACGATTTAAACTGTTACTTATCAACTTTTTATTAGGAAATAAAATTACCTATCATTTGATGACCTTTTTTTCGTATTAATTCAAACGAAATTACTATCAATAATAATAATAAAATATTAATTTATTTTGTTGATATAAATACGAGCGAGTTTCTAAGAATATTTACTATTTAACAAATTTTAAATCTGTTCACATTCTACCAAACCGATGAGAACATGACCCGTTAAATGTGTTCATGTCACATGAACAATGAATTAAGCTTCCTGTTGAAAGTCAAATTTGAATATCTGCGTTGTACTGTAAATGCAAGTAATGCTATTGTCAGGTGTTGAATAGATTTGTCTACCATGCATAACTCCAAGGCTGATGTTTTACCAGCGTATACTGCTTTTAACTTAAAAGTTTTAACGGTTGACATGTTGTAACTCTTTTATAATTAGTTGCAGCATTTGCTTAACAATGCATAGTATTATTATAAAACTAAAATGACATATTATGTTAATTAAAATAGTTCATGTAATCTATACTTTATGTTATGAACATAACATAACCTAACCTGACCTAACCTAACCTAACCCATGATGTTAGTCCGATACGTTAGCTACATGACTAAGTTAATCGTTACTAAAGGAAAAAAATACAACATTGATGTATTTATATTTGAGTTAAATAGTTTAACTAAACTACAACAATAAACAATAACTTCTAAACAATACCGTTCAACTTGTTCAAACTTTCAAAATGCAGTTTCATTGGTAAATGCTACTTTACAAAGAAAGGTTTTATAGAGAATAAACAATTTAAAAAGCAACCTAATGAATGAACATGGAAGTAAAATAATTGCAATAATTACAGACCAAATTGTTTCATTCCAAATGTTCGACAATGTTTGAAAGCAACTATCGTTATTGAACTCCTTTAAAAAAACAACTTTTTTAACATAAATTAGTAATCTGAAGCTTACTAATGACAAATTATCACATCTTTCTTAAAATATGAACCCGGTCCTTAGAATATTAAATTCTACATTCGTTTAGTTATTTGAGTTCATAAAATATAGATAACAATAAAAAATTTCCATTTAGAAAATATATAAATTAATATGATAATAGCACGTATAAATTATGATACATTTAAATAAAATTATTATAGCAATGTTGATTTTATTATTATTTTTTTTTATATTACAAATGAAAGATAAATATGTATCAGGAATTAATTATATTTCCGCTAGAATTCGTATTAGGAATATGTACTCATTATATTTTTATTTCAATAAACAACACCAGCCTGTATTCGACGTTTGAGATAGATGGATTGTCTCGAACCTTGGGCATCGTAACCCGCAGCCCGATGATACCTTAGCCATGAACACGACTTATTTTAAGCTCAAGCGATTTCAACACAAATACTTTACAGGCTCCAGGTTTAGATCTGTCAACTGGTCATACACACTTTCTCCGCCAATATCAGATACTTCTCCTTATCTATGGCAGACTCTTTGTCCAAGAGTTGCGCTATACATGTAATGTGAATTTGTATGATTTTGTTTATATGTATAAATTATTACTTTATTATAAAGCTTATTTACTATTCAATCATAATATTTGCCGCCAAAAAGTTAACAAATAAATACCAAACGTATTTTCAGATCCAACGACAACACTATCTGAGATTATGTTTTTCGTATTCGTAACTGTACAGTTACATGACCTTCTTACTGGTAAAAGATATACGAAAAAAATCATTAATAAAAAATCAGATCCTTCCTGTCCTTTTCATACATACTACTATCGATAGGTTTGGCGCTTCTGATCTATTTGCAGATCCTATTCACGAAGGATTGCCTCAGGCAAGTAATAACAGAACCGTTATCAGCTTGTCCACATTGTTCTTAACAATAGAATTATTCTTTTCATAAAAGCTCATTGTTCAGGACGAAGTTTGCATTGTTATCAGTTAGTAGTTTGCAAATTTGTTGACATGCAACATTAAAGAGTTTACGCCATGAAGCCTTTAGTTACAAAGATATGCCCAGAACATAATGATTCATTGTTGCTGGATTTACGAACTTAAACGCATTCTTCTCAAGAGGAGATTTGTATCCTTATGTCCAGGCTACTGCCCATCAGCCTTATAGCTTTTAAGGACTTTCCACTAGTGTGGTCTTATTTTCTATACCACGTGAGTTTGGTATAGAAATACACGACTTTTTCGACCCTGTACTTCGTCTTTCGATAATTACAAGACTGGAATTCGCTTTTGTGGAGAAAAATCTCTAAACACTACCAAATGAAAAGTCTGTAGAAAATACACCCACTCTTAACAATGAAGCCATAGTAAAAACCCACATTAAACATGAACATTCATGTGAATCGTGTAATACTTTCCTTCTGCAAGTATTATGAGATGATTGCAGACATTTGGCATCATCAGTTTAAATTTGAAGATCTTCTACGACGTTTCGGACAATACAACCTTCCATCGTCGTGAAGAATAAACACATCTGAATATTCGTTTTGAATATACGTTGAATTTAGTTTTAGTCAATGTAGTAGTGGATTTTTTAGTCTATTAATATTTCATATAAAACGTGTCAGTTTTTCCTGTGGTTGCATGAGTGGCATGTCTCTTTAGGAAATGTGGTATACCTTTAACTAACGGATTTATAAGATGGGATATAGACGACGAGACTTTATATATCAACTAACTGGAAGTTCTGTGATTATGGTGCAAATGGCTACCCTTATCGAAGATGAGATTTTTTTCTCAACTAACTACAATAACTTAGGGGATATACAGCCACCCTTATCAGAGATAAGATTATATCTCTACATTAACTACAAGTCCTATGATCAGGGAGTATATAGCACCCTTATCGGAGACAAGACTTTATTTCCGAATGAACTACAAGTTGTATGATTAAGGTGTATACATCCACACTTATCGGAGACGAGATTTGATCCTTGAACGAATTACAAGTTGTAATGATTAAGGTGTATACATCCACACTTATTGGAGACGAGATTTGATCTCTGAACGAACTACAAGTGTTACGTCTGATCAGGGGGTATAAAGCCATCGGAAACGAGACTTAATCTATGAAATCAGTACAAGACCTATGATGAGGAGTTATATAAACACCCTTATCAGAGACGAGAATTAATATTCAACCGAACTACAAGTCTTATGATCAGCAGGTATATTGCCCCCCCCCCTTACTATAAATGAAATATTTTATAAATAATGTATAACTTGAATATTGTTAACGAGAAGAGATGTTTCCTTTTTAAGAATTACACGTCACATTTTAAAGTAGTGTACTTCGTCTGATTCCGAACGTTGAAAACCTATTTTTTGCTCAGTTTTATAACAAGCTTAAAACACAATAATGACGTATGTGTCATTAATGTTTGTGCTGAATCATACATATATTCATAATTTTATAGACCAAATATAGCAAACATAATTGGACACACTTTCTGTTATCAAATTGAGGTGAATTTTGATAAGAACTCACATTGGGCGCTCGTAAATTATGAATAATAGCCTATGCTGTAACAACTATAGTAATAATTCATGAGTCTCCAGGATGTTCTGACTTAATTCACAGACAATCAAAATGAACTAGACTAATAATTCATTAGTGAGAGTTGATAATTCATTCTTGATTGGTAGAAATAAAAATAAACTACTTTGAAACTCTTTTTGTTATACCTTTACATTTTAAAATGTATTTAGTTTTGTTCTGGTTTATTAACGAACCGAATCATCTCTCTCGTACATCTTCAAAATATGTTAGATCAGTACATTAAGCCTGCGAAAGTGTTAGGAATAGTTTTTCACTTTAGTATGATTAGTTATAATTCTCTTTACTTTTGTTATGTATATTTGACGTAATTACAAAACACGGTAAAAAATCATATTATATAGCTTTCCTTCATATTTTACTGGAATAAATTATACGAAGGTTTATATGTGGGACAATACAGTTACTGTAAAGTGTTGTTACGAAAACGAAAACATAACTATATTTTAACAGAATTAACTTTTAATTTTAGCGTATTTTATGATTAATTTATAAGCATTCATTTGGGCATTTTTTATTTGTTTTATGATGTAAGAACAGAACCTGGGAGAATACTATAAGTATGCCCTTACAAATCTCTTCATAACTCTAATTTCTTTTTAATTAAAACAAGAAATCAAAACAAGTTAGACATTATCAACAACATTCTTATCAATTTACAGTGTAAGTTAACTAAAAGCACTAGTTGTTTAAATAACTGAATATCATCAAGCTTGTCAGTTAGCTGAAAATCAGATCAAGGCCACATGGTTTGGATTCCACGTAAAGCTATGGGTCCATGGGGCTGTTGGAACAACTGACCTTAATAATTAGAAACAATGACTAGACTCATCTACACTTATAACAATCAATCACTCCTCATATTCGACCGTATTTTGACGACTGGCGTTTTAATAATGAATAATTTTCCCTGCTTTTCCTTGTATATACTAAAAACGTAAAGTCGTACAAAAAATTAGTTTAGTTATCCTCATACAATAGTCATATTTTACCATTAATTTGAAACATATTACCTCTATAGTACTAAAGATAAACTACTTTAACCAACATCACCACAATATGACGAAAGCGAGTGTGTTGTTCCGTTCCATAGTGCTGTAAATCCGGGTTTCGTAACCTGACCGTATGGAATCACTTAAACAGTAATTGTCTATTTACTCGTTAAAGTGTATATTTATGGTGGATCATCCGCTTCGTCCAGTTGTCAACTTCCAGCTACCAATTTACTTAATCGTACTCACGTGACTTCGATGGTATGACGCAAGTGGAAATTATCCGTTACGTAAATTTAGTTATCCGTTACGTAAGTTCCCTAACATCATACTTAGATTGATGATAGATTATTTAATAGTGATTAAAATAAGCTATGTTCAAAAGAATGAAGTACAGCACCGATTGGATAATCAATCATGAGGCCCTGAAATAAATGTTCGTACTAAAGAATTGTTATTTTTTCATCAGAGTGCATCTCTTATTTTTTAAATACGTATGATCAAATCTGAGTTACTTTACATGTGCCAATTAGTAAATATTTACAAATTATATGGTTTTGCGTAATAAACGCGGAACGTTTGACAGTTTTGTTTTTATTCTGTACTTTATTCACTGATTAGAAACTGACTATCATGATAAGGGTTAATATGGGTGCAGTGACATACAACAAATTTGTAAATGCAGTTATTTATTTCTACGTTACACACCGATCGTAGAGATGTGGTTAATATAGACTGCAAATGAGTTAAGTCATTGTTACTAGGGTTGGATATTCATAGCCGAATATCCAGTTCAACCAAGAGACCTAAAGTTTACGTGAAATCCGAATCATTTTGTTAACTGACTAATCTGATACACAGCACAAGCATTAATTATTTTTTTAATGCTGTCAACTAATTGTTTTTATATTCTTGAATTCTTTATTCACTTCATCCTTATTGACTTTATTGGCTTGTTGCTTTTATCAAAAATGATATTAATTGACTATATGGCCAATCACAAAATGTAATATACCGACTTCAATGTATTACAAATCAAGTTCAATTACCCACCCGTCCACCCCTACACGTTCAATGATGTTCACCCATCCACCCTCCCTTTATCTCTCATGAAGGTTACAACACCCGAATTCCGGCAACCAGACCACATGGGCAACCCAGACTTCTTTAAGAGTCCACGTTGATGGTAACCATTGACAGAACGCCAGGTTAGTGGTAAGGGGACCAAGATCTAATTCTATCGCAAGCAATTTCTCAACACTAAGGAACCAAGAAGTTGGGAAAACAGTACTACACCACTGGGTGTTAATTGATAATTATTAATTTACTTAAATTAAATTATAAAAATGTACAGTTTTTAAAAATACTTTAAATTTTTGTTTGAAATAAATCAATAAAAATAAAATCGACGAACCGTCGTTTAAGCCAAAATTATTAGATAATTTATAAATAATATAGATATAAAATATAAATAATTCCATGTAGAGTATGAAAAATTATTACTCATATAGAAACTCTGATGATAATACTAAATTACATTCAAACATTTGTATGTTAACAATGCTTGTTTCAGGAATTGAAACGAAAGTGAACAATATAAGCAACAAATTAAGATTTTCTTAACTTTCATTTTATAAGTCTTAACTTGTCTTTTGCAATTAAGGTAAAGTTAAGAGTGAAGAGTCCTCTCTTACTCTGACCGCTCAGATCATTGCTTGGTAAACCAGATCGCCTTAGCCCCTTAGGTACGCTGCTACAGACGTATAAACATTTGTAAGAAGAATTTTGGTAAAGACCGTGAAATAATATTAAGACAATTCCCCATCTGTTTATTGAATTACGGGTAAATAAACGTATATCCAGGATATAATTCTTAATAAAGCATCAACATCACCATTAATATATACTACTGGATCGCGCCGGGTCACAACACGCTGCGACAGGTTTCCGGCAGCACAAACCGGTGTGTTGAAGAGTGCATTCACCTCCGGGGAGGCTCTAAGATGGCAAGAACCCCTAGCTCTAAGGTTGACAAACGGACTAGGTTACCGGCAGCACAAACCGGTGTGTTGAAGAGTGCATTCACCTCCGGGGAGGCTCTAAGATGGCAAGAACCCCTAGCTCTAAGGTTGACAAACGGACTAGGTTACCGGCAGCACAAACCGGTGTGTTGAAGAGTGCATTCGCCTCCAGGAAGGCTCTAAGATGGCAAGAACCCCTAGCTCTAAGGTTGACAAACGGACTAGGTTACCGGCAGCATAAACCGGTGTGTTGAAGAGTGCATTCACCTCCGGGGAGGCTCTAAGATGGCAAGAACCCCTAGCTCTAAGGTTGACAAACGGACTAGGTTACCGGCAGCACAAACCGGTGTGTTGAAGAGTGCATTCACCTCCGGGGAGGCTCTAAGATGGCAAGAACCCCTAGCTCTAAGGTTGACAAATGTACTAGGTTACCGGCAGCACAAACCAGTGTGTTGAAGAGTGCATTCGCCTCCAGGAAGGCTCTAAGATGGCAAGAACCCCTAGCTCTAAGGTTGACAAACGGATTAGGTTACCGGCAGCACAAACCGGTGTGTTGAAGAGTGCATTCACCTCCGGGGAGGCTCTAAGATGGCAAGAACCCCTAGCTCTAAGGTTGACAAACGGACTAGGTTACCGGCAGCACAAACCGGTGTGTTGAAGAGTGCATTCACCTCCAGGAAGGCTCTAAGATGGCAAGAACCCCTAGCTCTAAGGTTGACAAACGGACTAGGTTACCGGCAGCACAAACCGGTGTGTTGAAGAGTGCATTCACCTCCCGGGAGGCTCTAAGATGGCAAGAACCCCTAGCTCTAAGGTTGACAAACGGACTAGGTTACCAGCAGCACAAACCGGTGTGTTGAAGAGTGCATTCACCTCCGGGGAGGCTCTAAGATGGCAAGAACCCCTAGCTCTAAGGTTGACAAACGGACTAGGTTACCGACAGCACAAACCGGTGTGTTGAGGAGTGCATTCACCTCCGGGGAGGCTCTAAGATGGCAAGAACCCCTAGCTCTAAGGTTGACAAACGGACTAGGTTACCGGCAGCACAAACCGGTGTGTTGAAGAGTGCATTCACCTCCGGGGAGGCTCTAAGATGGCAAGAACCCCTAGCTCTAAGGTTGACAAACGGACTAGGTTACCGGCAGCACAAACCGGTGTGTTGAGGAGTGCATTCACCTCCGGGGAGGCTCTAAGATGGCAAGAACCCCTAGCTCTAAGGTTGACAAACGGACTAGGTTACCGGCAGCGCAAACCGGTGTGTTGAGGAGTGCATTCACCTCCGGGGAGGCTCTAAGATGGCAAGAACCCCTAGCTCTAAGGTTGACAAACGGACTAGGTTACCGGCAGCACAAACCGGTGTGTTGAAGAGTGCATTCACCTCCGGGGAGGCTCTAAGATGGCAAGAACCCCTAGCTCTAAGGTTGACAAACGGACTAGGTTACCGGCAGCACAAACCGGTGTGTTGAGGAGTGCATTCACCTCCAGGGAGGCTCTAAGATGGCGAGAACCCCTAGCTCTAAGGTTGACAAACGGACTAGGTTACCGACAGCACAAACCGGTGTGTTGAGGAGTGCATTCACCTCCGGGGAGGCTCTAAGATGGCAAGAACCCCTAGCTCTAAGGTTGACAAACGGACTAGGTTTCTGCCTTTATAATTCGTCGGATTCTTTAAAGAAATAATTTTAGTGTTCAAATTGGAAGATCAAGAGATAATGCTATTATAGTATTTGATGTCATGCTTAAGACGAAATAGCTGATTATTGACAAACAACTGTATAAAAATTGTTTTAGGGGGATACAAAAATATAATAAAAAGAAGCAGCCAAGTGAATCATTACTTTTCCAAATATTAATCTCAAGAGTAACTTAAGCATATGTTAAATGTGTTGTACAGTTTCTTTTTTATCAGCTATATCTGCCATTGTGCCTCAGGTAATCAAAATGGCAATACTAAAACTGAATGATGAACAAATTGGTGAACAACATCTTTTTTACCGATTATAGTACGTTACCTACTATGGTAATACTTTCCATACTTTTGTAAGAGTACATTTATTGGGGATTAAAAACATTTGGACTGCAGTTTAATTTTACTGTTAATGTTGTACTGCACTTTTATTGTATGATCTACAAATACACGATATGCACTGCAGTTACTGTTGTAATTGTGTATCATAAAATTCGTTTTATGTTGGGTTGCTCAAACTTTGTAGACACATCCTTACAGATAGTATAAATATTGAATCTGAAAAAGATACTCTAAACTTTCAATATAATTTGTAATACTATCAATATAATACTAAATAATGTACAGCCAAATGAAGGGCTGTAATTGAGTAATACGTTAAATGGAAAACATTTTTCTCTTCAAAAAATAAAATTGAATGTAACGTTTGAAGCTCGTAGCTGACGCATTAGAATATCTGAATACCATACAAAACACAAACGTTTATTGAAATAAATATTAATACTATATAATCAGATATATGGACTTTTGATATCGCTTTATGTATGCTACAAAACTAAAAACTACCTACGTTCGAATATTTAGTCATGTTCTATATGTGTGATGTAACTGTAAGAAAAATAAGGATAGTACTTCAATATAACGACTGCAGTTTAGTACTTCTAGCAAGTAACTTTGCTAAAAGAAGTAATACTAGATGTTCTGACTTCACACCGAAAAGGACATTGCTTAGATCTACCGAAGGTTTACTAATAGTAAAATATGCATATTTACTTAAGGTATCATCTGATAACGGAAATGTTCATAACAAATGTTCCAGTATGTAGCCATCTTGAGGAGACTATGAACTGTTTTAATAAAATCTGCGTTTTTATTTACCAATTCAATTTATATGAGAGAAGATCAGTGTCAGAAATTACAAAACTTAAGTTGGTATTAGATAAAAATAAAACCAGTTTATTTAAATAACAAACATGTAAGACATAAGATATTCAAGAAATTATATATTTTTATTAATTTTGTAATTATTGCTTTTTAAATATGTTTCTGTAATCTTTTTAAAATTAGTTATTTTTTATTTATTTGCAGTGAAATATTCCTCCATAAATAAACGTACACTTACGATCTACTAAATAATATCGAATGACTTTATTATTAGTATATTACTAATGTTATTATTACCGTACTAATGTTGTTAACACAATACCAATATGTAAAATTATTTATTGGTTACAATCACAATCAAGATAAAATTCAATTCTATGTGTTAGATTTATATAGGTTCGAATCTTTATTTATTCAATAAATTTGGTCTTATAAACACCGCTAAAAGATATAGAAATATATTGATATATAAAGATTCATTTTAATTTAACATATATGTTAAAATACATGTTAAGATATAGTTTGTGTACAATATAGTGCGTGCAAGGTTGGCAACTGCTTTTTGCCATCTTAGAGCCTTCAATTCTCCAAACGCAAATCAGCTAGTTTTTGTTAACCCAGCCCGTAACCCAGTCAAAATATAGCTCACAACTAACACGTGTATGACTATCCTGGTGTGATTATCGTATTATACCTAGATCCATTTTAAATGCCATGCATGGATGTTGTTTTAAAGAAAACGATTATTAATATGTTCTAACGTGAACAACAGGTAGTATTTCAAAATCGGTGTAATGGCTTTAGTTTTGTTTCTGGCTTGATGTATTTTAATGTTTTTCAAACAATTACGTTTATAATAAGGGGTTTTAAAATGTTAGCGCTATAAAATGTATTACAACGTTACTAGATGGCCAAATGTGGGATGGTAGGTACTTAAGTAACTGCTATTAGAGGATGCACAATAATTTATCAGTATTAGGGGCATCAATTACAGTCTACCATTCCTAATAACAAAATTATGATTAGCTGCACATCATGCAAGCTGGGGTACTACTTGGCGATGTAATGTTGTGGATTTCGTGGGCCATAGGTTCTGTTCAGTCCTCAACGTCGACTCAATGGTTGCCATCGACGTGGACCCCACCAGGGAAGTCTAGGATGTATGTGTGTCAGGATCGGATGTAGTATTGGGGAGGGAACCAAGTATCTGGCTTGTCAGATAGCCAAAACTAAGCTAGAACCACATGGTTTGGATTCCCCGTTAATCTGTCGATATTTTAGTTACCTAGGCTATTGGACTGTTAGTTTACGACCCTTCTGAGTATACGTAAAACTTACTTAGTAACCAGTCTACACATCATCACACACACTAATCCATTACTCACATAATCAATCATATTGGCTTCAAACTACGCACAAGTTGTACCGGTGCCTCAAATATGAATAATCTCAATTAATTAATATTGGCGAACTTGTCATGACGTAATGCCAGACTTGACATGATCTTAAGCTAAAGGTTCTCAATTCGATCTTAACTAGAGTCATAACAAATTATGAAAGTTATCAGCCGATAACCACCGGCTGTTCATTTGTCATTGGGTTACCTATTAATTAATGACACTTTCTTAGAAATAGTCGGCCTTAGTTTGTAACGTTCAGCCAACTATACTCATTAGAAACCCATATTTACCCATATCTTGACGATCGGTGTCTTATAAATAAATATACAAATTAATCAAAGGCACTTTTTGAGGCTAATTTGATTGTTACTTTCATCACTATAATTGAAACCGATAGTTGATACAATCGTTAGGTCCGATGCTAACCGCTATCAGCTGACTCTGTCAACAATACACATAACGTCAGACGAGGGATAGACTTGGCGTACGAGCGCACACCGCTATTTATACACGTCAGTCTGGGCGGGAGAGCACCTACGTTCGCACGTAGCCGGTTGACTCGCGATACAGTAGAGCGCGAACTATAGGACTCGTGACACATACCTTATATCAGCTGATTTTGGATGACTATGAAAGTGGTGAGTTGTTATACCTTTCAATTAAGTTTTAGTGAAATATCATTACAAATACTTGTTTATAATGTTATTTAAATATTATATAGACAAGAGTAAGGAAAATTACTTTTACACTATTCAAAATGTTATTTTACCTTAATATAGTAAATAATTATAAACTTTTTTATAGTTTGTTTTTAATAATCTACATTTAAAATGGTATTTTATAAATAATTGACAAATTCAACAATTTGGAAAGATATAAGAAATTTAAGTTTAAGGATATGAAATAAAAAATAAGAAAATTGTTTTTAATATTCTGATATAAAATGTTAAAAACGAGCAATAAGCATTTTTATTTGAAGTGTATGCTGTCCTACAAATTAATTAATAAATAACTTAGTTTCAGTTTCCAACACTACAAATAGACATACATAAATGTTCAACTGACTTTGATAAGCGCAACTGTGAAATTGCTACTCCGAAAGGTACAATTATTGTAATATGCGATTGTGTAGAAAAGTACAAACCAAGGCCGTAAGCCGACGTAAGTCAAGCAGTTGGAGAAGTTAAGAGAAAAACAGGATTTATATATGAAAGATTAAATAGTATCCCCTGGAATTACATCAACTACACTGAATCAACTGTTTGCTGCACCAATTAACTAATTTTCTGTGCATCTAAAACATATTGTTTGCCTAGAATATCTTATAGTATGAGATATTCTACTGTAACCAAACATTGAATAACAAAGGATTATTACAAAGCATTCTCATACTGTCGCGTTTGGTAAAGTTTGTATCATTCTAACAACCAATCTTGTCTTGGATTTAACTAAAATTTTTACACATGTCAACAAAGTTTAGCCTTATCTTTGTAGGCTAGGATTAATTTTGGAAATTAAAATACCACATATTTCATTTTTACATTTATAATAATTTGTGTATGACAACTGTCAGTATTGACTTGTTGACACTACACTGCTAATATATCGTGTTATTGACTTGTTGACACTACCCTGCTACTATATCGTATTATTGGCTTGTTGACACTACACTGCTACTATATCGTGTTATTGACTTGTTGACACTACACTGCTAATATATCGTGTTATTGACTTGTTGACACTACACTGCTACTATATCGTGTTATTGACTTGTTGACACTACACTGCTAATATATCGTGTTATTGACTTATTGACACTCACTGCTACTATATCGTGTTATTCGAATTATTTAACTTTGTTTATATAATACAAACAAAATGGACGCTTTTATTAAGAAAGTTATTAAATTGCTAATAACGCAAGTACACGGTGGGAACTTAAAATAATACTTGCACTGATTTAGATTTACAAGTATTGACTGTTGTAAATCACAACGTCATACAATTTAATATATGTCTTTATTTAAATATTAGCTATTTAGTAAGTACGTTTTGTAGGAATTGCAAATTAAAACACAAATTTAAATACTATGGTTACTGCTTTCAGACGAAGATGAAGGGGATTCACAAAGGAACCTGTTCTAATGTATATTGTATTAAGGTTATATTGCAAGACAATTAACATTTTTGTAAAATTTAGGGCGAGTTTTAAGTCAGTCCCCCCGCCCACCGTAACTTGTATCCACAGTTTGCCATTAAATTATTAGTAACCCACACTACATTTAGAGTGTTTCAATGTTATTATGGCTCCCTTGGGTAAAATATTTAAGAGTCGACTTCAAAATTTTAAAAGGGAACGTGGTCATGTGACATGTCATTTAACGCCGTCATTTCAAGCTGAAAACGATAGTCCAATCAGAATTAAAAAAGGATGTGTCTTCTTTAGTTTATAGTTACTTTGTTATTTATTTAATTCGCCATAATCATGTATTTTCTTAGTTAAAAGTACTTTGTTGTGGCTAAAAGAAAATCTTTCTGTTTTATTGTTTTCTAAGGTGTTTTTTGTTTTAGCCATGACGCTTTCCTAATTATACTTTTAATAAGGAAAATATACATACGATGACCAATTAAATAAAATAACAAAAGAATCAATAACTAAAGAATGACACATTCTTTTTTAATCATGTTTGCACTGTCATTTTCAACTTAAAACGGTGGTATTACATGACTCTTTCACTCTTTAATATACGAGTTAACTGTTTAGTTACACAGAGTAATAAAATGTTAGTTTATGAGCAGTTACTGTAATTTATTGGCTGTAACTGTAGATGAGAAGACTCTCTACCAATCTGTCATGATATCAAAGTCATAAGTAACATCAAATATTAAAATCTTCGGTAACATGTTTGAGTTATTTTTAATTGTTATATTACCCCCCACAGAGAAGAAAGAGACAGAAGTCGCTTTCTTATGGCTGCAACCAACGCCTAAGTACATAGTTTTAACTAATGTACATATTATAATCCTTAAGGATTTGGAAGGGAATAAAGGGAAGGACTGACCAGGTGCTGGCTAACTACTCGACACACATTTAGTGCACTATTGGATGTGACCTCTGTTTCTTCATTCTCTATGATAACCCTCAAAGCACTGCACTGCCCTCTGAAGGGTAGACGCTGTTTATACAATTACCCTCTTTGCAACTACCTCAAGAATCTGTTATTTTACTAAGCTAATACATCTACAATAGACGAAAATTTTCTTCTCTTTATCTATTTGAAAGCAATTTAGCAGTGTTTTTACTGTATGATATTTCTACATTAGTTAAAAAAGAATATAATGACGATTTAACTTTGGTTTTGGGTTTTTAATGGACACTCCTTGGAAATAATATTTAAATACTATTCAGATGCTGCGTAGTACTAAAGTTTTGGCGCATTTTTCATGGCGAAACTTTAGACTCGCCATGTATAATAATAAGTTAAATTTATTATACATTTTATACATGTTTCGATTGTTTAAATTACGAGTGGAGATAGAATGTGAGACTAGAGAGTTTTTCTGTACGTACCGTGTACATAACCTATTATTTCAATTATCTATTTAACTGTGGTCCTGTGATAGAAGTGCCAACTGAAGGTAATTGTATTGACACCTGTTTAGGTGGAATGGACGAAAGGTTAATGTTTTGGAATCTCTTCAAGAAATGGCAGATCTTCGTAAAAACTCCAAAGGTGAATTTACATTTCAACTCCTCGACATGGAACCTGTGAGTGTTTGCATGACATTCAGTTTTAAACTTATGATTGTTGCTTTTGATGTTTGCTGCCCACAACCATAGTTTTACCAATTTGGGAACTATATCGATTATTTTGTATTATTAATATTGTGAGATTTTTATTACTATAGTTGTACTTAATTAAATTAACGCCTATACTCAATCGCAGAAAATTAAAGTATACATACATTGTCAATTTGAGAGGAGTTTATATTGCAATTCTTCATTTTACGTGTAAATTAAAAAAAAATTACCAATAAAAACAATTTTTTACAAGGCCTTTCAAAAAAGGCCTTCTAAAAAGAATAGCAAAATTTATTTTTTATTGGTAATTTGTGAACATTTATTTTTTTGAATATATATACATACATTAATCGTATGCAAATATATAACGATTAAAAGACATGTCTTTATAATTATAACAGGCCTGCGTAAAAAGGTCACATAAATGATATTAAAAATGCATGAAAAGTTATTCTACACATATTACTTATTAAACTGTTTGTAATATAATTTACTTAGCAAATACGTTTTTGATGATCTAGTTACTTAGTCGATAGTTTAGTAAATAGTTTAATACATAATTTTGCCGGCTTAGTGGCGCCCTGTGGATTCCAAGGTTTTAATCTCAACTGAGCTGACAGTCGGTGTTTCACTCGTTGAATTGAATTCACGCACAGGCCTAAGGACCGAATGAGTTGTTGAATAAAGTCAAACAAAAATAAACTAACAAATAAATAAAAATCCTTTCCCTCGGAATCATTTGAAACAAGAACGAAATATATTTATTGAGGAAAGTAACTGACAACTAAGTAACGTGAACTAGTTAAAACTTAGTTTTTTAAGGATCGATTGGAATAATGTTTCATTCTAAATGATTTTTACATAACAGTATTTAATACAGTTATATAACAAATTTACTACAGTGACCCCCCCCCCCCCACCTTATTCTGACCATTCAGTCATTAAGATGTTTACAAACCGCCTGGTTGTGTGACCGCCCATTATTGACCGTTGTGTGATAATAAAGTATACAAAATGATATTAATGTCATGGTTCTCAAATACAAATCCTCCAAAATACTTGACTCTAAATATTGCCCAGGAGGGAGGGGAGGTGGCGGTTATGTATGGAGTGCCAAAACTGAGCACTGATCTTACGTAGCATTGAAGTGATGTTGCCAGAAAAAGAAGCCAAGAAATAGCTAACGGCAGATGGCCATTGGGATTTCATCTCTGACACATAATAATGATAATAGTAAACGTCATAGCTGTAAGTATGTGTTGTAGACCAAACATGAATGAACTTGTTATTATTATGAATGCAATTCACGTCATTGAAATTAATAATAGTATTTTTACAGTCAAAAAGTAAAAAGACGTCAGGATATTTTATGAAAGTCAAACCATCAAAATTATCGCTATTTGTAAATGTTCTATTGAAATATATCTAAAAATCAAGATTGTACATATGAGATGTCGACACCACTTGTGCATACTTTAAGGAGAGTAGAATGATTGCACGAAGTAAGATGGTTGTGGATGACCTCTGTAGTCTGGTTCACTTGTACTCGGAAAGGGCAACTTAAGGAACTTACAACATTTCGTGTAATCCGAACCAAGTAGTACATGTCTCATTTTCGAGTAAGTTATAAGCCTGATACTTGAATCAACCGTACCGTCAATTTAAAGCAATTAACTAATTAAAATTAATAAATTACAAGAATACCATTAACAACTTAGCTTTAAAAAACTTAAAGTATAGGAGTCTTCTAATTTTGAAAATAAAGATGAACCTGCTCAAAATTTAAATTTACACGGTTATATTCCAGAACGTTAAACTATTTGCGATAAATCTAATCACTTTACTCATATATACATGTTTCCAACAATAAAAAATGATGACATAACGTAACCTCTAACATCATGAACAGAATATATTCATGTTCTGTAAATTAAGAATGGAAGTGTTAGGAAGGTCATGGATTTCTATGTTGGGTTGAAAGGTTTTCCTTATTAGAGTGTTATGCTTTATCTATTCGTATCAGCAGGGGACTAGTTTTTACATAAAAATATCTAATTTAGTGTTTGGAAAAATAAAAATATCATTTTATCTAAAGTTATTTAAAGTGTTTTTTCTCGTGTATTGTACTAATAATAATAATTACGTTCAAATTAAAAATTTATTTTCTGTGAATGGAAACAATTTTGAAATTCAAACAGAGTCAAAATATACCTGATTGGTATAGCGTAGTGCTGAGTTTAGGTAAAGTTTCAGATCCCCACATACTGTCAAAACACTAATTTCTTGTATAAACATTTGGACTTCACACGGGTCACCCCATTCAGTAAAGTGAGTTAGCTAATAGAAAGATACCATTTCATGTAGTATTTTCTTTTTTTCATAACAAGGGGCCGATCTCCTCTGACCTTCCCGCCGCCACCCTATCAGTGGGTATTGTGTTCGGAGGATGTCAACAACATATTCATTTATTAACTTCACAATTATTGACTTTTTTTATATTATAAAAGATTAAAATACCTGTAAAAATCCGTATTCAATTCTTCCAAATGTTACAAACTCCTTTTGCAATTTCACGACTTAAAGTCACATCTTCAGGAATAAGGATAGGTAAGTTTTAAAATATAATTTTTTCTGGATTATTTATCTATGTTCAGCTGTTTTAATTTTGTTTATTGAGTCAATTATATGAAATAAAATGTTTGTCGAATATTAAAGTTTATTTAAAATTGAATTAGAATTTATTTTTGTTAGATTAAATGTTGCCATTGGAAGTCGGATTTTTATAGGTATTTTAATTTTGTATAACATTTAAATTCAGTTCGGAGGCTTCAATGAATAAATTGACTTTTTTCGTCTCGCTAACATAATCGCTAACAATCGTCAAAAACTATCATGAACATTTAAATTAATGCAACTTAGGCCTTCGCATAGATTTCTTTCTACCCTTGTCGGTCTATTTCTTGTTTATTATAAACAGTGTTGTATTAGTTTAATTTTAGTTTGTATTATTTAATTTACTGGTTAATGTGTTATCATCTTACCCCTATTGTTTGGTTCTTGTTTAAATACGGGGTTTGTATTTTTTTTAATAAACATGTTACTATTCACTAATTTATTCCTTTTTATCTTTTACTGTCAATTCCCCATAGACAACAGACCTGTACGGGGAACTTATCAGACAAAGGGGAGAACCAGCAACGTACAATATATAAAAGTCAAAGCTTTGGTTGACTGACTCACTCATCACTAATTCTCCAACTTCCCATGTAGGTAGAGAGCTGAAATTTTGCACACTAAATCTTAATGTCCTAAGTACGCCTTTTAGTCTTAAGATTTACCTTTTAGGTCTTAAATACCTGGTCTTAAAGTAGTTTTCACGCCGGTATATCCATAGGGTTCCGCCGCAAAGGCCTTCAAAGTTACCATAATATGCTTATGTTAATAAATGCTACCAGATAACTGGTACAATCTTTCTTCCTTTCCCTTTGTTATGTCAGATTGTTTAAAAAAATTTACAAAGCTTCTTAAAGAAATAATAATTGAAATAGTCTAGTGTATACAAACCTAAATAATAGCAGATATTCAATTAGTCACATTTCTAAGGATTTACGAAAGACTTATTTATTTTAATAAAAGTATGGAAAATATCTTTAGAAAAAGATGTTCAACTAATCACATTGTTTACATTTTATGTATGCAACCTCTAAGAACTTGACTTGTGGTTCCCAGTCTTCTTCCTCCAACCCCAACTTAGTGGGGTGGTAGCTAAAATATTTTAAATTGTAATTCTCATCTTTCTTGAAAATTTAATCAAAATCGTTAAAGCCGTTTTAGAGATAATTTTCACCCATTAAAATAAAAAAAATAATAAAATTTCAAAAAAGTGAAAAAAATAGTCCTGAGATATTGGCTAAATACACATACATACCAAATTTCAATAAAATGTATCCATCTATTTGGTCTCCAGCGAAGTGCACATATACACACACAGACACCAAACATTTTTCAAAAAAAAAAAAACTTTTTGGGTTCAGGGGCCCAAAAAAAGGATTTTCAGACCAACTTTTAAAAAAATATTTTGTGGACTATCACAAAAATGCATATGGAGAAAGTAAAAATTGCTCCAAATTCAAAAATATTTAAGACCCGCTTGAGAGACATAGGCCTACTGTTGTCCCAGGCTTTTTACAGCATCGGAGAGTTCCTAGCACACGACTGGGAGACCAACTTAATTGGCTAGACACATCCCGTTGACTTTTGTGGGAGTTTCAAACACTATAGGTAGATTTGTGTGAATGCCCTCCTTGTATGTATGTTTGTGTGTATTTATTGTTATGAATGATTGTTTAAATTAAAGCCTTAGGTTAATTAATTTTAATACTGACGTTTGTGATACAATATTTTTTATATTGTCCATGCAATAAAGGATTTATTATTATTATTATTATTATATAACTTAAATATTTTTTGAAGGCTAAGAATTTTTATAGCGGGTAGAATAAAAAAAACTCGGCCCTGCGGGCCTCGCCAGGGGGCAAGCCCCCTGGACCCCCGGATCTTTTTGCTTAGAGCCTACGGCTAAAATTCAAGAAACATGGAACATGCTTTAGCTGCGCTTTTTCTGTTTCTGTTTGCTGGCTCCTTTTTAATAATTTCTGACTGATATGTAAATGAGGACTCGCGGCTCAGGTTCTTACTCACGCGATGACTCATTACCACCTTGAAAGGAAGTTAATTATTATCTTATATAATCCTATAGACACAAAATGGATTCTCTAATTAGGACTTAATTTTGTATATTTTTAACAAGAGTTGTCATGGAAACTAAAGATGTACTTTGATGAACGCTTGCAAATAAAATCATTATTGAAGTCAACACTGATATGTCATTGTGTTTTCATGGTTACGCGTCACCTTCCCGCGTCACCCTCCCGCGTAACGTTTTCAGGCAGTTAGGTCAAGACTAAAGCATGTTCCATGCTAAAAAATAATTGAAAGAATTAAATACAGAAATTAAACAACTGCTATTAACAACAAACCATAGTATTACACTAAAGATCTGTTTTTAACTCTAACAAAGTTATCAAAAAAGAATGTTTAAGTTAAAATTAGCTGGTTTTATGAAATCAACTGCTTTTTATATAGACACTACTGTAACAGTTGTTTTCAACGGTTTAACTTATGCTTTTAGTTATTCAACAAAATAGTATGAGTGACCATTCAGTTTTCAAAACGTGTTTTGTATGAACAATGTGAACATAATCAAAGCAGTTACTATCTAAATTTGGAATAGATACTGTACATTTATCGTTTTAGTTTTGTATCAGTTATTTATAGATTTATTTAGTTTTATATCAGTTGTTTTGAAATAGATATAAAACGGGGTTGGTACGTGAGGAGTGAAGGTGAGTCCCCTAGTTACTGATAAAAACTAACAGTCAAGGCCAGCATTCAAACATGCGCTAACCCAATGTTCTGACACCTTATACAACTCGGCCACCGGCTCTTCCCTCCTGAGTAGGCCGGTCTCTATTAGATAAATGAAATGAAAAATGCCTTTATTTACGTGGTGAAGTTAGGTTTATTTAGACTATGTATTTTCATTAAACATACGCTTATTTCATATCATGTATATTTTTGTTTATAAAAGTATATTACAGGCCTCAGACAGATGTCGCCTGTAGTTTAACAACCTGAAAGCTCTGTTTGCGAGGTTAGAGTGATGAGGTCTGAAGATCCATCTGGTGTGCTTTCACTCGTTAGAGTTCAGCGCTCGTATAAAATTGAGGTTTACACCGCCGTCAATATGATCAAGCCTAGCTCATGTGGTTCGACTCAAGCAGTAAATAATAATACGTTACTAACGAGGTATTGGCTAAGCTTAACTCGTAAGGAGGCTATTACTTTCTCAGACTCAAACTTCTTTATTTCATTGATAATGTCAGTTTACATAACGAAAATGTTGTTAAAAATAAAACATTGCTAACTAATTCTAAATCTATATACAAATCTACAGATTACTGTCAGCATCTGCCTGACAATACTCCCGAACGCCATAGAAGGCCCCGTCCAGAAGATAGTCTCTAACTCTCCGTTCGATCGACCTGGTACAAGTGTCCCCACTTATTGATGCAGGCAAAGCGTTAAAGAGTTTAGTTCCTGTGTATGATAAGTGTCTCTCGATAAATGTTGTTCTGTGTTACGGAATGGCGAGTGTACATTTATTTCGTATATTGTGGCTATGGGTTGTTGTACTAGAGAAGGTTTGGGTGTGCTTCTTAACAAATTTTATACACTGGAAAATATATAGAGAGAAAAATGTTAAATTTCTATAATCCTTAAAAATCTGTTTATAGGAGTGTTTCACAATGCAGATGAACTGCAACTGTCAAAGTAGAGAGAACGATTATAAATTTACATTCATAGTGGATTCTTTTCAGTTTAATTACTGCTTTATTATTTAACTGATTCAAAAATTACTCTTATTAAAATGTTGATCAATCAAAACTAGTAGTTAAAAATTTTTAAATTTTAAATAACAATTCTATAACATTAGTATCTACCTATTCTGTAAAAATCCTTAGTAATTCCATCGATAGCTTAAAATTCTTAATTGAAATTTAAATTTAGTTTTAATAATTTTAACAACTAAACAATTACAAATTATATGTTGTATAGTTATTGTTTATTACTCTAAAACTTGTTCTTGTCTTTTCGTGTTTATTTAATCTAAATAAAGAGACTTCATGTATAATAATAAATTATATACCTATTAGAATAAGGAACTTTTTTTGTGTTTTTTTCGAAAAAAATCTATGAACACGAATCCCTAAACCCCACATACTGGCTTTTAACACCTGCCAGTTTAACTTTTCGGTGTTCAGAACAGCAAGTGGTCCAAAAATGCAACGCTCAACAAACGGAGCAACACTACTGTAGTTGAGTGTGAGTTTGGACATGTAGTATAAGAAGTGTTCGGTGCTTCCATCATACTTAGAAAACTGTAATAGTAGTTATCAAACAAACAAGGCTTTCAAGCTTGTTTGCAATTGTAGCACACCTCATCACCGGTTTACACACTGCATAGTACTATGGACAAACAAATGGATACATTGATCGAGATGTATATCCCGGGACTCTTAGTCTAATAGTTTCAACCGAACTAGTATGGCTATGAACCACTCACATGCAGTCACACTACGACAAAGTCGATAAATGTCAAAGTTGCAGGTGTGCCCATCTCCGGAAACAATCATGCGGTCCATGAAAGGAAATATGTGTACATCCAGTAACTAGCATTATTACAGATGAACCATGCCACGAGGTGTATTGTGTTTTACGTGTGTGCGTGCGTGCGAGTTCATGGATGTCTCTGTATGTGACCGAATGGCAAATTTTGCGAAATTGTGAAGCGAGGAGCAAATAATACAGCAGTATCCTATTCATGTTAGCTTTATACAAACAACTGACTGCTACAAAGTATTACAATCTTCAATTAGTGTCTTAATAATTAGCAAAGAAAGTGTTGGTAGAAATACATTACAATACAAGTGAACGCCATACAAAACAAATTCCTTACTAAATAAAAACTAAATAAATGTTCAAATATTATGGCGATTATTTTGTAAATCTCTGTGGTCTGAGAAAAGTAAACGTGGTTTACCAAAATTGATCACCATTAAGTATTGTTCTTGTATTGCAATACATTTGGGTTGTGTAACGTTCTCTTATAAAGAATACTTAATTAAAAAATTGCTTATTATTAATGATAAAAATGCTTCGCTATAAAGCCAGAAATTAACTATTCCTAATCTGTGGGTTCGATACATGCACATAAAATGTACTGTAATTAATTAATTTATCGTTTTTTTACAACGAATATATTTTTGTATTTCTAGGACATGATTGATCGAATTCATTGACTAATATGGACAGCTAATTTTTAAACGAACGTAATCTTTGTTACAAACTATGACTTTTTATCCATAAGTGTCTTTTGTTAATGATAATTACGAAGATTTCAAAACACGACTAAACAAAATAAAAAAAGAAATTTTAATATTTTTTTGGATGACTAATTTATTTTTCAAATGTTTAATATACTTAAAAAATTAATATGAATAAAATCTATATTTCGTCTACGTAAACTAAATGTGTAGTCAAATGGGTTAAAAACAATAAAATCAATGTGGATAAAGTTACAGCAATAAATCAGTCTTCGTATGTAAATTATCTGAGCAATATTTTGACATTAAAAAAGTTTTTCAAAATAAAAAATATTGGGTAAAGTGATTGACTGTCAACAACAACGTGCTTATTACAAAGCAATCATTTGTATTTTAAAACCGGTTCGAACATCTTTTCTATTTTATGATAACTTCATAGCTGCACTAGAAAAATTGTCTTTTTAACACCCACTGGCCATGACACCGGCCAGTTGGACTCTCAAGTGTCCAAAACAGCCTTCAGGCCCAAACATGCAACACTTAAGAAACGGGGTTTAAAGACTGAGTGTGAGTTTAGTTCAATGATTCAATTCAATGATCATATGTTGCTTTGTTTAAAACATTAAAACACTAAAATTATAAAACATTTAAATATATTAAAACATGAGTACAACACATTTGCCGGCCAGCGAATGTGTTGTACTCATGTTTTAATATAATTTTTTATTGTTTTTTAATGTTTAATGTTGTTAAACAGTGACTTTTTGGAAGCCTGATGATGAAGCTTTATATTCTTTGAAATTTAATTGCAGTAATGTAATTGAAGAACCGTTACGACAGAAAAAGGTAAACTAATCCAGTATTATCTTTATAATATAACAGTTCTGGAGGCTAATAAAACAAAATGAAAAAAATCTAGTTTGTGAAGTCTGTTTACAATGCTAGCACATCTGACCACTGGATCACATACTCCAAAGTATGAGCAAACAAATGGATCTCTTGATCTTAAGGTATACTCTGGAATCTTAGACCAGTAGTCTCAACTGAACCAGCGTGGCCATGAAGCACTCTGTAATAGAATTGCATGTCAGTTACAGCTCAACGAGCTAATAGTGTTGATAAATTCAGTTCTGCACGAGTTTCCACTTCACCAAGCTCCAGAAACTTCAACTACATCCATGAGAGGAATTTCCTCTGGATAGCCTCGACGACTGCATTTGTGTACACCCGATCCCTATTCCGTATAGCAGTGGCATATTCAAGGTGACTACGGACCAAGGACTTTTACAGTGTTAAACAAGAGTGCTAATCGTTGAAGTACATGGCGATCCACATGACGACACCCCCGAGTTCTTCCTAGCGTTTGATACAACACTGTTTCCGTGTTCAAAGATTAACTTGGTCTACGAGGACGCCTAGATCGCGAACTGCACGCTCTCTTTTGATTGAACAGCCAAATTACTATGCCAAATTATTACTAATGTCATAAAATAAGAGTGGCGAGTTAGTTTTACGCGTGAACGAAACCCCCATTGTTTTGCTTAGGTTGAGCGGCATGTAACTGTCTTTAGCCCACATCACAGCCGGATCGGTACAAGATTGAAGAGCCAGATATTCCCTTGTATTAGAAATCTGCATAGAAAATTTGTCGGCGTAAAGCTGAACTGTAAGCTAGAATGTCGTTAATTAATAACAAGAAAAACAAATATTCAAAGTAACACCTTTGTAATACTCCTGAACTAACAACAAAGTTCTTTGATTGCATACCACCTAGTCGCACTTCAATGTACTATCCAAGAGGTATGATTTTATCCACTGAATAAGGTCTGGGGAGAATCCAAAGGAAGGAAGCTTCTTTAAAAATACATGGCGAGGAAACTTGTCGAACGCCTTCTGAAAATATACATAATTTGTATCAACCTGCTCTCAACAGCAGGACCAGTGACTGCAAGAAACAAAGACAAATTCGTAACAGTCTAACGATCTTTCATGAAGCATGATGAGGAGGAGAGATAAGATGACAGACTTTCTTGCACAAAACACTATGTACAACTTTTTCAAATATCTTAGATACTTCACACAGAACCGATATTGGTCTAAAATTAGACAGATTCCTTGGTCCTTTTTTTGGAATGGGTGTCACTAGTGCTGTCTTCCAGATCGAAGGAAACTCACCAGTTATTAAACTTCAGTTGATAACTGGAGGAAGGAAATTGTGTCAGACACTTTTGATAAAAACGATGGTATATTATTAATAACAGACGCTGAGCGTGTCTTTAAACTTTTGATGGCATACTGAACGGCGTCAACAGATATAAAGGGAATGTCAATAACTGAGATGTTATCTGTTTCAAGCGGACATATAATGTCAGGTTCTGCATTCAATAGCTCATCATTCAAAGTTTGATAAACAGACTCGAAATATTCACCGAATTTTGAACATAGCACAGCGGCGTCAGTACAAAACTTGTCTTCGATGCTAAATGCCGGGATGGAAGAGGAACCACCCCCAAATAATTTTTTGTAAATATTTGTATCTGAATTATTTAAAGACCTATTTATTTTTGAACAGATTGTAAATAAAAATACTTGTTTCAATCGATCTGAATCAAAGACATTTTCATGCGAATATTATTATAATAATTACACTTTCTGAAGAACATGCATTAATTTGTAACAACGACTAAATATCGTATTTGCTTGCAATGATACGGGAACTTTCGAGATTTATAAAGTAAATAAAGTTAATAAATAAAAACACTAGCTTACCAGTAGAGTAATTTACTCTATTGGGGTTTTTTAGGGACTCCGAGGAGACGAATTGCAAAAGTAGAATACATTAACGCCACGTGAGAAACTAATGCGGTAAGAACCTGTTCAAAGCAGATGTTATTCTTTGGCATAGTTGGAGTCTGGCAGCCAAACAAAAGTTGGCAAATGCTCGCTATCTGTACTTATTAGACCGTGGCCTGAAGACAATATGGCTCGTTTACCTTCACCTAACTGAAGGACGTGTTTAAAGAACACTGCTAATGTTCCTCTTTACATAATGAGATAAGCTAAACAAATATTTACAAATCTTAAAATTTAATTAGGTTACCGTATCACTTTGCTTTTGTAAGTTTGCAAATTTAAGTACAAAAACTAGCTATGAAAATTTTATGTAGTTTTAATAGTGTGGGTAAATAAATTGTTCTAGTTAGTAAATTTGACAGGCCTCAAATCGTATAAATGAAATACGATTAATTGAATAATTAGTATATTCTGACTAATTATGTATCTTTAATAGTATTCCATTTGTTTAAAAATCTTGCAAGTTCTAAATTTGTTTAGTCGATATAGTTGTTTTCCTCGTTCATTAACCTTTTCAGACCTTTAACATTTGGTCTTTCATTACATCATTTTTAGTAAGGCCAAATTAAAATATGGCAATACTGTTAACTTGAAGTAACATGACACTAAATAAAAGTATAGATTCCGGTATCTGTAACATAGAGTTAATAACAATTAAAAGGCCACGGCATTTTTTTAATCCATATTTTGTTTGGTATGAGATTATTTTAGATTTTTAGGACTGAAATGTTTTTTAACCCTTATACTGAGTTTAAATAGTAACAAAAGCAAACCTTTCTTTATTTTCTTAATACCCAATTCATGCCAGACGCCGCTCTTATCTTGAGAGGATCTTATCGCCTTTTAGTTTGGACTCCACTATCTTCTTTCTGCGGATTTCGCCTCTATAAAGCCTAATTCTTTTGGAATCTTTCTTTTGGTTCTTTTGGGTGGGCGGGTCAATGACACAGTACGTGAAGGGTGAGTCAATACCACTGTGTGTGTATAGTTGGGCGGATGGGTCAATACTACAGTATTGTATGGGTGGGCAAGTTATTCAATACCCACTGTACGTGTATGGGTGGGCGGGTGGGTCAATACCACTGTATTTGTATGGATGGGCGGGTGGGTCAATACTACAATATGAGTATTGGTGGGCGAGTGAGGCAATACCCACTGTACGTGTATGGGTGAGTGGGTGGGTCAATACCACTGTATTTGTATGGATGGGCGGGTGGGTCAATATCACTGTACACGTATGGGTGGGCGGGTGGGTCAATACCACTGTATTTGTATGGATGGGCAGGTGGGTCAATACCACTGTATTTGTATGGATGGGCGGGTGGGTCAATACTACAATATGAGTATGGGTGGGCGAGTGAGTCAATACCCACTGTAAGTGTATGGGTGGGGTGGGTGGGTCAATACCACTGTATTTGTATGGATGGGCAGGTGGGTCAATACCACTATACGTGTGTGGGTGGGCGGGTGGGTACTATCACTGTAAATGTGTGTTTCAGGTTAAGTGGAAGCTATTATGCATAAGCTAGTTAAGAATATTAACTTATGCATAATTTTTTAGAGAGCGTGTTTAACCTTAAGTTTTCAACAGTTATTTTACCATGATCAAAGGAACACATCAGTAAACTGACGGAGTTGATTTAAAACAATACTAGTTTTATGTCAACATCTTGGATAAATTTCCTCGCACATTCTGGCATCTTAGAGCTTGTCACTGTGTTTCCCAACTCGCGTAGCTAAACACAATTACACCATTGTACGTGTATGGGTGGGCGGGTGGGTCAACACCATTGTAGGTGTATGGGTGGGCGGGTGGGTCAACACCATTGTACGTGTATGGGTGGGTGAGTGGGTCAACATCATTGTACGTGTATGGGTGGGCGGGTGAACACTATTGTACGTGTATGGGTGGGCGGGTGGGTGGGCCTTTACCACTACGCATGTATGGGTGGGAAAGTTCTTCATACTTTCGACACCAGTCGAAGTCCAGTAGAGTGGAGCCCTACAATCGAATAGCAATAAAACCATGCTCAAAACCTTCCATGGTTTTGAATATGGAATGGAATACATTCCTCAGACCTATTTCAGATTTTTATATTACTTTATATTAATTAAATCCACCCCTGTATTTGTAGGGATGGGCGGGTGGGTCAATACTACAATACCACACGTATGGGTGAGCAGGTGAATCAATATCACTGTACTTGTATGACCTCAATAATCCACATCCTACTAAATTTGTTACGTTTTAATCTTCATAATTCGTTCTTTAGTATGTTGAGGCTATTTAGTATTTAAACACTGAAGATAGCACAAACCCCTACAATATCACTTCATTGTGAGGTGAGGGTAAATCAGGCTATAATATGCCGTCACAGTGACCTGATGGGGGTAGTGTTTGGCAAGAGACCTCAAAACAAAAATGCCTGAGTATAATTTAGTGCAAACAGGTAATTCTATGTCACTCTTCGATTAAGGTGAATTATAAGGAATGTTGAGCTATGGACTTCATCTAGTGTAGAGTGTGTTAGCATGAAGGCAGCTCTCACACACTCTGAGTCCCCAGGTCTGTAAAATGTGTGTGAATAGAACTTTTTATTGGTTAACCTAGGTTATCTTACATGTCGTTAGGTTAGGTTAGTTTTGATATATTAGGTTACATTAGGTTAGTCATGTTTATTTATAGATACCTATTAGTGATGTTTACTAAGACCTATCAGGAGTTAAATAGAATCACTATAGACAACATAAACTAAACAAAATATAAGAATAAATATAAATTTTTATAATCATTTGTCGAAAAGTGTCAGTCAAACTTCAAACAAGCGACAACAACGTGGCCCGTATTATTTTAGGTGCATATAATTAAGGCCCATATCTATATTTATAAAAGAGGATGATTGTATATGTATATATATATATATATATGTTTGAAGTTTATGCGCTGCCAAACCATCCAACTGATCGCCATGAAACTTTAGGATGTTGTCCTGTATACTCCCGAGATGGTTTCTGTAAAGTTTGATGCAGATCCGTCCACAGGGTTCCGCCCCATGGGCTCCTAAAGATCCCATGTTATTCAAATGGAGAAACTGAATTGTTTACAAAAAACATATGACTGTGTGGTTTAATGTAGTTTCACATGCCATAAGCAGATTGAAGTTCTCACAACAACAGTACTGTATATGTTTTGATTTATTGTAGTTCTACATTTCACATTGAGAGTGTAGCACACACTACTTTTACTTGATCAGGTGATCTGTATTTGGTGTTAACCTTTTTTCCTCGGTAATTAAAACATGTGGTAAAACGTGAAAAATAAGCACAATATAAATGAACGCAAATCCCGTACGAAGAACGGGTGCTCTGCTAGTATAATATAATTTATTAGTTTTCTGACGATTGTCTAAAACAGCTGATTTAAGATATATTTTGACGTGTTGAAGTATGATTGATTGGATACAGAAAGTTTGTCATTGATTATAAATGGTTTTATGCTATCCTGCGTGGGTCAATCTCGTCTTTGTTTTTAGAAGGTAATGTGTGGGTCCATTTTCAACTAAATAACTAAACTAAAAGGGAAATATTTTGAGAAAACTCTGTGTTTCAAAACTTGCGTGAAGCGTTACATTAAAATTATTTTCTCCTGCATAATAATTAAAGCGAAGACATGTAAAAGTTAAGCATATGTTCTTAATTAAGCGTTACTGTGTTTCTTTAACAACATCTTGAAAGTTAGGTTAGTTCAGGTTATGTTAGGTTAAGTTTATCCCATCTTACAAGATCCACCCATACACGTATAATAGAAGTGATCCAACCATCCATACACGCACAGTGGTAATTAAAATTTTGAGAAAAATGCAAACCTAATGAGAATTGACGACAACCGGATACATTATCTAAGTCAGCAGCGTTTAAAATTCATCTTAAACGTTCTCACAGACTCATGAATCAAATAAACATACTTCAATTTCGTGTTTGAAGTCAGAGATAATGAAGAAGTAATATCCAACTTCATTAAAGGCAAATACCAATAAACCCCAATTGTATGTCGATCCACGCCGATTGGTTCAAGCGACACATGGTCCCCAAGGCCGGATCTATTGGCAGCCAAGGTCTCGCTATCCTCTGACCCCAGGCCTCACCGAACCCGAGGACCAGTTCACGTTGGATCTCCTTCCATTGAGAGCCTCTCAAAGTCTTATGTGTTGTTACAAGTGTTATAAGGTTAACTTTTTGTCCAAGTTGAATACCATGGTGTTCCAATTCCTGTTACGATTCAATTCTGGCCGCATTGTAAGTAAACAAATCCTAGTTTAGTAGTGTATTACTTTTATTTGATTTAAATTATGATATCGATTATACTGATTCAAATTATATTACAGTTGGACTAATTAGACTGCAACTGGTTTAGAGTCTTGTATATCAGGAGATAAGCATGTAACCTAACATTCCGTGTTTGTGTGTGCGTAGAGATTAGAAGAGCACTTAGATGGAGCTAGTGAGGCACTAAGTGTTGTGGAGATAGTAGGCGATAGGTTCCATGCCCGGTTCTCTTAATACCGTCATAGTATTTACTCATTGGTTGCCATAGACATGGAGAAGTATGGAGTGTCCATGTTGGATAATAGTTAGGGTCCGGATGTTGTGCGGGGAAGAGAACTGAGTATCAGACTTGTCTGTTAGCTGACAATCTAACCAATGCCCCCTGGTTCAGATTCCTCATACAGCCCTTAGTAGGTCCCTTAATTGCTCTGACTACGATTTCTATGGAACAATCTACCTTTTTAACAATGACTAAACTTGTTCATCTACTTTAAACACACCCATTTGCCATTTATATTTGCCCATATCTATAATATCAGCGTCATAAAAATGAATAACAGTATGTGTTCCTAGTAATAGTAGAGAAACGACAAAAAAAAAAATATCTTAATAACGATCTTAGTTTTAATCTATCCATCATGTAATAGGGCAAAATATAAATTATCATTTCCAACTAAGCCATAGATAATTGTTTCAATGTTGTGTGTAACGCGCGTTTAATTTTAATTCGAATGTTAGCTAAATTCGTGTTGAAATCAAGTTTCTGCCATTCTCGCCAGTTTACAAGGGCCGCTGGCCTGTGCGTGAACTGATTCGATGAGTAAAATAACAACCATCAGTTGATACTTGAACCTTAACCCTTGTCCTCTGTTGTCCGAATCCTTTTCGCAAACGACAAGCCAATGCAGCTGTAGACTTCAAACAAAATGCAATAATAAAAATGACACTAAAAATAACTTTTATTCAGCAAACTACTATGTGACTGTCGGGACGAGTTTTTAGTGCATGTTTGGGACATTTTCTTGCCATATGTCATCATATGTATAACCCCAATAATTCATCCCAGAGGATATTTTAAGGGCTTTCTACCAATAAGTAAAACGTTAATATGTAAACGAGTAAAATACAAAAACTTTCTAGTTGACTCCAGGGTTTTCATCAACATCCAGGTTAGCTTGGATTTTATTTTAAGATTGATTAAACTTCACATAGAGTATAAAAAAGCAAACATATTTAAGATTACTAAGTTCCTCTGTTGCTCTGATTATTGTGTATTAAATTAACTGAATTAGTAATAAATAAGCAGTTGGAAATCAATTAATTATATTCTGAAGTAACAATCTACATTCAATCCTCAAACATATTTTTATATAAAAATTTTTCATAAGACAATTTTTGTGTTTTAAACTAAACTGAGAGATAAATTGTTTTAAGATCGTAAAGATATGGGTGAATGTGATGGGTGGATGATTGTGATGATTGTAGTTGAACGCGTGTAGTCACTGTTACTAACTAAGGTCGACTATTCCTTAGAAAGAGCCATTTATTAATAGCCCAATAGTCAGGCCAAGTAAGCGACCCACAGCTATACGTGGAATCCGAACCACGAAGTATTGACAAGCCGCCACACAACATCCGATCCTGATTATCACCCAACATAGACATCACATACTTCTCTAGTGTCTACGTCGATAGCAACCATTGTGCAGATGCTATGCCAGTATTAGACGACCAAGTTAAGAACCTATCATCTACAATCTCCACAACACTTGTATAATATAACATTCATAAACAAAACAGTAAAATCAGGCAAACTGTTTATCTTTACTGATAATCTCATCCGTCATTGGTCACGTGACTTAACTGCCATTATATGTTTTCGAATGTGTTACGCTGATTCAACGTTGCTTTGTCACCGTCTTGTGCAAGGTTTCTGTAAAGGTAAGTACCCACATTGAAGGAGAAACACCTGACGTAAATTACCTTATCTTCATGCCTAATCAGGTATCAACCTTCAGCCGTGTTTGGCGGCTTCCTTGATTTATTCATTGTTTGTTATCGACACACAAAGGCTTTGGTAATTGCGTAAAAAACAACAATAATTAGGAAGAAAATTGTGATAACTTAACAACCTGTTGTAATTAGTTTGTAGAACACAAGCAAATTTACATAAACAATTTGTATACTAATTGAAAAGTAAATATCATGTGATATCATTGAGAACTGTCCAAGCCATACTGGCTGCCCACCCAACTACCTCAGCCTTGGCCCATTTTAAACGTACATGACCAAATGGGACTTATCAATTTCAAATGCTTATATTCATCTTCAGTGTGATAGCTGGTGCAGTTTTAGCTCTTATATAAGTGTGGCGATTTTCTTCCACGGCAAGTGCTCCGTAACTCATTGCATTGCTATTTTTAAGGTTTGTCATTTTATGTCACCATCTGTGAATTTTTGTGCAATGTCACAACTTTTACGTTAGATATCAGTAGGCAATTAATGGCGGTAATGCCGTCAGATCTTGAAACTTCTGCGTCAAACGTGTAAACGTGTGCTAACTGTCAACCCATCCCCATCTGACCTCAAGGTATTGAAGTAATTACATAACATCTTATCCAAGGTCATGCTGTATGTCAAAATAAGCCGTATAATAATATTTGTAAGAATTAATACAAAGTTAAATATAAAGATCCACTTATATAATTTAGTGATGATTAATTAAATTGATTATAAATGCTTTATTGTACATAAGTGGGATTATATATGATTAAGATATAATTTATTAATTTGTATATGTCATTAAATATATATGAATTTTAATTAATTCAAACCACTGTATTGATTAATATTACATTTTAAAGCCAACATTTGTGGAAAGGAGTATGTTTATGCTAATATGTATCTGCATTGATATGTCGCGCGGCATTTAGCGGATTAACTGACCATCATCTTTCTTTCTAGGTTTCATTAGTGCTAAGCCATATATCATGGATTCATCTTCTTATTGTAACCAATGGAAACTGGGGTAAGAGCAACAATACTTTCACGCACTCTAATGACGCGCGTACGATGGTCGTCGGGCGCGCATCTTTTAGCGCTCGGAGAACGCTTGACGTTTTTATCGCGTCGGACGACGCGTGTCGCTCGACCAGGAGAATTGCGAATCCATGGTAGTTTTGTTTCATGTTTCTTCTTCCTGTTTTTGGAGTCATCTATCATCAGGTCCCTCAGTGTTGCAGGTATTATTCTATTAGTTTAAAGTATCCGCCCAAATTCACTAACCACACGACTCACAGACTGTCTGAACACTGACGTGGATTAGCATCCCTATTTAAAATAGCCTTTGATTTATATCTAGTAAAACTTTTATTGGCAGTTAGGCTATATTAATGAGGTACCAATTAAAAAAACAGCTCGAGGCATCACTTAAATATCTTAAGCATCACACGTAATTAGTAATTAGTCATTTATTACTAATGACTACTAGTCATTATTACTAAGGCATAAATATAATGCCTTAGAGGCCCTATATTTCTCTTTTTTACATACATTTTTTTATTGTTAAATTAGACCTAGTATGTAGGCAAATGTTTTTAAGTTTTATTTATATTAAGTATATAAGGTCTTTTATTTTGTTCTTTGTTTATATTTGGCAAGTCACCAATATTATGTTTTAAAATGTGTTTTGTATTTGTTTCTTGTCAAAAAAGTCTGATCGTATAAAAAAATTGAGAAATAAATTTATTATTATTATTATTTAATCAGTGAGCTTCGATCGAAGTCAACTGGTATACCCGGGGATCAGCCGGCACAGCTGGTCACTTGTCATTAGAGCATTGATTAGTACTAATTACTGGGGAATAGCGTTCTTTGTTAGTAACAACTGTAAATTGCCCAATCACTACTTGAATAGCGTAAACACAATAATAGTTTCCACCTCGTCACAACCATTTTAGCAAAATAATAATAGTAATATATATATATATATATATATATATATATATATATATATATATATATATATATATATCAAAAATATCATTCAAATCAAAAAGATATCAAATAAAAAATCGGTTTATTCCCAAAAAAGAAAAGTACAAAATTAACAATACAAAATATAACTGAGAATGATTCTCTCATGGGCCAAAGCCTGTGCGAGAGGACCGAAAAGTTATCAACAAAACTGTTTCCCGGTGAATGGAAAACTTAAATAAAAAAAACCTGATTTCCATATTATAAAATACAAATGACAAATACAAAATAAATTCCTCATACCAGAGGCCGAAGGAGAAAATAACAAATAATAATGATGATAATATTAAATTCTAGAGAAGAAGAAACGAAATAAATGACGCACTCAGACAGAAAGACACGCACTCATGTGGGAACAGACGCTCACACAATCATGCGCGCACAGACGCAAAAAATACACTCATGCCAAGCGCGCTCACACACACACACACACACACACACACACACACACACACACACACACACACACACACACACACACACACACACACACACACACACACACACACACACACACACACACACACACACACACACACACACACACACACACACACACACACACACACACACACACACACACACACACACACACACACACACACACACACACACACACACACACACACACACACACACACACACACACACACACACACACACACACACACACACACACACACACACACACACACACACACACACACACACACACACACACACACACACACACACACACACACACACACACACACACACACACACACACACACACACACACACACACACACACACACACACACACACACACACACACACACACACACACACACACACACACACACACACACACACACACACACACACACACACACACACACACACACACACACACACACACACACACACACACACACACACACACACACACACACACACACACACACACACACACACACACACACACACACACACACACACACACACACACACACACACACACACACACACACACACACACACACACACACACACACACACACACACACACACACACACACACACACACACACACACACACACACAGACACACACACACACACACAGACACACACACACACACACACACACACACACACACACACACACACACACACACACACACACACACACACACACACACACACACACACACACACACACACACACACACACACACACACACACACACACACACACACACACACACACACACACACACACACACACACACACACACACACACACACACACACACACACACACACACACACACACACACACACACACACACACACACACACACACACACACACACACACACACACACACACACACACACACACACACACACACACACACACACACACACACACACACACACACACACACACACACAAATATACGCGCACAGACACACGAAATATGCACGCTTACACACCACACACGAGCATTTACTCATGCACACGAACAAGACACTAACAAACACTTGCATCCACAACTGCAATGTTCATGCACACCCCCATATAATCAAAGCAACATTCAAGCTCAAAATTATGTATAAATGAAACTCATTAATCCGTCAAACTCTTATCTTCCTAAATTAATTAACTAGTTATATATTAATTTTTTATATAAATCTATGTTATAAGTATCTAAATATCTTCTGGAGGCCGGTAATTTATTGAACAGAATATTTGAAACATAAAACGAGCTTTTTAAATTGGCTGGTTTAGGCAGTCTTGGAACTCTAATGCCTACATTTACCGCAATTATAGTAGGATAATTATGACCGATAGTTGTGAACATATTAATTTTGTTTCTAAATATGTACAATAGTAAACACCTTATGTAAATCTGATTGATCGAAGACTTTCATTTCATCAAACAGCAACTCTGTAGGAAACCTACGACATTTATTTTGAGCAGCTTTCACAATAACCTTCTGAGTTAATTCTAAAGGTAAAATTATTGACTTGTATGTGGCACCCATGCTATTATACCATACTGCAAAACAGATTGAATGTATGCATAGTATATCTGACGGATAAGATCTAACAAAATAATATTTTTTAGAGGGTAAAATATTAAAATAAACTTCCTTATCTTGTTCCTAATATAATCAATATGTTTATTCCATTTCATCTGATTATCAAAATTAACTTCTAAATATTTATATTCACTAACACATACAACATTCGCACACAAGTCTTACAGTCAACAGAACAGCCACAAGTGTGTAGTAGTAAACGTTGATATATGGCGTCAGCATCAGCTTTTAGGGAAATAGCAATATGTTTTGCCAACATTCAATGTGAGCTGATTCTGATCAAACCACCGCCTGACGGCGATCAGGCCGCATTCCGCCAGTCTATACACTTCAGGCCAGTTGGCCCCTTCAAGAATCTGCGTAATCTGCGTAAAGAAAAGAACTGAAAAATATATATAGAACATATGTACAAATATCAATACTAGTGTTGCTGGCTATCCGTTTCAGGTTATGAACTGGCTTTGTTGGAAAATGTCCAGAGAGGATTCGCATATATACGAATTTCAGCTTAAAAACTTAAAACTTTGTGGTATTTGGGGCCAAAAAATACTGAAATTTTTTGAAAATGTAGAATTTTGTAATACTAATGTAATATACTCAAGTGGGACATCAAATTAAAGCTATTTTTCTCCTGAATCCAAATATTTATGAAAAGGCCAAATATTAAGGGGTATATGCCTCCAAAACTAAATAAAACCTCCTAAAACTATAAAAAGGGTAATACCAAAATAAAACACCCAAGTGGGGTATCAAACTATAGGTATTTATCTCATAAATCACATAATACCATTATATTTTGGAAGAGACAACATTTAAGGGCTCTGCCCCCACCCAAAGAAATAAAAAAATAGGCTCCAAAACCCAAAATTGGGTAATGTTAAACTAATACACGTAAGTGGGGTATCAGATTAAAGGTATTCTTCTCTTTAAAACTAATACCCCAAAAACCACTGCCCCAAAAACCAATATTCATGGTCATCCTGCTTAAGAATCCTGGTGAGGCAGTAGGCCGATCTTCCTCATGAGACAACATCCACAAATGAGTCTGTAGCAGAGTTCCTTGGTGAGGCCGCAGGCTGAACTCTTACCCGCAAGGCCGTAGGCCGAGTTCACAAAGGAACCTGTAGCAGAGCGTCTTGGCGAGGTCGTAGGCCGAGTTTTTCAAAGGGGCTAAAAGCAGAGTTGTAAGGCGAGGCCGCATGTGTAGCTTACTTCACGAGCGCAGTGAGTGACGGGGTTGGCACGCGAATCGTGCAGGGGTTTCCTCTAGTCCTGTATATTTGTAAGTAATATAATTTAGGCTGTTACGTAGAGAAAACTGACTAAATGTTTAAGGTCATTTCATAGCAATAGCAATACATAACAGTAATTTTTACATTTCAACCATGTAAAATAATAAAGTCCTTTATAATAACTTAATTACTTAGGAATGTTTATATGTATCAGCAGTGTTACTAGCATAATTTATTACATAGTATCAATATGACCATAGCATAGAAATAGCCTTTGTATAGCCTACTTTTGAAAATACTTTTGAAGAATTGTTTGTTGTACATCTTAATGTTTTAACCTGTATTTAAGGCAGAAAATATATTTAGTAATTAATCGTACTTTACTCCAACTTACTGTACGTGAATGGAGATGTGTGTGTGGGCCAATACCACTGTACATGTATGAGTGGGTTAATGGGCCAATACTACTGTAGGTGTATAGAGGGGTGGGTGGGCTAATACTACCGTCCATTTATTAGTGGGTGGGTGGAACAATATCACCGTACGTGTATGAGTGGGGGGTGGGCCAATAACATTGTGAGTACCTCTGTATGCAGACAGTTATTAAAATTACTGTTACAGTTGATTACTTTGGCAACTCTAAACATTAGATATTAGTTCAAATAGACCTTAATCTTAATTAGATTTAGGTAACGTTACATTTCGTTAGGTTATTTTCATTTAGATTATGAAAGCCATTACGTCCTCTCTCAATATAAAAAAAAACAAGCCTCTCAGGACATTTTCCAACAAAGCCAGTCCATAACCTAAAACGGATAGCTAGCAACACTAGTATTGATATTTGTACATATGATTGTGACGAGGTGGAAGACTATTATTGTGTTTACGCTATTCAAGTAGTGATTGGGCAATTTACAGTAGTTGTTACTAACAAAGAACGCTATTCCCCAGTAATTAGTACTAATCAATGCACTAATGATAAGTGACCAGCTGTGCCGGCTGATCCCCAGGTATACTAGTTGACTTCAATCGAAGATCTCTGATCGATTGATTAAATGACTAATTACTAATTACCTTTGATGCTTAGGATATTTAAGCAATGTCTCGAGCTGTTTTTTTAATTGGTGCCTCATTAATATAGCCTAACTGCCAATACAAGTTTTACTAGATATAAATGAAAGGCTGTTTTATATAGGAATGCTAATCCACGTCAGTGTTCAGACAGTCTGTGAGTCGTGTGGTTAGTGAATTTGGGCGGTTACTTTAAACTAATAGAATAATACCTACAACACTGAGGGATCCGATGGTAGATGACTCCAAAAACAGGAAGAAGAAACATGGAACAAAACTATCATGGATTCGCAATTCTCCAGACAAAAGATCTCGATCATTCCGTTCAAAATCACTTAGCATATATCTTCTACTGTATTTGTTTTGGTTTAGTAGAGAGGGGCGTGCCCTATACCGACTTTTTATGAAGCGCGTCGAGCGACACGCGTCGTCCGACGCGATAAAAACGTCAAGCGTTCTCCGAGCGTTAAAAGATGCGCGCCCGACGACCATCGTAACCAGTTCTTATTGTAACCAGTTTCCATTGGTTACAATAAGAAGATAGATCAATAATATATGGCTTAGCACTAAAGAAACCTAGAAAGAAAGATGATGGCCAGTTCATTCGCTAAATGCCACGTGACATATCAATGCAGATACATATTAGAATAAACATACTCCTTTCCACAAATGTTGGCTTTAAAATGTTGTAATATTAACCAATACAATGGTTTGAATTCATTAAAATTCTTGTATAATTAATTAAATATACAAATTTATAAATTATATCTTCAATCATATAAAATCCCACTTATGTACAATAAAGCATTTATAATCAATTTAATTAATCATCACTAAATTATATAAGTGGATCTTTATATTTAACTTTGTATTAATTCTTACAAATATTATTATACGGCTTATTTTGACATACAGCATGACCTTGGATAAGATGTTATATAATTACTTCAATATCTTGAGGTCAGATGGGGATGGGTTGACAGTTAGCACACGTTTACACGTTTGACGCAGAAGTTTCAAGATTTGACGGCATTACCGCCATTAATTGCCTACTGACATCTAACGTCAAAGTTGTGACATTGCACAAAAATTCACAGATGGTGACTTAAAATTAAACAATCTTAAAAATAGCAATGCAATGAGTTACGGAGCACTTGCCGTGGAAGAAACTCGCCACACTTATATAAGAGCTAAAACTGCACCAGCTATCACACTGAAGATGAATATAATCATTTGATATTGATAAGTCCCATTTGTTCATGTACGTTTAAAATGGGCCAAGGCTGAGGTAGTTGGGTGGGCAGCCAGTATGGCTTGGACAGTTCTCAAAGATATCACAATCGAACTACAGCCTGTCATGTTTTATGACTAGCACAAGATATCTGCTTGTCTCACGTTTGTGGCTTTAGAAGGAAGAGTAAACTCTGGATAAGTTACGACGACAATCTAGTGATCGATTTTTGGCATTGGCATTGGTTTTAGTTCTTGTAACTTTCGTTTTAACAGTGTTAATACAAGTTGAACTAAAATATGAACTATCGCTAACTAGTTGTTCTCTGTATTACTTGTTAAGATTCAACCCAAAAAGTTAAGGTTGCTTTCCTTTCCAATAGTTGGGGGACATGTGGTGATTTCACAATCTCTAATCGGGGCAAAATGCGATAAAAACAGGTTTGGTATTTTGCCTTACTAAAAGGATGCTTTAAAGTTAGCCAACCTAACATAGCAAAGTGTAACCTAACTAAACTAACCTGACTAAGTCGGCACTAAGGCGTATTACTGTAACCCAGCTACCCAGGGACAAAATGTTGTGGAGATGTTTGTCGATAGGTAATTCTATGCTCGGTCCTTTTAATACCGTCGTGGAGTTAACTAACTAATAAACATAAAAACTTTGGAACGTTTATTGTAATTTTTTTATTTTAGTTTTTTTTCAATAAATCAATTTGCAGTTAAGTTTTAGAGAGAACTTTATAGTGCTAATTTCGCTCCTTAATATAGGCATTTTTAATTTAATTTAATTTTCAATGTTTACTCAATTTGATATAAGAATGTTAGCCTTTATATGTCCGTAAAGTCATTTAATTTGTTTCGCCAGACGCCTTTCAAACTATTATGATCTCCCCAAACTCGCCAAGTCGACAAACTATCAATCGTCACTAGATAGGCCTACTTTTTAAAGTCACTTGGGTCTAGTCTTAAGGTTGTGCAATCGGTTTTCGGTGTGTTAATTATTTCCTAAATTTATAATCAAAATTAGTTAAGGTACCTTCCCTTAAGACAGAAAAAATATAAAAAAATTTTTTTAACCACTATATTAGAACTTGTGGCCTTATGAAGTGGTGAATTTGGTTGATTTTAAATTACTATTAAGACAAAACTGTTCAAAATACAAATTTAATTTTTATAACTGCGTTTTTTATACATACTCAAGGGATTAATATGTTTTTAATTTAAAAAAAATATAAAATCTTAAAGGTAAGTAAAAGGTATTTTTTACTTTTAAATATTATAAATATTTTTACATTTTTTAATTATAAAAATCTTAATCCCTTCAGTAATATGTAAAAAACGTAGTTATAAAAAATTAAATTTATACTTTGAACGGTTTTGTCTTAATAGTAATTGAGGCGGTTTGTGGAACCCATAGGCCTGTGCCCTTCTTCCGGAAATCGTTTTAAAAGAACCGCCATGATGTTATTAGTATTTACAGAACATTTTGTTGTGATATCTTTATTACTGTGAGTCGAGATCTAATATTTTGTAAACCTTTGCACAGTTGTTTTCCCACCAAATGCCACCTAGCCACATTGTTTATGCTGTAATGTTTAATTCAAAATAGAAATACTAACATTACAAAGTTCTGTGTCTGGTTTGAAAAAATACATTATGTGGAAGTGTTACATTTATATCCTGCTCGTGGGCACTCTTGTACCCAAATCCGATCGTAACTTCGGTCTTGTGCGAAATAAAATAATAAAGAAAAAATAATTGGATCAGCTTTGCCATGGCTTGTAGCTATAGTTACATCTCGCGAAAATCCTTCGCAGTTTGAAATAATAATGGACAATACCATGATTAAGGACTGGGAATCGGCTCTTTCTCCTTTCTTCTTAAAAGAACCTTCATCTAATTTTAGAAAATACACTATATTGAAGTATATATATTCTCATGAAGTACACCTCCTCAAGCAGCCTTCTATGTTCAAATAACTACATCCCTGTTTATTCACTATTTAAATACCTTTCTGTCATAAACAAAGACATTCTAAGAAATATAAATCTACAACCAGTCCCTTGTGTTCCAATATCTGTAGTAAAGGAGAAAGTTGTGATAAGCCTTCTAAAATGCTTGCGTCAAGAAGATTCCGATTAGATTTAGTTTATGTTAAATGAAAACAAAATGTGAAATTTCTTAAGCTGTTTTCTTATATATGTAAGACTTTTTTATAAACATTTACGACAAATTTTTAATTTAAAGTTACGTAAAAAATATAGTTTTTGTCATTTAGCTTATTTTTCATTCAAATATTCCGATTTTCGGAAAAGGGCACATGACAAAAATTTTTCACATATTATTTCTCTATACAAATCTAATTAATTTTTAAAACATCATTTCTATAGTAACAAGGACACTTATAACTACTAGGATATACATTTTTAACAAAAAAGTGTACTATTTCCTATATTTATCTTATTGGAAAATGTTTCTCCTTGATTTTCAGAAAATTGAAAAATGGCCTTCTTCCAGAAACCGCCTCAATTTTAAATCAACGAAATTCACCCCTTTATAAAGCCACAAGTTCTAATATAGTGGTTAAAAAAGTGTTGTTTATATTTTTCCTGTCTCAAGGGAAAATGCATTAATAATTTTGATATAAAATTGGGAAATAATCACCGAAAACCGATTGCACCGATATCACTATGACACGTGTTTTCAAAACAGTATCTGATTTGAATTATAATACTAGAGTAACAGCATAATGCATTGTTTATAGCTAATAGTTTCCACCTAAAATTCGATTAATTACAATTGCTTAGACATTTACAACAGTCAGTTCAATGTCATGATGTGACAGTAATAGACCAGCTGTTGATTATGTCACCGTGTAAAATTAATATTCGTTTGAAATGTTTTAATTGTTTACATTTACATTTTTAACATTTGATAATTTTAAAATATTGTTATTCTTTCCGATAAATAGTATTTATTTCGTTTTATATTATGTCTACCGTATTCTTTTTCTTAATTATAGTAACAATTTTAATAATAAATAAACTTATTATTATATAAAATACATCATCTTAGTTTTACTATACTTTCAACCATTCATTTATATCACAAGTGTTTTAAAGAGGACTTAACCTCACTCCTTTAATAAAGGAATTTTTCACTTAATTTCAAGTGTTTACTACGTGTCAGATGGAAATAATAGGTTAATTAATACATCAACGAAAACATTTAAAGATGTTGTAAGGTAGAAGTGGATCAATGTTGTTGTTTGAAATATATAAAATGTTAACAATTTTAAAAAACAAGTGGATGAAACAAAACAGACGTATACATCAGCAGTGAAGCTAAGTGAATCATTGTCAGCTGATCTTTTAACTACGTAACCTTGAACCACCTGTCATAAATGCGTCTATCATAGCATTGGTAATAAAACCACTTTTTTAATTAAAAGATGCAAAATTATTATTCAATTCAACTGTGTTGTGTTATATTTGTTTAAAATACTGTATTTTGCATTCATTGTAATTAATAATATAATAAATAAATATGTTAAAAATATAAAAACTATAGGATTTCGAGGGAGACGCACTCAGTAGTGAAGCAAAGTGGAATATTGTCAGCTGATCAATAAAATTGTACAACTGTGCTTTTCTATATATTACATTCAGTGATATTAATAATGCGTATTTTATTCATCTTTACCATCTGTAGGTTAAGTTTATGCTAGGAAATTGCTTTATCTTGGATGCTAGCTAAAATACATTGCTTATTTTTCGTGTTTAGCATTAATTTTTTAGAAGATATGACGGTTGGGCTCTTGAAACACATACATCTTAAATTAATTCAAAATAAAACATGTTTTCGTCTTTATGTAATTTGTTGTAGTATTAAAACAGTTCAATAAATATATGAAATTGTCCACTTAATTTACCACTTAAATTAGTTGTTTAAGGGGAGTCCAAATCGAAAAATTAAAAAATATTCATTTTTTTTGTTTTAAATTGTTTATTAAAAACCATAAAGCTCTGAGTAATTTGGTATAAATCTTATATTCCTAAGTTTTTCGGAAGTGCATGAAAAAAAAATAAAATTATAAATCATATAAATCCAACCGATGTCGATACTTGGTGTAAATATAACCAATGTCAACAAAAAAAACCAAAACTATGACCACAATGCACATTTCCATGTCAATGAAATTGTTATGACTGCCACTAAACACATTTTTAGAGACCTATCTGATACTTACCTACTAGAGAAATGTCTCAAAGGCAAAACTCAAAATCCTAATGAGAGTCTGAATAATGTCATTTGGGCAACAATACCAAAAAGGGTCACGTTACTCTGGAAACATTAAAATATGGAGTATTTTCAGCTGTATGTGCTTTCAATGATGGGTTCATTAGCAAAGTAAAAATAATGGAAGAACTTGGACTCCAGCCTGGGAAAAATCTAGTTAAAACTATGGTACGGCTAGAAAAACTTAGGCTTCGAAAAGCTGAAAAAGCGGCGTTGGATTTAGAAAAAAAAATTAGACTAAGTAGGATGCAGAAAAGAAAAAGATTGGAGGGTCAGTTTGAAGAAAATGAGGATCCAGATAATCCATCTTATCTAGCTGGGCTACTAAATTGTAAAAGTAGAATAAAGAATTATATTATTAAACTTTAAATGCAATTTTCCGGAAATTTATTTTTTTCATCTTTGATGCCACTTTTCTCAGTAACTATAAGGCCTACAAGTACCAAATTTGCACTGCACTTTCTTCTTACTAAGGTCTTTCCACCCTCATAAGGGTTTATCATTGTATACATTTTTAATTAAGAAAATATTTTTTTTGTGTAAAATAATTGGCGAAAATTTAGCGGTTTATTTTAAAAATGACTAAAATTATTTTTTTAATATTTTTAAAAAATCTCATGAGTGTAAAAGGATGATCTTCAAAATAAAAAAATATATAGCTCTAACTGGTTTCTTTCCTGAGAAAAGTGGTATTAACTTAACATTACGTAAGATAGGATTTCGGACTCCCCTTAAATACTTAAGTACTAATTAAGTATTTCTTTTTATATTAGAACAACGACCAACAAATTACATCAAGATTAACTAATTATGAATAACATTTATGAATATGGGCGATCGATTTATATATATTTAAACCTAATATTGATCTGTCTACGGTAAATGTTAATATTTCATGAAATTACTCACGAAAGCCGCTGAAGTGAGTCGAACAGATTTCAATGTTCGCATTAACAACTACGCAATTATTCCATTAATTAATCGGTTTAACTTGGTGGTTAAATTATGAAATAGATTCAATTTAAGTTTCTTTCAATTTATAATTTGTTAATTGAGGTACGTTTATAGGAATAGTTAACAAATAAGAATTCAAAATAAAATATGTATATATAATTTTTTTTTTATCTTCAATTGAATAAAGTTCGCCCTCTTGTGGCATTTTGGCAATGAATGTGTTAAAAAATAATTATTAGTCTTTTGAGAATCTGTGATTTTGTTCATATAATATCGTTAAATTTAATTTTAACTAAAAACTTTCCTATAGAATTATAGCATATTCAAATCGGAATATAGACAGACAGTGCAGAAAAAATAACTTGTTTGTTTTTCTGAACAAGGTCTCGATGCAAAGGTCTAAATAAAAGTTGGCAAGTTGCTGCAATTGTTCTTAGTTTTGTTTTTTCTGTTAGTTAGCTTATTTTTGGATCTGCGTTGTTTTGCGTTGTATTGGTCTAGGCAAATAAATTTGTCCGGCACACTATAAGGTCACGTTTTCTTTAATTTATTGTTATATTTGGTATTATTTTTAACTGTTGAACAACAGGGATGGAGCATGTGTGTCAATGATTTTAGAGAGAGAACCACGGCGGGAAGTTTAAGCAAACGTAGAGAACTACCCCGTAGTGAACCAAGGGCAGTCGGTTAGTAAGAATATAAATACATCGCATTAAATTATCATCGTATATAAAATCCAAAAAACTATGTACACTCATCCCGAAATGTCCGAAACCACCAAATATATTTTGATGAAATTTGGTGGGAAGTTAGATTTTGTGTTATAGAGAAAGGGCTTTTTTCTTTTTCTCAGTCTGTCTTCGCCAGAGGCATTTTGTACTATCAGTACTAACGCTGCTAAGGGATACGGGTCAAAACCCATCAAGCAAATGTTAGGTGGACCTCCCGGGGTTTGAACCCGTGAACCTCTGCAAATGAATGCTAACCACTAAACTAGCAAGAGTGCTAAAGTTTTGTTTACAGTATCATAGATTTTATTTATTATACTTAGATTTATTATACCTGAGGGGTAAAACAGCCCCTCATCGTTGCGTTTTTTCCATAAGAGTAACATTGGCATTAATTTAATTTAATAATCTATTTCAAAGAGCTGATATAAAAAAATAAACATGACACAGAAACTTGGCTAATTTAGTTTTTATTATATTATGAACTGTTTAAGGCCATTTTCACAAACTCTGTCATAGTCCTACTACTTTGAAGACCTCTTAAGTAGATTCATAGGATTTCAAGACTGTAGAACTCTGTTATCCAGGAGAGTGGTAGCAGGATGAGCATTTATATTGATTCGATGATTTAGAGGAAACCACGAGGAGGAAGGATAAGTTAGTGCAGAGAATAGAAGCAAGGCTGTCGGCTTGTATTAAATATTATCTAGAGAACAATACATATTTTCTGTGAGAAGCCCTCTTCGTTCCACAGTTCAAACACTGTTAAGTATCATGCTACTTCTTTCATTATTCATTCGTAAAAATATTCCGAACGAAAACTGACGTTTGGCTGCCAAAAACTACAATCATCATCATTGTGAGACGATTTATTCTTATAAACTAAAAATTCAACAGTAATCAATGTAAAGCAGCTCAACGAATTTCGAATACATAAATATTAATTTACACAATATGTTACCCGATAGATTAGAAATATTAACTTTAAAACAATTGCAGGAGGCATTATCTAGCATTTTATCAGGGAGGAGGAGTGCTAATACAAAAATCTGAATAACTCTAGCAGTTGAAGTGTAATCAAATTTTTAGTTGTACTCTAAACTATTCATTACATTGTAATCCATCATTCAATACATATTGTTATTACCACTTTATTATTTATTACTTAATTAAATATAGAGATATTTAAATAGTATATTTCATAACAAGAGTGGAAAGTGGGGTTTTGCATGTTCGAGACCATATGTTTGAAGTGCGAGACTTGTCGAGCACTTCGAATGGTCGAGAACATACAAAACACTTTCACTCGAGTTTTGAACGATACTTTTCACTACACTACGGAATAAAAACAGGTGGTGTTGACTGTGGAAAATTTTCGGTTGTAAACAATGTTACTTTCGGTAGTAAACAATAGACAGCTGTTGAAAATATGATGTTCGCAGGTTGTAAACACATAACGAAAACAGCTGAACTCATAGTAGTGTAGAGAAAAATAATTTTCCAGGTAGAAAAGTTTTTTATCTTTACATACATTTAAACATATGCACATAAACTTTATAATCATAAATAATGTATGATTAAAACCTCGATATACAATAACTATCATAGCTGTACATACCACTAAGTGTAGTTTTAGTTTATTTACAATATTAATAGCAGTATTTATGTTATATTTTCTCTGAATATGTCTTTGTATTGTATGTATTGTCTTTTTTCTGAATATGTCATTTTATAGCCTACTATTTTCATAAATAATGGTAAAATTGAAAAATATTAAATACAGTAAAAATGTTTCACGGTTTTTGTTATATTTTAGCAGGTGAATATTGAATTGGTTAAAGTAATCAACTCTAATCCACTCTGCACATTCCTGTGGGTACCAAGGCAGATAACACAAATAAATAATACTTACCGTTATGTTATGAACAGTGCAACCGTGGCCGGCAAACTCCCAACCCCGTCCCCCCATCTTGATTGTACCTGCCTGAAATTAGTAATTAGATTGTACTGCCACCTTAAACCACAAATTGTAAATTTATACAATGAACTCACGGAAAAGTTACATCAAATTTGGTGATGCCAAATCTGAAAAATAAAATGTATAAATAAATAATCATGAATGAGCTATTTCAACTGGTTGAATATACAACTTTTTAGTATATTTGTTTAGTTGATTTTTATTTCTAACGACGTAAGTGTAGCTATTTTGACATGTAATGTCACTGTCATTATAATTTTAATATTAACATGTTTAATTTAATATAATGACGACTTCAATAGGTCAAAGGTCTGCATCTTTTTCTGAATTTCTTGTAAAAATCGATGCCAATATAAAAATTAAGAAGAAATTTGCCGGTGTGGTGGCTCAGTGGTTAAGGCTTCGGACTGCGGAGAGTTCGAATTCCCGCTGAGCCAACGGTCGGTACTTCACTCGTTGAATAAAGTTGACGCACAGGCTTGCAAGCCCATGTGAACTGGCGAGTAAAGTTTTTAATAAAAAAAAAAAAACTTAAAAAGAGCAATGAGTATTCAGATTCGCGTAGAATGACGAACATAACCTAATTTCTAAATATTAAAATAATGCACAACGACTAATTTATGTTATATATGACCACGCTCGACCTTTCGTAAACAGTACAGCAAGTCTCTATAGTTCACATGTGATCACCGCTAAAAAAAAGAAGGAAAGAGGAAATTGTGAACAAACACTAACCGTAACTTGGTAAAACTATGAAAGTAAACCTTTGACCATCATGAGGTCATATACTGTAAAATTTTCAAAAGTTATTCTTTATACTTTTGTTAACTACATCACGCCACCTGCGCCCTGTCGTAGTTAATGTGTTAATTTCTAGTACAATGTCACTTACCTGCTAATCCCCCCCTCCCCAATCTGTTGTGCCTGGCCTTAGCTGTATGTAGCCAAAGTATCGTCCAATAGTTGTTTAGGGTTGACGTCGTGATGTACAAGATGGTAACTATTTCGTTATTTAATAAGGTTTATGATAGTTTAACTTTCTTTGGTCTAAAACTAACGGCTTTAATCCAAGTAAACATTTCCTTTTCGAATCAACTATAGTAAAACTATACAAGGTGTCTTTTTTTTGATGGAACACCATTGTGATCTTAGAAATCATAAGTCTGACAACAAAATTTAATGGGGTATATTACCTTGTTTTTAAAGACGATTAAAAATACATATTTAAAATTTTGAAAACTGCCCCCATTTTTCAATATGGCGGTCAACTTTGGTTTTTCTTATGGAACACCCTGTATTTTATTATTGTTTTAGATATAAATAGTAATTTTAAGACTTTGTATTCCGGGCATATTTTTATATTTTGCTTAATAAAGTAGATATGAGAGCTCAACATTTCTTATGGAGCTTATCATTGAGATAACAACTTTTTTAATATGCATTCAAAAAATGTCTAATCTGCAAACATTACAACATGCATTGACGTTAGCAGCACTGTTACCATTATCAGCTGTTTAAGTCAAATTCTAATGCCTCTGTCGCTCTGTATTGGAAGTTGACTTAAACAGCTGATAATGGTAACAGTCCTGTTGACATAAATTTATCTGTGACATAATAGTGACAAATTTGTTTCAATTTATGTGTTATAATTTAATACGCAATGCGCTAAATCACGAAAAAAGAATAGCTAGGCATAAAGTTTCCAAATGTGTGTACTGTTTGCAGATTAGGCATTTTTTTAATGCATATTAAAAAATGTGTTATCTCAATGGTAAACTCCATACGAAATCTGACCATTTTGAGCTCTTATATCTACGTTATTAAGCAAAATATCAAAATTCTGCCCAGAATATAAAAATTTTAAACTACTATTTATACCTAAAAACATAATAAAATGCAGGGTGTTTCATAATAAAACCCAAAGTTGACTGTCATAATGGAAAATGGCGGCCGTTTTTCAAAATTTGAAATATTAGTTTTTAATCGTCTCTAAAAACAAGGTAAGGTTTTTAAAGTTGTTGTCAGACTTATGGTTTCCAAGATCATAATGGTGGCCCATTAAAAAAACACTGTAGAAAGGATGTTATTATTTCTTTTTTCTTATTTTTTTCTAGGAAATCAGCCATGTATTTCCTAGAAAAAATACATTCTGAGCTAAAGTCAGTGCTCAGAATGTTAAAAAACTTAAGACACACTGACAATGAAATTGAGAGAATGAAATACTAAATTTAAATTCAAACTCGTGTTTGTTTACATATTGTTACTAATTCTAAGATACAACGATAGGTGTGGATTTATAGTTGTAACATTGTTTTAAATATAATGAATTTCGCTTGAAAGTGTCATCGTTAGCTTAAAAAAATAGTCCTATGACAAATGGGCCGCCGGTGATAAAATCAGCTGATATCCTTTAAAACTGGTTACAAACTGAGTAGGCCTACTGTCCGAGAGTTAAGCAGTGGCCACTTATATTCCTTCACGTATAGAATATACAGTATTTAAGAAAAATAGGTTTTAATTTGTTAATTAGCACATTTCGTGTTAGTATATATATACAGTATAAGTGAACGTCACACAACACAAATATATTACAACATAAGCACAAAATAAACAAATAAACTTCAATACAAGTACAAAATGCACAAATATATCAAAATACAAGCACGACAGTTACAAATACTAACAAAATAAGCACAAAATGCTCAAATATACTTCAATTCAAGTACGTCATGCACAAACATATCAAAATACAAGCACGACAGTTACACATACTTACAACATAAGCACAAAATGCACAAATATACTTCCATACAAGTACAAAATGCACAAATATATCAAAATACACGCACAACCGTTACAAATACTTACAACATAAGCACAAAATGCACAAATATACTTCAATACAAGTACAAAATGAACAAATATATCAAAATACAAGCACAACTGTTACAAATACTTACAAAATAAGCACAAAATGCTCAAATATACTTCAATACAAGTACAAAATGCACAAACATATCAAAATAGAAGCACAACAGTTACAAATACTTACAACATAAACACAAAATGTACAAATATACTGCAATACGAGTACAAAATGCACAAATATATCAAAATACAAGCACAACCGTTACAAATACTTAGAACATAAGCACAAAATGCTCAAATATGCTTCAATACAAGTACAAAATGCACAAACATATCAAAATACAAGCACGACAGTTACAAATACTTACAACATAAGCACAAAATGCACAAATATACTTCAATACAAGTACAAAATGAACAAATATATTAAAATACAAGCACAACATTTATAAATACTTACAATATAAGTAAAAAATGCACAAATATAATGTTGATCGATTTCGGCGAAGCACGCTCACCTTCCTCGGACAAGAGAGATTCAAAAGAGAAGATGTGAATGTTTTCACCGAAATCGATCATCATCATATTTTGAGCATTTTATGCATATTTTTTAATATATTTGTGTTGTGTGACATTCACTTGTACTAAATAGATTTTAGAAAAGTATTAAAAATGGTTATCATAATAGTGGAATGAATATAAGTGAATCAGTCAAAGTACCAAGCGTAGATGATAATGTTAAAGATAAATTAAATGATTACATATAAAATAAATTAAAGTTTTTTTTAAATCTTGAAGTGTTTATTAAATTGGTAAGTTGGTTTTAGGCCTTTTTGTTTGAAAAATTTCTTGAGTTAAATTGCATTCAGAATGCTGCACCAAATTCGTAAATGATCAATGTCAATAGCCATTAGTGTTCTTTTAAGTCCCATGAGTTAACGCTTACTATTAGACTATAACGACAATCGTCTTTACTGTAAAAAGTTTAACTAATCAGATTTTTTATTTAAAAAAAATTGTTGTTGTTAAAGTCTAATTTCGTTTCCCATAAAAATAAGCTTCTGTTTTTCCTTTCAATATTCTCATGGTTGATCAACCAGGACAAAAAAGTTTAAAAAACAGTTTTATGATTTAAATTTGAGCAAATATGCAGTATGTTTAGTAATAAAATGTTTAATTTACCTAAGTATGGTGTAGTTATTACTATTTAATATTTGCTGTTATTTTGTACCTTTCGTAAGTGTTTTTAAAATGTGTTGTTATTTTGTTTCGGTTTTGATAAAGTTGTTTTTCATTAATGAATGATCAACAATATTTGTATAACTTACTATCTTTCAGGGGATCATACATTATAGCAAACTTGTATCTCAATGAAAAAGTAATACTATCATAAGTTACTAGTACACCAATAAATTACTGTTAGATTAAAATATGTTGAAATAATAAAATATCATTTGTTTCTTATAAAAATGTTAATTTTGCAGACAAAACCTGAAAAAAGATACTTAATAAGAAAAATTGTTAAAATGTGTTAACATTTCCTGGAAACAATTTTAATGTAGACTTTTTTTAGGAAAAAAATCTGGTGCTACAGCCTCGAGAGGTGATAGTGGCGAAAGTGAGCCGCGGGGAGCGACGGAACACGTTGTCCGCGATGAGGTGAGTGACGATAGAAATGAATAGCGAATAAAGTGTGAGACAAGCAAATTGTATCAACAGTTAGTTGATGTTCTTGAATCTGCTGAGGACTTCTTCATGTCAAATACAATGATTGGCTAAATTAGCTGTGGAAATAAAAGTGAAATCTTCGGCGAAGAGCTCATCTTATTCTGAAAAGTATACACTTATTGGAATTAAACTCGGAATGATTTCAAAACTAAAATACGATCAATCTTTCTATATGTCCTCCAGTCAATGTTTAGTGACATATAAACAGCTTGAAATGTACACACATACAAAAAGAGATTTTTTTACAAGTTGGTCTAAAAATCCATTTTAGTGTCCCCTGAACCAAAAAAAGTTGTTTTTTCGAAAAAAAACATTTGTTGTCTGTCCGTATGTGTGTCTGTTTGTGTGTATGTGCAGTTAGCTGAAGATCAAACGGATGGATGAATTTTTATGAAATTTGGTATGTATGTGTATTTAGCCAATAACTCCAGACCATTTTTTTCACTTTTTTTAATTAGTTTTTTAGCTGAATGGGCAAAAAACATACAAAAATGTAACTTTTTCAAAAATGGCTCTAACGTTTTTTATTAAACTTTCAGGAAAGATGTGAATTACAATTTAAAATATTTTAGTAAAAACCGCATGTCTCTAACTTGACTAGCTTTTGAGTTATGGTAAAAAAACATATTTAGAAATCGAACTGGTAATTTTCAGTTTAAATTTTTTATTGTTCAGTATGGCGGAACGTTTCTGCCAATTATCTGGAACCATTTATTTTGTATCCAACTCGTTTTTCACGTATATACGAGTAATCTAGATGAGTCAAATTTAAATTCTGAGAATATGTCGCAAAGTGAAGAATAGATTTTGTACGATTGTTATCTTTGGATTTTTTCTATGCCTATATCGAGAGATTTGCATGAAATATATTTAAAACATTAATTTAAAAAATCTTAAATGGCTAAAAAAAAACAAATATGAATAGCCTAATTTTTATTTTTATGTTATAAAGAATGGCTATGTAAAATGCTAGCTCTCCATTATTTATTTATTTTACATGCACAATACAGGTTATTTACCCAATTACACTGTGCATGTTCAATGAAAGAAGACATGCAATTAATTTAAAGTCCACGATTTCGTGTCCAGTCCAGTGCCACATACATAATCAACACTATTAACACAAGCAAACAAATAAATAATAAATAGCATAACAATAACAGTGATAATAAATTATTATAAATATTAATAATAATCAACAACAATAAACTCTATTAACAATAACTAGGCTCCGTAGTAGCGAGAGGATATGAGTGAAAACTAATATGCTTTTCTCTTTTTTCTTTTCTTTTTTTATGTAGGCTGACTAAGAGTTAAAAACTATTTATCTATATACATATCAATAATTAATTTCAATTGATTGGTTCAAGCTAAATCAATTTAAACCCCTTTGGCAGTATCTTTTGTACTGGTAAATATTATTTGCAAATATATCAACTTCTCCTGACAAGGAGTTATATAATTTCATCATTGTGTTTAAAGGTGATGAAAATTGTACTCTTGTGCGCGAAAAATCAATATTAAACAAATTTCTTGACCTATTATAAAATGTTGGAGCATAAAAATTAATTTTAGACAGACAAAATGAATCCATTATTTCACCTTTCAACAATTTAAAAATAAACAGTAAATGCGCCAATTATCTCCTTTTCTCAAGACTTTCCATTTCAAAAGTACTTAAAAGCTGATTATATGATATATCAACAGTAAAGTGACCAGTTTCTTTAAAATATAAATAGCGCAAAAACTTTTTCTGTACTTTTTCAATTGAATTAATATAAACAGCGAAAAAAGGATTCCATACTATACTAGCAAATTCCAAATTAGACCTAACAAGTGATACATACAATGATTTTAAAGTTGAAATTGAATGAAAATTATGAGACCACCTAATAATAAACCCTAAGTTTCTATAAGCCTTAGTAGTATAAAACTAATGAAGCGAGACTCACTTTTCTGGCCTCTGATTGGTCGAGAGTGGTCACGTGACTTTTCCAAGATGGCGGCGCAGTGGTACCAACCCTCCCCCCTTGAATTTCCCTCAAATTCCCACATTTCCCTCCAAATTCCCTTGTTATACTATATAAAATACACTCTTAACGTAACTTTTTCCATGTTAGACTATATAAAATGCACTTTTTTGTCCAATATGGCGTCTTTCCCTCCCGCAACAACTCACACCCCGTGGGAAAATTCCCTCCCTAAAATTCCCTCATCCAAGATGGCGTCTTTATATAAAATACACTCTTAACCTAACTTTTTCCATGTTAGACTATATAAAATGCACTTTTTTTGTCCAATATGACGTCTTTCCCTCCCAAAATTCCCGCCAAAAATTCCTCATCCAATATGGCGGACTTTACACTATAATAAATGTAAAAAGATGACAACCGGATCCAAGATGGCGGTCTTTCCCTTCGGGTACTTCCGGCGACTGTTGGCTACCTTCGTACGCTCTTAGCCTATGATGCACACGTCGTCTGCTGGTTGGGCGCGCATGCGCGTTGTTACTCTACTCATATATACTCTATGTGGCTGACGTGATCGCAGCGCTCCTAGCAGCAATTTCCCAAAACATAAATATATATTAAACAAATTAGACATCACTGACCTCAAAGGTCATCTGTTATTACATCTGCTTCCGTTACCACACGGGATGAAGTAATCGGATTTTCATGTCTGGACAGGCGCGTGACCTAATTGCCCCCTACCTCATCCATCCCTATATAAACGACCAACACAATCAATCTTTCTCACTTCTGTTCTTGCACTCGTACTGATCAGACGTATCCTCACTTTGCTCCTCGATATCAGTAATTATTCTCATCATAAATACTTTATTCTTGTAATTTTGGACACCGTTCTCTGTACGGTATTTCAAAGTAAAAATCAATAATTTGTGCCCTTTTTTTACTTTAATTTAATAATTAATTTTTAATCAATTTAAAGTAAATTTAATTGCATCCCAACCATGGAATCCTTTGCCATTAATGATAACCTAGTCACCATCTCCCGCAAATTTGACACTTCCAGTCCCGATCTCCTTAACGTACTTACTAGTCATAAAAATAAAATCATGGTCGAAATAAATAAACACCTAAACAGGCTCGGGGGAGTAAAATGGTACATTGCGGTTCAAATTAAATTCACAAAAATTGTTAACAACGAAGAAATCTCAACTACTCCATTCTTTCACGGCAAAACTCGTCCCTTGTTACCTTCCGATTCTCTAGATGTACAATACTCTGAAGCTACAGACAAAATTTTAGAAAGTCTGGCTAAGTGGGTAAGTCAAGGTAGTGGGTGGGTAATAGAAAATGTTTTAAGACTCGATCTGTTTATTGTAAAATTTCAACCTTTGTACGCCTCTTCTTTCATACCCACCCCGAAAAAAGTCTCAAACTCTATGCATGGAATTTTAAAAATTAAAAATTACGATCAAAAATGTTTCCTGTACTCTGTACTTACCCAATTATTCCCTAACCGAAATAGGCGAGTAAGTTATTACAAAAAACTTGAAAATAAATTAAACATGTCTGGGATTAGCTATCCTGTCAAAATTACCAATTTAGATCAATTTGAAAAATTGAACCCTGCTTTATCTGTAAATGTATTTGGTTTTGAAAAAGACGAAATTTACCCCCTAAGAATAACCAAAGAAAAACTTAGAGCTCACCACATCAACTTGTTACTACTGACTACTGACACCACCTCCCACTACTGCCTAATTACCAACTTGTCCCGACTTTTAGCTCACTTGACTAAATACGCAAATGCATCTTACTACTGTGACTACTGCCTACACAGATTTTGGACTAAAGACTTACTTACTAACCACTTACCTTTGTGTTCACCACACGGTGCACAAAAGACTAGACTTCCTACTGATGACAAAAAATACATGTCCTTTAAAAATTACACTCTAACTCATAAAGTCCCCTTCACTATTTACTGTGACTTTGAGTCCTTTGTTGTTCCGATTGACACAGCACTCAATAATCCATCTACTTCACACACGACAAACACTGCCCATCATATCCCCTCTGGCTTTTGTTACGTAATCATTGATATTAATGGCAAACCAGTAAAACAACCCAAAGTCTATAGCGGCCCCGATGTTGTTGATACGTTTCTAAATTATTTAATTGCAGAGTCTGAGGAACTCTTACCCATTATTAAAAAGAATATCCCGATTAAAATGTCTCCACAAGACAAAATCATTTTCCAAAATGCTACCACCTGCCACCTTTGTAAAAAACCTTTAGACGGTGACAAAGTGGCCAACCATAACCATTTAACGGGTGAGTTCTTGGGACCCACCCACAATTCATGCAACGTAAACTATAAAGTTCCCGATCACATTCCAGTCTTTTTCCATAACCTCAGAGGTTATGACTGCCACCACTTGATCCAAGGGTTAGGTAAATTCAAAAAAGAAAAACTGTCATGTATCGCTACAACCAGTGAGCGGTACATTTCAGTCACCCTTGAATCTTTACGATTTTTGGACTCACTCCAATTCCTTAACGCTTCTTTGGACACACTCGTGTCCAACTTAGTTTCTGACGGGGCATCAAAATTCAAAATTTTAGGGCAGTGTATGACCAACACAGACTTACTTCTACGCAAAGGTGTCTTTCCCTATAAGGACATGACAGACGAATCAAAATTTAACGATACTGAACTGCCTCCCAAGGAGGCGTTCTACAACGACCTGACCAAAACACCTATCACTGACGATGACTACACACATGCCCAAACTGTATGGTCAACCTTTGGTATGACCACTTTGAAACAGTACCATGACCTATACTTACTGACTGACGTGTTAATGTCTTTGAAAATTTTAGAACTACTAGTATGACTTACTACGGTATTGACCCCTGTAACGTCTACTCTGCCCCTGGACTAGTATGGAATTCCATGCTAAAAATGACAGACATACGTCTTGAACTACTCACTGACATAGACCAACACCTCTTTGTCGAGTCTGGGATCCGGGGCGGTGTCTCCATGATACCTAACCGGTACGCCCAGGCCAACAACCCTTACTTACCCAACTTTGACAACAAAAAACCGACTAATTACTTACTTTATCTAGATTGTAACAACCTGTACGGTACCAGTTTGTCTGATAGACTCACAGAGTCTGACTTTAAGTGGACTGACCCTCAAGACATTGACTTTACAAAAGTACCCGACGACTCTAACATAGGTTACATTTTAGAAGTCGACTTACACTACCCAGACCATTTACACGACTTACATTCTGACTTTCCACTGGCCCCTGAACGAAAAGTAGTGACAGACGACATGCTTTCCCCCTACTGTAAGGACCTACTTCATGAACTCGACTACAAACCGCCCAAGACTGAAAAACTACTAACTACACTGTGTGACAAAACCAAGTACGTTGTACACTACAAGACTCTAAAACTTTACTTACAACTTGGACTTGTACTGACCAAAATTCACAGAGCTCTAAGTTTTAAACAGTCTGCCTGGTTAGCCTCATTTATCAATTTTAATACGGAGAAAAGAAAATGTGCCAAAAATAATTTTGAAAAAGGTTTTTTTAAGTTAATAAACAACGCTACGTACGGGAAATCATTGGAAAATGTTAGGTCGCGTATTGATTTTAAACTAGTAAATAACGAAAAACAATTGGTTAAATGGACAGCTAGTCCCAGACTTAAAACATTTTTTGCTTACAATAAAGATATCGCGGGATTGGCTTTGAAAAAACAAACGATCTTTTTAAACAGACCCATTTATGTTGGATTTACAGTATTGGAAATTTCAAAATCAATAATGTACAACTTTCACTACAACTGGGCAATTGCAAAGTATGGGAAAAACATAAAACTTTGCATGACTGACACAGACTCACTATTCTACAACGTACATACTCCTGACGTTTACACAGATATGAAAAATGAATTACACCTTTTTAACATGTCCGACTATCCACCTAGCCACCCATGTTATAGTAATTTAAACAAAAAAGCGTTAGGAAAATTTAAAGATGAACTAAACTCAAATCCGGCTAGGGAAATAATTGGCTTGAGAGCGAAATGCTACTCCGTTCTAAATTCTAATCTAGAGGAAAAGAAGGTAGCCAAATGCGTCCCCCGAGTCGCGATAGAAAAACAATTAAAACACGAAATGTACAAAGATTGTCTTTTAAATCATTTGACAAAAACAACATCCACTCTAAACATCCGTAGTGAAAAACATAAAATTTACACACAACACATTTCAAAATTATCACTTTCCCCCTTTGACAATAAAAGATACATCTTGGAAAACGGCATAGATACTTTGGCCTACGGACACCATTTAATTAACAAAAAACGAGCTTTAGAACACGACCATGATTACACAACTAAAAAACCAAAACTAAAATAAAAACGTACCTTACAAAATAAAAATTTATAAAAGCAAACTCGTCTTGACGTAAGTCATCCTCCTCGATCTCTATCCTCTCCATGACTGTCCACCACTCCCTATCCCCACCACATCCATCCTTATCGCACTAATGGCATCGATCCCACTACATCGGAACCTTTCTAAAATATTGAACAGTTTTTTGTACATAACTTATCCGTATAGTTAGACTTTAGCAGTTTCAATGTACATGCAAAGTCTATAATGTTACATGATATGACTCACCAAATAGGTGAAATATCAGCTTACTTTAATATAAAGATCATATAATTTCAAATACATAAAAAATGTAAATTAAAAGTATTCATGTTTGAACATACATTATTTCTGTACCATAACTCTTGGTGTGAGATGAATTAAGTCCGGGTGCTATGATCCGTTACGTACGTGACCATAGACCCATATGGTGACTGTGCCCTATCCTACTGTAATGGTACGGTTAGTGGACCTGTATGAATGAAGGTGCTACAGTCTGACCATGACAAGTGGAATATGGCTGTTAGACCTTATGATAAGGGTTAGATGGTGGTTACATGAGGAGTGTGATTGCGATCAACTCAGAGTGAATGCCTCCGGAAGGGTTATGGGACAGTGGGTCCTAGATGACAACGTCATCTAATGACTTCCTACGAATGTATGTTACTCGTTAAGTAAAGCTTTACAATTGGCAGGGAGGCAGTAAACTTTAGTTCTATTATTTTTATGGTCAACTGCCACCGTATAGAGCGAGGTTGGGGCTCTATACACCAAAAAAATCCAAATAAATTGTTAAACATTACTTGAATCCTTCCATTCTTCCACTATGAGTGTAAGAGAGCAGATAGCAAGGGAGCTACATGCTCCAGTTAGAAAAAAATTCCCTACCTGTAGAAGTTAAGGGAATACAGGACTTGTTCCAAGCTGACTCGGTCGAAATGATACCTTATTCTAGGGCACAAGTACATTTTAACAATAATAAACTGTTTTAGCAAATACGCCTTTGCTGTCCCATTAAAAGATAAGACTGGTCCAGAAATCGTTAAAGCCATAACACCCGTATTAAAGTCCAATAAAATGAAACACTTACAAACAAGTAAAGAATTCTACAACGTAGGATTCACAAAGCTAATGAAAAAATATGGTAATTCAAGCTACAGTGATAAGAAGGCGTCCATCGTAGCCGTAGCCAATAATGTGACGAAAGTTCACGGAGCAAGGTAAGTATCAATGGGTCAAGATACTACCTTAAGAATACAACGCAAGAAAACATAAAACTATTGGCATGGCTCCAAGTCATGTGAACAAAAGAAACGAAAACATAGTGAGAAAAAAACATTAATAAAAATAGACATAAATACAAGAAAGTGAATAAAAAGGTTCGTTTTAAGGTAGGTGAGAATAAATAAGTATAAAAAGTTTTTGACAAAGGATACCTACCCAACTGGACTAACGAGATATTTACTGTGTACAAAGTCCATTCCTACAACCTACCTCCTCAAAGAACATACTGGTGACGTCATCAAAGGAAGTTTCTACGAAAAAGAGCTACAAAACAGATGATGTATACCTGGTTGAAAAAGTACTTAGAAAAAAAAGGAAACAAAGTTAAATGGACAGGATACGACGGTAAACACAATACATGGGTTTCCCTACACTAACCCAAGTATCAAAGGCAATAATTGATGAACACGTGAACATAATTCAAAGTTTAGTGGGCTACACAAGTGTTTGAAACCTCGTCTCCTCCCAACCCTCAGTTAGTCAATTGATACAAAGTTTCATGAGGCTTTACAGTACGTTTCAGAGACATTTAACGCGCCCATTACACAAAATACATGTTAAAACTTTTAAAAGACGAAGCCGGTGTTAAGAATAAAATGGACAACATTCGACAACGAAGGAAACATTCACTTGAACAATTTACAGAGGAACCGAAGGCCTGTACGAATTATTATTTAAAAGGCAACCCGATGAAAATGTATACACACAAGATGATTTAGACGTTTATAAAGATTTACTTATAAAAACAAATGCGCATAGAAAAGGTTATTTACCAACAAAATCCATATAATTTAGTTTCATTACATTCTGAAAATGACATAGGAAAAAATTTACGGATGGCAATCTTTGTGATATCAGCTGACCTTTGAGGTCAGTGTTATATTGTTTGCTTGGCACCGGACGGACTGCATGTTAACCCTAGAGGTCAAGTTTAGTGATATCAAACAGCATTATATGCATTTCCTCAGAGATTGTAGAATCTGACCATATCTAGTCTATTATTAAACAAAACAAAAGAATTACTGGGTCATCATGTACGTGTGTAGATTTCAAGTACATAGACAATTATTGTCATTATAGGGAAGAAACAAATATACTTATAAATACAGACTTGTGTATAAAAAGTATTTTTATACGTATATTTTCATCAGTTAAATTTTGAATTACATTTCTTGTGAGATCAACAAGGGAAGTTGATAATCTTTAGAAACGAAACAATTTCGTTACGCTACGAAGCAATGGGATGGGGAAACAACTGTGTCGAAACAGCTCATTAAGCCTAAAACACTAGGACTTACATAATTCACGATGTACATTTAATGTACAATCTTTTAACAAGTACAGTAAGAACTGTTATGTAATAAAAGGGGGAGGGGAGGGGGAATAGTATTTAGTAATACAACTAAATTAATTTATTCAGTTGAGAGGATGGAGTCCGCAGGTGAGTATCTCGCACAACATAAGCCAATCGATTTGTCGAAGCAGGACCTGACAGCTTTTCTAAAGGTTATGTTCAACATAACCTCTGATGTCACCAAAGTTGTCACTGTGGGTCTGTTTAATGAGTTTAGCTTTCAAGTGGGCATTTTGTTTCACAACAAGGTATGCGTAAAAACATTTTGCTAAACAACATACAGTTCACAAAGTTGAAAGAATTGGAACCTTCGATTACTCATGATCTGTGTAACAAAGGTGGTCATCAAAAGAGATTCATTGATGAGGACATTAAATATACTATCCGTAACATATACCAAAAACCCCATGTAGATCTATGCGATAAGTTTAATGAAACATCTATTCTTTTCACTAAAGTTGAATGGTTGACCTTTGTCAGCTTATTACCTTGCATTTCACGGTACGTTGAACAGTTGTCCTGTGTAGAGCCTTACCTAATTGGCCACATTGATCGGGTTATGCTTAGTGATTCGGTCTATGTTCCCCCACCATCGGAGGTAAATGGTTGGGACGCAGACCGTTTGCAGGACGAGGTTGTTTGGTATAAAAAGACAAGGTTCACTGTAGGTCGATCTGGTGCTAATTTTAAATTAAAAATCAAGGAGCTGTTAAAAGGGGGAAGTTTAGAAAACGGGGTGGTGGAGGGGAGGGAGTGGCGGAGGGGAGGGGGTTGATTAGTGGTTGACAGTGGTATTTCATTCATTTGAAAGAATGGAGCCGTTAGGCGAGCTTCTCACGTTACCTTCATTGATCGAACCGATAAATATGTTGAATGGTATTTTTTTAAACATGTTTTTTTTCCTAAATGAAAATTGTTCAAAATCAATTATCGTTGGAATTTTTAAAAATCGAGACTACAGTCTTGGTGTAATGTTCAAGGGTAGACATGACTATGTGTTCTGGTCATTTGATGTTTTTAATCAATTTTGTGTAAATGTTAATAACATTTCTAAAGCTCTAACAGATAATAATAAATTTTATTTGGAAATTAACGAAAAGGAAGTTGTTAAAGTTTTATCGATTTTTGGAGCACCGCATGTTTTTCTCGGGAATATAACACAATCCGAGCGAGCGAGCTCAGTCTCAGTACCCAGGTAGCACTTTGACGCTTAATTCAGATGAGTGGGTGCAGTTTATCTCCAACCTTCCGTTAATACAGTTGGAATTGAAAGAGTTGTTTTATGAGGAAGACATTATAAAACAATATCTCTGTGGAGGATTCCAAAGTCCATCCCCACACATTTTCAATAGATTAACTTGCGAAATTAATAGAGTTAATGGTTGCAGTAGTTGAGTTTCAAGCCTTTCTTTACTAACAATAATAACCGTTTTAAAAGAATTGGCAATAAAGTGTGCCTTTAAACTGCACACCAAGAGTATAAAAGGCTGTCTGAACTTTAATTTGGTCATTATGTCTCTAATCACCATGGAGGACACATGGACTATGCTATCAAAGGAGCCGAAGGCTCCAGTTGGTGTTTTAACCAACAGTTTTATAGTGAAATTTGACAGGTACGTTAATTGGGACATACTGTCAGCCCACTATGACTTTTCACAACATATGTTGAGAATTTACCAACATAGGGTAAACTGGGGTTTGATTTTAAAAAGGATAAAGTTTAAAGAAGATGTACTGAGGGAAATGTCACCAAACTTTGATGTAGATTGTTGGGCAATTATAAGTAGATACCAGTCTTTGTCGGAACTGTTTATCGAGGAGTTTAAAGACAAAGTGGAATGGGAAGATATTATACTGTATCAAAATGTAAGTGGAGCTTTTTTTCATTAAACACTATAAAAGTGTGTGTGAAGTAGATGAGTGAATGTGAGGCCTTATGGCAGGGCTAAACCCCGTAAGTCCAGGGCATGTGAGGCTCTATGGCAGGGCTAAACCCCGTAAGTCCAGGGCATGTGAGGCTCTATGGCAGGGCTAAACCCCGTAAGTCCAGGGCATGTGAGGCTCTATGGCAGGGCTAAACCCCGTAAGTCCAGGGCCCGAATGTTTGTGGATTAAATAAAATAAATACAAAAAAAGAAAAAAACACAAAAACCTACTGTAAAAAAACAGAATCAAAAAATAATAAAAACAAATTTATAAATAAAACCCTTTGTAAGTCTGTACGTCACATTGAAAGGCTTCTCCAAGTAAAGTGATGTCTTTACTTACAGAGGAACCCAAAAAAAATACAAAAATAATACTGGGAGGTAGCATTTTGTTATGGCGTGGCTATCACCGTAACTTGCGATGGATGGGGCAAGTTACAATAAACAACCGTTCTCACGGCTAGTGATACTAGGTCTACTGGGGAAACTCACTATAATAAAAAAACGCGCTGTGATCAGTACCTCATGGGTAGTGTGGAAACCTGATCAGTTAATAAATAAAAAAATAACCTTGAGTTCAAGTGGTTCCACTCCATGTTGGATGTGAAGACAGCATGCCTCGAGACTCAGTGAGGGAACCATGACGTCATGGGTGGGGTGAGCGGGGGTGACGTCATGGGCAAGCAGGGGTGACGTTATGGGTGGGCAGGGGTGACGTTACCTCACTTAAAACTATGTATCAATATTTATGGGGCCCTGAAAAGGATCGTTTGTAGTGTAGTATACCTTATACTAAGGGTTAGTTATGGGACCATAACCGAGGTATCAGCACTCTATGCTGTTTCTGGGAGGAGTGAGACCTAGGAGGTCCCTATCGTCCATTTCAAAGCCACAATGCTCACAAATCACTTTGTAACTGGGCAATACCCTTCAGTTTTGCCTTCAGCTTACTTGAGGGTAGTGAGGAATTAAATACTCACAGTGAAAGAAAACTGGTTAAATTAAAAACAAACACATCAAAGAGAGATTGAGAATCAGGAAGTGATCCTGTATTATATGGTACAACTTTCTATAAAGAGGTAAGAAATAATCAAAGGTATGCACCCCTCGATTTGCGTTTCTACAAGACCGTCTGATCAATTGGAAAAGGGGGTTTTTTAATTCTGCAGCCCCTCCACCGCTGCAGAAAGTGGTGGTCTTCCGACATGTCATGCTAGCTACCACCTCCTAAAAATTAAAAAAAAATTCAAAAAGAAAATTAAGTGACAGAGTGTCACATTTAGAATAAAAAAATATTCAATTTCCAACGCCAGGGATCTACCAGGAATCTAGAGTCTGAAGGGATAGGTAGAAATGTTTTCTCCACACATACACCCATACCGGATAAGGAGACTTCTTTCACAGTTTTGACATTCCGTTATCAGTTCAGGTAATTAATTGATCCAACCACTCTTTCTCGTGCATGGGTCCGTAGATGGCGGTGCGTAACTGATCTTCATCAAAATAAAAAAAATCGTCTCGCATCTCTCTACAATCCCCACAAAATATCTCACCTCGCCACATAAAGAATCTTATAACCATGGTTATACATGTAGCCCGGTGTTCTTCTATTATACTACAACGGACAGTAAAGGGGACTTGTCCGCGTGTAGCCGACAGAATGTCGCCAAGACTATTAAACTGGCTCGTGTATCTGGTAAGACATAGTTGGTATAGAGAGAAGAATAAGAATAGAATAAGAATAAGAATATATTTATTTTCTCGAAATATATACATAAAATACATATAATTACATTCAAACATAAAAAGGTTTCATCTTAATTCTCTGTTAACAAAATAAAACTTATATTACTAGAACAAAACCTTTCATAAATTACATATTTCAAGAAAATACTAGGACCTCCTAAGGCAATGCCTGTTTTAGAGGTTCCTTCTTTTCAAATAAATCTTAATATGCGCATGAGCCAATAATATTAATTTAAAATAAAAAATCCCAATTCTTCAAAATATAAACACTAATATAAAAACATAAATAGCTTAAACCTTAACTCTAAATTTAATGTTATCCTAACCCTAACAGTATAGCTATATAATACAATAATAGGAAACAAAATAAAAACGAAACAATTTATGACTAACCAAATAGCAGGTCTTGGTTTGACTTTGGTCAAAGACCGGGCGTTTTCCTCAATCCCAAGTATTCGCCGACAAACAAAGTCATGAGTCACATCCCATCCCTTTCCGCCATCTTCCTGCCCTGCCCATAATTAGTAGACACACCCAACGTGTCCCATTGTTGTTTGTCCAAGAATTTATTCAGTTAAAAAATAATTGTTAACTTTCCCAAGTCTGCCAAATATGTATACCAAATATGTATATAGGGAACCATGGTGCCTGTACCTTTCGTGTGAACTGAACAAGTGTGGATTGAAGCGGACACCTAATCAGGTGAGGTCGCTGCGGTTATCATAAACCATAGTGCATCTTTGCTATACTTTTGATATAAATAAATGGTGCACTTTGTGTGGGAATGGAACCAATCAAACTTGACCTTTACGTCTGGAGAGGGAGTGAGAGGTGTCATACTTGCTGCAATTTGATAAAATGCAAGTTGCAATACTGCACAGCATCAGTTCTTCAGTGTACATCTTTGCCACTATGAACTTCATCGTCCTCTCCACTGGTAGCCATTGACAGTGATGATGACACCGCACTAGCCAATCTAGTAAGTACAATTCCTTTGTGTGATTTAAATATTAACAAGTTTATTTCGACTGTGTTACAGTAAATGTGTGTGGATTTTCAGACTCAAACCCATCCACTTCCACCACGACGGTTCCTGAGAGGGAACGAGATCCTTGAAATACTTGACGTACGTATTTGTAAAGATGTTTAATTTTCCAAGTATATTAGGTTTTTTAGATTTATTAAGTAGTTTAAATTGTTTCAGAATGATCCAACCCCTCTACAAGAAGTGACTGGTCGGACACCACTGACTGAGGTAATTGACGTTATATATTGTTTTCTATAAATTAAAAATCAATAGAATATTACTTTTTAAAATTTTAAATAGCGAATTCAAATGTTTCAGGAGGAATATGAAGATGCAATTGCCAACCTCTGGGGAGATAGATCATTCATTGTAACTGATCATACCTTCCTAGAAGGACGGCCGGTCTCCATCACATGGTCCGAGCCGGTTAGCATATTATATTATTGGACTTTACTAAATAAATAATATATAATGAATTAAACAAAAATAAATTTTTTTTATTTTATGAAATAATATATAATGAATTAAATAAAATTTTTTTATTTTTTTGAGAATGATGTACCGTCAGATTCAAGTGAAACTACAAGTCACATTGGGGTTAGTTAAAATTTTTTGAACGAGTTTTTAGTAGTACACATATATAATTTTGTGTTGTAAAAGTGATTATCGTTTTCAGAACTCCGACGATGATGCGTTGGAGTGGACTTATAGGGAGGCCGATCTAACACCATCGGTCTACATTGATCTGACTTACTCGTTGGTACCTGACTTACCTCAATCGACTTGGTAGGCTATAAAAATATACATATTTTTTTTCGAAAAAACTTCTAATCAAACAAATCTTAACACAAATTAATGTTTTTATTTACAGAACGGTGAGCCACAACCGTCGACTAGTCTACAACCGCAGCCATCGACCAGTTATGCTGTGGATGTTAGTAACATTTTATATTTGCTTTTGTTTATGTGATTCTTGTGTGTGTGTGTGTGTGTGTGTGTGTGTGTGTGTGTGTGTGTGTGTGTGTGTGTGTGTGTGTGTTTTCGGTATTACATTATTTATTTTGTGTTTCAGTGTGAACTAGACGACGAGCCACCGTTAAGCCAGGCAAGGACTGTGCGATGTGCAGTCTGCCTGGAAAACCTCCCGACGCTACTAATGATTCCCTGCCATCACGTAGTGTGTCCTAGGTGTCGGCCCAGGATCACTGCGTGCCACCTCTGCAGGGAGGAAATCATCAGCGTCGAGAGGATTTTCTTCTGATTGAGGTGAAATAAGTTAGAATAAACAGCCGTTCTCACGGCTAGTGAGACTAGGCCAATTGGGGAAACTCACTATAAACAAAAACGCGCTGTGATCAGTACCTCATGGGTAGTGTGGAAACCTGATCAGAGCGCACGCTAGGACAGTAGTTACACGTTTTGCCACCAGGTGCGCATTTGCACAGAGTGCAATCGAAATTTGTTATTTTTATTGTGGAAATTTGAGTTGTTTAATTGGTCACAATTCAATCTAATTAAAAAAACAACCTTGTGTCCGAGTGGTTCCGTATCCGACTCACATGTACTTTTCAAACTAGACACTAACCCATAAAGTACCATTTACTATTTACTGCGACTTTGAGTCCTTTGTCGTACCTATCTCTACTTCAATTAACGACCCATCTACTTCACACATGACCAACACTGAAGTCGGGTACGCTAACCACTGGACCACGGAGGGTTGATAGCTTTTTGTCTAATTTGTTTAATATGTATTTATATTTTGGGAAATTGCTGCTAGGAGCGCTGAGATCACGTCAGCCACATAGAGTATATATGAGTAGAGTAACAACGCGCATGCGCGCCCGACCAGCAGACGACGCGTGCATCATAAGCTAAGAGCGTACGAAGGTAGCCAACAGTCGCTGGAATTACCCGAAGGGAAAGACCGCCATCTTGGATCCGGTTGTCATCTTTTTACATTTATTATAGTTTAAAGTCGGCCATATTGGATGAGGAATTTTTGGCGGGAATTTTGGGAGGGAAAGACGTCATATTGGACAAAAAAGTGCATTTTATATAGTCTAACATGGAAAAAGTTAGGTTAAGAGTGTATTTTATATAAAGACGCCATCTTGGATGAGGGAATTTTAGGGAGGGAATTTTCCCACGGGGTGTGAGTTGTTGCGGGAGGGAAAGACGCCATATTGGACAAAAAAGTGCATTTTATATAGTCTAACATGGAAAAAGACGCCATATTGGACAAAAAAAGTGCATTTTCTATAGTATAACAAGGTTAACAGTGCATTTTATACAGTATAACATGGAAAAAGTTAGGTTAAGAGTGTATTTTATATAGTATAACAAGGGAATTTGGAGGGAAATGTGGGAATTTGAGGGGGGGAAGGTTGGTACCACTGCGCCGCCATCTTGGAAAAGTCACGTGACCGCTCTCGACCAATCAGAGGCCAGAAAAGTGAGTCTCGCTTCATTAGTTTTATACTACTAGCCTTATTTATAACAGATATAATGTGTAGATTAAAATTCAAAGTAGGGTCTAAAATCAAGCCTAAATCCTTGAAAATGTATACTCTTTCAAGAGTGCTACCATCGTTCATCAATAGAATAATCATTGAAAAGAGATATTTTTTTCCTTATAAATGTCATAACTTTACATTTGCCAATATTAAAACAGATTTTATTTTTAACACTCCATGCTACAATTTCATCCAAATCCGCCTGTAATGCTTTAGAGTCCAGCTGGCTATTGACTGTTCTATACAATTTGAGGTCGTCTGCATAAAGTAAAATCTGTGAAGTTTTTACACAGTTAACAATATCGTTAATAAATAAATTAAAAAGTACGGGATCCAGATTAGACCCCTGTGGAACCCCTGAAGTCACAACATATTTACCAGAGTTGTACCCCATGTAAGAGACATATTGACACCTATTACAAAAATAAGAATTAAAAAACTTAACTAAATTAGACGAGAAACCTAAATGATGCATTTTGCTTAACATTAAACTATGGTCTACTTTGTCAAAGGCTTTACTAAAATCTGTAAAAATTACATCTAATTGAGAGTTATTATCTAACTGAAGTAATGCATATTCTGTAAAACTTATCATATTCGTAACAATAGACTTTTTAGACTGAAAACCATGCTGCTTATCAGTCAGTGATGCAGCCATAAATGACATAATCTTTTTGTAAATTATTATCTCGAATATTTTGGAAGGAGTTGATTAAACTACTACAGAGCGATAGTTATTAATGAGCTTAGAATTTCCACTCTTAAAAATAGGTGTAACTCGTGTCAATTTAAAAACATCAGGAAACACATTATTAACTAAACAAATATTACAAATTATACAAAGTGGTTCAACAAATATATCTTTACAACCCTTAAAAATATAGGGTGGAATTTTATCCGGGCCAGCAGATCGTTTACCACTAAGCTGTTTAATTGCATCATTCACATCACCTTGACATACTTGATTAATAACTAAGGCTAGGGAAGACAGGCAAGTTTCAGAGTCAATGACATTATCAGTTAAAGAGGATGGAGTGAAAGTAGATTTAAGAGGGCTCTAAAGGGAAAGAAAATATAGAAGTCATGCGACACTGGCGAGAGAAGTTGGAACTACGTCCAGGTTTTTTTTAGGCGATGAAGTTTACTCCGCCAGACAGAGTATAATATAGTTCTTTAATAATTTCCTGTATAGTAAGTTTTCGTAGTATTTTCAACCGGAAATCCCAATTTATCCTCCCTTCCACTTGCTGCCTCTTCAGTTGGCTACGCCCTACCTTCTCTGTCTGAATATATGTTGAGCAGAGAGGCCAATTCTTTTCAACAATTGTCAATTTTCCAGTCAGTACCGGAATTGCTGCTGTATTTTATTTCTTAAAATGTTTTTATGTCATTTTGTTTTTGTAAAAAATAGTAATATTTGTTTAGAAAAGTAGACTTTTTACGGCGAAATCAAATTATTCACTGATAAAATTAGGGGCCTACTAAAATATTAAGTTTCTACTTGAAACGTTTTCCAAAATCATAATTCTTATTAAAATCTTGTTATTCTTAAAACAGATATTTCAACTGTATTTATTTTTAAGGTATACAAATTTAAACAATCTAAATAGTTACAGGAAAGTATTTTATTGTACTGCGTATCAACTTAATTTCAAAATAAATTTTGAATTCTGATATAGGAGAGTACAAAACTAGGGAGCTCCAGCGCTCAACAAACGCTGTTTAGAGCCGCGTTTACACCGGAGCTGACAACATTGCTGCCAGCAAAAGCTGACAACATTTACAAAAATCGTACTTTTAATTCCGTCAACATTTGCTGCCAACAATGCTGTCAGCACCGAAAAGTGTTGGCAGCATTTACCCACCAGTAGTCGGTAAAGATCAAAGAATGTTGTCCAACATATGCTGGCAGCAATGTTGACGGGACTAAAAGCGACCGTCAACAATGTTGGCAACACTTACCTTAGCGCACGTGGTTGGCCGCCATGTCGTTCCGACAGCGTCAGTACTCTAGTTGCGACTGTTGATGGTAGTACGTCTGTGTTGTTTGGTGTCCGTGTTTCTCAACTCAATATGAACAGCGACAGCATTGAGAGTGAAATTGATTGGTCGCGTGAAACAGTCATGCAATTGATTGACCTATATCGAGAGCAACCAGTTCTTTGGAATCCGATGGACCCTGATTATAAAAATAAAAACCTAAAGAACTATGCATGGAATGACATTTCGCGGGAGATAAAAGCCAGTAATTCGGAAGTACAGGCAAAAGTGAAAACATTGTTGGCACAGTTTCAAAGAGAACTTAAGAAGAAGAAGAGTGGTTCGGGGGCAGACGAGTATAAAAGCAAGTGGTGTTATTTTAAAGCGATGCTGTTTTTAAAGGATAAAACTACTGCACGGAAGATTAAAGAAGCTGGGATTGCCACTGACGAGAAAGAGGCTGCCGATGAAACAGTGCAGGCAAGTAGTTAACAACTTAAGATTATTTTATCAAATTGTCACATATTTTAATGTCACTTTTATAGGTTAAAAAAGTTAAACATAAACACAACGGTCTAAAATTTGTTACAAAATATATAATGTAATTAACACTACTTTAATTGTTACTTTGTTATTGTTGTTAATTCAACTATACGTTATAATATGTGCAAACGTCCTTATGTACATTTGTATCTTAGGCCTAGTAGTTGTTTTGCCATGGCACTGAACCCTCTTCACTTTGAAAGTAAACACTGATTTCATCACGTATTTGTTTGGCCAGCTGGGAAGGTTTTTTTGGAATCTTCTTTAAACGAAGTAGAGTTTCTCTAGGCATTCCATCAACTCTCCATTGTCCTGGCACTAATGATCCTGTAGCTAGGTCCTCGACATCAAAAACTCCATGAGGTGTATACGTTGAAGCTGATGACATACTTCTTCGCAAAAAGTTATGCAGGTGACAGCAGGCTAAAACAACTGTGTCTGCCCGCTCTGGTTCCAATAACATTGGTTTCCTCAACACACGGAAAACCACACTCATTATTCCGAATACATTTTCCACTACTCTACGGCCCCTGCAGTGGCGATAGTTGAAGACACGTTTTACACTTGCCTTATCATGCACTCCAGGAAACGCCTTCATGATGTTAATTTTTAAAGGAAAGGCATCGTCAGCCAGGAAAAAGTAGGGTACCGGTAAGTAATCCCTTCCTGGAAGGAAACTTGGGTCGGGAAGATTCAAAGTCTTATTTTGAAGGTGTTGTTTTAAGGTACTATTGTCAAACACTCCACCATCAGATAACCGTCCTTGGCAACCAACAGAGACGTAAGTAAAGCAATAATTTGCATCAACAACAGCCAGGAGGACAATGCTGAAATAACCTTTGTAATTGAAATATTCACTTGATGTGTTGATGGGTGCCTGTAGCATCACATGTTTCCCATCCATGCTTCCAATGCAATGCGGAAAATTCCATTGCGAGTTGTACTCTTTGGCATGATGTAGCCATTCTTCTTTAGTATTCGGCAACTGCAAAATGAAATGTATTTTAAAGGGGTCAGTGATCCATACAGTCAAGATATAAGTGCCAATATACCATAATCTTATAAAAAAATAAACGTTTATTTCAGCAAAAGATTTAAAACTAGTGATTTTTACCTACTCTGTCAACTCAAGGTAATGTCAACTGTAATGTAATGTGGTTTTATTTTTAGGAGGACATTGCAGAGGAGGGCAATGACACATCAATCACAACTGCCGACAACACACCCAAAACAGGAACGGATCCTACTCGAAAATTGACGAAGAAGAGGAAAGCTTCAATGGTGGATGAAGCTTATCAAGTAATGAAAAAAGTGTCTAGCCAGTTAAATCAGCCCAGGAATTGAAGACGAGTTTGATATCTTTGGAAAAAACGTTGCGTGTCAATTACGAAAAATTATAAACTCTCGGGACCAAGCACTTGCAAAACACAGGATTAATACCATTTTGTTCGAAATGGAACTTAATCAGTTACCGATGGGTACAGAGCCATCAAGATCAACCAGTGCATCTTCCTACATTCAGTCATACGATCCATCAACATCTAATGAAATCCATTCATCCATCAACGCTGCAAGTCCCATTTCTGCTAAGTGGGCTCCTCAACATGACGAGTACAATGATGCTTATTGTGATAAAATTATTCAATCTATCGGTTTATCATCAAATAGTAACTAAATTTCTATGGAAATAAAGCTGTTTTTGATTTGATATGTATTATTTATGTATGTCATTAAACTTTGAGTGAAATATTCACTAAGTTTCTTTAAACCAACCAATTTCCCAAACAACTATTATTAGCCTACTAATAGCATAATATAACCAATCACATATGTATTTGATTTTTGGATATGGAGGGAGGCAATCATGGGACACTTGGTTATATACAAGTATTCACTTACCTTTATATTATCCTTCAACTCATCAATCAAAGCTGCACAAAACTTCAGGTATTATTCCAGAAATTGTAGATTTTGACACTTTAAACAGGTAACTGAGACTAGAGTAAGAGTCTCCACTGGCCAAGTATCTCAAGGTCACTGCAAGTCTTTCTCGCGCAGGTATTGCTAGCCTGTAATTGGTGTCTTGTCTCGCAATTTTAGGTCCAATAGCTGTGAGAAGGTTTTCAAAGTCGTTACTTGTCATCCTCAAGAAGTTTTTAACGCTGCCGTCACACCTCAACTCTCTTGACAATGATTAATATCGTCCTGATTTAAATCTGAAAGTAAGTCACTTCCACTATACACAGATCTGGCCCTAAGGGAAGGCCTTACCCAATATCTCTTTGGTCTTTTCTTTTTACCTATGATGACGCACGCTGCTGCTACCGCCGCAAGTTGCTCGAGTGTTGACATTTCGGAATGCCGAATGCAACTAAACGCACCAAAGCGCTAAAATGTTGTCAACACATGTTGATCAGTCTAGGGAATTCGCCAACATTTGCTGCCAGCATTTGCTGCCAGCATTTGTTGATAGCAATGCTGCCAACAAAAGCTGGCCAACATTTGCTGACAGCATTTGGTGTAAACGCGGCTTAGCGTCTCATGCATTTTATAGTGTGGACGAGTTTATGGCATACAACTGGGAGACCGCATTATCAGAAGACTGACACCCGGCGTCGGAAGTGGGGATGTGGTATGGATGTGGAATATTGCAAATAAATATTTAATTAATTTATTGACACTCCTTGTGGTAAGCCTATGCCTTAAGTAGGTACCTGTTTCTTGTTTTATATTTTATGATGTCAAAAGATGTAGGCTGTTTGACACGATGTATAGCAGTGATTTATTGATTTGAAATATATTCTTTTCTTCCTATCTAATTAAAATGTGTTGGTTTCTAAACGTAATAAAGAATACATTTTTTTCATTTTTTGTTACCTGGATGTCTGTTGCTAAAGTATCTGCCATTACATTGTCTTAAATCAAGGTATACAATATTTAAATAAAATAGAGTATATGATACATGGGTCTATAGTCCTTATCCATTTCATAAGAAAGACAATTCGATCGTTCCATATTTAATTATAAATATTCAAGAAAATTTCTTGTACTTCTAAAAATTAAATGTTTCATCGTTATCCTGTAATGTAATCCAGGAGCAGTGTCTTGTTTACATGTCCATCTAAACTCCTGTAATCCTGAGTGGAAATAAATACCAATTATAGTGTAACAGACTAGATTTATTAGTTATGTTATCTCTGATTTTAAATAAATTCTTTAATTAATATGACAATTTTCTATGACCTCCATTATGTAAATACAGATTTATTTATGCAGTAATTAGTACTGTAATTGATCTCACTCTTGCTAGCCATTTATATAGAAAATTGCCAAGATAAAAACTCCCAAAATAAAATGTACTTAAACATTTTAAAAAATTTTAAAAATTGAAAGAAGTTTAATTTTTTTCCCCTTTATTCAAAAAATTTTTGGGAATGTTAAAATGTTTGTAATGGGTTTAAAACCATTTTTAAAATTAAATTTTTTTTTATAACGGGTTAGATTTTAAATTTTTCCTTTTTACGTTTTTATGACGATATTTTTCCCAATCTGGGTTTAAAAATTTAAAAAAAATTTTGTGTACATTTATTTTTAAAATTGAACCCAAAGGCCTAATTAACTGACCCCATGTTTTTATTATATATATTTTCAAATCAATAATTTCTTTTCAGCTGTTCTTTTTTGAAATTTACCTTCCCCCAAAAGGGAGGCTGTATTTAAACCCCAAAACTCAAAAAAAAAAATTTGGCACACGGAAATAGGTTTCGGTGTTTAAAAGGGCCCCAAAGGGTTTACTATACAGTTCCCGTTCAAAAACAATAACAAGTTATTTTTACTAAACCCAAACTTTTTAACAGTGTTCTTTGAAACCACGTTTAAATAGGTTATATTTTAGATCAACCCCCTCGCTTTTAAAAATTCCAAAAACCCAAGAAAAATTTCGGAGGGCTGTTTTTTTGGTTTTTTTTTTATTTGATCCCTATAAATTTGTTTTAAAATTAAAAAGCTTAAAAGTTTTCTTTATGTTCTAGGTTCAAAAAAATTTTAGATAAAAAGAACACCCGCCCCAAAACATTTAACATTTAAAGTCGACCTTTTTCCAAACCTTTTCTTGGGGTTTAAAAAACAAATGGGCCGAAAAATTCTTTTTATAAAAAGTATTTATTTAAAGAAAAAAAATTAAGGGAATTTTTCATTTTTTTTAATTCCCCTTCCCAAATTTTTGGAAAAAAACCAATTTTTGGTTAGTCATTTGCTGGGTACTCATGTTTTTTAGTTTCCGCAAAAATAGGGAAACCCGGTAAAATTTTTATCAAATTTTTTCCCCCAATTTACCCCTAAAGATTTAAAATATTTTTTTTCCCCCCTTTAAAAAACACTTTTATTCCTAAAAAAAAAAATAAAAACCTTATTTTAATTTTAAAAAATTTCACATTTTTAAAATTTTACCCCTTTTTAATTTTAAAAGGGGGAAATTTAAATAAAAAAAACCCCAACCCCAATTTACAAAAAAAAAACCAATTTTATTTGAATTTCCAAATTTTAAAAATCATGAAAAAAAACTGAAAATTTTAAATTTTTTTAATTTAATTTTTAAACACTTAATTTTTGTACGTTCCCAAATTTCAACCCCCCTTCCCCCCCCAACCCAATATATTTAAAATTTAAACCCCAAAACTTACAAAAATATTTTATTTTTAATAAAAATCTAAAGGGGAAAAAACCCAAAAAAATTTTTTTTGTTTTAAACCAAACATGTTTTTTTAAATTTTAAAAATACCCAAAAACCCAAATTAAAAAAAAAAAATTTTTAATTGTATAAAACGGTTTTGCCCCCTGCAAAAACTTTTTAAAAGAAAAAAAAGTTTTGGGTTTTAAATAAAATTAAACCCCCAAATTAAGATTTATTTTCCAAATTTTCCCCCAAACATGTCAAAATAATAAAATCCCTTTCCTTTTGTTCCCAAATTTTGGGGAAAAACCCTTTTAAAATTACCTTCCCCAACAAAAAAAATTTTTTTTTGAAAACCCCCCCTTTCCCCTAACCAAAAAATTTAATTTCCCCAAAAAATCTAAAATTTTACCATTTAACCTTAACAAAAATTTTTAAAAAAAAAAAAAACAAAACTGTTTTTCCCCCGCCGGGTTGTTTGGGGAATTTTCACCAAAATTTCCCCAAACCCACTTAAAATTGAAAAATTTTTAAATGAAGAAACCAGAATAAATCTTATGATTATTGTTTTGCCCTCGGGGGCTTTTCGTTCAAAAATTCCAAGTCCCCAAAAATGTTAAAAAAAATTTTAAAAATTTCAAAACCCCTTTGTTTTTGATTTTCAAAAACCTTTTTATTTTTGTTCCAACAAAAATTTAAAAATTTTTTTTTTGTGTTTTTTTTTTCCTAATTTTAAAACGTTTTAAGAACAAAAAATTTTAATCCCCTTTTGGAAAATAAAAAATTTGTTTTTTTTTAAAAAAAATAAAAATGGTTTTTAATTTTTTTAAAACCCCCAAAAAATTTGAACAACTTAACCCCAAAAAAATAGAAAAAAAAAATAATAAAATTCCCTGACCCCCCGGGGGGTTTTTTGGAATTTTTAAATTTTTTGCCTTGTTTTTAAAAACCCACATTCCAAACTTTAAACCCCCCAACCTCAAAATTTAAGGTCCCCTTTTGATTTTTTCCAGAAAATTTTAAAATGAAAATTGGTTATTCACTTTTAGGGTGGTTAAAAATTCCCCCCCTTTAAGATTACCCCTGCAGTTTCGGGCCCCAAAAAAACCCCAAAATAAAAATTAACAAAAATGTTTTTTCTTCCCAAAAATTAAAACCCCTTTTATTAAATTTAAAAAAATTTATATTTTTTAATTTTTATTTTTTAAAAATAAAATTTTAAAAGGGCCAAATTTTTACTAAATTTTTTTTTCTTATTAGGGCCCCTTTACCCTCAAAAAAGTTAAATTAAAAAAAAATAAATTAAAAAAATTTTAAACTTTTCAAATTTTAATTGGGCCGGGAAAATTGGTGGAAAGGAGGTTTATCGGAAAGGGTTTTTTTCGGATTTTGGCAGCCCGTTTTTGTTTTTTATTACCTTCTTTTCACCACGTGGCTTTCATTTCACTAAAATAAAATCAAATTATTACTTTACTTTAATCTGTTAAATCTAAGCCCGGCTCCTATAAAAAGTCCCCCGGGGGCCCCGTAAATTTGGGCGCACTTAAAGTTGTGTTTTACCTTCATTCCCCAAAGGTGGCTTTCGGTTCACTGAAAAAACATAAAATTATTTTTTACTTCCCTGCTAAATCTAAGTTCGTTTTCCTATACGAGGGCCCCCCGGTTTTACACCGTAAATTTGTGGCTAGCAATTGATGTTGTGTTTACCTTACTCTCCAAAAAGGCTTTTCAGTTCAGGAAAAAACCCAACAATTATAATTTACAATCGGTTTAAATTTTAAAGATCGTCTCCTTTTAGGGACGTCCCCGGTTTTACCCCGGAAAATTTTTGGGTGGCAGCACTTGATGTTGTGATTCCCTTTTCATTTCCCAAAAGAGGCTTTCAGTTCAGTAAAAAAAACACCCAATTTATTACTTTAAATAATTGCAAAATCAAAGTTTCCGTCTCCTTACGACGTCCCGGTGTAAAACCGGAAAAATTTGTGGCAGCCTTGATGTTGTTTTTTCCCCTTTCACTTTTCCCAAGAGGGTTTTTTTCGGGTTCGTGAATAAGGGTCGTCATTACTTTTAATTATCCGGCTAAATCAAAAGATCTTTTTTTTTGCTCGGGGTTTTATGTAAATGCCCCTGCCCCCGGTTAATTTGTGGCAGCACTTGATGTTGTGATACCTTCACTCATATACGAGGCTCTACTAATTGAACTGCTTAAGATCAGCTAGTGATTATACCGCACAGTGAAAATAGTTTCATGTTCCATCCAATGCTAATTTTGTTTTTGGTCAGTGGGGAATCTTCGAAAGACACTTCTGGCAAGTAGTGGGATTTTAATCCAATAAAGGCACCTACATACGGTGAAAGAGGCCAGCCCTGATACCATGCACTCACATGGTCGATCCAGCTATGGAGTGATCTATAGAGGATCGTCGTCCGGGACGTCTGCAGGGCTTAGGAGGAAGTCATCTGGCCTATCCTTCCGTACTATTTCCGCAATGACTGGTTTGTTGGACGCAGCAGAATTCTTCATAGGACAAACCGTCATATTAAATAGTCAGCAAGTAGTGTTGCAGCCTAACAGTCAACATTTCCTATCGATAAACCTGACAAAATATTTGAACTAAAGACTAATACTTAGTCGATAGTCAAATTAAATGTCAAGAATAATAAACGTTAATTAAAACATATTTGTTTGTACTCCAAAGATCACATCACTTAAGATATTTTAACTGTAGTCATTTTTAAGGTATAGAAATTTAAACAGTCTAAATAGTTTCAGAAAAGTATTTTCTTGTATTACGTATCAACTTAATTTCAAAATAAATTTTAAATTTGGATAAAGAAGAGAACAGGAATAAGGAGCCCCCAACGGTCAAGGCGTTAAAAACTCGTCTCAAACGCTGTTTAGGGTCTCATGTTTCTTATAGTGTGGACGAGTTTATGGCATAAAACTGGGAGACAGAAATTTGATTATTCCATATATCATTATAAATATTCAGATGAATTTCTAGAACTTCTAAAATTAAATGCTTCATCGTTATACTTTAATCTAATGCAGAAGAAGCGTTTTGTTTAAATGTCCATCTAAACTCCTCTAATCCTGAGTGGAAATTAATTCCTATTACAGTATAACAGACTAGATCTATTAGTTATTTTATCTCTGTTTTTAAATCAATTCTTTAATTAATGCGACACATTTCTATGACCTTTACTATGTCAATATATAATTATTCAGTCTTTTGTACTGTAATTGATATCACACTCGCTGGCAGTTACAGTTTGCTAGTAGGTAGCACTGCAGTTAAATGTACTTAAACATTTAAATTTATCAAATTGAAAAATAGTTTGATATTTTTCTTAGTTATTCAATAGTTTAGTATGTATTAAATGATTTTAATAATTTATAATTTTTTTTAAATTACTGAAAGTATGAAAGTAGAGTTGATTTTTTCTTATTACGATACTTTTGCAATCTCAGCTATAAATAGAAAATGTGGGTACATATATGTGTAGATATGAAGGAGAGTCGTTTCCCACAACGTTTCCTCGTAACGTTTTTCAGCCGGCCGACAACAGGTTGCAGTAACCTGTTATTTTGGCAACTGTTATCGACTATTAAAAATATGTCATGCTATACTTGATAGTGATGTGCATTATCAATTGAAATTGACTATCGACTGTTAATACGATAGTATGTTACCACTAACGACAAACCAGTCGAATACTTTCAGTCGACTATTTTCTTATGGAGGTGGGAACTAAATTTCGCCGCAACAAACACGTCAAGCAACGTATACCGACTGTTGCATTCGTTCAAAGTGCGACTGTTTTATTCGTTGAAGCGCGACTGTTTCATTCGTTCAAAGTGCGACTATTTCATTCGTTCAAATGCGACTGTTTCATTCAATAAAGAGCGACTATTTCATTCGTTCAAGTGCGACTGTTTCATTCATCAAAGTTTGACTGTTTCATACATTTTTAAAGTCCCACTGTTTCATTCGTCCAAAGTGCGACTATTTCATTCGTTCAAGAGCGACTATCTAATTCGTTCAGGCGCGACTGTTTCATAAATTCAAAGTAAGACTGTTTCATCCGTTCAAGCGCGACTATTTCATTCGTTCAAGAGCGACTATTTCATTCGTTCAAGAGCGACTATTTCATTCGTTCAAGAGCGACTATTTCATTCGTTCATGTTATTCACACCAGACTATATACGGTAAGCATTGGCCTTGAATTTACTCACGCTATCCTGCAGTAGGCCTTGGCATACATGTTATTTACACTAGACTATATACGGTAGGTATTGGCCTTGAATTTACTCACGCTATCCTGCAGTAGGCCTTGGCATACATGTTATTTACACTAGACTACATACGTTAGTCCTAGGCCTTAAGTTACTTATGCTATCCAAGTATCTATATAATTTCTATAGGCCAATGTATGTATTTAAATTATAGCTGATAAGAAATTACGTACAGTAATCTTAAATTTGTAGGTTAACTCCTTCCTGTGTACTCATAACTAAATATTACGTACAGTAATCTTAAATTTGTAGGTTAACTCCTTCCTGTGTACTCATAACTAAATATTACGCTTCGTGGAATATGTAAGAATAGTAACCAACTATTTGCCTATAATTTTGTTTCTTTCTGAATATTATATTAGTAATACTATTATGAATATATATAGTAATATGTTATTTTTTCTTGTTTCTCACACTTATTGCATAGTTTATTTTAGCAAGTTGTTTGGTTATGCTACCAATTCGATATAACCGATATAACTAACAGTGCAGCTAGATTATAGTTGTGTTAGTTATTTATAGTAGGAGCAAATCTCTAGATTGTTGTATTTTTTCCAGCAATCCATGATTTTACTTAATAAAACGTAATTTGTCTTATTTATTTGTGAAATACTTTGGGAAAACATTGTTTAGGCCAACAAGCAACAATTTCGATAGCAAATTACACATTATGGTTTGAGTTAACATCATACAATTAGTTCACTATTATTATCATCATCATCTGTGGTTTCTATAAATTTATTATTTTTATAATTGAGATAAGGGGGGGACCAAGTCTATGAAAACAGCACATCATCAGACAGGGCCGCCCAGAGGGGGGGGGGCAAATTGCCCCGGGGCCACACAGACTTAGTTCACAGGGGGGGCCACATTTCATGCAACAAAACAGAAAATACTTAATAATCTACTAGATAAGAAACGATTCAGGCCTGTATCAAAATATCAAAAGTGATATTAGGCCAGATAAGTCTTCCAGTTTTAGTTTTAAAACGTTTAAACTAAACCATTGGTTTTATAGCAATCAGGGAGCCTTTTGGAGCAAGTTGTACACTGGTCTTTGAAGTTTGTCAGCGGTCGACATAGTGGTGTGACAGCATATGCTGTTGGTGTGTGACTGCAACTGTACCCCTTGCCAGTTGTCTTGTTTGCAAACAAGCATGCAGCTTGTGAACACACCAAAATATAAATTCCAGTTTGCGAACATATAAATATACTTGAGTGGTGTGGACAGTGGGCCACCTCAATGAGATGTCCTGTTTTCGTACACTATTTATATAAAACATGTCAAAAGACCCAATAACTTTACATTTGTATTACTGAAAACTCCGTTTTTGGACGTGTTTAATACAAGGTGGACAAGAACGTTTCTGTATGTTTTATTTTTTAACTTTAATTTCAAAAGTATATACTACTTCAAACAAAATTGTTATACTTGTCCTAAATTCAACTCTATCTTGGCTTTTAGTGGTAGGAAAATCAATCGCTTGATCACGTTATTATCCTTACAAAACCATTAGTTATGATATATTACTATTATAAACTTAAGATAATACAGCAATTGCGAATTGATTTGTATTTGTAGTGGTTTGTTGATTAAGCTTTTATCCTTATTTTGTATTTTTTCACAAATTCTGTTTATGTAGATAAATAATCTTGATTTGGTGTTTTGAAACTCCTTTGACTCATCGTAGCAAAATAATAGGTCTATATAATGTGAAAACAAGTGATCAGTAACCTGCGGCCTAAATTATGAAAATTAATCAATTGTAATAAAAAAAGTGGAAGCCTAAGAACAACACAATTAAGTTAGCTAACAAAATTACAGTAAAAACATTTTAAATCTGACATTTTAAAAAGGTCGAAAAGTCTTTATGAGAAAAGGTTCTTACAATCTTGGTTTCAAAGCTGGTAGTAGGCGGCGGCACTCCGTTCGAACGTGGTAACGTTGCACTCTTTCCCGGCACTGATCAGCTAATTTTTCAATATATGCACTAAATTTAAGAAATAGTAGTCGTATTTCAGTAGTAACTGTGTTTTGCACCCAAAAAAACCCGCAGGCAAAATATACAATGTTGTAACAATGGGCTGGAAGAGTTCTATTATTTGTCATGAAGGTTAGATCGGGGACATCGTCAATCATTATTTTGTTTGTTTACTGTCGTTCAGTAAAGAAATATTCTGTTATTGATGTATTTTATAGAGTGATATTTCTGTAATTTAATGCGTTATTTTGGATTTCCTAGTAAACTACTATAATTATCAATTAATTTAATTTGCTATGATTCATATTCCATTTAAAGATTTTGAGAGAACAAAAAGTTATTGTTTAGGCCTAGTAATTTATGGTAACGTTTTATTGAAATCAATTAAAATAGACTATAAATGTTTCAATATAGCATTGTAATATACTGCAAAGTAAATTATATATTTTTACAGTATAAAAAAGAATAAATTAACGATGAAACCACTAAATTACAGTAGATTTCTAGGCACTTAAATTTGGTAAATATGCATACAACAACATCACTGCTCCCTTACCGGATGTGCAACAATATGTGTGTATGATGCATTACATTCAACTTGTCCTACGCTATCGCTGGAGGAATTGCGTGGCATAATCTTGTCTAAAAATTATAATTTTGTTACGTTCTGTACTATCCGGATTCATCTTCCATCATATTTAACCGGTTAACCAGAGTTTACTGTACATACAATTTTTTTTACTTTCTTTCTACTGTAATGTTTCCTTTGACATTTTAAATTCATTAGTTATTATGACATGGATGTTCGTAAAGACATTTTACCAATATATTATGACATAGGTCTTAATGAAAAGAGGAGCTCTTAAGTACACCGTTAATAGATAAAACAGCTTCATTGTTCAGATTTGTACAACTCCTTTTGAATAATATATATTTTGTGACATTTAACTTGTTGTAACTCTTTTATTGTCTGGTTTAATTTACCCTGAAACTGTAACAGGAACAGGGTTGTATTCTCAACATATTCAGTAGAGTAGCTCTTGATTAAAACAATCATGCCCACATACAGGTTGTTCCCAAACAAATAGCATAATTGATTAATGTTGTCATTCATTAACATAACAAATCTAAGACCAATCAAAATAGTTTTCATAATTTTTTACTGTCACTGACGAACGAGTAAGCCATTTATATTTTTGACAATCATTAATACAGTATTTATTTATTTTTTGTTGCGTGATAAGTGAAATTAACTAAGATTGAAGCACTGTACGTGTATTTTTGAGCGGGAGGGTCAATACTGTGACATCCAGAGCGGCCTCAATCTTGGGAACCGGTGATGCGGAAGTAATGGATGGGTCGCTGACCACCTGCCCTGCTTGTTTACAACCTTTGGGGCACAATGGTTTACGCATGAACGCCTTTACCTCATCAATGGACTTCTAGATTCTTCTCGATTGACGAGCCAGCTCTGTCACGGAACTTCGGGGGCAGGGGAATTCAAGAAGCTTCTATATGGAGACCTGCAGGTGATATATACGGCTCGGATACCAGAGTCAGTCAGTCAGTCAGTGAGTCTAGAGTCTACAGCCCGGGTGTTTGCAGCGACAGTGAGCGAGTTCTACAGTGCGAGTGAAGTGTCCGAGTATAGTGAAGTGGTCTACGGAGAAGTTACCGGTGAGTGGTTCGTTGTGGGGATCAACGAAGGAGCAGTGCGGTACTTGTGGACGACTTCTGAAGGGACACTGAAGAAACTGTGAGTGAACTGTTAGCATTGGACTGTAGGTAGAAGGGAATTTAGTAAAGTCACTTTGCAATTAGTAGTTGTAATTATTGATGCCATCTAAGATTGTAAATATAAATTAGTTTAATTGTAACAGTAGGCCTAATAGTAAATTGTACTTTTCACAATAGTTTAAAGTTAAGGAAATAATACATTTAATTGTAATAAGTTAATGTTATAGATTTAATAAATTTAGTAATTGTTTAGTATAACGTGTTGCTTATTTGTAAAACCCGCATAGCGATTAATTATTTATAAATTAGGACGTAAAAACGTCACAATACCACTGTTCGTGAATGGGCGTGTGGGTGTGTCAATACCACTGTCACTGTACGGACATGTAGACTGTGATGTACATCAATGATATAGTATCCAATTTGACAGACATAAATTTTACTATGTTTTATGCTGAGAAAATTGAGTTGGTACAAAATGCTTTTTATGCCTGTTAAATAAAAATTGAATAGTTTAAAGTTTAGCACAAAGACAAACTAAAATCACGAATATAAACTAGATGTTTTAATGTCCAACATCAATAAGCTACGTACCCAGTGGTCTACAACCTGTTTTGAAAACAATAACATAACCTCAACTCTCAGTTGACTGTTTTTGAAGCACTAGATGTTCGCGCTCGCCAAATTATTTTACTTCGTGAACAGTCGGCCACTTGCTCTTTAGCTAGCGAAGCCAAGTGGCCTATACAAATTTATTGGCCCCTCCCTCCCTCACCCACAGCTAATATCATTGGCGAGGATGGCTCCTCAACTGGCAATTGAAGAGCTGCTGCGCCCAACTATGCAACTGTCTATGCAACTGACTGTAGCATTGCTTGTTTCGTTATTAATTATTTAATAAAAGAATAGTAGTTTTGTTATAAGAGATTGATGTTATTGTAGCGGTAATACTTAAGGAAATGTTTAAAAAGTATATGACAATTAGAGAAAAACTTACCGGAGCTTCGCAGCTAGCCCTGAGAAAACGTCCATGAACAAGAATCTTAATTACAATAGTAATCTAACGAAAGAGATGGTAAGAATATCGTAGAATGTGCTAAAAGTAAAATATCAATTATAGTATATTTGACAATCAGAGTAATTAAATTAATTTATTTTGAAGTGAAGGAAGGGGCCACATGGTAAACTTTGCCCCGGGGCCACCAAAAGTCTCTGGGCGGCCCTGTCATCAGAACTATTACACTCTTTGCCTGCCATCAATTCTTGTCAAAAATGTTGGTCTAACAATATTATCAGACAGTGCTACCTAGTGGTAATAATCTAAACCACTAGCTAGTGAGAGGCAGCGCTAATTGTGGGAACTGAAGGTACTGCCAGAGAACATTTAACTAAAGAGAGATGTATAAAATTGCTGGCTGTTTACAACATTGCCACTAGGTATCACTAGCAGTTAGATATACTGAAACAACTTAAAGTTTTAATTAAATGACATAAATTTACTGTTTGTATTATTATTGTACACAATTTTTATGTATATTGTTATAATATTAAAAACCTACTTACTTTCGTTCAAAAAATGTAGATTTATAAGTAATCTATATTATTTTTTATATTTCAACACTTTAGAATCTCAACTGAAAATTATAAATTTTAATTTTATATATATTTTGTTAGATTTTAGTTTTATTAACTAAATGGAACGCACTGAAAAATAATTTATTGCAGCCTCTTGCAGTGAAGACTTACACTGTTTAAGAGGCTATATGAATTGGAAAATGTAGTAGGGATGGGAAATGTAGTTCATCAGACGGAGTTAGTTCACTCCGGAGTTATAATGACTCGGAACTAGTTCCGCGGAGTCGTTCCAACTCCGAACGTCGTTCCAGTTCAACATGGAGCGAAGCTTAAGTGAGTCGCTCCGAGTGGATGCGCGCGCATCTCGTACTTCACTCCTTTGTTTTGATCGTTCCAACAACTCCGGAACTAAGTTAGTTCCATGTAGTGGGGAGAGATATGTTGACACTGCAGCCGCTCTGACAGTGGTTGCGCGCGCATCTCGTTCTCACTCCTTTCTGTTGGTAGTTCCAAAAAGATAGAAATCCAGTCTGTTATTGCATTGTTTTAGGTTATATCCAGCTAACAATTTGAATTGTGTATTTTATTTAATTATTTTACAAAGAAAAATTATGGATGTCTGAGGAATTTTCCAGCAGAAAGTAAAGTATTGTATATTTTATATGCGTATATTTACGACATATAATACTCATTTATTATAGTTCCGAAATGAACTAGTTCCGCACTAGCACTCGGAGTTGGAGTTGTAACTCCTTAACCGGAGTAGTTCCTTTATTGTCGTTCACTCCGGAGTTACCCATCTCTAATATGTAGTAGTGAATTATAATTCTCAACCATTAATAGGCACTTAAAGATTGCTGATTAGTACTACTAATCACCATTCACCAATCTATTCTATTGTAGTGGCTCTAAGTGGTGGCCTTAGTTGTCGTTTGCTGTGGAACAGTTGCCACTCCACAACAGTTTAATTAAACTGTTGGGTTGCAACAGTTATGGATACTACCATATTGATATTAGTAGGAATTAGGAAAAGCTCTGAAACTGCAACTGAATGCAAACTATATGTTGTCTGAGAATCTGTTCCTGTTGCAGCTGATGCAAATATAAACTAATTCTGGGATTATCTAACTAATGCAATTCTACAATCATATAAAACAACAGGAACTGCATTAGGCTAATGAAAGGAATTGGATTGTATATATTATGTATAATAGAGGTAATAAAGGTAAAAATGACTACATTTAAACAGTTTTACCCATTATTATGGTATTTTTTTATTCTTAATATGGAATCAACAACTTAATAGTTAACAAATTTAGAGTTATAATTTAAAAATATTATTTGTGTGACTTTTTCTGGTTTTAATTTTGTCCTTCTGTCATTTATAATTTGGCCTGTCAGAAAAGATCCTTTAACATGGTACAGAAGTCGCCACCATGGGAAAGTAAATCCGCAATAAATTTGCCAAATTTGGGTATAGATGGCTATTGTGTACCCACCAATGAACAGGGTTGCCATTCTTTTGTATTATGCTTTCCTCAAGGTACCTGAAATAAAATATAAAATAGAAAACATAAGAAAGTTCTTTTGCGAAACACTTTTTTAATGTAAACTTGGTTTTAATTAAATATGTATTAATTTGAACTAATAAAGTTAAAAATATTTATAACAATAATAATTATTCTTACCTGTCTAATTCAATAATTGCTCTAGAAGTACAGTAGTATTCCTTTTTGGCCCCTTTTCTATGGTACTATCAAACAAGGTCCATACTGAGAGTTCATCTGTTTTCTCATCTTTCTTTTTCTGCTTTTCTGGTAGAGAGTCATTTTGATCAGGTTGTTTTAATTTTTTGTCAATAATTCCTGCATGTGCTTCTTTAAGCTACTTTTTGCTGCTTCTGAGGTAAAAGCACAAAGCTTGAACCTTGGATATAGTAAAGTACAAATCCCTGCAGTTTTACTAAACTCGATATTTTTAAATCTAGATATTAACCCTTGATTGAGTGCTAATACAATTTCAGTCACATAGGTGTTAAGTTCTCTGTTTTTAAGCACAGAACACACGTTAATCAAGCCTGCGGTAAGTACAATAACCTGGCTACCTGTTACAAATCCTTCCTCGCTCATTTTTCTTGTGACATCCTCAAAAGGCTGTAGTACCTTAACCAACTCTGCACATATTTCCCACTCTGTAGCATTTAAATTCAATTCGCTTCTCTCGTATAAAGCTAGAGATGTTTTATCTGCATCTTGAAGTTTTGTTAATCTTTCTAGCATAAAATGACATGAGTTCCAACGTGTAAGCACATCATGGATAAGTTTTTTTGGGTTATTATCACCCATATCTTTTTGATATTTTAAAAGTTTCGAAGTTGCGAGATTACTCCTTCTAAAAAATGTTACTATGTTTCTGGTCTTTTGTATAAGATTTAGAATTGGTTGCACGGATTGAAGTTCGTCGTTTACAACCAAATTTAGAGTATGGGCGAAACATCCAAATTGTTTCCACTTTAGCTCGGAAATGGCTTCTACAACATTTGCTGCGTTATCAGTAACTACTTTTAATATTTTGTTAGATATGCCAAAACTATCTGTTATACTCTTAATCTTACTAGCTAAATTTATGCTAGTATGCGAGCCTTCAAATTTAACACAATCTAATAATGCTGATTCTAATTTAAATTCGTTAGTTATGTAATGAGCAGTAAGAGCCAAATAGCTGTCATTGCAAGCTGATGACCAGCAATCTGTGGTTAGGCAAATCTGTGTTACATTTTTAAATTGATCTTGAACAATACACTTACACTCCTCGTATGCTGCTGGTAAAAAGTTGTTAGATAATGTTTTCCTGCTTGGGATATCATATGAAGGATTTAATTCATGAATAAAGTTTCTGAAACCCTTATCATTAACAATAGAAAATGGTTGCAAATCATCAGTGATTAGTTTTAATAATAGTTTGTCAAGTTTCTTTTTTTGTTTTTAATTAATTTTCTTTGGCAGAAATGATGAGATACTAGATTGTGATGTGATTTTTGTTTGTTCTATTTGTTTTCTTGATAACTGGCTTTCAGCATTACATTCGCTAGAAACTATGTTACTATTGTGTGTTGAAGTTGAAGGCTGACTAAATACCAAGCTGTCACTGACATTATTTTTATTTTCAGTAGTATTTTTATCAATTACCTGAGGGCGAGTATCTAATTTTAAGTCGATTGTAGGATGTCGCCTGTGAAGATGATGTTGTAAATTGCTAATCACGATGAGACATTATTAGACCACACACATCACATCTACACTTTTTATTATTTTCACCAATAACACTGAAATAAGACCATAATGGGCTATGCTTACGGCACACGGAACACATTGTAATTAAATAATTGTGAATGCTACGTAAATTACACAAATAAAAAAATATATATATACAAAAAATTAATGATAATGTAACTATAATTCACACAGAACTATAAGACACAACTGCAACAGACATAACTTACAACGTGCCAGTGCCACACTGAGACTGACTTGCAACTTGCAAGTGATTCATACGAACAAGACCTGTCGCAACATGAAACATATTGCAGCTGTTTCCCGTTTAACATCCTGTTTCAGTTGAGAGTTGTAATTCAGTTGTATTCTCTTAACTGGTGCAACAGACAACAGCCATCCTGGCGCAATAGTTTCAAGGCGCAACAGTTGCGTTGGCACAATTGTTTCAAATCATCTGTTCCAGTTGCATTCGGCCATCCCTAGTACTAAGATACTATACAGTTTTCATTACATCAGTTACCGTTACTTAACAATAACAAGTTAATTGTTATTAAACATACTTATTTATACATCTAAACAGCGTCTATCTATGTACACAATAAAATAGGTTATGGACCAATAACTCGCTAATAAAATCCTACACATACCCACGAATTTCGGAGTGGCCGGCGCACACATTATACCTTATGCTGTACTTGCCAGAGACGAAAGGTTTTTTCCTAGGGTTCGACCCATCGATGTATACTACTCTAACTGGATCGCTCCGAAACGAAGTGCAGAACGGTCTCAGGGGAAAGGGGAAGGTTCCCCCACCGCAGTCCGGTAGTCATAGACACTGCGCGACACTGTCTTGCATGGTATTCCTACAGACTTTCCTTCCTTTTTCATCATATTTTTATAAATTTATTGATATCTAATGGTTAACGAATATGTCTTCGTATTGTCTAGTTATGGTGGGGTGAGGCACCATTTCAATTTATGCGGGTTACACCAAATAAGCATACTTAAAGCCATTTACAGAACACCTCAGTTAACTTTATTGCGAGCATGTGTAATTGATGATTTTAAAATAGAGTTAACAGAAATATTAAGCAGTCTGTCTGGTTTATTTTTGTAGACACAGACGTAATAAAACGTTTATTTGTTTTCAATGTTTTAATTAATCTACTTTATATGTACATGTGTCAGTTTGATTTTATGTTTTGTGATGTTATTTTTATGGTGTTCATGAAAAATAAATCTTTTATATCTGGGCAACAAACAGTTTCACATGAACTGATTATGATAAATTATTTAAATGATATTCATTACCGTATTATTTTACAAGTAAACAGTTTTTTTATTACCAACTCATTTTTATTAGTATACTGAACCTTTAGCACGCAGATTCACAAGATAAAACATTTATGTACAATTCAACAAATGAGAAACGACTATAAAGTTACTGTTAAATGTTTTAGTATTTTAATTTTTCTACATACAAAATAACTAGGTTCTGTACTGATATTTTTATTTATGAATTAATAATTTAAAAGAGTATGATCTAAAGGAATAATGAATTCCTTTCCATTCATTTTAGTTTTTTCTTTTAGTATATAAATTACGATTCCCCTACCACCAATACCACAGAGTTCTCACTAACACATATAACAACAGCTGTTCAGGTTCATAATATGTTCAGTTGTTGCAAAAATTGCTTTTTTGTAATTGTGTATTGAAATGTCTAATTGATTAGGGTTGGCAAGCAAATAGCGTAGGGGTGTACCCTAATTTAACATTTATCCAAACGAAATTTGTATGTTACTGTTTGAATATGTTTATCCCATAGCGAAGAACGAGTAAACAACTTGTTGTGTAGGGGCCTATAAACTTAACATCATGTTAAGATTGTTACGTTGAAAGTATGTCTTTTCAGAATTTAGTTCATAATGTGATATTTTCTTAAATTGCTTAGAGTTAATAATATTTCCAAAAATGTTAAACTCTTTATCCATATATTTTGTAATCTTGTCAGTTTTACATTTTTGCTAATAGCTCATAGGGAAGTATTGCAATAATAGGCAATTAATGAAAAACAAACGTAGAAGCCTATTGAAATAATTTGATTTTATAGTTAAAAATAGTATTAATTAGATCTGTTTCCGGATTTCCACAAAATCCGGAACTACGAAAATTAATTATTGTGGACAAATGCTACAAAAAGGAAGATATTTAAGCCATCACACGTTACTGTTTTTTTAAGTACAAGTAATATATTAAAAATTTATTAAAATGTACAAATTAAATATATTTCACAACACAAATTTTATTTTATGTAACAGTTTGAGAAAGCTTTATGTTGCAACAATCAGTAACTTATATACTGTAGATCCCTTCTTTGGACCTAATAATTAATTTTTTATGTGTTTTATGTGTTTTTTTTTTATGTCATAAATCTGTCTTGAGACGTTACTTAAACTGCAAACTTAATACTGACAGCTGTATTAATGTGTAATATATTATATAATATAGATAATATTATATACTATATTAATATTTAAAATGTAAATATCCGGTAAAATACTTAGGATTAATACTTACATTTGTTATTGAAGAAAATTAATATTTTATATTTTAAGATGTAAAAAAATTTAATGTTATTTTAAAGATTTTTGGTGTTGATAGCTTAGGTCAAACTGTGAATAACTGACACAGGTAAATAGTGCATGCTTTATTGTACATTTCTGTATTCAACCTTCCTTGTCAACACAACCTTTAAACAATCCATGAGGATATTTAATATTAATGGCGCTACGTTGTACCCTGGGTCGATTCAAGGTACTTCTTTTCTTATAAAAAATGTTTTTCATTAATTTTATAAGCTGTCTGTAGCTATGTATAAGGCAACCCATTAACGAATAACTTAGCCCGTGTCATATTTGAAATAAATCTATATGTTTTGTTTTTTAACCTAAAATAGATGTACTTTTCAACAATCCATGGTAAAGGACATACACCAAGGTACATCATATACTTGTACCTTGGTTCACCTTGTAGACTTCTTTAAAAAACAAACATTAATGTATCAGAAGTGTACCTGTGACATAAAGGTCAAAAATTCTATCTATACATTAAATAGCACAGATTCGATTGTATTGATCAAAATTAATGATTGATTAAATATTCTTTAAATAAAAAATTAAAAACGAAGAAATTAACCAAGGTACAACACCTTCGACTAGTGACAGAAAAGTAATTTTGACGTCATCCTAGAAAAAATGAAAACGTAAAAAACCCGGTAACAAAACCGATTGAAAATTTAAATCTAGGAGAAATTAGGTGTCATTTGTATGAATACTTGATGAAGTCAATTCCCTGTTTTAAAAAAGAAATACTTGGTTTACCGAAGTAGATCACCGAAACTATACATGATGAGTTTACATTGTCGTGTATAAATAAACTTTAGTGACATCTCTTTGGGATGTAAATGTTACCAATACATAATATGCTAGTTAATTACTTTTTAATATCATGAGTGACTTATATTTTTAATACATTAATTTTTTAAGAATTTTGTATTCGGTATATTTGCTAAAAAGGTACATTTGTTATAAAATTTTACATCATATGTAATTTTCATTTCATTCCGGTTTATAAACGATTTTCCTTTATTGTACAACTCAAACTAACAGTTTTTATATGTTAAAATTGTCCGATTGACTTCACTTTTTGACATTTATAATCAGTAAAATCAGCATTTCCCAGTTAAACGTTAAATAGTTCCAAATTCGCACTAAAAAAATAAGTTTGTACCTTCCTATATTCTTCCCAATTGTGTGTCACCAGTACGGACTTAAGCAGGTCGTGTAGACAGTAGCACGAGCCGAGCCAGGCTCATGTTTTGCCGAGCCCATACCCTTTGACGTTTCGTGTTTTACCGACAACTTGCGGGAACTGACACGGGATGACTTGGTCTGGTACGAACCACTTCGAGCTAGCTCGCCAAATCGCGAACTTACTGTCCAAACGACGCGGGATTCGCCTAGTCGGTGATAACCTTGATCAGCGACTCGCCGAGTCTCACGTCGTGTAGTATATGGCTTTGTGTAGTATCCTTGATTATATACGCACCTAGATGAGCAACGCGGTACGGCTTTGCGTGATCAGCCAGCGCTAGCGATCTCTAGCGGAACGTGTTGGGACTATGGCAGTATTGGCATTGATTTTACTATACATAGATACATTTATACTATACTATACTATACATTTATATAGTAAAATCAATGGTATTGGTCTATGCGCAATACTGCTTCGAGTAGGCAACAGCAGAAATTGGCTGTATTCGGGCTCATTACCGACCGCGCTGGCGCTGCGCCTGTCGTAATGAATGTGGAATATGATCGACTGTTTGAAGTCAAGGAAAAGTAATGGTTGACTTACGTCACGCGTTGTAATCGTTTTTATTTATTACGCTTCATCCGTGATATTTGATTACTTCATCATCATCATCAGTCAACGTTTCCGCTTTCGCAGGTCGTCTGACACAGCCTCTTCCACTTCTGTCTGTCTCTCCACGTCTTCTCCTCCTCCACCTGTACCCTCCGAAGTCCCCTTCTCTCCACATCTCTCCACACCTGGTCTATCCATCTTCCTCTCGGCCTTCCCCTCGGTCTCCTTCCTCCCTCTTGTTTCTCCAAGGCTATCTTTGGCATTCTGTTATCTTCCATCCTCTTCACATGACCCATCCACTGTATCCTCCTTCTTTCCATCGTTTTCTGTAATGTTATTACTCCCAGCCTCTCTCTGATTACTTCATTTCTTATTCTGTCTCTTCTACTAACCTTCTCTATTCCTCTCAGGAATCTCATCTCCGCTGCTTGTAATCTGCTGATGTCACTTTTATTCCATGTCCATGTCTCCGCTCCATATAATAAGATTGGCTGGTAATACATTTTATACATTAACAATTTTGCCTCCTTCCCAATATTCCAATTCCATAGTATCTTTTTCACTAGATTGAAAAACTGTCCACTTTTCCAAATTCTTTTTCCTATTTCCTTTGTCATCGTACCCTTGCTTGTTATTGTACTACCCAAATAACAGAAATCTTCTACTCTTTCCAGGACATTCCCTTGAATTGATATATCTTCATTTCCTCCATCCATTCTTCCCACCTTCATTACCTTACATTTTTGTACATTCATCTTCAGTCCATACTTCTTTGCCACTTCTGCCCATTTCGCCAACTCTCGTTCCAACTCTTCTTCTCTTTCTTCCCATATCATTACATCATCTGCATATGCAACCACCTTCAAGTCCTCAGCTCTTCTGTCCATCTGAACCCCTGCAATGATTTCATCCATGATCACATTGAAAAGAAAAGGTGATAGTACACTACCCTGTCTTACACCTCTCTCTGTTTTAAAGGATTGCGTGAATTTTTCTTCTATCCTTACTTTACTTTTACATATTTCATAAAGATTCCTAATCCTTTCAATTATCCCCTCCTTTATCCCTCTTCTTCTCAGATTCTCCCAAATCATTTCTCTCTTCACTTTGTCATATGCTTTTTGTAAATCTATGAACGCTATCACTGTATCCTTTCCATACTCCCATCTCTTTTCCAGCACTTGCCTTATCACAAAAATCGCATCTACTGTTGACCTACCCCTTCTAAATCCACACTGCTCCTCTCTTCCTGTTTCTTCCAGTACTGGTTTTATTTTTTGAAGCAGTAACCTTTCGTAGATCTTCATACTCTGACACAAAAGGGTTATCCCCCTATAATTCTCACACTTCTGTTTGTTCCCTTTTTTATAAATTGGTACAATTATGCCCATTTCCCAGTCTTTTGGTATCCTCTTACTTTTCCATATCCCCCTCATCACTCTGTATAACCATTGCATTCCCATCGGTCCTGCCGCTTTAATCATCTCCACCGTCACTTCATCCTCTCCTGGTGACTTTCCATCCTTCATCTCCTTTACCGCTTTTTCCAATTCTCCTATACTTAAGTTTTCATCGTCTTCCGTATTAATCATCTCCTCTCCCATTCCATCTTCTTCCCCCTCCGTTCCTTCTAACAATTCCTTAAAATAATCTTTCCATGTTTCCAACACCTCCTGCTCCTTCCATTTAATTTCCCCACTCACATCTATTACTTTAGTCATCATTTCTTTTGGTTTTGTCTTATTTTTTATCAATCCATAAAAGATCTTCTTATTTCCTTCAAAATTTGACTTCATTTTTTCTTCAAATTCCTTCCATGACTTTTCTTTAGCTTCCTTTAACATCTTTTTTGCTTCTTTGTCAAGTCTCTTCCATCGCTCCCTTTTCTCATCTGTCCTTTCCTTAAACCACTCTCTCCAAGCTCTATTTTTATTCTTAATTGCTTCCGCAATTCCTTCGTTCCACCATGGTGTCTCTTTATCCCTTTTCCTCCCTGATGTTCTTCCGCACGTTTCCTCCGCTGTTTCAACTATTGCCTTTTTGAATCTTATCCATTCCTCCTCTCCTGTTTTACTTTCATCTCTGGGTACTTTTTCTTTTAATTTCTTCACAAAGTCCTCCTTTACTTCTCTGTCCCTCAATTTCCATGTTTTAATCCTTGTCAGCCTTGCAACCCTTCCAATTTTGAACCACTTAAAAACCGCTATCAGTAATCTGTGATCCCCCCCCAGATTTTCACTTGGTATAACTTTTACATCTATCAAAAAAGGTTGTAAACACTTTTTAACTAACACGTAGTCTATCAAACTTGGGTGTTCTCCATTCCAACTATACCTAGTGAACTTCTGACTCTCCCTCTTCGCGTGCCACGTGTTTCCCACTATCACTTCATTCCTCAAACATAAGTCCAACAACTTCTCTCCTTCCTGATTCCTTTCCCCTATCCCATAGCCTCCCATAATCTCTTCATATCCCTGTCTATCCATTCCTACTCGTGCATTCATATCTCCAATTATCACAGATTTCTCTTCTCTTAGTTGTCTTTCAAGCTCCTCTTCAAACTCTACTTTCTCTTCTTCTGTACATCCTGTTTGTGGTGCATATGCTTGTATTATATCCATCATCTCTCTCCCCATCCTAATTGTGATCTTAATTAATCTGTCATTTACTGGCTCAACATTTATTACACTACTCGTCATCTTCTTGCTCATCACTATTGCCACCCCATTTCTCCTACCATTCTCCCCTCCAGACCACCATATCTTATATCCAAACCCCACCTCTCTCTCTCCCCTACCTTTCCATCTTGTTTCGCTGATTCCCAATATATCCAAACTTCTTCTCCTCATCACCTCCACCACTTCTTCCATCTTACCTCTTAACGTAACTAAATTTATTGTTCCCAATCTGATTTTTGTATGATTGCCAAGTTGTTGCCTTTTAATTCCGTCCTTTCCGAGGCTGTGTTTATTCTTGAAAGCATATTTTAATCCACTACCGGCTTGCTAGGCCTGTCGCAGCTTCACCAGAGCCCTGTTAGCCGTCATTTTCAAAGTTCCTGTGCAGCCTTACCAGCAACCTTGCAGGTACCAGGGCACACGAAGTCCCCGCTGGCATCGCCCCCACAGGCAATCTCCTACTAATGACGTTGCCCGTCCCTCACGACGTGGACGTAGGGTTGGACTTATGAGGGACTTATTTGATTACTTGTTACAATAAAATACACATGAATAGACAAGTATTATGAATAGTAACATATATATCATAGATATAAAATTGGTTTTGAAATTTACCTATTTTATACAGTGTAGTATTTTAACTGTAAACATTTTTATTTTAAAATAGGTGCAATATTTATAGCGTCTGTTTGGTTGCTGCCAAAACCATACGATATATTCACTGTGAAATGATCAAAGTTTTATGTAACTTAAATAAACAAAGCAAAGCTAAATAATTCAGCAAATGAAACTTAGAATTGTATTATAATGTAAAAAGAATTTCCTCGATTTTATATTTACAGACCTGAACATTAAATCATTTAATTAATTACTACAAATCATCCTTCTAAGATACATTGGTGAAATAGTCTCAGTACTGTATTAATAAATTACTAACTTTTTAGCCCCTTGCCTTGACAGTGAACGTCAATATACCCACGTAAGCGAGCGCATAACAAAAATATGGACGTTTATAACACTCAGAATCCTATAAAAGGCAATAATTGATTTAGAATACTCTTCGTTTCTATCTTTGTTTTCATGGAATATGGCCGTAAATTATTGGATGGAATTTGTATTCATGGAATATGGCCCCCACCCCTGAGTTCCAATTTATTGCTCGGTATGAGAGTAATTATCGATTCTAATTAGTTGGTCTACCACACAAAAAACAATATAATTGACTTACTTGTTTACATATAAGTAATTTATTTACATTTCCATAGTGTGACGAAAAAATGGAAATTCGTTTGTTGCTTTCAAATGTAAATATTAAATCGTAGAAATTATTATTTATTTGTAAGGATAGTATATTTTGACAATCTGATCACGTGATGTAAGATAAGGAAAGTCGACGCCCTGGTAATTTGTTATTTCCGCCCCAGGATAGGAAGTTCAAGGTCACACACAGGGCTCGCCAACTGAGTTGAGTTGACTGCCCGAGCACTACCGCATCTCGAGCTCTGATCAATAATTTGATTCAAACGTTCAAAGATGAATTGAAGAAATTACTAAAATTTTTATAATTTATGTGTTTAGTATATACCTTGATTTTGTTACTTATAGATGAGCTCTACACCCTCCCCCCTCCATTGTAGACGCGAACTAATACAGGCTCTTATGGAAGAATATTACAAAGTAAATTTAATTTATTCATAAGAAAATGGTTTACAAAAATACATATGTACAATAAACAAAAAATTATTGGCCTAACGGATTGTGCATGGTGGGATTACGCGTGCAGTGATGCCTTTTGCGTCTGTCTGATTATCTTACATTGTTGTTTGTGTACTTTTTACTGAATTATGGCACTTTTGAACTTTTCAGATTCCCGTCTATCTACTTTTTATTATTTTCTCAAAGAATTTATTGTTTATGCTAGAGAGCTAAAAACCTTTTATTTTGACAACTTTACCGATTAAATACTAATTATTATATTTCATTACAATTAAAATTTGAAAAATATAAGGACTTAAATAGCTCTTAACGAATTTAATGAGACCGAAATAGCTACAATTGGCTAAGAACAGAGCTTACAAATAAGGAGATTCAACCCCTTTTCAGGGCGCGACAACCAATTGTGATGTCAATATATCTGCCTGGTTATTTATTTATATTTTAAACAATGACAATAAAAACAACTATGCAATCACTTAATAAATTAACGACAATATTCGACATAAGAGCCAAATTTATGAAACTGTGTACCGTACTTGCAGCCGAGGAATGGTAAGATGATATAAAAATCTGTCTATCGCTGACTAAAATCGCTTTTTAAAATTTCAATGACAGCTCCAGTTTTATTTTGGCACTAGTTTGAATATTGGGTAACTTCAATAACCTATAAAATCGAAATGAAGGAGAATTCGGAAATTTTAAAAAGCGATTTGAGTAAAAAATGTCTTTATCTTTAAATATATACTTCATTTATATTTTTCCGACAGTAAATAAAGTCATTATCTTGGACCACGCAAAGTAGTTTTTACGCTTCTCAGCGCGGGGGTTTAGAGCCCTCTTAACGACGCCGACATCACCTTTGACATCTACCTCTACTATGCCACTGACGACATCAACAACAACGACAAGTACTCTATCTGCCACCTTTTCACCCAGCTGTTCAACTACTACAGGTATGATGGCAACACCAGCGCATCACTTTACAGACATTAATAGTTTGACAGCGCAACCTTCAACTTCATTTTCTGCCAGCAGATCGTTTACCACTAAGCTGTTTAATTGCATCATTCACATCACCTTGACATACTTGATTAATAACTAAGGCTAGGGAAGACAGGCAAGTTTCAGGGTCAATGACATTATCAGTTCAAGAGGATGGAGTGAAGGTTTTCACATTGGGTACCGTGCTCCTACTGTGCTCCTACCGTGTCCATGTCGCGCGTTTTCAGCAGTAGGGACCCGGCTACTGTCGTGCTCCTACCGTGACCCTGTAGTTCTCCAGTCTTCCCTCACTTACAGAAACAGAATTTCTGCTACATATAGTCAAAATCGCTATATCTAGCTCAAAATGTTACATGTAGGCTAACGTGCTACATGTAACATTTGCTTTATAACATATTTTTCTATATAGCACGTTTTGCTATATAACTTTTTTTATATAGCAAGTTTTGCTATATAGCATTTTTTGCTATATAAAATGTTTTGATATAATATAGCATTTGTTGCTATATAACATATTTTGATATATAGCATTTTTTGCTATATAGCATGTTTTGCTAAATAGAATGTGTTGCCATCTGTATAGAACTACTGTAAACGCGGTTTTATAATATAGAACTCACTACTCTGTCACTGAAATGGATCAGGACGTTACGGATGTTGTTATTGCTTGAGTGGTTTATTCAACAGTTAAAAAGTAAATAAATAAGATGAAACGGCCGAAGCGGTGACGTAGGGCGACATGTAAGGCATTTTCACCTGACTTACTGTGCACCTGTCGTGCTCATACTGCCTACCGGTCATTTTCGCCGGTCGCTCGGTGGAGCGATCGAAAACAACACGACATGAGCACAGTGGGAGCACGGTAGGAGCACGACAGGTCATGTGAAAATCGCAAACTGCTTTCCCATACAAAATAGATGGAATAGACCATTTTTCGATTCCACATGACACGACACGGTAGGAGCACAGTAGGAGCACGGTGCCCTATGTGAAAACCGGCCTTTAAAGTACACAGTAAATGCTTCTGCGATGTTACTATCTCCTTCAATAATCTGACTTTCGTCTGACATATCACTATTGAACATATCTCGGAACAAATAGGGAACCAATGATGAGTCAGTGAGGGAAGAGTCAGGGCTTTCACTATTTATATGGTGTTGTTGAAGAACTAAATGTATAAATATTTCAATTCAAAACATTGTGAAGTCTTCCACAGTGGGCTTGACTAATTTCTCTAAAGTGATAAACATACTCGTGGCTATGTGAAAGGGTCGTATCCCATTTCTAGTAGATGTTCTTTTGTGGAACCAATTGCAAAAGATCGGCTTTCTTCAACTTCTTCATCGCACTTCATCGACATGGATCAAGAAAATTGTTTGTATTATCTTAAAAATAAGCTTATATATTTTTTTATAAATAAATAAGTCTATATATTTTTAAACAAAGCAATTGAGCCTATTTTTCATATATTTAGTAAACAATAACTTCATGTTGATGAATGAGTAGTGCAATTTTCTTATTTTTAAAATAGTTTTGCGAAAATAAAACTGGTAATTTTAAATCAGAGCAAAAAAATAATTTGGAACTTAAACCTCAATAATACGAACAAAAATACATTATATTATTTTTCGAGAATAATAATTCGCCCATTGAAATATATACAGGATCGAAAAAATTTGGAAACGCTTTCACAACTTTTCTTTGACTTCACTGGTACAAGTGAAATCTTGTACATCATCATGGTTACAAAGAAGACACTTTTTGGCGCCATTAGAGACATTTCATCTTATCAGGGAGACGGTCCACGTAGAGTTGAATGAAAATCTTTAATGTAAGCCTAGGTCAATTTAGGTATCAAATTAAAATTGTATTCAATAGAAATTAATTACCAAACTTCGAAAGGTCTATTCTTTCCAGAGTAGCGGTCATTTAAATTTTAAAGTAACTAATTTGAACAATATTATTTCACCGCTATTTAAGGATTTTAAGTATTATTCTGATAAAAAATTACACTTTATGGAACACAATAACTCAAATAAATTAAATTATCAAATTATCTTGGAAAAAATAAAGTTGTTGTGAAAGCGTAAAAATATGAGAACGCCTTCAATATGGGAATTCATTGTTCAAATTAGTTACTTCGAAATTCAAATGACCACTACTCTGGAAAGGATAGACCTTTCGAAGTCAGGTTTGTGGCAATTAATTTCTGTTGAATATACTTTAAATTTGATACAACAATTTTCTAGGCTGACATTAAAGATTTTCATTCAACTCCACGTTGGCCGTCCCCCTGAAAAGATGAAATGTCGCTAATAGCGTCAAAAAGTGTGTTCTTTGTAAACATGATGATGTACAAGATTTCATTTTTACCAGTAAAGTCATAGAAAAATTGTGAAAGCGTTTTTATATTTTGTTCCACCCTGTATATCGTATGGTTTGTTGTCAGCTACCATTTGTTAGTTTAAAAAATCTGTCATATGTATTTGGATCAAGATCCAAAAGTCATGTTAATATTGTCATGTCATTAATAAGAATAAAAAAAATTGGGTGTGCGTCGGACCACACGGTGGAAGTTATACTTCTTTGGCCATTCTCATACACCCACTCACGCACACAAACAGACAGGATATATAAATGAAATATAAGACATTTTTCAATATTATTCAATATATTTATCTTCAATATATTAGGCCTATACGTGACTTCATTATTATATTATACACCTATATTATCATTATCAGTAATTTCTTCGATTAACAATCGATTAATCGATAGTTCTTAAAAATTTGTTCTTACTTTTCAGCGTGACGCGGTTTCTCGACCAACATCCCATCCCAAAGTGTCTAACGGGCGCAAAGAAGTATAACTTCAAAAATGTAAAGTGATCTCCTATCAGAAAGCTGAGTACAATCCATCGAGCCATTTAGGACCTGCCACATTGATTCTGTTTATGCTGGCTGATCCCTTCGTAAAAGAGCGCAGGGGGCAATCTATAACTATGTGATCCATTGTTTGGATAGACTCCCCGCAATCACATGACTGTTCTAGTATCAATCCCCATTTATACTTCTAGTAGTTACATCTGCCCACGCCATTTCGGAATCGACAGTATCCACTCCCTCGAGGGAGGTTCATCCCACCTAAAGATAAAATGATAAAACTTATTTAAATCGTGGATTACAACTGAACAACATTGTCTCGTCGTCAGTTCCATTAAGCCTAATTGTTTATCAGTTGGTGTAGTATGTCTATGTATGGAACATCAACTTGACTGACATGGTTACTCCCTGAGAACATTTACGTCACTGCCATATGTATGATAGACGCAAAACATCGTCTTCTGTTTACTAATACAAATCATTAGTTATCAATACAAAGTTATTTTAGCAATGAGCAATCGTCAAATGCAGGTTTAATTAAAGCTTTGAGACCTACACAAACAAGATCATCAGAGAACTCTATGGTACAACCATTAGCCATGAATGCCAAATCACTGGCCATTCTCACCAAAGCTATTAACTGAGTCAGACTCATTCTGCTAAAGGTTTGCAGTATGTATTGGAGCAAGCACATTATGGATATGACACGTGAATATTGAATGGATTCAGTAGGCCTACGCCATTCGATGACCTTGACCATATTATATGAAAACACCCACAATGAAAGTACTATATATTCTTTATCTTTGAATGAGAACAAAGATAAAGAACAAACATCAACATAATTGATTTGATTTTTTCAGACAGTACATGGATTTGTAAATTTAGGTCAGCAATAGTAAACAATTGCTATGTTTTTGCAATCTCTGATAGGCACTTTGTTAGCACAAAAACAGTAATTGCCCCTAAAATAGACCATTGAGGCACTCCATGTTTTGTAGTTTCCATTCTGGAGTTTTTATCCTATAAGATTTAAGCAGTAATATGACGAGTTTGCAGTAAAGTAAATATAAACTTAGAAAATAATTTTTTAAACATAGGTCCTAATTTTTCATCGGTTTTGTTATACGAGTCAAGACTTGTGGTTTAAGTCATGTTCATTTTTTATCGTTTTAATCAAGTAACAACGTGAAAATCAAGCACAATACATGTCTTGAAATCTCAGTTCTAGGGTTAAACTGTACATTGTTAAAAATAAATTGTTCAATTAATTTTACATTTCGATAATTACAGCACCATCTTAGGTTCAAATTATGAAGAACATAAATATAATTAAATTTGAAAATCAATTGAACATCTTATCAAATATATAGAACCAATCCAAAAAGCACTAGAATGTGTTTTTGACTTAACACTCATAAGTAGATCTTTAGAAGTCGTGTGAAGAATGTTCGAAATACGATCATAAGTGAAATTGATTGGCCTATAGTTGAAAGCTTTATAGTTGTAATTGGAAAGACATTACAGATTACTTTACTGGGAAAATGGTATACATATATTTTTAGTGCTTCACGGAGAACTTTTTTGAAATGTTCTATTGTAATAGGATGGAAATTTTTATGCTAATACAATATAAATACTCTAATATTTATTCCATTTCTCCTAACTCACTAAAAAAAGTTATTTAAAATCAGAAACAAGTGGGCATCATTATATATTTAAGAGCACCCCCCCCCCCCCCAATTCATTACATTATAAATTATAATTATGAGCTTACTCATATCGGCAACACCCCCTGCAATGTTGGGGGTGTGCCATCTGGCATACGTCGAAACAAGTGAAACTCTCACTGCCATCTGCCAGCTCAGAAATACACGGGGTGAACGACCTTCAATGGCATTTTCCTTCCTCACACCAGATTTAGAACACAAAAGCTTTAAAATTGTGTTTGATAATTGAATGTATCTAAAAATACTAAACATTTCTACTCTCTTAACACATACAAAGAAAATTAATCATTATGTTTCTTTTGATAGTAACTGTAGGATTTTTGCTGATTAGGCCTATACTGGAATTGAACTAACTGGTCTGATTTGATTAAGCCACGTTTACACCATGCAACTAATTCAATAAACTTTTGTTTGTTAAACATGTTTGATCAAACGTTTGTTTATTGATTTTTTTAGACATTTGTTGTAGAATACAGACCTAAATCGATTTCTTATACAACAGTGTTAAGCAACATGTTTAGTTCATATTCAACCTTTAGTGACCATGACGTTTTCAAGCAGTGAGGACGTGTGGTCGCTGACACTTCTTGTGTGGTTAAATGCTGTGCGAAAACTGTAAGAGCTAACAGCCGGCTTTGGCGTGCCCTTCGTTGGAAGCGAGGAAGAAATGATTTTCACTAGATTTACAAAGAGATTATACTTTTTTATCCCTAGCAACACTTTCATCTCTACTGACTAATGAAAAATTGTTGGAGTCGGTTCAGGAATTTCAATTCTTGTGTTACGGTACTAGATCTTGTGCTTTGTTAGTTCTGAACGTTACCGTCAATAATCTTTTATAAATAAGTTGCACAGTGCATTCCAATTTTCAACAAGTTTATGAAATAAATGTCATGAAATACAGTTTCCCTTTGATCTTTACCGACTCGGGTCGGGAAGGCTGCAGCCCGATTTTTAGTTCAACAACCGCTTGTTGTAGGCCTACAACGTTGTACGTACAAGTTTTATAATTGCGTTTTCAAACTTGTTGTGCTACTCAGTTTTAAAACACAACTTGACTAACCAAGTTGCATAGTGTAAACGTGGCTTTATACTGGCAAATTGACAAGCATGAAGCTTTCTTCTTACCCTCAGAATTTCTTCTCTGACTTGGTATTGGCAGTGATAGGACTTCACTCCGCCAAAACAGGTAAACAAACTACTTAGGCGACTGGACAGATTTTCTTGGATAGGTTTAGTGGCTAATATTTTGAGTTGCAGAGTCCATTGTCCAAAGTTCAAGTTCAAATCCCTGAGAGAGCTGACGGTTGATACACTGTACGTGTAAGGTGGGCAAGTGGGTAAATACTACTGGAGAGGGTAGGTGGATCAATACAAATGTGCTGTACAGGTAGGGTTGGATATATACCAGTATATGTGTGTACAGGTGGATGGGTGAGTCAATACCACTATACTTGTAATGGTGGACAAGTAGGTAAATATCACTGCACTTGTAAGTTGGGTGAGTCAAAATTACTCTACATATACAGGTGGGTGTGTGGATAAATACCACAGTACCGTATGTGTATTGTCATTACCCTTGTCAGATTGGCTATGTTAGTGAGTGCAATCTGCAATGTAATGTAGTTCCAATTGTTTGAGCGGAAATTTGAAAAAATTATGTTCCAAAAGTTTTAAACAACCAGATCTCTTGCAAACCACACCACGATACACCTACCCTCTCTATGAACTACAGCCCTACCCTCTTATTCTAATTAAATAATGCTTTAGGTCCTTACATCTTCCTATACCCACATTAAACACCTTTTAAATCTTATAGAGGTGGGCAGGCTAGTAAAAAGTTAATTTCAGTGAAAAACTTATTTTTTGCTCTGCTCACCTTTTTAGAACTTCAAAAGTTTTATTTAACCATCTCAAATAATCAAGAAACAAAACAATTCATTTACAACTTCAGAGCAGAGAGAGAAGGGCTATAAACACAAAACACACATTTCATAGCTGGCTCTCATCCCAATTAAATATAGATTGATAAAGGGGGTTTTAATTCACAAACTTTAAAGAATTGTTACTTTTATAAGAAGTTTTTCATGTTTTATAAATACTTAATTATCACTACTTTTATAATTATTACTTATAAATACTTTTCTATACATCCTTAAACTTTTAATATTACCTTTTCTCTAACAACAATCAAATTGTCTCTATTTGTTCTACAAAGAATCGTTTATCCAATTTATAAACTTGTTTGATTTGTGGCAAAGAAATGTTTTTATATATTTTGATTACTATTTTATATAAAAAATTACTATGTATATTTTTTAGTGGAATTCTACTTTGCTCTAAGTTTCTGAAAGATAATTATAGTGTGTTTGGTAAAAATAGAAAACCCTTTTTCAAATATGTTTTATTATTATACTTTTGTTTGGAAACCTAAGGCTTACATTTCAATAAAAAATAAATGGCTACAGATAACGAAAGTTATGAAGAAAGTAACAAAAGTAAACAATAGGTGTAATTTATTTGAAACATTTACTATTCATTGTTATTGATTAATAATAATATTAAATGAATAATGTGAAAATATGATTGTAATGAAATTTAGTCCTATAATTTAATTGGTGCTTAAATATAAATTAAATTAGGTTACACTATGGTTAAATTTAATATTTATTCAATACATATTTAACTTGTATCTTTCATTGTTAACAAGACTTAATACATAGCAAGACAAATAACTTATGTTATTTACTGTTTAATTGTTTTATCTTCTAACCCTCCCCTGTCTTCAAACTGACTTTAAATTATTTGTTTCTTACAATCAAGCTGTAGTAGAAAGTACAAACAGTGGCCCACAAATACTTTATGGTTAGAATTTAGATTTATATTCGGGACTAATTTGACTTTAATAACTTTGAATCAACTAATTTTAGCCAGTGCTGATTGTGTACGGTACTTTATTATAAATAAATATAAAAGCATTGTTGAAATAATTCAGTACCGGGAACCATTATTCTAAGGTCATAATAGTACTGAAACAATATTTGAGAGGGAACAGAGTGGCTAAGTGAGTTTTAAACTCGGTAATCTACAGCCTTCAAGTTGCCCATGTTAATAGCTGTTAATAAATGTTGGGCTTGTTTGTTTGGCTGTTTGTCTATGAGCTCTAAACACAGCTACTGAGATGTACCATAATGTAGCGGTAGGCTCGTGGTAAATCATGTTTAAGAATATAGATAAACAGATTGTGAGTTACATTTAACCTAAGGATAGCAAAGTGCACTATTACTGTTGGATGTATTCTTAATACATTTGCATTTTGTAGGTATAGTTATTGTGTATTATTTTTTACTTCGTTCATAAGTTTGAAATGAAAACCTGAGAAATCCATCTTTATTAAATCTTTATTTTTGTTACATATAGGGTGTTTATAAAGTCCTGCACCAGCTTAATACTATCTGAACGATTAAGATAAAGCAATACAACTTCGTACATCATTACTGCACCTAAACTCTTTTTTTAGGTAACTACCATTTTTCTGTCAAATCAGGGCCCGCAAGGAATTAGAATAAAATCTTAAATGAGAGTTTAGGTCAAGTAGTACATCAAATTAAAGGTCTTTGGAAGTGGAATATAAACACAAATGCGATCTCAAAAGGTTCACTATAAAAAAGTTACATTGGTATAAAGTTTTAAAAAGTTACAACGTAGTTCATGTTCTAGACAGTTTAATATTATTTTCTTGGCTCAAGCTGGGAAAGTTAAACTTTATAAATGCCTAATGGCCTTAAGAAATTCTTTTTTAGTGTAGTTATTGATTCTTCATATACAAAAGAGGATAATACTATAAAATCTAAAAAAGTATTTATCTTTCTACTCTTGACCTTTCTACATATAAGAGGTAATTTTGGACAGACTATTAACTCTGCTAATTGTCTTATTACACATACAATAATAATGATACGAGCTTCTGATAATCTTTGCAAATACTGGGGAGCTGTAAGTTTGTAAAATATTTTAAATGTAATAAATAAATAAAAGCCATAGAGAACACTTCCTAATTTTATATGTAATGCACAAGTAAAATGAATACTAAAGGTTCCAGTACACTTGTTATAAATAGTTTTGCAATATTTTTACAAATTTGTCTGTATTTCATCATATTTATTTTTCCTTTTATGACCCTTCATATTCTGTTTTAGATCTCATCTAGAATTAAGCGAATCTGCAAGTCAGAATGCATCGATGGCTGTGCTGCTTAGTAAAGGATCTTCCAGTGACTTCTTAGAAGATGGCTTTGAAGATTATGATCCTTTCAAACATCGTAGACTTTCTACACCTACCTCGTGAGTTCTTCAGTACCTTTTAATCTATTATCTTTAAAATATGTATACATCTGTCAAATTGGAGTCAAATCTGTCAATATATTAGAGTTACAACTCCAATATAGTTTTTTTTTAGTTCTGAGTTAAGGAAGGTCCTAAATAGTTCAACTATTACTCAGATACAATATATTGTTGGATCACCATAGCTTGAGCTTTTTATCAAGGCTCAATAGTACTGTTTTCTTTTATCAAGTATAAAGTTACACTGTCAGGCAAATTAAACTATTGCCAATCAAATTCTTTGATTGTCTGCTGTAAATAATTATTCATCATGGCTGCTATTACAGAAAATAGAAATCCATATGTGTAAAACATAAATTCAAGTACAAACCATATAAGAAATTGGGACATCCAAACCGGTTTGTTTTACAATATGAGATTGTCTATGCTAATTTGTATATACCACAAAAATTGAGAGACAATATGGAATATAATTGAAATAAAAGTTTGAAATTAAATAACACTTTTCATAAATGCTTTTACGAATAATAATTATAAAATATTAAAAACTCTGACCAATTATATCCTAAGGAAGAAGATACCTTATGGATTTATTTATTTATAACTGTCAACCTACTTCATTTCTGCATCTGATTTTTTTGCATTAACAAATGTATCCAATGTCTTAGGCCAAATAAGAATATGCCCACTTCAGCCTTGCCTCAGAATCTGAAAAGTTGCATCATTAATCAGGTTCAAAACTAAATAATATGAATAAATGTTTGTACATTTCAAGCCCCTTCTCTTCACCAAGTAGTCCTCTAATTTTATCTATGTTTTCATATTTATAAACAAAGCATTTTAAGAAGGAAAAAAACACACACATGTATATAACTGTAATCCTCAAAAAGACCATTATTGTTAACCTTCCGTCGGGCGCATTCGTTCCATAACGTGAGAGGGCGCACACGGAGGTAACCTTCGGGATAGAAAAATTAATGAAAAAAAATTCATATTATTGTTATAAATGAATTTTATTGTACTTAAATTGTATAATAAGTGTAGTATTACAAATAAATCATGAACTGATAGGAATTATCCCTTTTATACATTAATTAATATAATTATGTGTATATATTGTCAAAAAAGTTAATTCTCCAAAATAGTTATAAGTTTATGTAAACAATAATACTTTTAAAATATTAAAATCATAAAAATATTATTACTAGTCATTACAAATATATAACCTAACCTTATATAATTATATATATATATTGTCAAAAAAGTTAATTCTCCAAAATAGTTATAAGTTTATGTAAAAATTATACTTTTAAAATATCAAAATCATAAAAATATTATTACTAGTCATTAAAAATATATAACCTAACCTAACCTTAGTTATAAGTTTAGGTATATACACACTATTTGCAGCAAAAAATACAATATTTAAAGCAAAAAACTATATACAGCAACAAACTAATAAAAAATGGTCAAATCCTTTGTACAAAATATATACAACGTCTAATATTTTACTTCACACCATAACATGCACTTTGGAGAAAGTTCCGGATTTTACAAACACAGTAGGGCGCACACGGAAGTAGACTCCGGACGGACAGTAACGTGGCAAGGCGCACAAGGAAGCAACCTCCAGGTAGCTGCGCGATACTCGACTAAGGCTAAACCAGACTGTGTAAAGGGGTGGCGGTTGTGACAAATAATTCTTGGAAGGGAGCTCATGAAGTACACCAACGGATGGCGCTGCAGACCGCAAGTGATAATTTGAATTTAGAAATATTTAGCCACACGGAGGTAAATTCCGTGATGCGCCCGACGGAAGGTTAACAAGAAAATAATTCTTAAGATTTCATCCTCTTTCCAAACTTCAAATTTTACCTATCAATGAACTAGTACTGAGTCTTTGAGTTAAAAATATCAAATTTCAGTATCTATAACATATCTAAAAAACTACAAACAAGTGGATTTTTTAAATTTAATCTACTTAAATAATTGTAACTACCAGTTCAATGTTTTAATTTGTTTGGTTAAAATTGTGATAATATGTTATTAAAATAGTACAGAAGCAATCTTGAAACATGTTAATGTATTTTGAGCTTATCCTCACTTACATTCAGATTTGAGAAAACTCATTATGGAAGGATTCAAAATATAGTTACTAGCTATCTGGTAGGGTAAGATATATATGTGTATCATTTTTCTTGCAAATGGAAACCTTTTGGGTAAAAACAAACAAATTAATACAACATCAATTACACAAAATCTGTGCAATGTCTGTATGTCTCTTATAACTTCTAAAATATGGATATGAAGTATTCTCTCGATCTTGCTCTTTTAGCGTTATGCACCAAAATGCACAGTTTATGTCAAAAACAGTGAAAAATTCACAATTGTTACCTTATCAATCACATCTTGTATATAGTCAGGCCTAGACATTACATTCTCTCAGAGTTCAAGAAGGCTCAAGGTCATGCACTGTCCAATAAACATCAAGCGTCATAAAATAAATATAATTTTTTTTAAGGAAAGGTTGATTTCCTTTTAACCCTTACTCTGCCCATTCCCATAGACCATTGATATTTTTTGGAGGAACTTATAAAGTAGAGTCAGTAGAGTAAGTGGGAGAACAAACATAACAGTACCATAAATATTGAGCAGTGCTACTATTGGGTAAGGCTAGGTTTATGAATACAAACATTCTGTACTGTCTATGGTGATAATACATCCAAAATTACTACCACCAGATAATACCAGTGTCAAAGGAGTTGCCATTAATTCCTTTCTCCATTATTCTTTGATAACAAACTATGGTAATGCTCTCACTATAGCTGTAATGAAACGTTAATGTTAACACTACTTATGTTTTGAACGTTTGTTGGTGACCTAAGTAGTGTACCTAACTAAAATATTTAGTAGGGAATGACAGTCCTCTCCATTAAATCTAAAGTGTTTTAAATATGGACCAAAGAATGTAATATATGTATCAATGACAGTTTATATGAATATATGAAAAAAAGACAAAGTTATTCTTTGAGGAACTTCTTGCTAGTTTATCGAACAATATAATGAGAAAAATACAGACAAAGAAATATAAAAACTCTGAAATTAAATTTACGTTGATGAAAAGAGGTTCTTAAGTCCTTTGAATGAAACGGCTTATAGGCTCATACTTTATATATTTCTTTAGATCTATCCACTTCAAAAATACTTTTTCTCCTTACTCAAGATTAATTGACTAATAGTTTTATCTGTTTTGACGTAGGGATGCTGAGACACTAGTGCACCTGCTAAAGGCAAGTCTAGGGACAGGTATCCTGGCAATGCCGATGGCTTTTATGAACGCGGGCCTCGCCTTTGGATTGGTTGCCACCTTCATCATTGGATTCATCTGCACATATTGTGTTCATTTATGGGTGAGCCATTCTTCATTTATTCATCTAGAGTCATTCTATTGAACTGTTTTATAGTTGGTTTGTTTGTGTTTTTCTTTTTTAATTAAGGAAATATGTAGTCCAACCTCATTAATTTGAGTTATTGATAGAAAAGTAATTTAGTTTAGAAGAATCAAAATTCTATTCAACTAAATTCAAATTACAGAGGACAACAAAAGATCTTTTATCACCATAACATTTTTTTAATATTCAGTCTACTGTACTTTTCTTTAAAATAACCGTTAGAGTAGGTTTACACCAGAGTTGACCGCCTGAATTTGCTAACCTTTTTGTATCATTCAATGTAAACATAACGACAACTCACTTGGTTCTCAACCTCTAAAATTGGTTGACGACCAAAATTTCAGTTGCCAACTTGTTTCCACAAGGAGTTGGTAAAGATCGATTTTTGCACCTCAACATTAAAATTTCGCAAAATCCTTTCTTAGCACTCACATAGACCCTAAAATGAAGGTACTGTCAAAATTTTGAAATCCTACCTATTGTGGTTAAGGCTTTGCATTGATTTTGAGTTTTTCACTTCTTCTTTTATGAATTTAGATATATTGAACAGTAGTGGTACATCAGAGCTGAATACCACTGTACTGTCATAATTCAGCCACTTTTTGCTGTAGCTTGGTCTTGATTTTATCGTCTTATTTTTACGTCAAATAAATTAACTTACAGTTTTATAAATAATTAAACATCACATCACAGTAATGAACTTACAAGATACTGTTTGATTTGAATAGGGCCTATAATATGCACATAAATCAGCTGGTCAGAGTAGCACTTTTTCAGGAATGACATTTTTATCCTCACTTGTCAAGAAGGTAGGTAGGGAAATGCTTGAGATGCCCTGTTCCTGTTTACTTACAACTTTGGAACTAAATAAATAAATGCAATGTTATGTACAAACTTCAAGTGAATCCATTCACTGCTTTTTGAGTGTTGTGTTCACAAACGTAAGGAAGTTTTATTTTTATACATATAGATTCTCGTGCCAACCCCATCACTCCCTGTGCTTGTGGAGAAGTTTGTCCAGACTCGCTTAGGAACTCTGCCTTCAGCACTTTTGTGCAACTCGGCCTGCAGCTTCCTGGGGAATCACGGCCAAGTCACTGTACAGCCCCATTTGTGGATCTCTGCCTGCGGCTTCGCAGAGACATTTAAACTGTATCACAATGAATTTTCGTTTTTGGGGCAGTGGAGCCCACAAACAGTCTTTTCTAAAATCTGATGGTATATTAGGAATCGATATAAAAATACATTTAGCTTGATACCCCTCGTGGTATGTGTTTTAAAAGTTTTCAATTCATATTTTTTAACAACTAATGATATTGAACTCCACAAGAATATTTTTGAAACTGTAAAGGCCAATGGGCCAACTAGGCTCAAATTTGAATAAAACCAAACCAGAAACCTTCCCAGGAGTGAACTCTACAAATTTTAACTCATATGATGAACGGGATCATAATATAAATAGCATTGATATAATTGTATTACAATCACTTAAAAATTAATATACTGTATGAAATGTTGATAAATATCTTAATATAACATTAATGTATACACCAACATTTCAAACAGCATATAAATTTTTGGCTGAATGCCAAAGTCTATTTCAGTAACCATTTTATCACCGAGAAATAAAAAACACAACAGATGTTCATATAAACAAATACAAATAAGTTGCAGAAACATTTACGATACATCACATCTTTCAAATTTGTCTTACATTTGTTCGTTAGTAAACAAATCAAACTAAAATTTTGGCTAGTTTTCCAAAATTTTCCGATTTCCTCGTGATTTTTTTCATTTTTCATTCCTGAAGAACATTCTACAAAAAATTAGAAAACTTTTAATACAAAGATGAAGGAAATCTGTTAAGCTGTTGTCAAGTGATGAAATGACAACGAATTTCAGGTACTCATTTTTATATATTAAGATTACTATAATGCTATTCATATACTCATTGTTAATTACAGGTGAAGTGTGCTCAGATTCTCTGTGTTCGGAGGAGGGTTCCTTCAATGGGGTTCTCAGAAATAGCTGAGTTTGCTTTACTAACTGGACCAATGTCTTTGAGAAAATATTCAACGTTGGCTGGGTAAGATGAATCACTATTATCAACATATATTATCACTCTTAACACTATTATTTGTGTTCGTTTACTTACCTTATTGGCAGACATAGTAACTTTTCCTTCAAACCAAGAGAACTGAATATAATTCCATACTTTAATGTAACTAAGCTACCAGTGATATAAGCTTATAAAGAGATAAAAAGATCCCTATAGTATGTGTATTTATAGAATCCTTACCTACTTAGAGAAAAGCAAAAACAAATCACAAATATATGTAATAATTCAATACATAGATAATTTTTAGAACATGAATAGTATCATCATATACTAATATTAATAGTGTTTTTAATTTGTATAAGATATGAAAATACAACAAAATCATCAATGTAAGTGTAAACCTTGATTACGTTATTACTTAAAAATAGATCTCTTATAATAGGAATGATTGTGTTAGTGATTTGGTCAGTTAGTGCATGGCAACTAGAACAGATGGCAGGCATCATGATGGGTCTGCACTGTAAACTGTGACGTCAAATGGACAGAATTTGGTTTAATGTTTCTATTAAATACCACTAAATACCACCAATGTTATTTACCACTAATAAGCTAAAATTGTAACTACAGGAATAATAACCATATTTTTATATATACTTTGTTGTTTGTTGATCCACCCAGCTGTGATTTTGACCATGTGATGTCATGGGAGATGCAAGATATACCTAGCGTCTTCTTTACTAAGTTCTGTGAGTTAGTAAGGATATTTTAATGTTTTCTTAATTAAAATACACTAAATACCACCAATGATTATTTACCCAAAAAGCTTATGTAGAGACAGAAAATTGGCTTTTATAAAACTTTTTGTTTGTTAATCACAGCGGTTTAACAATAGATTCAGCAATCAATAAATAGCGTCTTCTTAAGATGTGAAGGAAAAAATCTATTCTGCACTTCATAAAGTATTTCATGACAAAGGTACACTACACCTATTTGAAAATTACAGCGATATTGAAATGTTGGCTTTTGAAAAAACTTTATCTGTCTTGATATAAAATTCAAAATTAAATAATACAGCATTTAAATGCGATGTATCTTAAGAGAATGTAAGGAAAAAACTGTTGTCTCTTCATACAAGTAAGGGTGCAGGCCCAGATGGGATAACTACAACTGTTTTGAAGTATTACTGCGATGAAATTGCGCTTGAAAAAACTGTATATGTGTCGTTGATTAGTGGAAGCTTCCACAAAATACTTAAACACAGTTACGTAATTCCCATTCTTAAGTCAGGCAATCCATCCAACATCAATAATTACTGGCCCATCATTATTCAGTCTGCTGTTTGTAAAGTATTTGAGAGATTGGTGCTGGCTGTTATTAGGCCTTGTTTTAGGCAAATATTAATCAAAGAACAGCATGGATTTACTGCTGGAAGGTAACCAACTTATTACTCATGCAAGACTACGTTTTTGGTTGCTTTTAGTAGAGGAAATCAAGTAGAAGCTATTTACATAGACGTCACTAAGGCATTCGATAAGGTAGACCATCGTCATTTTCTTGCCAAACTGAATGGTTATGGAGTGGTTGGTCATTTGTGGAATTAGTTCAGAAGTTACCTGCAACATCGCTGTGAGATATGGTCCTAATGTGTCCTCAGCCTTCATTTCTTCATCGGGTGTACCTCAAGGGTCCCTTTTAGGACCATTCCTATTAATGCTTTTCATAAACGACATTGGTCAGAGACTACTTGTTAATTTTTCTTTATTTGTTGATGATGTTAAGCTATACCAGGAAATACAATCTGAGGAGAACTTTCTAGGTTTGCAGGATTTTCCTTACCAGCTTCTACAGTGGTGTAAAATTAATAAGATGACAATTAATCCCATACATTTTAAGCACATTACATTTCACAGAACTAATACCCCAATAACTAACTTATATTTAGACGGTAATGTGATTTGAAAGAAGTGATCTTGTAAGATACCTTGGAATTCTGATGAACTCTTCTCTGGACTTCAGTGATCGTATTGATGATATTCATTCTAAGGCATCTAGAATGCTGGGATTTATTCTGCGATTAGCCAGATTTGGCCTCAATTCCAGGACATTGGTCATATTATATAATGCTCTAGTGTGGTCGAATCTAGAGCATGTATCTTCCATATGGTCACCAAACCAGACGGTGCATATTGATAGGATCCAGTCTATCCAGAGAAGATTTATAAGAATATTGGGCATAAACAATGGGTTTCTCAACAGGGACGTTCCAATTGCTGAATTCGAAGCTAACTATGGGATGACACCACCTTGCTACTAGATGTATTCTGGCTGATCTCACATTTCTTTATAAACTTTTAAATGGCGCTGTTGATTGTCCACCTTTACTTCAACTGATCAGCTTCATGGTCCCATCAGCTACAAGACTACATCACCGTTTTGAGATTATGAATTTGGGCACTAACTACCAACTGCACAGTCCTATTCCCAGAATGATGAGACAGGGAAACAGAATCTGCCATCCTGTGGACTTGTTCACTTTTTGGTTTTCTTCTCTGCCGTCAATCATGTGGTGTAGTACTCTACTTCACTATGTCGTTTTTGAAATAATTGTGAACAAGTGAATCTGTAAAATGTATGATTTTTTTTGTGGCTGTGTTAGAGGGCTACACCTATGTCAGTGGGACCATGGTCTTCCCACATCTGATTGTTATTATTTAAACATTATTGTAAGTTTTAGTATTGTCCTTCTTTGTTACTTTTGTTTTATTGCCATCTTGAACTATCATTACTTCTAAACTTGTAAAAATTGGTATGCAAAGTACTGTGGGAAATAAAAATAAAATAATATATTATTTTTATAACAGCTTTAAAAAATCATACAAAGAATGAAAAGAATTACAATTGTCTATATAACTTTTTTCAATTTCCTTAATACATTTTTCTTAACATATACTACATTGCATATTTCTTAAAAATGTTATAGTTATTGTAAAAGAACACCAAATATTTTACATAGTATGACAGAGATTAATACAATAATGTACCTTTTCTAATTGCATTAAGTTATAAATTTTCATAAAGTCTTGGTCTGTTATAAAAATCAGTAACTTAGAAAAAATCCATAAGAAGAGGCTAGTGAGGGATTTTCATATTATACTACTAAATTCATTGCAATGGGCATATTTTGGAGGATATCAAAGAAATAAATGCTTTGAGGAGCAAATAGAGGACAAACCCTTTAACTAGGCAAAATAAAAGAATAAGATCAGGATGAGATTAATCCATCTGTAAACCTAACAATGCTGCCTGAATGGATGAGTACTTTCTCACAAACACTAGAGCCAAAGTATCCAATACAAAAAAAAAAAAAACGTCTTAATATGTTTTGTTAGAGGACTTGTCTTCTCAGATTAGTCTCTCCTATCGTAAAGAAATGTTACCTTATAAACTATCATGAAATTTATAGTTTGTATTTGTAATTATAGATCCCAAAAGTTAATAAATAATATTCAGTTTAAAAGCTTGGTCAAAATAAATGTTAATTAGCTTTTAAATTGCTGTATATTCCTACAATAAAAGGTAGTTGATAAGTGTATTTTTCAGCTTGATCATAAAAGATATGGTAGATTGATTATTGTTTTTGGTTATAAGAAAATTAAATGTTTACACACTAATTTGTATTTGTTTATTGTTTAGTATTGCATATTACAACAAGAGAAAGATATAAGTAAACTCAACAGTAAAATATATTCATTTTAAAGAAACCCAAAATAGAAATAAGGTAATTATACACTTTTTCGTTAGGGACATCAAACAGAAATTAAAAATGTTTTACACTAAAAAGATATTATATAAAAAAAGAGATCATATAATGAATTAAGGATCAATTAACATTGAATATAAATATATGATAGTGTATATACAGTATATATATTAATATAAAGTTAAAAATTAGGGCTTCTTACATATTTTTAGGATGTAATAAATTTCAAACTGAGTACCCTTTAAATTTTTATTTAAATTATTTCACACAACACGTTTCAACTTAATAGTCATTTTAAAGTGTAAATTAAATCATTTACACTTTATATATATATATATATATATATATATATATATATATATATATATATATATATATATGTGTGTGTGTGTGTGTGTGTGTGTGTGTATGTGTGTGTGTGTGTGTGTGGGGGGGGGGGTCGTACTGCAGACTAGAAGGGGTTTGGGGAGGTCACATCAAGAGGGCAAACCACAGCTTTCAACAGCCCTAGATTAAACAATATGAGGGTGCGCAGAATTAGAATGTAATATATATTTTCAATACTTGGTTTTAACACATCGTTCAATACTTTTTTTTCTTAATAGATATTTATTTGCTACAATTTCAGGTGATTTTCAAAATACTTGTATTTCAACAATTCTTTTAAGGAAAATTTGACGTATAGGACATCAGGAAATAGTTCTATAATATATTTGGTTATTTTACTTAGGACTGGGAGGGGAAAATAGATGACAAATCATGTTAAAAATATTATTACTATAAGGGGTTTCGTTATTTTTTTAAAAAGAGCGCTGTCCAAATATTATGTAGTGAATATTGTACTTCAGATAAAAATGGTGTTTATTTTTATAGCCAAATACTATATAGACTTATAAAATGTTACAAAGTATAAAACATTTGCTTTATTGTGATATCAATTTATAGACTAAATTTTAAAATGTACCTTTTTATGATTTTGTAGCTAACAGCCTAAATATTATTTTTACTTATAATACAGGATTTGATCACTTAAATGTAACTCTATCTTTTAATATTTCAGTTTTATAATAAATCTGGCTATCGTGATAGAGATGCTTGGCTGCTGTTGTGCATATGTGGTCTTTGTTTCCCGAAGCATGAAGCAGGTAAGCCAACTCAAAACTCTATACGTCTTATATGTCTCTATATTTATAGAGACATACACTATTCTCCCTATTAATTTCATTTCCAGCTTGCATATATTTCTAAAAAGTTAGATGACTATTTGTCACCTCTCTTCTACTCTGTATTCTTCTCTCATCTTTACAGCCAAAGGGAGGTTGTTGAATTTTCATTTTTTAAATAAAACAAATGATAGTTCAGTATAGTTAATTTTATTTTATTTATTTTTAAACAAGGTTAAACAAATTAAAATTTTGAGTTATAAATTTTGGGTGGGGTGAGGTACCCGGTACATACGCCTAACTACGTTGCTATGCGTCTCACTACGGACTGCCTCCACTACTCCCTTTCGGCCACTCCACACGTGTCTCACCACTCCTCTTGGCAGCCAACAAGTGCTGCCATCTGTGAATAACCATAAGGTGCAACTTGGAGTTTACCAAAGAATGTAGAACATCGACCTTCCACCGGACGGTGGTTCAGGTCTTTTCTGCGTACTAATGCTACCGGACCGCTTCAACTACAGTGCATAGTTATCAAATTGGAGAAATGTTGTAGCACCACTGGTAAAATACCACATGGTTCTGTAATGAAAAATTAATAAAATATTGTGGTTGGATGTTGAATAAAAAATCTTTTGTTCTTGCTAAGGATATTATTCCTAATATTAATTAATTTGTATTAAATAATTATTATTCTGTTTAATATTTATTATTTAAACTGGAGTTTATGGCTAAGCCGTCACATGCTTATCATTAAATGAGAGCCTATATGGCCAGCATTGTAATAATGTGGGATAATAAAATTAACTGCACCAAATATTAATTGCCTATTTTTAAATATTGCTCATTGTTTTATCTCATCTTTATCTGTTTCTACACATAAATTTTAAGGTATATGAAAACAGAGTGTCACAACTTTATTTCAGAATGTGCTTATACCTAACCATTAAACATTTATTTAAAGCATAAATATATATAGTCTATGTATACAATATAAATGTATAAATATATAAATGTGTATACAAATAAACTATATTACAAAATAATAATTACATAATCGAGAAATTTGTAACTTAAATATTACTAATATACACATAATACTTAAAGAAATAAATATGAAAATAATATAAACTAACATTCATCTTCTCATGCTTACGGTGATGTCATCATACACCTTATACCATGCAAGCTGCTTACCCATGAGGCCAGTAGAAGGTTGAAACCAACCAATGTTTGATGCTTTTAATATGTACAGAAAGATAATTCTTAAGTCGGCAAGTGGTTACATAAAATGAATTTGTATACATAAAGATGTTGTAAGGATAAGAATTGACAACAAGGAGGATCCGAGCCGGAACTTATTAAAATTAATTTTTAAAGGTTACAACCAATATAGTGTTTTTGTAGTAATATCATAACAAAGGAATTTATATCACATAAAATATATAAAAAGCAATTACTTTTGTATGCCATTTATCTTACTACTTCAAAAAAATCTTCCGCTGTCTTAATGTTCAACAATATATTATGGCTAAAAATGTTGTTTGCTACTCAGCAGCCAAAAGTGGATTGAATGACAGTCTTTAAGTGTAAAGGATGATGTCAATCAGTTTTGATAGGCCTAACGTCACAGGAATGGACTTGAGCTAGGCTGTTCAAGTTGCTATTGACCTTACTACACCAGAACAATTAGTACCAGTTTTGTGCCAAGAATGGAAATAACTTCTCTATTTTTACTTCCACATGCCAATACAAGGATCGTCTTGGCTAAAAACTGAATTTTTATTTATATACATTAAGTAATATCATTGATTTTACTATACATAGAAGATAGTTCCATTCAATGTTAAATATTGAGGCACGGAAAATGGGAGCGACCGTGCTGCAACCTGTCGGAAATTGCCTCCAGTTTCGACTGTTCGGTTGCACAGCCTGTGAGCAGTAAAGGAACTAATCACTCCCTCTCATTTCCCCATTCTCTCTCTCTTTCTCTCGGGACGCTCGAGAGGGGGGAAGTACTTGTATACTGTCCCCCCTCCATCTGTCTACTGTCAGTGCAAGGCCACACTAGATTCCCCGGCCGCGCTGCTCTCCCACCACTCACGGCTCGACGTCACTGCATGGGGCGGACGGCGGATAATACCAGCCACCACAAACACAGTGTCGCTCACCTTTTACGTAATTTGTTGACTGATTTATATTTATGAGGTGGTGATATTTGGAACCTGTTATTATTATGGCAAGGTAAACGTTGTATTCCAGAATGTAAAATTATTTTAAGCCTTTAATTGATGTTTTTTCCTTCCCGAAAGATCACAGGACAGATCAGACCTGGCTAAGAGTCATCCACAGAGATGACTATGAGATATCTGCCAATTCCCGTGTATGAATAAAACACTTCGATGAAAGATTCGTCATTAGGGAAGAGTCTATTAATCGTCTTGATGGAAGTATTTTGACTGTAAAACGGGATAGGTTAAAACTCAGAGACGATGCAGTTCCCACAATTTTTGAAAATCTTCCGCTCTATATTACCAAAGATATTCCTCCCAAGAGGATGGACCCAGAGGAAAGGAGGATTGAAGCGGAAAAGCGAAATAAATCCTAACTGAAGAAAAATAACGACTAGACACAATTGATTCCTTCAGTAGCTTAGTGAATAATTATAAGAAGGGATGTAATTTAGACTCGACAAATGAGTATTCAAAACACAATAACAACCAACTGGTTTTATTCTTAGTTTCTCTGAAAGACAATATTTACCCTGTAGTTATTATTTCCTTAAATATCAATATTGATTTATCTTTTTGTATGGTTAAAAATAATATTTTGGTAAAAGACCATGTTTATTTGCGTACTTTTTCAGACAATTTAAAAATTGATAAGTGGTCCAAACTAAAAGAAATAATAGTTAGGTTGCCTAATGATATTAATGAAATACCTCAAGAAAATAAAATAGAATGTATAAGCAATTTATGTAATGCCCATCTTAAAGTCCCCCTGGCAAACTTAAAAAGTGGTTTATTGTGGGTGAGGACTTGGAAGATAAAAAACAATACAAGACGACCCCCGAGTTTCGATGGCATTGAGCACAGCCTCAATTCAACCATTCTCCTATGGAATAACTTGAAGGAAGATGGCGCAACTTTCCTTCTTACTGGACGGCTAAATCAAGACCCAATTGAAAATGAATTTTCAATTGCAAGACATAAATGCGGGTATGTACAATCTACTTTGCAATAATGTAACTGTAAATATTATTACAATTTATTTTATTTTTAATGACTTTATTGCGCCTATCAAACATTATTTTCATATCAGACATGACAACATGTCACATGACCATCGAATGGTTAAAAACAACGTTTAAAGAAGATTTATACTGAATTTAAAGCTTAATAGATTAATTTATTTGAGCGTAGTAAACGTATATTAAACCAATATTTGATTTTGTAATTAATAAGCTAGACCTAACAAGCATGCATTTCCAGGTACAATAGAAATCCATCAGCTCGTCTTTTTAGACAAAATATGAGACACCGAATTCAGGCAGCTCTTATGAAACCCCCAGCTGGAAGTAATTGTCAGCCTGATGATGATAATTTATTGACCACTTCCATGACCATGACCATTCACGAACCGTCCACTAGCATCCAGATAACGAAGTCTCCTGCTATTGAGAATGAAACACTGGCGCAACCGACAAGTGATGAAGACGATGAGGATTTTCTTAGGATTCCTGAGGATTTCCAAACAAAACAAAACTCACTAGAAATGTCTTCTATAAGGTAAGCATTTTGTTTTTGAACTAGTGAAGTGAATATTGTACCAAATTCCTTAAAATTAAATAGCAATGTAAAGGTGTTATATTCGTAGATTTTTAAAAGTTTGTTTGTTTTAGAATGTGGATGTATATTTTACAGATATTTCGCTGGCTACGCAGTTCGGGCTTGTTTAAAGCGGTACCAATGTAAAGACTGCGAGAAGCAACTGGTCCAGCAGCCTGATGTCTCGGTACCCACAACATCAGGTGACTTAACAAGAAATAGGGAATATAACAGAAACGGCGACGACTCCTTTTGCTTATTGTATGTGAATGACCAAACAGCCAGAGCGGTCCACACAGCGCTGACTGTGGTCAACAAACATATGCATAAGTATGTCCACACAATTGGACTATTAAAAAAGATTCTACTAAAAGCCAAGCAAATAATTAACATGGAAGACACGCAATGGATGAGAACGTCCGACGAATGTCGTCAACACCGTAGTTTTATCCTAAAAAAAGTCATTTCAGCGAAGCTAAAAAGAAAGCTTCAGGAAATTTCTAAACATATGAGGTAGCCAGGAAGTAAAAATGACGGATTTTGGAGGAAAGTTCGAAACCTATCCAATGCTATTTTAAATTAAATGCCTATACACAGATTGTCAGGCCATAAGATGAAAGCTATTTTTATCTTGTATAGAAGTAGATTAGTGGTTTTTTTATGATTTTTTTCTAACCCTATCACGACATTTGAATCTAACCTGGGTTTTATATTTTGCCCAGTATTATTCTATATAAATATCATAGGCCTATTTCAATATTTATTTTGCCAAAGATATAAATAATGTCACATTTTTTTAATATTTCACTATATTACATATTCCTGGAATATTTGCAGATTAATTTCTTAATTGAAATGGGAGTCATTGATTGGATTTGAAAACAATTTATTTTTTAATCAATTACCGAATACGAAAAAAATAATGATTTAGTCCAACAGTCGATTTAATCACCTAATCGATGGTTAAAATGCAACGAATAAAGATTTTTCAGGTGGGCTATATAATATGAAAATGTTTACTTAAATCAGCAGTAATTATCACCAGCATTGCCGATAAGTTAGTGGTCTATTCAAGTTTGTCTATTTACAAATACAAGGTGTGTTAATCATATAAATCAACATGGTGTTTTCATTTATTCAGTTACAAATATTTCTTTATTCAATTTGAATATCAACTGAGTTTTACTGTAATAGTATCAACACAGTATTCTTTATTATTTGAAAGAGATGCAAGCAAATGTAATAACAGAGAACCAGGATAAAAGTTGGCAATATTTATCAAAGCAGGACGTTGTTTGTGTGTGTGACCTGAGGAAGGAGAGGGCGGGGCGGCTGTCTGGAGAATGGGAGAGTGGGTTAAGGGGAGGGGAGGGCGGGGTGGCTGTCTGGAGAATTGGAGAGTGGGTTAAGAGGAGGGAAGTGAGAGAGAGACGGAAGAGCGTGCGAGAGAGAGAGAGGAAATAGGGCTATGCGCAGCGCAGCGTGGGGCCTCAAAACAGTTTTGGGGCCTCGCCACAACTCTCCCATATGGATGGAGTATCTCTTTATATAGTAAAATCAATGGTAATATCTTAAGTTGGTATATTCAGGTGGTAGAAGTTCTATTTGACATAGATACAACTAGAGAAGTTGTATCTGGGGTTTCCACTGAAACCAGACAGATACTATGTGGTTCGAAATTCATATAAAGCTGTATCCCTTACTTGCTCAGGCTACAGGACAATCAATAAATGGCTCTCTTTCTAAGGAAGTGTCAACCTTCTACACTCATTCGCCACTCATATTCACCCATGCCTCTATGATCGGGATCTTAATGAAGAATAATGTATAATAGTAACTAGATGTTTGATCAATGCATACAGCTAATTTGCACATTTAACTTATATATATTTTCATTCAATTATGTTTATTCAATTATGAATATCATAGGCAATTGGTTCTGTTCTCAATTGTTTTAATACCAGCTAATCTCTAGATCTATGACTTAAAACCACACTTCTAGAATTTAGATGCTCCTGTCATAAGTACTGTTACTTAACACATTTTTATTCAAGTTTGTAAATGCTTATGCCTCTTCAATTTGAAAAGTAATTCAACGGATTTAGAAAACCGATTTATTTGTAGAATGGATTCAGGAAACTTATAGTATAAAGAAAGTTTATTCGATATATTTATAAATTATATACCGAAAGCAATACTATTTCATGACATTTACGTAATAAAGGTCTATTACCTCACCAGTACTAAATTCTAAACCATTTTCAATCAATGTTTGAATCTAAAATCTTCAGACTCTCTGAAGTAGCATTTCAGAAAATGTAGTCACAAATAAGTTTCTTTGTGTTAGAGGTCTTTCCTTCCATGAACAGTTTACTAGTGACAGATCTAATGTGAATAACTACCGTCCCATAGCTTTAGTCCCTGTTCTCTAAGATTATTGAAAGTATAATAAAACATCAAATTGAATATTACTTTGAAATAAATCGTTTGTCACTGTACGTGTATCGGTGGGTGGGTGGGTCGGTACCACTGTAGGTATGTGGGTGGGTGGTTGAGTCAATACCACTGTAAGTGTAAGGGTTGGAGGGTGGATCAATACCACTGTACGTATAATCTTTCTACTACCAAGGCTGTTCAGTGTTGTTAGTTACATTATTAATAGTTTTGAAAATAAAAAAGAAGTTAATAGTTTATTACTTGACCTAAGCAAAGCATTTGATATTGTATCCTATCAGAAGCTTGTTAAAAAGTTGAACTATTATGGATTAGAAGCTATCTCTTTTGATCTCCTATTTGGGTAATGGGTACCAATATGTCTGTGAACAGAGGTCAGATCTTAGGGCTGTGACAAGTGGAGTTCCCCAGGGCTCAGTTCTGGGACCCTTCTTGTTTAAAGTCTTTATTAATGCTTTACCAAATTTTCTGCCAAATAAATGCATTCTCTTCGCCGATGACACAACCTTAGTGTATTCTAATAGACTACCTGGAATTAATCAAGTTGTGATTGACTATATGGCTGAAAGATCCTACCACTTGTTTCCTGCCAATAGCCTTCTTGTGAATGAAGAAAAGACTGAACACAATGTTTTTGGTCTTGGTGCTGCTTCAAATAAGTCTGTTAGGAATTCATCTAGACTCTAAGCTTAGTTGGAAAGCCCATACTGATGTACTCTGTACTCGTTTGTATAGAGTAATTTTTGTTGTTGAAAAAATTAAAATTATGTACCAGTATTAATGGAACTGTTAGATATTAAACATGCTAGGCTTACTAAAACACATCAGACAGATATGTATGTTGGTTTGAAACTTTTTAATATGTCACCTTTGACTGCCAGACATTCTTCATGTAAGAATTTTAAAAATATAATCTATAAATGGTTAAAAGAGAACCTCACCTTTTACTATATTAATGAGGTGAACACTAGCAGTATTAAAAGCATAACATTGTGAAACATTCTACAGGACTGTGTTACTTTTGTTAAAGTAATGTTCATTTCTAGTTTAATCTAAATACATATGTTTTTTTCTTTCTGATAGCTCAGATGGCATTTAAATGTTCAGTATGGATTTATTATTATTAATTATACTAAGCCAGCTGTTTTTTTATAAAGTTGTTGTTCTTTAGTAAGTTTTATTTTCGCCATTAACAAAAATTCAGTTTGTTTAAATGTTTCGGACTACTCTTTATTTAGTAGGAATTGCAACAACCTTTTGTCGATGAATATCTTAATATTGTATTTTATGACCTGTATTTTCAATTTTGTTTGTAGTGTATATTACCTTAATATAATCTTAACCTTTATAATATGGCCTTGTGTTTATATGGCACTATACGATTTATTTGTAAATACTGTATTTTAATTACTTTGTCAATACATTGAATGTTGGACGACAATAAAAATAGTCTTGATTCTTCTTGGTTTCCTTTATTTATGCCAAACTAGTGCATTTTAAAGAACTGTAAAATATGATATCATGGTATATTTTTAATGGTATCATGGTATGTGTTTTTTCTTTATAAACTATGTAAAAACCCCTTGTTTACTAATTTCTTGAAATTAAGAGCTCAGTTACATAAATAATACAATGTTTATTTAGGGAAACCAGTCCATGAACATCCTAGCTCAGTCCAGTTCTTTATACTAACTAAACTCCATAATATGTTATATACTGTAATTTCTTCTCCTGTTAAAACTATTATGGTAAGCTGCAATAAATTCAGTCACTGAAAAAATGTCTACCGAAGTTGACAGCCAACTCCATTTCTGGGTTAATAACTCTTATTACACATTCAAGACCCCAATGACTTCCTCAGTCTAAAAAATTGTAGTATGTGTAATAAGAGAGTGGCAACCCCAACTTCAATGCTTGGGTTCTGAAACATAAGTTTAAATTTCAGAAACCAATAAACAGAGTGTTTTCAATTTTTTTCTGATTTTGTATTTAGATGGCAGAGCATTACTGGCAACTGGACTGGACCTTACAAGCCTACATGTTCCTGATAGTTCCACCACTGGTTCTTCTTAATCTTCTGCGCAGCCTCAAGTATCTCGCACCCTTCTCCATGGTGTCTAACTTCCTTTTCATTGTTGGTGTAGGCATATCATACTACTACATCTTTCAAGATCTTCCTCCATTGACAGATCGACCTCTTTTCTCTTCTTGGTCTCAGCTGCCTATTTTCTTCGGAACCACTATATTTGCTCTTGAAGGAGTTGGTGTGGTGAGTTTGTTCTTTTTGGAAATAAATTGAAAAACAATTAAATAACATTTTATAAACTCTCTGGACTTGTCATTTTTTTTGTTGAAAAAATTATAATTATGTACCAGTATTAATGGAACTGTTAGATATTAAACATGCTAGGCTTACTAAAACACATCAGACAGATATGTATGTTGGTTTGAAACTTTTTAATATGTTGCCTTTGACTGCCAGAAATGCTTCATGTAAGAATTTTAAAAATATAATCTATAAATGGACTGTTATGTCAGTAGCTAAATATTTTCTACTGTAATCTCGTTCCAGTTATTTGTAATGGCATTTTTTCCTCACTATTTAAAAAGGAGTATTGTAGTATACTAATAAAATAATTATATACTAATACAAATATATTTTCAGAAAAGTGGAGCATATATCTCTGATTACATATTAATATTTTTCCTAGCTCCTTAAATGTTTAATGTCTCAATATAAGGTCAGTATAATGACTAGAAGTGAAGTAAATATGTGTGAAGTAGGCAATAACTCTGATAAAACTGTATAAAAATTAATTAAATTTTTCAGAGGAGACCCTGTAATCACCAAATGAAATTTAAGGCAATGATATTAAGGAATATACACAAATAATTGTCAAACTCAATGATATTTGGAGTTTAAAATGCAATATTAATTTGCTAAATTGAAATGTATACTAAAATTAATTGAACTTTATTGTTTGTGCAGGTAATGCCTCTGGAGAACAATATGCAGACTCCTGAACACTTCATTGGTTGCCCTGGTGTACTTAACATCGCCATGGTGCTCATTGTCATCTTGTATGCTGCGACAGGCTTCTTCGGCTACCTTAAATACGGAGATGCCACTGAGGCCAGTGTCACCCTGAACCTGCCTGTTGATCAGTTGTCAGTATCATTTAATAACTAGATTTACTTGGAATTTCCACAACTTATCCCTTTTTTCTTTAATTTCATAAATTTAAAGGTACCTTAAAAGCATGGTTAAGTCCCATTTATTTATGTCCTAACTAATTCCTTTAGCTCTTCATTACCTCTTTCATTCCAATTTTATTGTTGGCAGTTAGGATGATGAAATCATCTTTGATAATCATGCCACTTTGGACAACCAGCTTCCTCATTCCCCAATATTGGTAATTACGATGATGGCATTTTAGTAAAATACCTCTGTTTACAATAACTATATTAGATTTCTTCAGTATGGTATTTCTAAAGTCATCACAAATAAACACAGTTTCTATTCTTGCCTTAATAAAACAAATATGGCAATAAAAGGACTCCTCCCACATGTTTATTTACTCTAGACTTTTGACAATTAAGAGTTGTAGGTTATGTATTTTTAGAAGAGTTATTAATGTGTATATTTTAACCTTGTGAGAAATATACATTCAAAAGTTGGCAAGTTATTTCTATCAGAATTTATTTTGTTCCTAAGTGGGATTGTACAGTGTTTTATATGTAGCTGGGTCAATACTCGGTTGCATATAAACCCAATTAAACCATACACAATAATGAACATAATATTAGGTGAAAATACCAAAGCGATCAAGCAGAATTTATTTGATGTTATCTTTATTTTACATATATTGCCAATGGATTTTTTATGATGTACTCAACATAAAAATAACAAATCTTAGAAGATAATTTGTTAATTACTAAGTTGATTGAATGGACTGTCATAATTTAAATTTTGAATTAATTTCACTGTAAGAACAAAAAATCACAAAATTATAAAACAATTATATTCAATTTGTACAGCAATAAAACATTTTTCTTATAACAAGAAATATATTTCTTATAAAGGCAATGACACACTCTCTCTCTCTCTACTCACCTGAAGAAAGTGCCAGTGGTACTGAAAATTCGTGTGACTATGTGATTATTTTGTATATGTTACTACTACTCTGGTGTTAGTGAACTTGTCTTCTAAGTTAAGTTTGCTGATGTCCTATCTCTCCATATACTAACTCCTGGCATAGTGCTCTTAAACACATTAGCTACCATCCTTAAAATGAGTATTTTTGCTCTAAATTGCCAAAAACTTTTATGCAAATATTTTTAACAATGATGCATTATATTTACTATGCCACTATTTCTGAGTATAGAAATAGTACATACATAGGGCATTATATGTATATAAATATGTCGGGAGTATTGGCCCGACACAGTTTTTTTTTGTAGCATATACGGCACATAAAAAACTCTGTCGGGCATATCGGCCTGACACATTTTCAGGTAAATTTGTTTTCATGGTTTGGCTACACTGACTGCATGATGAAAGTAATCCACTATTCATTATGTATTACGTTATTTCAATAACAACATTCACTAAATAAGTCTGTCAAGCCTATACTCCTGACAACTTGCCCGTAGAATATGCCAACGTTTAAAGTTTTATGAACAACTTTGTGTACAACCAAAAACTTAGAAATTCGTTCTGTAAATAGTACGATGCTTGCAGTACAATAAAGTGTGATCGGTTTCTTTAAGAAAGCAGGACCAGTCGAGTAACAATAAAATAACCAAAAGGTTGCTTAGCAACAATGTCGGGCGTATTGGCCCGACGGCATCTAGCTGAGACAAAGAGCCGTCGGGCGTACTGGACTGACACGGCAGCTTAAGTGCTAACCTAACCTAAAATTAAAAAAAAGTAATGCACCATAGCATTGACTATAAAAAAGACTGTCCTAGCCCATACATTTTCTGTAGGTATATGCTGCTATTCAACGGAGATTAGTTTCAAATAAGCACTCAGACGGTTATTTGGTGTACTATTGGCATCTATATTTCACTTCAGCATGTGCTGGAGAGAGGGATGAGGAGGGATAGACAGAGGATAACCGCTGGCGTTACCTGTGAAACTCTGACATGAACTAATTTCACAGAACCCATATGAGTATGGTAGATTAGGTGATGTTTAAAATAGGTAATTCAATTTTAGTTTCAAAATAGATCACTGTACGTGTATGGGTGGGCGGGTGGGTCAGACCACTGTACATGTATGGGTGGGCGGGTGGTTCAATACCACTGTACGTGTATGGTTGGGTGGGTCAATACCACTGTACGTGTATGGGTGGGCGGGTGGGTTTTTTAAGATACAGTGACCAGTGAGTAAGTCAGTGGTATTTGGCTTTTGTATAGGCAATTATTTTTTAAGATACAGCGACCAGTGAGTGAGTCAGTGGTATTTGGCTTTTGTATAGGCTATAGGGACAGATTAAAGAGATTTTTTTATACTTACCACTTGAAGATGAAGTTAGAACTTTGAAACCGGAAATGGATAAAAAAATTATCTGTGGCAGAAAAAATAAAAGAGATAATTAAAGAGGTTTAACACTGCCCAGTAAATGTTTTAAAATATATATTGGTGATAGGCTTGGTCAGGCGCTGAAGACAATGGTGGCTCTGGGCATCTTCCTCACATATTCCTTGCTCTTCTATGCAGCAATGGATGTCCTATGGCCTAAGCTTAAGGGCCGTTTTTCCCGACCCCTCGTTGCTGAGTACGTCTTCAGAGTCTTCTTAGTTATTGCCACAGGTTTGTTTGCTTTACATTTTATTAGCTAATAAAATTTATATTTGAACCTTATATCAAGTAATTAGTATTGATATTTATTTTTGAACGTGGATTATTCAATTACAAGCATTAATTTATCAATCTCTAAAGCAGTTCTGCTAGATGAGATATTTAATATACAAACGATTACCTATTTTCCATTGATTTAAATTAAAGTCATACAGATAAACAATTTAAAATACCAACACTGTATCTACAATAATACAATTTAATTTATAATAATACATAACAACACAGAGCAATAGGAAGTAACCCTTAAATAACATATTTTAAATAATAGTTACATAACAAACGTAAACAGTAAATAGGAACAAAAACATATTTATTATAAAATATTTCTAAACTCATTAGAGACACTAGTGGCATAGTGCTGTAACCCAGCTACTTGGAGAGAAAATGTTGTCGAGATTGCAGATGATACATTCTGTGCTCGGTCCTCTTAATACTGATACTATGCCTTCTCTGATTGCCATTGACGTGGACGATACAACAGAAGTCTTGGGTGATCTTGGGGATGTTTTTTAGGGAAAAGCAGTTAGCTGAAAATCAGACCAATACTAAGTGGTTTGGATTCCACATAAAGCTGTAGTTGTTCCCTTGTTGCCTGCCTATTAAGCTATTTGTAAGGAGTAGTTAACCTTAGTTTGTAACAATAACAACAATAGTTCATCTACACTTGTCAGATTCTTTGGCCTCTCATATCTCTATGATCAATGTCTTAGTTAAAGGTTTAATGTTGTAATTAAATGTTTCACATATAATTGTAAAGAAAATATTATAATTTTTCTCTCAATTAGCCTTGAGCTAGAGAGATAAATATAAACCGCTTGTACAAATTATATTTTTTTCACAAGTAATAAATATATTGAATTGAATTGAATTAATAATGAATGAATGACATCACAATCAATAACACCCGAATTCTTGGGGACCAAAACCAGTCTGATACTGACAGCCAGGGGTGACTCATCGGTTCTGACCAACTATCCACAACATGCATAAGTCGTTGCATTATCTGCTCATTCCTTGACTTATTGTTTTGGTTGTGTTAACCCTACATCTTTACCATAATTTACATATTTAGTTATGTTTTTTCATAAATATTATTTTTGTTTTCTATATAGTTTGTCCACTAATTAATGGATATGTAGGTACATAAAAGGCAATTCCAAGGCAATAAACTGTTAAAAATTTAAATATCTCACTTTTACTATAATTTTATAATTAAACTAAGGGAGGGCAAAATAATGATATTCAAATTTATGTTCTTAAAGGTTTAATCCAAACCTAAGAATATTTCACTGTTTTAGATTTACAAGAAGTTATAAAAATAAAATAAACTTATTGATAAATAATGTGGAACTGTTAAAGTGGTTTAACATTTAAACTAATGAATTGTTCTAAATGTATTTTGAAACTATGGTTGTATGAGATAGTCAGCAAGCAAATAAAATATTTTCTCGATTTTGATGTACAGAATTTTCTTTCTAGTATTTGCAATGGTAGATTTTGTAAATGTAAAGCTGATTTTCTCCCAATTACAATGAAGAAGATTACATGAAGAGGATATTTGAGACATTACATGGTAAAGAACTAAAAAAGGTAGATTAACTAAGAGATTTAGGTCTTGGCCTTGAGATTTAGTGGCTCTTTGAGAGGGTAATTCAATCTCAGTTTAAAAAAAGTTAGGTTAAGCAATTGTCTAACAAGCCTTCAAAATAAAACTCAACTTTTCCCTCACTAAGCCTGAATCGGGCACCTCTCTCAATAAATGCTAAACTTACGTATAATACCGGTCTGCACAGTCTTACACTCATGTAGTACTCTTTATTACACTACAATAAAATACATAATATCATTTTAACAGTTCCTCAGAACTCAGTTTATATGAGATATTCATACTCAAGAATTATATTTTAAAACTGGAAGTTGGCGGCCTATGATGTCAGGACTTTGAGCAAGAGTTACAGATTATATGGGTTTGAATACTGGCTTTGACTGGAAGATTGTATGGTTAATATTCCCCTTTTACTTTACTGGTTATCCCCATTCTCTGTCTGAACAATGGTTATATGATTAATACAACAAATTTTTTTTGCAGTTTTGGTAGCTGCAATATTTCCAAACCTCGGGCCTCTACTGTCACTTATAGGCGCCCTGTCTCTAAGTGTGGTTGGCCTTATATTTCCAGCACTTGTGGAGACGTTAGTCTATTGGGAATCACCCGGACTAGGCACCTGCAACTGGCGGCTCTGGAAGAACCTGTTGATTGGTCTGTTTGGACTTGTAGGACTACTCACTGGAACAATGACCAGTCTTCGAGAATTTAGAACTACTGATACTCACTGACACAAGTAATATCACTGGAAAACTGTTTTTCACTTTCCAGACATTCTCAAGCTGTCTGTAGTTATTATTAATGGAATTCGTATCTATGCATCAGTGTCTTCCTCCAATAAAATAATTTTTTTTAATAAACTTAGTATAGAATAAAATAAGTAAACTTACTTAGGAAGCCAAACCAATAAATACAACTAGCATATCACTATACTAATATTGAAAATCACTTTAAATGGTAGGTTATGTGGATAAGGTGACCTTGTGAAAAATCTACTCTTGCTCTCATGTTACATTCATCTGTAATACAAATTCATTCTTACATCTTAGATTGGAACTTAAATAATACATAAAATAAATAAATATATTACTTGACAGAGCAGTCGGCACTGGTGGCGCAGTGCTGTAACCCAGCTACATGGGGACAAAGTGTTTGGGAGATTGTAGGCGATATGTTGGATGCTCGGTCCTCTTAATACCGACATGGCATCCGCTTAATGGTTGCTATCGGCGTGGACACTACTAGAGAAGTCTGGGGTGTCCAGGTTGGGTGGTAATCATTGTGCGGATTTTGTGTGGGGGAGATAACTGAGTATCAGGCTTGTCAATTTGCTGAAAATCAGACCAGCACTACGTGGTTCAGATTCCACGTAAAGCTGTAGGTACCTTAGTTGCCCTGGCTGTTGGGCTATTAATAAATTGCCCTTTCTGAGGAACAGTTGAACTCAGATAGTAACCAGACTACACTCATCCACACTCATCCTACACTCATATAACCATTCATAATCGCCTTAAAATACCAAAAACGTTGTGTCGGCGTCTCATATGTAAGAATGTAAGCCTTAGCATAGTTTTTATGAGTTGGTATCAAAGTTATTAGTACTATCAAATTCATTACATTCTGAAACAAATTTAAAAAATCATTGCTCAGTAATAATCACCAAACCACTTTTGAAGAGAGTATTATTTTATGTTCTAAGTTTCAGTATTTAAAAACAAAACAATTTTCGGTTAAAATTATTTTATAATGAATATTTTGCTGAATCCAACAACAGGAATTGGTTAGAAAAAATTAAAATATGTGCATCAAGTCAATAAAGCACTGAAAATAATGAATACTCTTCTATAATTTGTATAACAAATCTCCCAAAGCCATCTTAATGAAATTTTTACTTGTAGAAATGATAAACCTCCAGTCACTATGAAATACAATCTTGGTTAGATTCACTTGTATTTTATAGTGAATAGAATGTTTGGCTCCAGTGTATTGTTAAGTGAATGATTTAATTCAATGTTCTCTGAAAGTTTTATTTTAACAAAAAACTATTTTAGCATAAAGAATGAGCCAAAAACAAAATTAGAAATAAATTTAGTTTAAATTACATAATGCTAGACTATTTTTAAAACTGTCTGTGATTTTCTGATTTTGCTGAAGTACATACAAATACTTTAGCAAATTAGTACTTAAAAGTACTTTAAGACATTTTAATTAATTTTAAGTGTACAGTAAAACCTATTTGTAAGGAAAATATTATTTAGTTTTGTGTTCATTCAGACCACATGCCTTCTTAGCTATTTTATTAGTAAAGTTTAAGTTTATCAATACTAATATATAATAAAGGATACTGTAAATAAGCTCACTGTTAAACTACACCAGTTATATTAATCAAAACATAATGCTTTTTTTAACAGGTATACAAGTATATAACAGCATTTTATATATTGTAATGAGTCTACCATAATTTTCCATTGATAACAGATCTGTTGTTCAAGTAATATGTATAATTTTCATTTATTAACATGAATTCAATGTAAATGTTCATGAATTCAAGTTCAAATGTGAAAACAAAGCATGAGCTATAGATCTAGACTAAATTTTACTATATTTTATTATATGTGCTTTATTTTGATGTATAGTTTGTTAAGTTGAGGGACTCCTTCGGATTGAAGTATTGTTAAGCCTAGTGTATTTACCATGTAAATACAAGTATGTACCTGAATGACTACTGTGTAGTGTATGTGTGATATAAATTAAAGCTTAAATAAATATTAGGAGATAGTAGAATGAATTTTGTTTTATTTCCAATGCCTTAAAGGTGTTGTCTCATATATGTGAAAATCTCTTTAGGCGAAATATTCATAACAAAAAAGTATAGTAAATCTTGCTACAAAAAATTCTATAGCACATATATATATATATATTCCAATTGCTCTTGGTGCTGTTTGACCACCAGAGATGCTGGTATGCAGAGTCAATAGTTATTTGCGTTATCACCGTAATTCTATTTACTGTATAGAAGTATAGCCGTCTGTCCCAAACATAGGGTCCTTGCACCAGAGTGATGTAAGCATTTTCATCACATTGTGCTTCAAAACATATCGAAGGTAAAAATCCTAAGAATCAATAGCAATGTTGCAAATGCATAATAAGTAAATGATCACTAATTTTAATTTTTTTATTTAATTTGGTAAATGCTGTAATTATTGTTTCAGTCAAAAACTGAAATATTTGATGATAAAATTATAGATTTCAGCAGTTATGTATACTTTAACTCGACATCTGCATTTGAAGACTTAAACAAATTGGCATGTCTGAATATGAATCTAATTTTACTGTACACAAAATAAATATTCACTTGCTTTATTAATTCAATATTTTATTTTTTCATTTGTTTATTGTGTCATTGTACCATAAACATCAGATTTAGGGCTGCAGTTTGAATCACAAATGGTTTTTAGCATTCAATAAATAATTCCAATAAATAACTGAAAACATTTTGACAGGTATAACACTCCTGTCATATTCAGGTCCTTATTACCACTTTATTATGTTTAAACCTATGTACTTTTATTATCACTTACCTATATCAGTGTAGAAAACTCCTAAAAAGTTATATGCTTATAGATTAAGACAGAAATCTCAGAAAAACATACCTTCGTAAAAACTATTACACATACACACTATGATGAAAAACTATACAATACAAAGAACAAAATAGCTCAATATCAATCAACAACATACAAACAAAACTATTTAATAGTAAAAAATTCAACTTATACAACAGCATATTATTTGTCCACTCCACAAGATAAAGGCAGACCAGGAACCATGAACCACTACACTCATGGTCGTAACTCACCACAAAGTCAGTTGTTGATTGACGATCATGGCGAGATCAATAATTTTATTTTTTTCGCTTTCATCTTGTCTCAAAAAAATATATACATATGCCATTAATGACAACAGTGTAAATAGCTCATTTCTGTTGATGGTCTGGTTTTTGTAGTACCACTAAAGTTTGAGAAAATTTGCTATTGCAAGGTATACTAACGGGACTAACCGTGCATTGTAGTTCAAAATATGTGCCCCATTTGCATTTATAAATACAAATTCAACATAATTATACTACTTCATAAACAAACTTTTTAATACTGGTGCTTAGCCAGTGGTCTTAATTAACTTATGAGTTCTAGTATTATGTTTTATATACATTTAATTTGGACTAATATAACTGTAAGACAAATATATTTTGTACTGTATACCGGCAAATAGCTCAACCTGATTGTTGGACATTAGTAATACAAATTTCTGAATGAAAAAACAACCGTCAGCAGCCTATTTGGAAAATTTAAATCAACCACAGGCTTCGTCTTGTAGTAAAACAATAATAGGCACAAAATATAACCACAAAGCAATTAATACAAACAGAGTAGATATTGGCAAGCCGTACGAGAGGTGCAGTTGAAGCTGGATCCGCCATCTTGAAGGTGGCCAGATCTTCTAATGTCTCGCCTTTGAATATTAAAGTAATCTTCACACAAATTAAGTAAGCACTTTGTTTGCATCAAGAATTAAACCATTTATAGAGACCAAATAAAATTTTGAAAATAAGCATGTTTAATTAATGGGTATATAATGCGTAATCTAGTAAATAATTTAATTTTTTTTAACAAGCAGCAAACCAATTACAAACTTCAAATGACTAAAAAAGTAAGTATGCGACAGGATACTAACTAGAAGTTTTAAGTTTTTCGGTCAGAGAATTATCCTTAGCCAGAAAGCTAGAGGTTGTTAATTGAAGTTTCATAATGTCAAAGTATTTTGATTCTAGGACAATTATTTATCTTTGTATGATGTAATAAAGTGGCAGATGTAAAATCATCGTGTGGGAAGTTTGTATAGCCGCCTAAAACTAATTCCAATTAGTTCTTTCATTAAAATGATCTTTATGATTATAAATGCACAACCCTAAAGATGCGAATTCAGGCTTACTTGTTACAATAACTATAACACGTTTACTGCTAAAATATTGCACTATCTTCCTAATATGCTAAGCTTTCCCTGAAACATTGTGTCTGGCATTGAAGTCCGACTCAGATCTGAGATGTGAGCACCTGGTGTCCTGCCTCTCTGTCTGAGATCTGAGACGCGAGTACTGAACGTGTTAAGGAACTGTTTCCCTAATTATTTCCAAATTCGAGAAACCGACAATCACAGGACTAGTCTTGATCAACATTTACATTAAATTAGCAAATTTTATTTTAAATAATTAATTTTGTGTTTGTTTTTATTTCAATGCAACAAGAAATTCAACAATGTGTTGGGCATCTTATGCTTTTTAATATCCCCAATTTACAAAATTGTTTAACTTTGCATACTAAATTGGGATTTGTACTTTTATCCCCATGTAGAATAATGCTATGCAAATGTAGAGCAAGACACAGCGCCCGCTAACGCAGGATCGCGCTTCAACAACTTTCTGCTATTATATCCCTCCCATCCCAAGACGGGGAAGGATTGAGTGTTTGTGTAGTAGTAACTCACGAACTAGAGGTACAACCAGCGCCTCATAGTGGAATTCAGTTGTCTCTAATGCCGGCCCCACCACCTTAACTACTGATAAAGAATATAATGTATTCCAAAGAAGAAAATTACAAGAATAACAGGATTGGGAAAAATACAGTTAAAATATGGAAAAATAATGCAAGATAATAAACAATCACAATTTTATTTGATTATTTCTCTAAAACATTACAATGGATTAACTCACAATATACATTTTATATCTACTTCTTCTCAGCTTCATTGATGGGTATTTCCTGCACAGCCGATTCTTCTCGGAAATTGGGGAATTGCTCCCATGGGGCAGAAAGCTCGAACTTCCGGAATTCTTGGGTAAGTTCAAGAGGTTCGATAACCACTCGCTTCTTCTCATCATCATACCTCACCTGTCATATAAATTTATGTTTATTATATTTTATTTAAAAGTACAAATATTATTAAAACACATATCCTATTACTCTACACAATAATTATTTTACAAGATTCTGGCACTTCCTGAACAACGATAGAGGTCTTCTTAAAAATACTTATGTTCCTTAAATAATAAGCTACATTGTGGTTTACTAATCGTTATTCTGCAAAATCAGGTAGTCAACAAGCCGGATAGTGTATTCCATCATTTTAGGTTAGGTTAAAGGGCACTAGGCCAGGAATTACAGATAACTTTAAACTAAAAAAAACAAAATATCAGCTAATGGTCCACTGGATTTGATCATTAATTACTGTACAGCGTTCTTTATAACTAATTATAACAAATAACACAAACCGTATAGTTAAAATAGAGGAACGGCCACCTTAAAGTGGTTCGGCCGCCATCAGGGACAACTGCATGGTACATCTGTCATTGTACATCTGACTGTTAGGAAAGTATACTCACCAGAAGAAAGTGCCATTGGCACAAAAAATTTGTGCAAATATGATTCTATTTTATTTTTTTACTACTCTTGTGGTGTTTGTGAACTAGTCTTCTAAGGCAAGTTTGCTGATGTTCCATCATTGAAATTCTATTTGAACTACAATAGCAAAAATGTTAATGATTGAATTATGAGTATGGGACTGGTCAGTTAGCTGAACATCAGACCAATACTACATTTTTTACAATACCAATAAACACAGTCAATAGACAGCATCTTGGGTAACTGTATCATATCAGGGCTAAATTGAAAAGAATTACTACATATCTATTTTAGTGGTTATGTACCGTTTCTTTCTAAAGCTATATACTTTAATATGTTTACTGCTAGCCCCAGATTGGGCCCTGCTCCATTACGGAAGTGTTATGAGATATAGACTAATGTTGATATTAATATTAATATTTTGATCACTTATTGCAAAAAGAAAAACAGCAAGAGCACAAAAGGAAGCTAACACACAATAGCTACAACTGTCAATAGGATTATATGTAAAAAGCACAAAATGATTGTATGTCGACAGGAAATAAGAATATAAGGAGGACATGTGTACTGGACGTGACGCTAGAGCGTCATCCACATGTGACATACTATAAAGATGACACACTTTTGCGTCAAAATATATGTGCATTACTAGTTAAGAATGTTTTGACAGAACATAAAAAAGTTATGTTTACAAAGCAAAATAATTATCTCATATTGATAATAGTATGGTGAGCACTTATTATAGTGCCTTATTAGCAATGATAACATTGACAAAAAAAGGTGAATCAAATGTTAAGAACTATAAGATTGATAGTTGTTTAAAATTATTTACTTGATTTCAATTTTTTTCTCCGTTTCTTGGCCAGATAATATGTAAAATCAAATAATCAAAAATGGTTAATTAAACATAATTTTATTTTATCAGATGCTAACTAACCTCAACGTATCCAGAGAGTGGGAAATCTTTACGGAAGGGATGGCCCTCGAAGCCATAGTCGGTTAGTATACGCCGCAGATCAGGATGGTTTTGGAAATACACTCCAAACATATCCCAAACCTCCCGCTCATACCAGTTAGCTCCTTTGAACACATCACAGGCAGAATCGATTGGAGTCAGCTCATCCGTATAAGTCTTGACCCTTATACGTGAATTGTACCTCAATGACAGTAGGTTGTAGATTATCTACAATGCAGGAATACAATTGATAAAATAACCAACCAAGCAAGTAAGAGCTGTCAGACCATTAGAAAAGAACATATTACCAGATTTTCGTCTTTAATATATTGAAGTTCCTTTGATAGAGCAGCTTTCCTTTATGGTAAGTTTTTATTAATATTGAAGACTGATCTTACTCTAGACAGGTTTTACAAGCTCGTCATAAACTACCCATTTGAGTTCAAATAGCTTTAGTATATAAGGCAGTATCTGATTGTACACAAGTAAGATTATACATACTTGAAAAGCAGAGTTTACTAGTCAGCTAGTAACAATATATGGTAGACGTTAAGCATTCAGTGGATGGATGTTTAAGTTCAATTGTCATTGAGTTTGAATGTGATAAAAGGCAAGTTATTCTCCATCTGTTTGTTTGTAACATTGAATAGATTTATGCTAACATGATGATGTTACTACTTTCAGCAAGCTTTTGATACAGCAGTTTGTTCAGTGTCGTAATTTACCATTACTAAACTAATACTCTTCATTCATTACTAAGAACTCCTGACAAATTTGTTACTATTTGTTTTAATTTATATTAAAAAAAAGACAAGAAATATTTCTTGTAATATTCCACAAAATGTATTTTAAAACCCTTTCGACCTTTAAGTCACCATCATTTTTGAATGAAAAGGGAAAAATATAATTTTTAAAACAATACAAAATATGATATAAAGATAGTTATTTATATAGAATTTAACACTAAAATGGGTTTGTAGAAAATAAATTAAAATAAAATACTAAACTGGGAAATAGGATTAACAATTAATTAATAATTTTATGTGGATTACTTCTTTAACTAATGATAAATAGTAAATGTTACTAAATATTCTAGATGGTTGTAATATACGTTTTTCTTTCATGAAAGATATGCAGATACTTTCAGTTTTATTCCTGTTGGCCGATAAATTCTTTAAATACAATACTAGATGAGCATCATTTAATATCATGAATTTCATTTATAGTAAGTTCTATTAATTTTGATTTTTCTTAATTTTTTGTTTTGTAATTATATGATATATATATGCCCTCTAACTCTAATACTTATACGCCTACAGTATAATTCTACAAGTACATTGGCTACACTAAAAATGTAGATGAAGGAAAGTGAAGTAAAGTGCCGCTGTACAAACAAATGTAAATAGAAAATGTAATGGTACCCTTTAGCTTAAGTTTGCAACACTGATGACGCCAAACTAGAGGTTAAATGTGCATCTAACAACTAGAAAACCTGCAGGATCAACAGGCATCACAAATAATGCACAGTAATAATATAATTAAAATCCGGCCCTGCCCTGGGAAAGAAAACAAAATTAAAAATAGACTCCCACTTATTTGTTTAAGTTGCAAACTCAATTACTATAATGCCATTTTTTTAATTTGGATTTTCTGCTGTTTATATATTATTTGCAAACATACAAAATTAGGTTTTCAACGATTAGCATAGTTAAAAAATGTATTTGTATCACCCATAAATTTACATATCATGTACTTTCTAACATAGTCAGTTAACTAGCTCTAGCATGATTAATACTGTTAAACACTCCACTGTACCTCAAACCTGTAGGCCCTAGATGGAACATCCATACCAGCAATGTCCGCAATGTTGGTAAACTGAGCAGTGTGGTGGTTTTTTAAGAAATGGAGAGTGGGAACTATACCTTCAGGAGCAACCAATACTTCAAGCTCATCACCTGAAGTCAACTGAACTTTCTGGACGTATTTGGGCAGACACTCAGCCACATACTTGCCAAAGTCCACAAGTTGCGATCTCGTGATTGCATCAATATTTGGCTTGCGAACTGTAGCTAATAAAACAGAGCAAAAAGTGATAAGATTTCAAAAGTAAGTTGGTTATTTTATATGAATATACACAGCTTGAATGTTCCCTTCTTAATACTAACTTAGATTTAAAGTATTGTTAAACCATTTTATCTGAATGGTAATCGATAGATATATTTCTGTTTTATTTAATAATTGGGCTGGGTTGAAAGTTACCTGCGTGGGTAATATTTAGCACATGTAAGTATTCCAGTTCTAGTAGATTTGAGAGTGAGGACAACGGACACAATCAGCTGGTGAAGTTATATGAAGAAAACTGCTTGAATTAAAGCCGATGTAATATAGCCATAATCTTGTTTTTTTTTTTTTTTTTTTTTTTTTTAGTAAAATTACATTTTAAATTATAAATCATATTGAAATTGACTATTACGTTCTTGCTTGATCTATCACAAATTGTACCTTTGTGATAGATCAAGCACAATACCTTTAAATTGCAAAGCAAAGCTTTTACATTTTAAATTACAAAAGCATACCTTTTAAATTGCATAATAAGTAAATGGTGAAAACAAACACAACATTTCGACAGGTATAACAAACTCCTGCCGTCTTCAGGTGTACATACTAACTTAATCTTAGAACTTAGGCTTAAGCGGCCGGTGTCATAACTAGAATCTACAGTTTCCGGTGACAACCGCGTCAAGGTACTATCTACAATATTTACAAGATGACCAGACGTTTCGCCCATACTGTGATGTGGCATCCTCAGTGGTTTCTCTGAGACTGAAATCGGCAAGTGCCCTTCCTGCTAAGCAGTCCCCACCCCACCACCTGTTAAGCTGGAAGGTCACGTGCCGATTTCAGTCTCAGAGAAACCACTGAGGATACTAACTTAGCCTACATCTAAAACAAATTTTTTTTCCTTAACCCATACTAAATCAGAAAAGACTTAATACTACATGCTAGATACTAAAGATTACTGTTGAAAGTCAAAATTTCTTTAAAACTATCACACATAACATAATTATACAAAATATAATACACAATATGAAATACAAAAAAATCAAAATATGAAATCGGTCAACAAAACACAGAGCAAGTTATTAAATAAACCAAATACTCAATGACATACAAAAATAAATGCAAAATATGAAAAATCAACAGAGCATAGATCCGGTTACTAAACAGATAATTACAGGTGTTCCCAATGAAGCTGAGACGCTGGTGCCCCTAGGTCCGCTAGGAGGGATGATTTGCCTTTCTCTGGGATTCTAGCTTGAAGGCACGTCCCGAAACACCCACAACAATAAATGTAGGACACAAAAACATGAACATTATACAAACCAACATCCATCAGGCCCCTGCCCTGACACCCATGCCCCTAGATCCGCTTGGAGGGAGTTTTTTACCTTGTCCCCTGGAACACTAGCTTGGAGGCTCGTCATGAGGAATTATCAAACAAAAACATACTTTCAAACACAACAGAATTGTTAAAAAACACAGGGACGATTACAACATAAATAAAGCATTAATGAAATTAGTGATAAATATTACTTCAGATTGAAGTTAGGCCATTGAACATTTCAATCACTATCACAAATCGAATTATAATATATCCTCAACATAAATCGGTAATGACAACAAACCGCCCTACACCAGTTGATTCCTGACTCCTATCACAGCTCCTTTTCCACTTATGCCGTGTTCCAGCTGTACTAGATTTCAGTTTCCCCCATGTGTTTTGCCCGCCAATGGTCAACTAGCAGTATAATTTAAACTATTCTCCTATCAATTAATATTTTTATAGTGATTATATTTTGACATTCTTTTGTTACGGTACATATAAATAGCTACTATACTAGCAATTTTCATCATTATGTACATCAATTTTAATCATTTTATTCATGTTATGAAATAATACGTGTGTTTGTATATATAACTTAATCTAGTATATACTTATTTGTAGTGTTGAATGTTTGGGAGTGATAAAATTTTGTTTTGAAAAAAAAAAAACAGAAGTTAATGTTTATAAACATTGCTAATAAAATTAGACATTAACTATATGGTTTGTATTCCTCAATGAAATAAATAAAAACCCTCGCTTGTCATAGTACCTGCCCTTAAATGGTTCTTTTTAAGGATTCAAGGATTCTACTTAGTAAAGATTAAAGATTGTGCATACATATCTCTCATATTCATCTGTTTTATGTTTTCCTTCTTTTTATTACTTTAGTGTATAAACAAATTACCATTTAGAGCATTCACTAGCAAATTATATTGCATAGATTATTTTGTCAAAGACTATACAAAATTATATCTTACTTACGCCTAGTTTCTTCTTTAGGAGCAGCTTCTGAATGTTTCAAACGAACGAGGATGGGTTGTGATGACTGAACTAAACGTGACGGTCCAATAATACCTAGAATTACAACAATTTATACACAATACATATAAATGTACAGTAGCATTCAAAATATGTTTTATATTCTCAGAATGAATAATCGATTATGCTTTCAGTATTGTAAGTTAATTGAACAGCTATTTTTGTTTTGAATTTAAGTTGAAAAAGGTCAACCGAAAGGCTAAATTCTACTTACAGTAAAAACAAAAATATATGGCCACTTTATTACCATTGGGATATAATGTCGTTCTTGGTAGAGTTGGTAGGTAAATGAATAAGGTCTTTATTTCAAGCGAACTTCAAAGTACAGACTTTGTTTTACAAAATAACTCAAGTCAAACTTAAAAAAAAAACCAAATGGAGTAAAATCAGTGAAATAATCAAAGTAGTAAAATTTTGTACAACTCTAACATTATATTTAATAGAACATTCTTTACTTTTGTATTGAAACTGGGAAAACCATTACTTTTTCAAGTCAGATGGCAGAGTTGTACATTTGGGGTCCAAAGTACATACACAAATACCACAGTAAGTGCGTGGACAGGACGCTTGGGAGTTCTTGGAAGGACAGGTGGGTTCATACCACCATACCTGTTTGGGAGGCCCGGTGGGTATGTTACTACCACTCTATGTGCTTGGGAGGCTGAGTGGGTCAATAGCACTGTACAGGCTTAGAAGGGCCGGTTGGTAAATAAAACTGTCTTTGGGAGAGCCGATAGACCAATACAGCTGTCAGCTGTACGTGCCTGGAATGGCCGATGGGTCACTATCAGTGTGCATGCTTGACACGGTGGGGTGGATCAATACCCCTGTATAAATAGAGTGATAACCATATTTTAATTAGGTAACCATATTCTCAAGAAACCACAAAATCAAACCATTCTAAAGTAAAATTAAAATTTAAATGATTATTCTGATCTAATTTTATAGAACAAGTCATTGTCAGTTTCATAGCTGAGCATTGTCATAGTTAGCTATCCTCGATAGCTAAAACTAGCAAAAATACTACTGAAACATGTTTTCAGTTTGATTTCAATGAGAAACGGAAACTGTTTTGGCTAATGTTTGAAAGGTTGAGGGGTATATAACTTATAGGCGTAATTTTCCAATAGTTTCAACAAAAACAAGTCAAAATTACAGCTACCCTCCTCCTTTTTCTCCATTAAGTGAAAGCCCCAAGTGTTTGGCTAATCTAGTAAGATAGAAGGTGCCCAGTTATACTTGTTTATTTGGCTGGTGTGTAACCTAAAACAACAAACTTTAATTATGCCTTTACCATCCTGTTAGCTTTTATGACATAGCATCTAGCTTTGTAGAGCCGATGTGGTGGCAAACTGCGGAGGGCAATTCCTAGGTTTGAATCCTCAACTGAGCTAACAGTTGGTACTTCACCCGTTATATAAAGTTCATATAAAGCTTGTAGGCATATGTGAACTAGCTAGTAAAGTTAAAAAAAAAAAAAAAAATACTGGCCACAAGAGCAATCTATTGGCATCTGGAGCAATTCAAAGTAACCAAGTTATGGGTTGTTGCAGTAGATGCCTCACTAACACAGCTTACTACTCTATCAGTCAAGAGACTGCACAGGTTTTCTAGCATTATATCAAGGAGATATATTTGAAGTATTAAGGAATTGAGTTCATTTCTATTCAATTTCAGTTTACCAATGAGATAAAATTTGATAAAGCCTACCAGTATTTCATTTTTGTTGTTGTTTGTTTTAACTCAAAACATTCACAAAACCGCTTGGAGGAATAATCAATTTCTCACAAAAAAATCATTTGCCTATGTGACCCTTTAAAACTAAATCACTTTATGGGATTGTTGAAATTAATAAAAATTAAATTGACTCAAGTTCAACTGTGGATATTTATATTCAGTTGTTCTGTGCTAAGTGGTCCTACTCAAGTTGATTCAAGCTAATCAAGTGACTGTAGTTTTCTGACTCATTACTTAGTCACTTACTTAGGCCTACTTGTTGTTTCCATAGGAAGGAAATTAAATAGGCCAGGAGGGTACCAAAGAGGGTAACATTTAGGTGGGAAGACTTAGTGGTCAGTTATAATTATTAAATTCTAGGCCTTTCAATTGAAAGAAAAACTCTAAATTGTATGAAGTTAGCTTTACTAAATAAGGGTTTTAATTATTTTTTTAAGTTCAACAATGTTCTGCAACCTCAAATCAAATCAAATATTTATTTGCAATGACATTACAAAAATGTATAGCAAACGTCATCCCTATATAAAAATCTAAATCATACATCCCACATCAAAGCTTCTGTCAAAACATACATCATTTACGGTTGCACTCATAGCACAATCACTCATACCAAATCTCCACTTCCGACACCAGTTGTCAGTCTTCTGCTTATGCGGTCTCCCAGTTGTATGCCATACACTCGTCCACACTATAAAAAGCATGAGACACTAAACAGCATTTGAGGCGAGTTTTTAACACCTTGAGCGTTGGGGCATTCTTAATTGAATCCGGCAACTTGTTGAAAAAACGAACACCTGCGTGTGAGGGCAAGCATTCGTGGACTACCGTCCTGTGATTCTCAGTTTTTAGTTGTTTCTGCCTCTTGTGTCGTATGTATGTATGTCCCGGCCACTTGTCATAACCTTTTGGATATGCTAAATAGGGTTGTCTCCAGTATGTAAAGGCTAGGTATTGTCAACAGTTGCAATTTTTTGAATGTTTCTTTGCAGGTTTTTCTGAACTTTAATCGAGCAACAATGCGAACCGCTTGTTTTTTCAATTTAAATGCTCTACTTGACTGATTGTTTGCAGAAGCTCCCCACCGACACAACCTCTAATAAAGAGCCTGATAAAGTCATATCCATGTATTTTGGCAAAGTTAATTATGGTATTATGCATGAGTGCCCTTAAATAGAGTATTATACTAATGATGGATAAACAGCAGCTGAATATTTTGGCTTTTGATGTAGAGGACTAAACATGTAAATGATTAATCTTAAGACAGTTAATAGGCCCAATTCTTTAACCCTTTTGCCGCTGGCCGCTTAGCGCCGTTGACTAGCCTAAACCGCTGGGGCCTAAATCACTGTTTTTGTAGTGTTCTACATAAGTCGTTCTAAAACCCGTTATTTTGAGGCTAAAATAATAATTTCTTTTTTATTTTTTTCGTCTTTAGACAGAGTATAATATAAACGTATTTTTTTCATATTTTGAAAATTATTTTATTTAAAAAGTATATAAAATTTGCAAACATTAAGTAATTTTTTTAAAAAAATTTGATTTGAATAAAAAATCAATGTAAAGAAAAAATATTTTATACATAAAACTTATTTTTATTTCAAAGTACATGTATAAATGAACACGTGTATAAAATTTCGAAACATTTGAACCGTATTGAAAAAATTGAGATTTTTTTTCTGAAAACATACACAAATCTATTTATCACATAATCTTACCTTACGCTAGAGTGGGCAGTGCACGTGACCACCGGGAATAAGTATTGCCAGCATTAAAACATTTTTTATCCCTTAATACATTTATTTAGGATCACAGACAACCAAACTGGGCTTTTTTATGTTTTTAAATAACAAAATTATAGGCATATTACGAAACATCCTTTTATAAGGACGTCGGCGATTTTCAGACAGAATACCAACGTCCTTTTTAAAGGACGTCAGCGGTAAAAGGGTTAAAGGCTTCTCTATAAGTGGATTTTATTTGCAAGCCAAGCATAGACCTGACTGCTCTCTTTTGCCGTAGAAATATCTTTTCTAAATTCCCTTAACCTGCTCCCCATAAAAGGCTACTAGGCTATTGAATAAGAAATATGTTTTTCAACGAAAAATAGAATAAAATGCAATGAGAAATTTAAATGGTTTTTAATTGGAAAATCTAGCTATCCTTAAACTTACGATGTAAAAATAAAAATATGGGCAAAGTAGGCATATGGCGTAGTATGAATGGTAGTTATAGTTATTCATATTGTTTTTATAGAAGTCGAACTTCTTACCTACCTGGATTACACCTAAAAGATTTAGCAAAGTTTTTTAGTAATGAAACACTCATTGTATGCTATTTAACCTCTTCTCCAAAAATGTAACCTGTCCAAATAGGCAATTCAATATCAGTATTCAGCAAGTCCAAAGTCAAACCTTTTCAGTCCTTCAACCAACACAATAACAAAACACTCATACTGCAGTTTGCAGACTACATTTTAAAGGAAAGGATTACCAAAATCAGCAGCTGTTGATTATCACGGAGTAAAAAGAATTATACTGTTAAACAATTTTAAAATTATAAAACTTTATTAACATTAATTACCGAAACTATATCAGGTTTTTTTTATTATATTTTAAATATATACGTATATAATATGACCAATTGCAGAAACAGAATAAACTGCAAGTGCCTTACAAGTTTGAACTTTTAAAAAGTTGTTATTGAATTTAATAACGTAAATTTTCACGCTGTACGGTTCTTGTAGCATAGGCCGTAGTTCTTGTCTATGCTTGTAGTTTGTTCCGTTGAGTGGAAACATATTGTATGGTGGTTATATATAAAATGTTTAAATATATTAAAACCCTTGTAATGGTTTGGCTGTGACAAAGAAATTTACTCTGTATGAGAACCGAACCGGGGCCTACGTAAACTATCGGGCCTGCATGCTATTGACATTGTAAAATATGGATATAACCATTGATTTTACTATACATAGAAGATAGTTCCATCCAGTGTTAAATTTTGAGGCACGGAATATGGGAGCGAACGTGCTGCAACCTGTTGTCAATCAAGTTAAAGAGGTCGAAATTGCCTCCAGTTTCGACTGTTCGGTTGCACAACCTAGGAGCAGTACAGGAAACTAATCACTCCCTCCCATTCTCTCATCTTTCTTTTAAGACGCTCGTCCGGGCTGTCGCCACTGCACCTGTCTACTGTCGCCGATTGGCCTTGATAGTGGGTCAAAGTGGGATATTATTCCTTGTTGTGCTATGTCTTGCACGGAAAGAAATCGCGATCTTTTATTTAGGTCTTAAGGGTTTGTGAATATGAAAAATGTTAGGGACATATTTTTTGTTATTTTATCAATGTAAATAACAGTGTGTTACAGATGTTCAGTTAAAACATTATGCATTATCTAAAATGATGTAAATACTACGTATTGTAAGTTTATTGATATTTTAAGTAATTGTATATTAAGAAGTAGCAAGAAAAATGGTGGTAGTTCTAAATTGTTAAAGGCTAAGTTGTTAAGTCCCTGAATAACACCAACATTTTATATAAGCACATACCAAACATTTTATATAAATTTGAGAGACGTAAAAAATTATATAACATTTCTACGAAAAGACCATATGACAGTTTTTCAAAATTATTTTGCAAAATGTACTAATGAATTAAATAATGTGATCAATTTTACAAAAAAAATTATTATTCAACATTATTAGAAAACTGTAAAGGTAATGTATCTGAGCAGTGGAAGGTAATAAATAACTTGACAGGTGGGTTTTCAAAGAAAATAGTTGAGCTAATTGAATTGCCAAACGGCGAAGTTATGCGTGAGCCTTCGTCATTGATAAGATAAACAATCACCTTATCACAATCCAGTCAAGCCGTCCAGACGTTGTACATTCCAATACCCTTCCACCTTTACGTACTTACTATCAATATTCATTCCTTATAACTCCAACAGATTTAAATGAAATTAAAAAAAGGTCTCTGTTCTTCTACTTAAGATTAATTTATCTCATTTGAAAGTGTATGCTTATCATTAATACGATATATATATATATATATATATATATATATATATATATATATATATATATATATATATATATATATATATATATATATATATATATATATATATTTGTTTCAATTTGAAACCATACTATTATAGTTCAAAATATGCGCAAAACCCAAATTTACATGTTATTTTTTAACTATATTATTGTTTATTTGTAATAGTTATTTGTTTATATAGTTTTGTTAGTTCTTGGCATTGTTTGTTCTGTTCATTCTCAGTTGTGTAAATAAGTCATATTCGAATTGTTATAATTAAAAACGCCACAGAGTGCGGCTATAGTTAATTTTGTTATTATTTTGACTGTGGTTACTTAAAATTAGTTATTTCTTATGTTATTGCTGGTCACGCTACTTGTGAAGTGTTACCAGTGTAATTCCAGAGTGTCTTTTCCAGAGAAATTGAAAACATAAATAAATTACAGTTTATCCATACTTTAACATCTAGTAAAATAATAGTATGAAAAACAGATGTGTTAACTTTAATTATATTCACCTTAGACATACTTTTTACAATGGTCTGATTCAATCAATGTTATAAAACGGTATTTTTTAAAGGGGGACATAAACAAAATTTACAATAATTTCACAACCTGATTAAAATAATGAAAATTGAATCTAAATAATCAGTAGTCTAGTTATATTCTATCACGATAATATTTCCCAATATTATTCTATATAAATATCATAGGCCTATTTCAATATTTATTTTGTCAAAGAAATAAATAATGTCACATTTTTTAAATATTTCACTATATTTTATATTCCTGGAATATTTGCAGATTAATTTCATAATTGAAAGGAGAGTCATTGATTGGATTTGAAAACAATTTATTTTTTAATCAATTACCGAATATTAAAAAACTAATGATTGAGTACAACAGTCGATTTAATCACCTAATCGATGGTTAAAATGCAATAAATAAAGATTTTTCAGATGGGCTAAATAATATGAAAATGTTTACTTAAATCAGCAGTAATTATCGCCAGCATTGCCGATAAGTTGGCGGTCTATTCAAGTGAGTCTATTTCAGTGTGTTAATCATATAAATCAATATCGCATACCCAGAACAATACTGGCACAACTCAAAATAGCACATTTTTCAAGAGAAGTAAAATAAACTTTGTATATGCTCGCCTCACTTATGTTAAGTACCTATTCTCGTTACATTATTTTTTTTTATTACCGAATAACTAATAAGTATTTTAGGAAAATTACTTTTTTAGCTAATTAACTGTTACTATTTGTTGCAAAAATTCCCAAAAAAATTATGTACGTGTTTATTTTGAGTTGTACCACTTTTCCACAATAATTTGTTGCAAATATTCAAATATTTCCAGTTTTGTGTAATAGGCTTTTTCCAATTTATTTGAACTCAATGGCTTGCTTTGTTTTTTTCTTTTCGTACTGTGTTCTCTAAATTCCTTCTCACAGTATGAGTTCTTGAATAGGATCGTGGTAGGCTCTTTTTTTGAACTCTTATGACCAGTGCCTTACTCAACATAAACGTTATGGGGGTTTCTACCTCTTCTTTCTTGTCACTCTTACCTCCAATATTTAGCAGCTCCTTCTCTGTTTTATTTTCAAGCTTTTCTGATTTCCTCTTTTCTATTTGCTTCACTTTACGTCCTGATTTCTTTGGGTTTTGCTTATTTTTTTCCAAATTCTTCTCTTTAGTCTTTTCTTGAGGTGTAATAAAACCACAGTTATTGTACAATTTTTTCAAATCAAAAAAATTATCATGGCACATCTCGTTTACTTTATACGGAGTTCCGGTCTTCTTTGCTAAACGAATTGTGGATACATATTGAGATGGCACATAGACTGGACCTGATTTTAATGTCTTCTTAATAACTCTTTCTATTACAGAATGGGCACTGTCACCCTCATTCTATGTATGTCCTTTTATTAAGAATTTGTGTGTTATAGACTGAATATTTAAAACTGACACTGCATCTATGTACATGGATATTATGAATTTGTTTTTCTGCTTGTACCGGGTCTTTTGACCGGAACATTTCATTTTTTTTCGTCGTTGTCTGCCGGGCTGCCTGAGACCGCTTGTGCCCTGCGTTTCGCGTACTTTGGTGGCCGTTGGCCCGGTTTCGTTCGTTCCTGGGTCCAGCTTCGGTCAGGTTGGCCTGTCTGTTCAGTTGTCTTGTGCTGCCTGCAGAATTTCGTTATGATCGGCTAGACACACTAAAACTCCAGGGTCCTCGAGTGGGACATTTTCCCTCAGCCTGTCGTCCGGGGAAAGTTCCACCTTCTGCACTGCCAGCCTGGCCTGAGGACCATGTCGTAGAACCTAGGTCTCGACTACGCTGCCATCCCTACATCTGGGTGTTGTTCTTCTGTCCTCAGGTCAGTGCGTTCCATGTTTTTTCCCGGCGGCTGAGCTGGGGGGGGGGTTTTGATGGCCTTATTACAAAAGATGAAAAAAATGTTTGTGGAACTTTATGTGGCCTAGGCCTAAAACTTTACGGTGATTGATAAAACAGCCATGGGGACATTGCTAGGGATATATATATATATATATATATATATATATATATATATATATATATATATATATATATATATATATATATATATATATATATATTTAAAATTTAAGAAAAAAGAAAAAAAGACTTCTGTTGATATTTATTGCTATTTATTTAGCTAGTTTTATTTGTTGTTTTATTTTTTTAGATTTTATATTTGTTAGGTCCCTATGGTTAAGTTATGTTATTATTCATTGTTATGTTTAGGCCTAGTGATCGTTATTTATTTTTTCGTTGTTAATTATTGTGTTGGGGATTATTGTGTCTTTGCTTAACTTCTAATTCGGAGCTGCCCAGGGATTCCGGCTTACTCCCTGGCCCGGTGGAATTATGGGATGTGGGCTAAATTGCCGGTCTAATTGTTTGTTGTTTGTTGTTGTGTATTATCTTGTTAATTCCTGTGTTTGTTGTTATTTATTAAGTGAGAATTTATATTGTGGCCTTCTGCCAAGTCTGATTAATATCTTTTTTGTTTATTTGGAATAAAAACTAGTTTTGCTCAGCTGCCGAGTTTTATTTCGACCCTCCAACTGCCACCCGTGATCCCATCGCTCGACTGGTTTTGAGCCATCCCCCAGTTGGCACGCTTTCCAGCTTTGTTGGGGGGGATGGGTCTCAATTGGTAGCAGAGCGTGGTTCCGATCCACGGACCTCTGGGTTATGGGCCCAGCACGCTTCCAGCTTTGGTGGGCGGATGGGTCTCAATTGGTAGCAGAGCGTGGTTTTTGTATTATAGATACAAATTTAATTCTTTCTTGGTTGTTGACGGTGGGTGTTTGTCTGTTAGTAGGTCAGTGTTGGCCGACCTACCATCAAGGTGTCTTGGTATTACATAAAAAAAAATAAATAAATAATTATTTAAAAAGAAAAACAATTAGAAAACCAAATAAATAATTTAACTTAATAAAAAAAAAAAATAAATAAATAAAAAAATAAAAACCTAGGCAATCCGCTTGGTTACTTTGTTGAATGGGTTTCATGGGTGGATTGGAGTGGTCGGCAGTGGCTCGGTAGGCTGAGGGTTTAGTTCGTCTTGGACCCTGGAGTTGTCGTTTTTTTGTGTATATTGTTGAGAATTGTTGCGTTAGAGATGGCCTATCTGCAGAATGTTGCTCTCCTGGTGAAGGAGGAGTTGATATTTGAGTTGAGGTCGCGTGGTGTGACTCCGGAGGATGATGTTCTGAATCTCCGGAGGTTGCTGCGGGAGCAGTTGTCCGCGGGTACGGCGGTGGAGTGGTCTGATCTACTGGAGGTTGGGGATGAGTTGTTAGTTTGTAAACGTAAGGTGGAAGGTTGGGAAGGGGTTTTGGAAGATCTGCAGTTTGAACCTCCAGTAGGTCGTGACCGGGCCTGCCGTCTTGCACGTTTGGGGCATCTGCTTGCCCGTTTAAGGCTGGTCAACCGGGCACCGGGGTTGGAACCGTCAGATAGGGCATGGATCTTGGAGAGTGTGTCTAGGCTGGATGAGTTTTTTCAGGCACTCTCAGGTTCCACGACTCCTACGGGTCTGGGTCAGCGGCCTACTTTCGCGCTTTCGCCTAATGTGTCGAGGCCACAGGCTGACACAACGGCTCTCACTGTGCCTGAGGTTCCTTCTGAGCCTGCAGGCGTTTCTGTTGAGGTTGAGGTTCCTGGATGGCATTTCGCCTGAAGAACGGTGTAGGCTAGTTTTTGCTGGTGTTCCTTCGACTTTTCGGGAGCTGCATCAGCTGTGCATTGTTTCGCGCAGCGTGCAGTTCTCAGACCAGCAAGGGAGGGATTCTGAGAGTCATCGTGCTCCCCCCCACCCGTCGACCGGCTATGTCTTTAGGTGTGAGTCAGCCAGTGGAGGGTCGTGGTTCTCGGCCTCCTGTTGTGTGCTTTGCTTGTGGCCAGCCTGGTCACATTCGTCGTGACTGTCCACGTGCTCGAGGTCGTGGGGCGGGAAACGCTCAGCGCGGGGGGTTGCCTCCACAGTAGCTCCCCGCGTTGTTGCGAGTGACCGTGGCCATTTGCCTTTGACACGTGCCCATAGCAGGAGTGTCGGGGATTTTTCGGGCCTTGCTGGCATGGCTTCCCTGGGACTAAGTGCGGTCACCTCGGTGTGTCCTGGCGTTTTTGTTTCTTTTGGTGGTACGGTGTGTCGAGCCCTTCTTGATTCTGGTTTGGCATGCAGTATCATCAGCCTTTCTCTTTTTGAGTCCCTTGACGCCTTAGGACTTGTCAGGCACACCGAGCCTTCTTCTGTTACTTGCTGGACGGCATCCCAAACTACTCTACCTATAATTCTAAAGGCGTTTTTCCATTTTAAAATTGAAGGATTTTCCTGGAGGTGGGGTTTTCTTGTTGCCAAGAACCTGGCGGTTTCTTGTATCCTAGGGGCAGACTTTATTTCTAAGAGTGGTATGGTGCTTGACCTCCAGAAGCGCCAGATGTTTTTCAAGTTTAATCGGCGAGTTTTGGTGCCTCTAGTAAGTGATTCTGACTGCCCTCCTGCAGTCAGAGAGGTGGGTTGTGAGCCCGAACAACCCAAGGTGGATCCGGTTGGTCATCTCCCCCCTGAGCAGGCGGAGGCCATTAGGAGGCTGTGTTTGCGGTTTCCTGATGTGCTTACGGCTGAGCTTGGGGTCACTTCTCTTCTGGAGTATGAGATCCACCTCACCGATTCTCAGCCAGTTAGAAGTCATCCATACAAACTTGCTCCCCCAAAGATGGAGGTTATGAGGGCTATGATTGAAGATCTTCTGAGCAAGGGTGTGATTGAACCGTCTCGTTCCGCTTATGCCAGTCCAGCTTTTCTTGTGCCCAAGCCTAATGGTAAGTCTAGGCTTGTGATGGATTATCGGAGGCTCAACGGTAAGGTCGCTATTGACTCGGTACCTCTGCCTGATTTGCATTCTGCGTTTGATTGTTTCGGTAAGGCTAAGTTTTTCAGTGTTTTCGATTTGAACCAGGCCTACCATCAGATTCCATTGAAGAAGGAATCACGGCCTATGACTAGCTTCTGTGTTCCCTGGAATCTCTATCAGTTCAGTTCACTAGGGTTCCTATGGGTCTTGCTGTGGGTGCCCAGACTCTTACTCGTCTGCTTGATTCCATCTTCCATGATGTGAAATTCAAGTTTGTCTTCAATTACCTGGACGACCTTCTTGTCTACAGTGAGACTTTCGGGGAACACATGCAACATCTGGAGGAAGTTCTTAGTCACCTTAAATCAGCTGGCCTTACCGTCAATCCAGAGAAAGTCACTTTTGCTCGTCCTGAGATTTCTTTTCTGGGTCATCTGATATCTTCTCGAGGCGTCTGCATTGATCCTGCGAGGACCCAGGGCATTCGGGATTTTCCTCCTCCCAGAGATGCCAAGGGGATTGCCCGTTTTGTGGGGATGGTGAATTTTTACCGTCGCTTCATCCCTAACGTGGCCGAGCTTGCTGCCCCGTTGAACGAGTTGCGGAAGAAAGGTATCCCTTTTGTGTGGGGCCAAGCTCAGCAGACGGCCTTTGATGCTCTCAAGGAGGCTATCATGCAACCTCCTGTCCTGCGTATGCCTGATTTCAGCAGAGAATTTATTCTTCAGACTGATGCCTCCTCCTCCGCCATTGCTGCTGTTCTTTCTTAGGAGTTTGATGGGGTCAGGCAGCCCATCGCTTTTGCTTCGAGGACGTTGTCTCACCAGGAACAGAAAGCTTCTTCCATCTATGAGTTAGAGTGTCTGGCTGTTGTCTTTGGTACGGACAAGTTTCGGCGTTTCTTGGAACACGCTGAGTTCTTGCTGGAGACGGACAATCAGGCACTGTCTTGGCTTCTTGCCCATCCCAGACAGCTTGGGAAAATTGGTCGCTGGGTGGTCAAAATTTCTGCCATTAAGTTCCGAGTTCAACATCTTAGGGGTACCCAGAATGTCATCGCGGATGATCTTTCCCGCATGTACCATGAACCCAGTGATCCACCGACTGAGGCTGTTGCTCAGTGTGGTGCTGTTCTTCTGGATTTTCCTTTGGCTTTTGACGACCTACTGTCCCATCAGCAGAAAGATCCTGAGCTGTCAGTCTTCTTAGGTGAGCTTCAAGAGGGAGGTGCCCACCCTCCCTATTTTCTGTCCAAAGGGGTACTCTGTTGCCGTCCTCGACAGAGGGGTGAACCCCGTGTAGTGCTGCCTAGTCATCTAGTACCGATGGTCTTTCAATATTATCACTCTTCTCTTGTGGGCGGTCATCTTGGCATTCATAAGACCATCGCTAAGATTCGTAGGTTTTTCATCTGGAAGGGCATGGACTGGGATGTTGCTGGCAGAGTGCGGGCTTGTCACCTGTGCTCTCTCAGCAAGCCTAGTCAGAATGCAAAGTTAGGGTTGTTATCTTCTGAGGTGGCCGAGCGTCCTTTTGAGAAGGTGTTCATCGACTACGTGGGTCCTTTTCCCCGTAGCAAGTCAGGTAGCTCCTACCTACTTGTTTGTGTGGATGCTTTCTCGAAGTTCGTTTGGCTTTTCCCACTTCGGAGTGCTACGGCTAAACTCACCATCCGTGCTCTCCAGTCCCAACTCTTCCAGCACTTTGGTGTGCCTTCCACTCTCGTGTCCGACAACGGTAGCCAGTTTACCTCACACGAGTTTCGTAGGTTCTGTTTTGGCAATGGTATCAGGCATGTGACTACCTCTCCGTATTACCCACAGCCCTCTCATGCAGAGCGGTTCAACCGCAATCTTCGGTCTGCCCTTATTACTTTCCATGCTGAGAAGCAGAACACCTGGGATGAGAGTCTCTCTTGGCTCCAGCTTGCTTTCAATTCTTCCAAGCATGAGAGTCACAATGCCACTCCCTTCGAAATTCTACATGGCTACCCTCCTAACAACCCTTTGTCCAACTTGTGGAGGCTAGAGGATCTTCTACCTACGCCAGGTGCCACTGACGTAGTGTCTACGTGGCGGGCTGCTCGGCGCAACCTGCTACGTGCTAGAGAGAGAGTAAGGAGGAGGTATGATAAGGGTCGTACTCCTAACCCTTTTCAGGTTGGAGATCTGGTTCTTTATCAGGCTCACCCGGTCAGTTCGGCCGCGGAACGAAGAGCTGCAAAGTTGTGCTATCGGTGGTCTGGTCCCCACCGCATCGACAGGTTTTTGTCACCGGTGACTGCTCTGCTGGTTGATCCCCGGTCAGGCAGGGTGTTCAGGAAAGCCCATGTGTCCCAGCTTAAGGCTTTCCGGGAAACGGTTGATCCAGGAGTTGGTGTTCCTGGGGGTTTCTTGGGGCAAAGAGATTGATCACTTCTGCGCCCTAGGTGGCTGTTCTGAGAGAGTCTCTCTCTCTCTTTTTTCTTGTCGGGCCCGACAGTCAGGGTAGTTTGCTCCCTGTTCGAGGGGTTTCCCCTCTTAGTTTCTCTTGGACGTCCTGGGAATACCACTCTTCGGAGGTCTTCTTCGTCTTCTGTTTGGTTCCCTGAGGTACTGAGTTTTCTCCCCTGCCTGGGTGTGTTAGGTTTTGGAGAGGGAGGTTGTACCGGGTCTTTTGACCGGTACATTTCGTTTTTTTTTCGTCGTTGTCTGCCGGGCTGCCTGAGACCGCTTGTGCCCTGCGTTTCGCGTACTTTGGTGGCCGTTGGCCCGGTTTCGTTCGTTCCTGGGTCCAGCTTCGGTCAGGTTGGCCTGTCTGTTCAGTTGTCTTGTGCTGCCTGCAGAATTTCGTTATGATCGGCTAGACACACTAAAACTCCAGGGTCCTCGAGTGGGACATTTTCCCTCAGCCTGTCGTCCGGGGAAAGTTCCACCTTCTGCACTGCCAGCCTGGCCTGAGGACCATGTCGTAGAACCTAGGTCTCGACTACGCTGCCATCCCTACATCTGGGTGTTGTTCTTCTGTCCTCAGGTCAGTGCGTTCCATGTTTTCTCCCGGCGGCTGAGCTGGGGGGGGTTTTGATGGCCTTATTAAAAAAAAAAAAAAAAAAAAAAAAAAAAAACAGTGAAATACAGAAAAAAAAGAAGAAAAAAAATGTTTGTGGAACTTTATGTGGCCTAGGCCTAAAACTTTACGGTGATTGATAAAACAGCCATGGGGACATTGCTAGGGATATATATATTTAAAATTTAAGAAAAAAGAAAAAAAAGACTTCTGTTGATATTTATTGTTATTTATTTAGCTAGTTTTATTTGTTGTTATATTTTTTTAGATTTTATATTTGTTAGGTCCCTATGGTTAAGTTGTGTTATTATTCATTGTTATGTTTAGGCCTAGTGATCGTTATTTATTTTTTCGTTGTTAATTGTATTATAGATGTCTTAAAGTGACTGTTTACTAGAACGGTACCGGGTTATATTTTCTTTCAAATTGTTTAATTTTTAAACTCACCAAAAGGGGATTATTGTGTCTTTGCTTAACTTCTAATTCGGAGCTGCCCAGGGATTCCGGCTTACTCTCTGGCCCGGTGGAATTATGGGATGTGGGCTAAACTGCCGGTCTAATTGTTGTTTGCCAGAAGTTTTCTAAATGTTCACTTTTATTTGGGGCTTAAAATTTGCTTACGTTTGGGGTGTCTCTGGCTAGGCTGCAGACAGGCCATACACCATGTCGTTGTTAATTGGTAATTTTGGTATTTGTAGAGTTTGTTGTTTTTGTAGCGTTTGTTATTATTGTGTATTATCTTGTTAATTCCTGTGTTTGTTGTTATTTATTAAGTGAGAATTTATATTGTGGCCTTCTGCCAAGTCTAATTAATATCTTTTTTGTTTACTTGGAATAAAAACTAGTTTTGCTCAGCTGCCGAGTTTTATTTCGACCCTCCAACTGCCACCCGTGATCCCATCGCTCGACTGGTTTTGAGCCATCCCCCAGTTGGCACGCTTTCCAGCTTTGGTGGGGGGGATGGGTCTCATGCTGTCCCCATCAGTTGTCTGAATATAGTACAATGTCTATCTCTTTACTTTCAGCCATATCTGACATCTCTTTTAAAAACTTCTAAATACAAGTTCCTATTTCGTTTACTCTTCTGCCACCTTCTCCTTCGTGCCAAGTGTAACAGTGTACATTTTTTGTTTTTAACTCACAAATCGTAAAATTTTGGCAATTCAGCTTTGATTTGTAGTAAAACAGTGAAACATCTCCTTTCGGTATGGGAAAAGTAGCTTGGAGGTCATAGCATGCAACTACTAAGTTGTTGTCAACATTATTTTTATCTTGCTCTTTTTCTTCATGCGACAAGTTCTTCTCTATTAAGTGGACGTCATACTTTGCTTTTAGAGCCAATTTAGATTCATCATCAGCATTTTCATAGGCAGCGCAAAGGTAACATTGATCCTTCTTTGGAACGAAGAAAGATAAATTGAATTCATGGTTAAATATATGAGAGTACATGGCAGGATGTGCACAAGGTGTTCCGTATCTCTGACAATCTTGTTTGTAGTCTCTATACAAATAGGCAATTGATTTTCCACCCTCTATGAACTCTCTAGTGGTTTGTTTACGCAGATAGTGACTTTCTATTCTAGGTATTGACCTTATGTGCCTTCTTACACTTTCTTTAATCTCAGGATCAACCGTTTTGTGATGACCATGCTTACCTCGTAGATCTTGAGTTACAAAACCTGTTTCCAACTTCTCTACCACAGTTCGGATATATCGATATGGTATATCCAACGTTGCTGTAAAGAAGTATTTACACACTCTTTCATCGTCAATATTCAAGTAAAAGGCGTTATTCAAATGCCTTCTGCTGTCTTGATATCTTTGAGGTCCCAAAACATTTCAAACATTTTTAATCTCTTCTCTTCTGTTACTTTTGTCTTGCATTTAAGTCGACATTTTTCCCCACATGCTGGGCGAACACTTTTAGCCTTAATCTCTTTCTTACTCCTATAACTCTTATATTCTTCTCCAGAATTTTGTTCTTTGTTTTAAGCCACTCTGAAGGACATGCTTTTCTTTTTCTTCCTTTAGGAATGTTGTCATGGATTTCCTGATCTAACTCAGTAGCGACTTCCTCATGTTCTGAATGTTCAATATTGATATTAATATTGTGTGATTGACCAGTATTGGAAGTACTTGGCATTTGTAATTTATCATTAGCCTTTTCTGTGGTTATAATCTGGCCAGCATACGAAGTACTTACCTTTTGACAGCCATTAGATCTATCTTCTTTACATCTTTTCAAGTTACGTTTCGTAAATTTAAAACGTTTTGTACGTTTCGGACGTTCATCATTTACATTAAAATCTGGATCCTGGTCTGTGTCATCAGCTTCTGACAAGGAATCCAGGTCGATATCTGATCTATGTGTCATACTTTTATTTTTTAGGGGGTACGTGTAACTTTTATTCTTGTTAAACCCATAGCTTGTATTTTCCATTTCTCAGTATTGAGCTTTTTGTTATCCTCTTCTTTAGCCTTGCTTACCACAGTTGTGTTTTTTTCAGCCATGTCTTGTTCTAACTTGCCATTTAATGTCTTCACAACATCCTCATTCACTCTGGACTTATGTTCACTAGCTGTGGATTCCCTAATATTATTACTTTTCTTCTTTTCTTCATCTTTATTTTCTTTTCTAATATCCCTGTCTTTAATCACATCTTTCTCAGTCCCGCATTTTATATTAGTAATTTCTTTAATTTTATTTTCTTCGATACCGTTTTGTTCGTTCTTTTCTTCTCCTGCAATATTCAATATGTCTTCTCCAATCTTGTCCTCTTCATTTTTGTCCCCTGCATTCTCGCCCCCTGCAGTCTTGTCCTCTCCAATCTTTTCCTCTTTAGTCTCGTTCTTTCCAGTTTTGTTTCCTGGAGTCTTGTTCTTTTCAGTCTTCTCCTCTTCAATTTTGTCCCCTCGAGAATTGTCTCCTCTAGTCTTGTCACTTTCAGTCTTGTCGGCTGTAGTCTTGTCTTCTTCATTTTTGTCCCCTGCAATCTTGCCCCCTCGAGTCTCCTCCTCTCCAACCTTGTCCTCTCCTGTATTCTCCTTGCCAATTTTGTCCCCTCGAGTTTTGTCCTCTCCAGTCTTGTTAATTCCAGTCTTGTCCTCTGTAGTCTTGTTCTCTTCATTCTTGTCCCCTCCAGTATTCTCCTTTCCAAACTTGTTCCATCCTGTCTTCTCCTCTCCAATCTTGTCCTCTCCAGTATTCTCCTCTATAATCTTGTTCCCTCGAGTCTTGTCGTCTCTAGTATGTTCCTCTTTATTTTTGTCCTCTCCAGTCTTGACCTCTACAGTATTTTCCTCTCCAATCTTGTCCCCTTTATTTTTGTCCCCTGCAGTCTTGTCCCCACCAGTCTTGTCCTCTCCAGTTTTTTCACTTCCACTCTTGTCCTCTACGGTCCTATCGACACCAGCTTGTCCTCTCCAGTCTTCTCACCTCCAGTCTTGTCCTCTCCAGTCTTCTCACCTCCAGTCTTGTCCTCTCCAGTCTTCTCACCTCTAGTCTTCTTCTCTCTAGTCTTTTCCTCTCTAATGAATAAGTTTCTAAGGCTACAAGTAGAACCAACGTCTACTGTTTCAATTCGGGCAGTCTCTTTGTATAACACTTTGTTGACCCGCTTTTTCCATCTGGACTCCATTGCCTGAAAATTATACGATCTAGTCTAGTTAAGTGTATTTATTAGAAATATAGTGCAACTTTTTTAATGCTAAGAGCTACTGCTAATGTGAAGAGAGGAAACAATGTGAGGGAAGCCAAACTAACATTAATTTATATTTTGATACATCTTGCCACAGTAATTTAATTTGAAGAAAACTGGCACTTTTCAAAAAAAAAAAAAACTTTATTGGAAAGTATTTTCAACTGACATACGTTCAAATTTCTAAGTAGAAAACTGGCACATTTTAAAATAGTTGAAATGAATATGGAAATGTGAAAAATAGTCAGGAGAATACTGACACAAGTCGAAATAATTCTGCTAGAATTTACACAGCGTACTCAACACTAAATATTTGTCTGTAGAAAACAGGCATAACTCAAAATGTGCCCCTTTATAATGTAACATAGTAGGTAAAGAATACTCACCAATAGAGGAATACTGGCACAACCCAAAAAGTGCCACTTTTCTCGAGCGAGAAAAATAATCCACACCTGCACAAGGCTAAAGTGCCACTGTTCTTCCAAAACATGCTCCAGAACTGGTCAGAAGAAAACCAACACTAGCGCTGCCATGCGGTAACCAGTTGAGATAGGAGTATGGGAGCCGCAGCAAACTGTAGAGCACGTTGCAGCGGACAAGAAAACCGGCACAACTCAAAATCACGAATTTTTGAGTTGTGCCAGTATTCTTCTGGGTGTGCGATATGGTGTTTTAATTTATTCAGTTATAAATATTTCTTTATTCAATATGAATATCACACTGAGTTTTACTGTAGTAGTATCAACACAGTATTCTTTATTATTCGAAAGAGATGCAAGCAAATATAAAAACAGAGAACCCGGATAAACGTTGGCAATATGGAATAACGTAAACAATTATCTAAGCAGGATGTTGTTTGTGTGTGGGACCTGAGGAAGGAGAGGGCGGGGCGGCTGTCTGGAGAATGGGAGAGTGGGTTAAGAGGAGGGAAGTGAGACAGAGACGGAAGAGCGTGCGAGAGAGAGAGGAAATAGGGCTATGCGCAGCGCAGCGTGGGGCCTCAAAACAGTTTTGGGGCCTCGCCACAACTCTCCCATATGGATGGAGTATCTCTTTATATAGTAAAATCAATGATATAACCCACTGCTATGTAATTTTGTTTATACTATATGAAAAGGACGTTGGTGCTTTCTTGTGATTGTTATGAGTTGGTTATTTCCTACTGGCATTAAATGAACATGGGTTCATCATATCTTGTTTTATTTATTTAAGATCCACACCTATGTGTGTGTGTGTTACAATTTACCTCCCCAATGAGTCGGACTGTGTGTGTGTGTGTGTGTGTGTGTGTGCGTGCGTGTGTGTGCGCACGTGTGCGTGTGCACATGCGTGCGTGCGTGTAACAATTTACCTCCCCAATCAGTCGGACTAACAGTTAATAATACTTTTTAATCAGCGAAGTTCTTCAATAATTTATTAAAACATTTTAGTAGATACAGTTATACATACATACATATCCCACGTCGTCCTGATTGACCACTTGGCATAGGACCAGTCATTCTTTATTTCTTCTTCATCTCTTATTAGGCACATCTTCATGATGCTTGTCTTCATGGCAGAGATAATCAGGAGGGGGTAGGGTTGGTTGTAACCAATGCAGGAATGAGAGTCAGGTTAGGTAGGGTGGAATATGATAGAAACACTGGTCTACAAGATATTTTTTGAGCTCATATTTAAACTTTTTTATATTATTAATCTGGGCTATGTTGGGAGGAAGTTGTTTAAGTAGCTTGAGACCTATGTAATCCGGCTTTCTTTCAAAGAGCTTAAGATTATGATATACAGAAGGATTAAAATTATGATTTCTGGTATTGTAAGAATGCTGATGAGCAGTGATTTGTTTGTGTTCTTTTACATAGACTATTGTTTCAAACATATAGATGCTAGGTACAGTTAAAATTTGCAGTTCTCTGAAATGCTAAAAACATGAGTCACTAGGTCTAAGTTTCAACATACATCTAATTGCTCTTTTTTGAAGGACAAAAATCCTATTTAAATTACTAATACTAGAGGAACCCCAAAGGATGATTGAGTACCTAACCAGACTCTCGATCAAGCCAAAGTACACCAGTTTAGACAGCGATATGTTATTTAACGAGGATATATTTTTCAGAACAAAAATGTTTGTAGCCAGCTGTTTAGTAAGTTTATCGATATGTTCATTCCACCTGAGACCACCGTCCAATCTCACTCCCAAATAATCGACATACTGGGTTTCTTCAATGATCGTTTCGTCAAGTACTACGGACGATGGAAGGATGGTTCCTGTTTTAACAAGACGGTTTCTTTTCTGATCAGTCATGAAATGTATGTATTGTGTTTTTTTGGGATTTATATGAAGATTAATGCCTGAAAAATACTGTGAAAGGATATTCAGATTGAAGAAAGTTTCCTGTTCTAGAACATTGAGATTTCTGAGGGAAGTTAAGATTGAGGTATCATCTGCAAAAATTGAAAGAAGGTTACCAGGTAAGAAGTTTGAAATGTCGTTAATATAAAGGAGAAACAAGATTGGCCCTAATGTTGACCCTTGTGAAACGCCAAATGAAGCTACCTTTGGATTTGAGTAAGAAGTTTTCTTGATACCGTTTTTATCAATGAAGTCTATTTTGGTTTTGTGAAGTCTATTAGAAAGATATGAGCTAATCCAGCTAAGTGCTGTCCCTTTGATACCTATGGTTGCTAACTTTTTCAGAAGAATCTGATGAGAGACGCAATCGAACGCCTTGGACAGGTCGATGAAACAGCCCATGGCCGTCTCACCACCGTCCAGGGCGTCGATGCATGAATTAATGAATTTGACCAATGCCAGTTTGGTGGACTTATGCTTCTGGTAACCAAATTGATTTTTGAAAAGGATTGAGTTAACGCTTAGACAATCGACCAGTGAGTCACATACGACTTTCTCCAAGATCTTTTATATTGATGGGAGGAGTGAGATAGGGCGGTAGTACTCAGGCGAATGGAGATCTTCTTTTTTAAAAATTGGCTTGATCAGAGCCATTTTAGCCGCTTCTGGGAATTCACCCTTTTCTATTGAATTGTTTATCAGAAAAAGTAAATGATCTATCAACTCTGGATAACACTTTTTAACTATTTCCATTGAGATACCGTCATAGACGGTAGGCTTTTTATTTGGTAATGAAGTTATTACTTTAAAAAGTGCTTTTCTATCAATGGGTGGAAATCTACCAAGTTCAAAAGTTGTTTGACTCACACTATTACAAGAGAAACTACTACTATCAACAAAAGGGTTACAATGTGGAAGATTGGAGAAAAAATCATTAAAAATATTACTTATGGCATCAGGATTACTTACAACTACATTATCTACTTTAAGAGTGATGTTTTGTTCTAATCTAGGTGTTTTCTTTCTTAATGAGTTTACATCATACTGCCATGAGACTTTATTCGGATTATTTGAGGTGCTTATCTCATACATAATAAAACTAGATTTAGCAGCTGTAATAGCCTCTCTGTACTTTCTTTTCATTTGGTTCATTGGTAATGTAATGTTGTTAAACAGTGTTATCCCTTGTTGCTGTCCAAAGACAATAAATGTCCAATAACTCTGTTTTCATTGACCGTATTTCATTTGTTATCCACTTGATATTTTTGGATAGTGCTTTTTTAACTTTTCGTAGAGGGCAGGTTAAATCTAAATGATAAAAAAATATTTCCACCAATTTCTGATATTGGCAATTAACTAACGGAGCATCATAAACCTCCCTCCAATCCTCTCTGCCTAACCTAAACCTAAATTCCTTAATATTATTATCAGAATAATTTCTACTTAGTACATAATTATCATTTTTATCTTGTAAGTTAAAAACAGTGCCGAAATGATAAAGGCAGGAGGTAAATATTTAATTACGCAAATCCATAAGCTGGTATTACAAATCTGGAAAGAAGAATACGTACTGAAGGAATGGGAGGAAGCATTAATAATACCATTTCATAAGAAAGGCGACAAACAGAACCCAGAAAACTACAGAGGAATATCTCTTTTAAACACTACCTACAAAACTTCTCCAAAATTGTACTTAGAAGACTAGAAACCTACACCAATGAAATTATAGAAGAACACCAAGCTTCTTCATAAAAATTCATAAAAAGCAGATCGACCGCAGACCAAATTTTCATTCTTAAACAAGCCATTTCAAAATACTGGGAGTTTAACAAACTTTTTTTGGAATTTTTATCGATTGCAGCAAAGCCTATGACAGTTTGTGTAGAGAAAAGATATGGGAAAAAATAGAAGGTTTCGGAATACCAAGGAAAATCATAAATTTGGCAAGGCTTAGTGTAAATAACAGCAGATGTAGAGTAAAAGTGGAAAACGACTACACCACAACCTTTGAAGTTAAGACAGGAGTGAGACAAGGTGATGGCTTGTCCCCTATTCTTTTTAATATCGCATTGGAAGGAGCATTAAAAGAAGTAAAGAAAACTAATATAGGGATAGAAATAGGGAATAAAATATCAGCTCTGGCCTTTGCAGATGACGTAGTTTTGTTGGCAGAAAGCAAAGAAGATCTGAAAATTATAACTGAAATTTTAATTAAAGAAACCCAAGAAGTTGGACTGAAAGTTAGCAATGAAAAAACTAAATTTATGTATTTTGGCCGAAATCCTGACAACACACAAAATTTTACAGTAGAAGGAAACAATTTTGAAAGAGTAGATGAATTCAAATACCTTGTTACAATAATTAGCTCTAACAACAGTGAACACACAGAAATTCAAAGTAGAATAAACTCAGCTAACAGAAGCATGTTTGCTCTAAATAAACTTATGTCATCAAAACTTTTGTCTTACCATACAAAAATTAAAATTTACAAAACAATAATCAGACCAGTAATTCTCTACGGAGCTGAGTCATGGATTATCGACAAAAACACAGAAAAAAAGCTGATCACTTTTGAGAACAAAGTACTCAGAAAAATCTTTGGACCCACAATAGAAAACGGAGTATGGAGGCTGAAGCAAAACAGAGAAATTAGAGATCTATTCAAAGAACCTGACATTATAGCAGAAGCCAAGTGCCGACGTTTGCGGTGGACGGGGCATGTAATGAGAAGAAATAATAATACTATGATAAAACAAGTGTGGATAGAAAACCCTGACGGTAGAAGGCCCCCTGGACGTCCTAAGAAAAGATGGAAGGATCAAGTGGTCATCGACATGAATAAATTAAGGGTCAATGAAGAAGATGCAGAGGATCGTGAGAAGTGGAGGCAAATTGTTGGTGAGGCCAAATACCACCTTGGGTATCAGTGGCCATGGGAGTAAGAGTAAGTAAGTAAGTTAAAAACCGGAACCTCGAAGATCAATGCCAAGTGGTCAGAGATAGAGGGTTCTGTTGCTGATATCTTACCATTTACATTTGAGATAAAAAGATCCAAACAAGTATCTGAATGTTCGCTTAACCTTGTCGGAAAGTCTACAAGAATATTCAAGCCGTATCAAGCTAAGATGTCCCAGAAGTTTTAAATTCATACTCATGTTGGACTGGATCTATATTAAGATCCCCAGCAATGGCAGCAATCACCAATTGCCGGTTATCTTTAGCTCTTGAAAAAATGTAATTATCTAAAGCTTGAAAGAACAAATTAAAGGTATTTTTCTTCTTTATAATTAAAAAAATATGAATAAGAAATAGCGTTTTACCTCTTAAATGTCAAACTGTCTGTTAAGACCACTGTTTTATCACTCAAGAAAAATTAAAAAATATATACTATCAAATGAACAAAAAAGTTTACAATTTATTTGTTTTGACAAGATTTATAGAGTATTATAAAATGCAAGAAATTTGAAAATATCTTGGCAAGCATATCAGTAACATATGCTTACATAAAAAAATATAGGTGTAAATGGTTCAGCATGAATTACATGTTTTCATGATGAAACATGAATTTAATGTAAAATCATTTAATGTGGGAGTACTATTATTTTGACAATCGTCAGTACAGGAGTAGAAAATCCTGTAGAAATTGTACAATATCTTTTTGTGAATATGATAACACACTCTAAAATAAATAAGAGCGAAGACAATTCAAAATTTGAGATAAACAACTTATATACATTTTTTCCTGGTGTCCATACAATATTACTGGTGTCCCACCCATAGACGTACGGTGGTATTGACCCACCCACCCTCACATACACGTACTGTGGTACTGGTGTCATATATTGTAATATGACATCTTAAGTGGAGTGTTTCATGTTTTTATAAGTCTAATTAATTTTTAAAATTTTACAGTTTTAACCAGTTTAACACCATATTGCTGTAACTTAAACTTTTGTGTTAAGTATTATCTACACTTTAAACATAAAAACTTTACTTTTTCTTTATTAATAATCCGTAAATTTTAATACTAAATAATACTTACTGTCAAAGTGAAAAAAGCACATGGTTTAGTGAAGTATTTAATTGCCACTGAAAACACTTTAAAACTGTGCATTTTCATCACAGTCACTAACTTTTGAGTTGCTTGAGTGATGAAGTTTTTACCATAAACACAAAGTAAACATATAAACAATTTTTAACTTTTGTGAAGATTTTATATGACAGGAAATGGACATCACCTCTTGACTTCAGCGGTAGCCAGTTGATTCGTGTTCAATCAGAAGCTTAACCCTTCTACTATGGAATGAATGTCTTACTACAATCTGACAGATAGCAATAGTGGACAGCCTACAATGTAAACACTGATTGTGTTGTGATTGTTCAAGGTCACAGAACAGACTGCCTATAATCACTCTGAACCTGTTATTTAAGTGCATCTGCAAATTGAAACTAATGCACATTTTAAATAATAAATAACTTTTTAAATAGATTTGTAATTTTATATGTGTGCTGTACATTGTACTATTGCTGTAACTGAATAGTTATTGATTAAATAATATTTCAACAAGTTCTTAAACACCATTAATTTGGGTTTATTGGTTTAATATAACTGCAATACATAAAAATAATGACTATTGAAACAAATAATAGTAAAATACCCAAAGGTTGGTTAAGGGAGGAAGTAATAAAAAAAATGGATTTCATAAAGGAAAAATATATATTTATGTAAAATCTCCCAAGGGAAAAATATTTAGATCCAAAAAAGAGCTAGCATCTTACATTAAAATAAATAAACTTCCTTTTCACATTGATGACTTTCGCTTTTCTACTAAAAGCAAAAAAAAAGTATTTCTCTGGAGGATTTGGTAATTTCAGATATCAGTGCTGTTGGACAAAACTCTACAGATACTAGTATAGATGTGGAGAATGTTTCTATTGCAATAAATACTACAGAATCAGTTTCATCCGAGGGTGGTGAAATTATTGATATTCAAACAGTAAATCCTCAATATGTCGTCTCAACAACGTAAACTGATATCAACTTTAACTCAATTAAGTTGTCAACTGAGCTACTGAGCCAGAGCTGGTTATCTGACTCTTCATTGTACCAGTATTTTAATATTATTAACAACAGATTTTTGAAACAGAAAACCACTTTAATTTTAAATCCTGTCATCTGTCAGTATTTGAAATGTTCAGAGGATTATGTTTATTTGCTTGAACCACTCAACTTACACGTTTATGAATTTTTAATTGCTCCAGTTAATGATGCTGACGCAACATGCACAGAGGGAGGTTCCCATTGGAGTTTTCTCCTTTTTGATAAAGCTAGGAGTGCTTTCTCTCATTACGACTCTTTAAATGGGAAAAATTATCCCTCAGCTGAAGTAATAGCAAATAAGCTGTCATTATTTCTAAATGGTAATAAGAGTGGAGACATCGGAATCATTGAAGGTCCTCAGCAGGTGAACCTGTACGACTGTGGTGTGTACAGATGCTGTGTAATGGAGTGGTCAATTTACAATATAATCAAAGATGGTAATACTGGTCTTCAAACAATTAAAAACCTGATGTTGACTGAAGTTCAACTGATACTCAAACGATCGGTTATGGCTTATATTATCCCCAATAATGTATTTATAAGCACGGAGGTGCTGCACTCACTTATTTTTCAGTTTAGCATAAAACCACATTCATCATCCATGGTTCAAACTATTTCAAATGCATCACTCTTAACTGAAAAATCACAAATATTACAAGGTATGAACACTCATACAGATCAAAACCTCTGTTTCTCAGCTCAAGAAAAGGAAAGCACAAGTAAACCTGATGAATATCCCTTTAAGGCAACAGATAACAACTGGATTAGCATAACAACTTAAAAGTTAGCAAAAAAAGTCCAAAAATAATCTTGCCCATGTCAGGTCTTCAGATTTGAAAAAGAACTTTACTTCAAACAGATATGACGTTTTGAGAACGAATAACAGACATCCGAAATATTCAAAAGATGATAAAGGAAAAATTATTCCTAGTAATAATTTAAGTCTCCAAACTAAAAAAACAAAAAAGGGATACTCTTTATGGAATAAAAGTACTGTAACAAACTCAAAGAAGATTGATTATAAAGTTATCAAAGCTGAGTTATGAAGTTCTGTGCTGACAGTCAAGGAAGAGGACTGCCTGAAATAATTGAAGTTTCGAGTCGTGGCGCAGTGAAGCTGAGTGGAGTGGTGAGTCCAGGCGCGACCATTGAAAAAGTTATTAACAATGCAGCTACATCACAAAACTGCACTCTTTTGATAATGGCTGGAACCAACAACATTCTGAGAGGGTCGACTGACTTCTTCTACCATGAATTGGAAAGTAAACTACAATCCCTTAGTAAAGATAGGTTTGTATGTATCACTACCATACCTCAACGTTATGATGCTAAAGGTGATGACTCATGCCATGATGAAGTAGCTCTGATAAATAACTATTTAAGGGAGTTAGCATTAAGATTAAAAAATATATCTTTAATTGATTTGGATACTTTAAAAAGATACCACTTTACCTATCATGGTTTACACCTCAACCATCGAGGGAAAAGGAAACTTTCGTACATGATAGTAGACACTTTAAAGCACATTGATGGGATAACTCATGACACAGTTCTAAATGAAAGCTACAATCAGACTTCAAGAGGGACATCTGATCAACCATATGTGGAACCTACTCCTTCCTCGCCTCTTTCTGACACAGTTCAGGTTCAAACTCCAGCCTCAGTTGACAAAACCCCCTGTACTCTCTACCAACAACCAGAGGAAGAATATAGGTTCATCAATTCTCAGAAAGTTATATTTACTCAACATGGAATAAAAATTGTTGAAGATAATATTAATCATTTCATCCCAAAATTCTTGGATAATCAGCAGGCAGCTTTTTCTCACTGCGTATCAGCAGACTTGTACATGGGAGCTGGAGTGGCGGTTGTTTTTAGGAAACAATTTGGTAGACCGAGAACAAAACACAGCAGTCATCTGACCTACCAGAAAATACCTAAAGGTGCAAGCATATACGGATCACTAAAACAAAATATTATGAAAGACCAGATTTAAGTAATTACAGAACAGCTTTTGCGCAATTTGAAGAGGATTTTAAAAAAAAGGTTTAAAATATCTTATATGCTCAGCTATGGGCTGTAACAGGGATAATGTAGCACCGTCTGACTTTGCAGAAAATATAGTTGAATTTCAGAAAAACACTGGAGCGAGATCCTTATTATTACATATAATGAACACTCCTCAAAACAATTAAAAAGAGGGAGCTCATTTATTGATTTTCAAAACAACCTCTGCCATGCGCTTTCTCACTTTGGTCAAACACCAGATGTCACTGATCCATCATCGAGATTGCTCTCAATACCAGGGCCAACACCGGAGTCAACACCAGGGCCAACACCGGAGTCAACACCAGAGTCGCTGTCAGGGTCTGAACCAGAGCCACCGCTACTTTGCTCTGAGAGGTCCGATACAAGTGACCATGTGAGTGTAAGTGATAGTGTGATATGTTTTCAAAGCCAGCAAGAATCAATAGCCCATTTTTTAGTGCAAACCACTCCAACAAGAGGAGCAGTGTAGAGTTGAGCAAGTTGATGGTTTCTGAAAGCCTTGTACAAAATGTTCCAACAGGCAATATCCTGAATAATTGTAATGGTAGTAAAAAAACAAACAGTGATAAAGGTAGCTTATTAATAATTCACCAAAACATAAATTCTTTACGGTCAAAAATTGAATCATTATAAATAACATTAGATGAAATAAAACCAGATATAGTTATTATCACAGAACATAAAATGAAAAAAGAGGAAATTGATAGATTTAATATTTATAACTATAAAATATATTCAAGCTATTCTTGAAGCACTATGAATGGAGGAGGTGTCGTTATTTTTGCTAAACAATATGTGAAAGTAAAAGAAATCAAAATTCCTGCTATTATAGACTTATTAAACGATCAAATTTTTGAATTGTCGCTCATTGAAGTTTGTTTTGGTAATGTAAAACTGTTATTGGGGGGTATATATAGATCTCCAATTAGTGCAAATGTTAAGTTATTTTTAGAAAAGTTAAATAGTGTTTTTAACATTTTATTCAATAGGTATAGTAACATTGTAATTTGTGGGGACATAAATATTAATGCTTTATCAAAGTGCTATCCTATAAATGTTAATACGTTATCAAAGGACTCTCCCCTAACGGATTTAAAACTTGTGTTAAAACAATACAATATGAGATATTTGATAGATTATCCTACTAGAGTAACAAAACAATCTCAATCTGCAATAGATAATGTAATAACTAATCTGAGTCAGTCACAGATTCAAGTGGAAAGTTTAATTACTCTGATGTCAGATCATGATGGTCAGCTTATTAATGTATTAGACGACAGTGTCAAAGTCAAAACTCAACAACAATATATGTTTCAATATTCTAGAAAATTTTCAGAGCAAAATATAAACATTTTTACGGAAGCAATAAGATCAGAAACATGGACTCAGCTTTATAATGCTCCAGACAATTTGAAATATGACATCTTCATTTAAATTTTCCTCCAGTATTTTAATTTTTGCTTTCCGATAGTTAAATCAGAAAACACCTTGATAAAAAAAACCTTGGTTCGATAAAAAGCTAAAAGTTGAAAAAAGGGATTTAATATATGAAAGTAAAGCTGCTCGAAGGAATAAATCTGAAAAGCATATTGACCACATTAAATTAAAATACATTAACTTCAAAAACAAACTCAAACAAGAAAAAAGAAATTATTATAGTAACAAAGTTCGTAAGTCAAGAAACCCTCAATGCGTTACATGGAGCATCATAAATTCTGAAGTTGGTAAAGCCAAACTTAACAGTAATTACTTATCCCTTAAACAAAACAATTCAATAATAACTAACCCTAAAAATATTAGCGAAATTTTTAACAATTATTACATTAATGCAGTAGGAAACTCAATGCATTTGGGGTCAATTACATCTGGCTCTATTATAAATCAGGGTAAAATGTTACCAGGAAATAATTTTGAATGCATATTAATTAACAGGGATAAGATTGTACAAATCATTAACAGTCTGAAAAATACCATCAGTACTGGGTATGATGACATACCAGTGGTGTTGATAAAAGGTGCAGTGGAATATCTAGCTGATCCTTTACTGCACTTGGGTCAATTTCTCAATTTTATCTGGAATCTTTCCAGAAAAATTAAAGATAACAAAAATAAAACCCCTTTTCAAAAAAGGTGATAATACAGATCCAAGTAATTATCGCCCTCTGGCCTTACTTCCAATAATCTCTAAAATATATGAGCGTGCAATGGCTGAGCAATTCACTAATTATTTAGAATGTAATAACTTATTGATAATATTCAACATGGTTTTAGGAAAAGTAAATCTGTGATTTCCTGCCACTGAATTCCTTGAAGCTGTGATTGATTCAGTAGATAAAGGTGACAGAGTAGTTGGTATATTTATGGATTTGCACAAGGCTTTTGATAGTGTATCTCATTCTAAACTTTTGGATAAATTAGCTTCTATAGGTATCAAGGGGAAGGATTATAACTGGTTTCAATCATAATTAAAAGATAGACAACAGTTTGTGGAGATATCTCAATTAAATACAAAAAATGTTATAATTAACACTACTTCAACTTTGAAAACGGTTTGTTTAGGGGTTCCTCAAGGATCCATCCTAGGGCCTCTATTATTCCTCGTTTATATGAAAGGAATCCCAGAGTTAGAGAAAATTTGTTTATATGCGGATGATGCGACTCTAAGGGTAAGTGCATCATCAAAAGATGAAATTGAAATGTCTTCCTTTATCAGTTTATCTAAGTTAACACAATTTTTCAAAGAAAATAACCTAATCTTGAATCCAAGTAAAACCAATTATGTAGAGTTTCATACCAGTCAGTGCAGAAATAAAGTTAACCCTAATATACAAGTGGACCAATCTTCAATAACGAAAGTAGATGAAGTAAAGTTTTTGGGACTTACTCTGGACAGTTCACTCTCTTGGAATAAACATACGGACAAAGTAATTTCTAAATTGAATTCTAGCTTGTATGCTTTAAAAAGAATGTCAAAATTATGTACAATTGATACTTTGATATCAATATATTTCTCTCATATCCATTCTCATATTATATTTGGAATTTCTTTGTATGGTTCAACATCAATTAAAAACTTAAACTCAATTTTAATTATTCAAAAAAAAGCAATACGAATTATGCTAGAACTAGGGTGGAATGAAAGTGTGAAAACACGATTTCCAGAATTAAGAATAATGACAGTGTATAGCGCATACATTTATGAAACTATACTATCCGTAGAAATCAGAATAAATGATGTTGTATTGAACAGTGACAACCATAATTACTTTACTAGACACAGAAATGATGTAACTGTTTCTCAACATAACTTACAATTCTTTTGTAAAAAACCAAAATATATTGGTGCTCGTTTTTATAATTTATTGCCAAATAGATTACAATCTATAGACAACTTGAAAACATTTAAACTTAAACTGAAGCAATATTTAATAGGATTACCACTGTACTCCTTCTCTGAGTTTTATGAAACTGTGCATTAAATAATAATAAATAATTGACTAATTATTAAAGTTAATTATGATTGTTCTTCCAAATTTGTATTATCATATAACACAATTATTGTAACACAAGTAGCTTTTAATTAATAATCTTTAATTTGTATTTAGCAAATAGATTTTAAATAATTTATGACACCATTCATGTTCACCATGTGAAATTGTTGAATAAAGAGATTCTGATTCAGTGCTTGATCGTGTAAAAACACATTTCCTGCAGAGCTAGGCTTAATCATGAATGAGTTAAAATTAATTCTTAAATTTAACTTCACGAGCCCTGGAATGAGTTTTCCCAGTAATGTACCCACAACCCCCCATATACTCTGATTAGCCTCTCCCAAAATAATTTTCTAGATCCGCCACTGCTATTAGTCACTTGGATCTTTTCCGTTATGTGTCAGCAATCCCAAAATATTTTCTATTAGTTTACCATGACCAAAAACAGAGCGGAATTCACTTTATGATGGTCGAATCAGTATTTTTAGATTATAAAAATAGCTAACATTAGTTATCACTGGTTGGACTTTGCCCATCTGGACGAGATAACGAGGCGGCGTGGCGCGACAACGGAGCCACAGCACTGGTTCACTCAGTTCGTGCTGTTGCCCGTCCGTATATTGTTGTCCAGTTAAATCGTGTTAGTGTCTAATCGTGTTTAGTGCTGTGTAATGAATTTCATTCGGTTGGTTGAAAGTGTTAAAAATGAAGAAGACGCTGTGTTGTTTTTCCAGCAAAAAGGATTGTTACACAATCCACGTAAATGTGCAAACGGACATGAAATGAAATTATATTTAGAAAATCGATTCCGTTGGGTTTGTAATAAAACAACGTGCCGCGAGTACAAACAATTGCGCCAAGATACATATTTTACCGGCTCAAAGTTACCTTTCCACACTGTTCTGTTTTTCATATATTGCTGGTCACAAGAATTGATATCGATAAAATTCTGCGAAAAAGAACTTGGTATAAATCATGGAACTGCGGTGGACTGGAACAATTATATGCGTGAAGTTACCGCGAGTCACTTGCTAAAAACAAGTCCTATTGTTATTGGTGGACCTGGCCTAACGGTTGAAATTGACGAAAGTTTGTTTGCTTGCCGGAAGAATAACGTTGGCCATCTTATTCCAGAACAGTGGGTTTTCGGTGGAATTTGTAGGGAAACTAAAGAATGTTTCTTGGTTGCCGTGGAAAATAGATCAGCCGCATAATTAATTCCCATAATTAAAAACTACATTCAAAGTGGAACCACAATCATTTCAGATGAATGGAAAGCATATAAACAATTGTACAGACACAGTTATGAATATTTTACTGTCACTCATAAATACAATTTTGTAGACCCAGAGTCAGGTGCCCACACACAAATGGTAGAAAGTAACTGGCGTCTTGCAAAACACCGGAATAAAGTTCAGTGCGGTACGCAGCGCTCTATGATAAACTCATATTTATGTGAATTTTTGTGGCGTCGACGGAATAAAGATAAAGACTTATTTCAGCAAATTATCAGTGATATTGCCGCCTACTGGCCTCCAGAATAAAGGTATGAGGTATTTCTTTCACTACTACGTTAAAGAAAATATTTTGGGATTGCTGACACATAACAGAAAAGATCCAGTCACTTCAGCATGTGCTGGAGAGAAACAGTGAGGGCCCTTCAGCATGTGCTGGTGCTACCTGTTTTCACATAACATCAATTAATTTCAGCTTCATGTGCTAAAGGTTCTCAGTTCGATCCCAATCAGAGTCAATAAATTTTGAGAAGGATCAGCTGATAATCACCGGCTGTTCATTTGTCATTGGGCTATTAATTAATGACACTTTCTAAGGAATAGTCGGCCTTAGTTTGTAACAATGACTACATTCGTTCGCTCATGTACACTCATTCGAAATCCATATTCGCCCATATCTTGATGATCTGCGTCTTATGAATGAATAAATAAATTTCACCAAACAGAACACCTGGCTTAATGAGACCCACATGAGTGGCTTAATATATATGTGTGTATTCACTTCTTGTAATTGGAGGAGGGTTGTTGGTTCAGGAATAATTATTTATTTTTGCTCTCAGATTATGCTCAGATATAAGATGCTGACATAACTTTGTACATTCTTTAAGGTGAATATGAATGCTTACATGAGGGTGGATGACCTGTGTAGTACGGTTACTGAAATTCTACTTATGCTTAGAGAGGGCTATTTGTTGTTAATTTGCCAATAGCCAGAGCAATGAAAGTTGACGGATTGACAAGCCTGGTACTCAGTTCTGTCCCCTACGAATCATTCAGACCCTGACTACCACCCTAACATGGACCATTCAGTGTGCAGTCTAGCTTGCAGAGCTGGAAGAACCTGATATTTTAAAATTAAAGTATCAGGTTTGTCAAGTGATTGGAGAACTTGAGAGCTACGTAGTTCAACCCCTCCTGATGTTGACACTGAAAACATAATATATCCTGCATGACAATGATGTTTTCTCTTCAACTGTTAGTAAAATTTATTGAATTAGTATGAAGGTTCTTAGTTGTTATTCCTAGAGTAAAATTGTTATCATTTGGGTCACTGCATCTATGACAATGCAATTATTTTTTATTGAGTAGTACAGCAAAATCATTATAAACATTCAAAAAAATTATACAATTTAGATATCGTATTAATTGTCAACACATATGTTAACTACAATGAAATTTTGATATTAAAATATAAATAAAACATAACTTTAATTACACTATCAGTATAAACTATAATATTCAAAAAGTAATGTTAAGGGCTTAAGATGGGACCAGCCAGCATGACCCACCATTTTCAATAGTGTACATTTCACATGACTACTACTGTACACATATGGGTGGGAGGAGAGAACACTAGGACAGCCATCTGTCTAGTCCTAGAAAAATATAGTTCAATATTTCTGTTTCTTTTAGTAATAGTACTATTCTAGACTTTAACCAAATCAAGTGCAAAAAGTTTAATATTATCAAACATTTATTATTTCTTTTTTAACAGATTTAAAAATATAGCATGGGTAATTCCAAATAATGTTTGGCACTACATGTCAAGATATTGTTTGAACTAACTTTATAGGACAGGGAAACCTGCTTCTTGAGACCCACATGAGTGAACAGTCTTCTTGTTTCTATACTCAATGGTAGTGCTTGATTTTACTACAGTATATTTTGTATTGTGTACAACAAAAATATGTATAATGGAACTCACTAGTGATACTGTGGATTACATAAGAACACCGTAAAGATACACCTTGCAAATGAAAAATATTGCCTTGCCTCTTTTCAGATTGGTGAGTACACAATATGTGAGCGCTGTTTACCCCTGCTTCAATTGTTAGTACTCAAACTTTATCACAGAGAAAATTATAAGATTGCAATACATATAGCATTAAAAATTACAATTCTACTTAAGCATTAAAAATTACCAGAACAGTTTGTAAAGAATGTTAGAAAGCCAACCTGTTTTTGTTGACAAACAAGTTGACAATGTTTAACCCAAGGAATGTCAATGCTCATACCCCCTAATGTCGCCTTATTTTTAAAATTTGTAAATTCACTATACATTTATTAATAGCATTAGAAGAATAAAATTTACATAATTTTATCAGAAAGAAATGCATTTATTGACAGTGGGGGAAAAATTAATAAAACTAAGAAATTTTATAAAAATAAAGTTATTTATAAAAATGTTATAAAAAGATTATAGGTCATTTATATAAGTAAAATTACAATATTAGAAGAAAACCAAGATGTACAAGTTGTGCACAATTTAGTGCTGAACAAAAAAATCCTTGTATTGTTCCAATATTTACACAACATTAGATTAGAAGTAATAACTAGTCTAAATGTGTTGCATAGGAACGAATATGAGTTAGATTGTTTAGGTGTATCTTGAATGTCACTTGAACAACACATATCACCTATAACCTATAAATAACAATAAAAACTAGTTAAATAATACATAATAATAATGTTATTCTGGACAAAAAATATATTATTATACTGTCCAATGTTTAGACAAAATGAGCTAATATTGCCTAGCAAGGAATATGACAATTAGATCGTTCAGGTATACCTCAAGAATCACCTATAATCAGAAATAATAATAAAAAGTAGGTAATTAAACAAACACTTAAAGTCACATAAAAGCAAAACAATAAATATAAAAAACTACCGGCTTGGCAATGGCAAACGGGACTCATACATATGGAGCATGAGACGAAGTAAACAAGCGAAATCAACTTGCCACTGTGCCAAGTAGGAAATTCGTAAAGAAAATTCGAAGACACGTAAACAAACACTGGTTCACAGTCTTTTAAATGATATGTATTTGAAATGGCTTTGTTGTTTATTTTGAATGTAAGCGGCTGTAACCGAGCGAGCTTACATCACCTCAAATTGAGACGGTAACATTTTATGAACGAACCGATTGGCTTAATTTGAGGTGATTAACATTTCTTGGGTTAAAGTATAAATTTGAAAACATATGAAAACTTAATGTTGTAAATAATAATAATAATAAAAAAATAATTTAAATAAAATTAAATTTAAAAAAAGCTAAATTTCCCTTTTTATGCTTTCACAAAACAAATAGCAAAATTAGGATTAACACTTGTATTATTCTATTTAATGTATGTAAAAACAATTTGTGACATTTTTTAAACATTTGAATTAATATCTAAAATATAATATTAAATAACTTAACTATGATGACAAGTACTTAAATTTTGTAAAATATCTACACAAATGTATTATCGATACATCACAACTGATTACATTTTGTTGCATAATCTACAAAATTATAGTTTATAAGTTAAAATGTAGAAATATTGTATTATAAACATTACAACTTTTTAATTAAATAAGATGTTATTTTTTCCCTGACAAAAACTTACTTACACTTCAACGAATAAATGCAAAATGTTTTTGAGACATATCCCAATTTGCCTCTAAATGCATCAGTGTCTCTTGAGTTCCTCACACTAACTCATAAGTTTTACCTTCAATTAAAAAAAGGGACCATTGTGAAAAGGATTAATTAATTTAAATTATAGATATTGTAAGAAAAAATCACCCTCAACCACAAAATATTAAATAGTGAAGTGTACCTTGAAATAATTAGTGCAAATTAAGGGAAATTCATCCCTAAAACAACAATAAAATATGTTGAGTGATTCCCCCTTTTTTAAGTGATGCATGTGGGTAACTTAGCAGACAAAGTAAGGGGGAGAACAGTCAAGGCCAGTATTCAAACTTGCACTATCTCTAACTCGGGTACAAAGTCCTGCCGCATAGACCACTTGGCCACTTTCTCTTCAAACTGTAAACAGTAAATGTGACAACGAAGTTTAATTAACAAAGTGAGATTAAGTCTAAGCTATACTAATAAAATAAATCTCACTTGGTCTGCAAAGAGCAATAAAATGTATTGAGAGTTGAATATGTTTTAAATTACTAACAGGATAAGTGTTTTAATTACGAACATTAACTTAGTAGTGTTATTCAATTTTTAATTACATATTTATATGTACAATTACTTACTGATATATCAAACTTAAAAGAATCATTAACTGTTAATATCACAGAAAAATAAATAAATCTAATACAATGATTCATCTTTTTACTTTAATGTACAATTACAAAAATTGTATGATCTATTATATTAGTGTAAAATTAAAATAATAAATTATAGACAAATTACTGATATAAGCCACACGAAGTGAGTTTTTATCCTGTGTCGGATGTGTACGGGGATGAATCGTTGTTGGTGTTCCCATTATTACTCTCGCTTGAAGAACTATTAGCTCGCTTGATTGTTTTTCGATCTGGGCTCAAGTTCAGCTGTTCCTCATCAATTTCTTCTCTGACTATATTAAAGAAAATCACAATAATTACTTACTATTTTAGGTTAGGTTAAAGGGGGCACTAAGCCAGGAATTAGTATATTATAGGACATCAGCAAACTTACCTTAAAAGACAAGTTCACTAACACCAGAGTAGTAGTAACAAACACAAAATAAACACATAATCTCACAAATGTTCAATACCACTGGCATTTTCATCAGGTGAGGGGAGAGGGAGGGGGGAGAGAGAGAGAGAGAGAGAGAGAGAGAGAGAGAGAGAGAGAGAGAGAGAGAGAGAGAGAGAGAGAGAGGCGGGTGGGTCAATACTACTGTGCATGGGGGGTGAGCGGGTGTGTCAATTCCACTGTACGTGTGGGAGTGGGCGGGTGGTTCAATACCGCTGTGTGTGGGGGTGGGCGGGAGGTCAATACCGCTGTAAGTGTGGGGGTGGGTGGGTGGGTCAATACAAGTGTATGTGTTAGGGTGGGCACCCATCATGTCATCCTCCTTGAGATCCACTCGTCTATCCAAGAATGTACGCAATGGTGTATGTACAGATATTGTGTTTATCAACTGATTTTTTTCCAACCAGAAGATTCGAAAACATTTTAACCTGAGTCATTTGCCAGGCACTTCGGGGACGTCTTCCATATCTTCGTCCCAAAACTACTTTACATCACAACAACCGGCCCAATGAGAACCCCCCCCTCTCTCTCTACTCACCTGAAGAAAATGCCAGTGGTATTGAACATTTGTGAGATTATGTGTTTATTTTGTGTTTGTTACTACTACTCTGGTGTTAGTGAACTTGTCTTTTAAGGTAAGTTTGCTGATGTCCTATCTCTCCAGTATACTAATAATTATTTACTGTAATAATACATAAGATAATTGTCAGCCATTTAAATATAAACTAAACCCATCACTGTTATAACTACAGAACAGTGTATAAAGACAGGTTCCTAAATTTTACTTACAAACTTCCCTCTGCTGTTCTCAGACTATGTCTTAAAGTTACATTATCCATGGTTCAGCCTTATGTTTAAGGTAAATAAATGTAAGACTATACTAATTACTTTATTCCATAAAGTAGCTTAAATAGTATCAAAGATCATTTAATAGTACATGTTGCAGTATTTATATTTTGATAGCTGAGGATGGTGTTATGATAATCGAAACATGTCTTACTACTGTCTGTGCAGAAATTATGTGCACCCCAGTTTGAAGGTTGTTTTCTAAGAAACTGGGAGGGCTACAACAAATCAAATTACATGATTTTTTTCCTTGTTTGATAGTACATTATGATGTATGTATTTTTAAATTTCACTATAAGATTTAATAGTAAATTCTTAATTTAATTCTTGTCCTATTTTGAACGAAAAAAGTACAGGAACTTTTACTAATTTTTATGTTGCACCAGCTTTAAATTTGTATTACTCAAAAGCCTGTTAATATATCGCATTTATATTCTAATACACAGTTGACAAAAATGCTTTCAATGAGTTTGTAAATTTCAGAACTTTAACTTTCCAAAAAAGTTCTTATTAACTTCTTGAAACAAAATTTTCTTGGCTTCTAGAGGTAGGAAAATTAATTTCTTGGTTACTTGTAATCCTTATAAGATACGTTAATTTTATACACAGTGAATTTAAACTGATTTAAATCCACAATATCCTGTCCTTAGTGGAGTGTATGGGTGTTGAAGTATTGAAATGTCGAATAATAAAGAAAGTATGGTAAACAAAGGAAATATTGTGTTGGAAGGAAAATTGTATTATTTACTTTTTTATGAATAGTTAAAAATTTAACAAAACTGAAAAGAAGGAATGTTACTGTAAAAATGAACTGATTTTTTCTAACTGAATACGGACAGAGCATAAAAATACCTAATATATTCAAAATTTAAAACTGTAATTCACTTTGATACTGTTATTTTGTTTATCTGTGCCAGGCTCAACTATGCACAGATTGCCACGGATAATAATTTTTCCAACTTCACATCACCATTGCCAGGGTCGATGTAACGAATGTCGATCTATCGAGTTTCTACTATAATTAAAGGTAACAGTTAAAGTACATATTTCACATCATTTTACTTAAATTTATTTTTTAATCTAACATTCTTTAAACAAATTTAAATAAACCTAACAAGTTTTTCTAGGTTAGGTTAAATAAAACTAACAAAGCAAGATTAATATAGAGCTAAACAAATTCTCTTTCACAATGATTTTTGTAATATATAAAAACAAAAACATCCTCACTTTTAAATTAATTTTAAAACTAAGAATAGTCATCCATTACCTGAATCCGATTCTTGGTGCGGAAGAGTCGAATTATCATTTTTGTCTACAATATTGGGATCATGAAATGAAATGACTGTTTCTGTGGAACGAGACATTCTCGGTTTGTTAGCATTTGAATTTTTACATGCAGCTTCATCTTCATTATTCATTTGACTACCTTTTGCCGATGCTGCAAATTATGCAAAGATTAATATTAACCAGAAAGATGGATATGGATAATTTATCTGCTATTTGACATCGTAAAAATGATAAATAGTTTCGTACACATTCACAACAATACTTTGTGTTTTGTTACAAACACGTAAGTTACATTCAAGCATGAATTTTGTGTATATGGTTTGTAACCATGTCGATTATGTTATACTAGGGGACACCCCTGCACACTTCCATGCCAACCCCGACTCTCACTGCCCTTGATACACCTTTGGCCGAGGCATGTGACTTTGACTACAAATAATAATAAATTATCTGTATAACATAAAATCACAATATTATATTTATTTAGAGTATTTCACTCATACTAATTGCGTTGCTACCTATTTATTTATTAGTATAAGGTATTACTTAGCCTATTTAAAATCTGTTTATTTCATTTGTTTTTGTTTAACAGCTGACAATTCAACTCATAATGCATCAATAGGGTAATGTCAAATAAACAAAATATACATGTTTATTTATTTCCTAAAAATCTGTTATTAATTTACTAAAATCAACCCATGTTATTCTTATGGAAAAAAGAAGCTTTGTACCCCTTAGGAATGGTATTTCGAAAAATCTTTTCTTAGTGGGTCTCTTCGATACTAAAGCTAACTTCCTTTAACATTTTTTGTTAATCCATTTAGTTCTTTTTGAGATTTCGTGATCAGCCAGTGAGTGGTATTTGGCTTTTATATATATATATATATATATATATTATCCGCCTACTCATTTATTTAAACAAAAACGTATGATCCAATATTGGAGACCAATATCAAGACATATACTTTTCAACATATCAAATATGTTTACGCAACATTTTTTGTCCCCACCACGAACCGTCATATATTATTAGTACGGTCACTGCTAGAAGCATGGATCTGTTATTACAACAATGATCCCAATTGCAAAAGTATTTACATTAGATCTTCTATTGTTTTGTGTAATCAACTGGGTTATAATTGAAGTATTCTTAATGGTTTAAATGATAGAGTAATTGCCAGTTTCACTAACATAATTAAATTTGTTCTAACCATAGTTAGAATATTTTACCTTAATTGATTGATTATGTCTTTTATGTGACTGTACCTTGCAGCCAACTGCCGCTAGAGGGGAACTGTGGTGGGAGAAGTAAACATTCTCTCCCCTCTACGCGCCATTTAGTTTGAGTTAATGATTACTATAGCAAGACAGACCCAGAGAGAACAGAATCATAGTGAGTGAATAGATCCATTTAAATGTGTTTTACTTGACCGCTCAAAGTCAGGATGAAATATTTAAATGTTGGACAGTATTAAAACCTGTTATTCTACTGACTAACTATGGTAATTATCATCATTAATAAGTATACTATTGCATAAATATAATATCATGCAAACTTAAAAGAATGCCAGTGTATAAAACAATTTTTTTCTTAAAAACAAATTACAAGACTTAATTTACAAGGATTCGTTGTCAGGCGAGTTACATAAATGGTAAAGTCATAACCAGATAAAATTAAACCACAAGAACAGCTCTTACTTTGTACTCACAGTTAGTTTTTGGACAAAAACGATGTTATTCGTGGCTTGTTTGCTCGATGAACTCGCTTCTTTGACGTAATATCTCTCCACCTACGAAAAAGCAGAAGATCGGCTCCCCGTTGCTCTCCTCTTGTTTCTCGATATACTCGATACAGCTGTTCCGATGGCCTGGAAAGCCTCACCTGTGCGTCATGGTTGTTTTTCTGGTCTCTTCTTCCTCGTCGTCAGGAGCGGGTCTGTGTTCACTAAGTCAATGATGTCACTGTCAGTAAACTCCTGGATTTCGTCTTCCTTCTCCCACTCACTCACTGCCGTCACTGTCTATGTCGTCACAACCAGGAACGTTTCCTAAGAAGTTGAACGATTTCTTCACCTGTTTTGTCATTGCAGTTTTCTTATTCTTTTTTCCTTCTTCTTTGCTATAATCTTGGTCTACTTGTGATCTAACAGCTTTTTCCAAGATTTAACCAACGTTATCGGTTTGAGCTCTTCCCAAGCGCTAGAAATCCACAAGGCAACATCCAGCATGTCAGTGTCTTTAAGGCACTCAGAAACACTCTTTCCCACATCCATGCCCTCAATAATGATTGTCAGTAGCTTACGTCGATACAAACGCTTAAGTGTTTCAAGGACCCCCCTGATCCATTGGCTGACACAAAAGGGTAACGTTTGGTGGCAAAAACACGCACTTTATTTCTCCACTTCTCAGTTCATCTGCAGACGGGTGTGAAGGGGCGTTGTCAAGCAATAAAAGAGCCTTCCTTGGCAACTTGTTTTTTTCAGCATACTTTTCCACAGACGGGACGAACTGATTGTTAAACCATTCTTTGAAGATCGCAGAGTTCATCCAAACGCTTTTTTGTCCTCTGTACCACACCGGTAATGTCGACTGATCTTTGAAGTTTTTAAACGCCCTTGGTTTATTTGATTTTCCAATCATGCAAAGTTTGAGTTTATTGTTTCCTGTGACGTTGCTGCAGGCCATTATTGTAACCCCTCTCCTTTTTCTTCTTATAACCCTGGAGCGCTACTTTCTTCCTTGGAAGCCAGAGTGCAGCTAGGTAGCATTTTAAAGTTCAAACCACTTTTGTCACAGTTGTATAACTGGTCCCCACTGATTCCTTCCTCGTCAAGCAGCTTGTGTAAAAACATTTTAAACTCTCCCACAGCGTTTTCATTTGCTGACACTTTTCTCCGCTTATTTGAAGCTTTCTTACCCTCATGTCGATTTCTTTCCACTTTTCCAACCACCCCTCACTGCTTTGAAATTGGGATCACTTCCGATTTCCCTTATTAAATTGAAGCGCCCTTTTCTTGCAAAATGGGTCAGACACGGCAGTCCTTTTGATCTACATTGAATACAACCACAAAAACAATGCTTCGTTCACTTTGTCATTCACCAGCTGTTTCATCATTTTGCACTTTTTTATTCCTGAACTTGATGCCCTGGTTAGAACACCATTTTCTATTTTTTCACGGAATTTTTTCCAGTCACTCACTGTACTAGTCCCCACTCCCATCTCACTCGCTATCTTTTTGCACTTTCACCCGCTTGCAAACGTTTTAACGTGTTAAGTTTTTCCTCCATCGTAATGACAATCTTTTTTCTTTTTTCGGCCATAACAACTTATTCGCCTCTAGCACTCTTCCTTCCCGAAACTAAAACGAACAGTACAAACAAAGACAATGTCACTCGGGCACAACAAAGACAGCACTGACTACTGACGCAGGTGTAGCGTAGTCACCACGCAGTGGGGTGTTGGGGTGGGTTGGGTCGGATGGGAGGGGGGGAGTTCTATTACAGTATTGTTTCGCGAGTCAGTGACCTTGCTCGCGCACGTGCACATCGCACAACCCTCCCGTCCACTTTCTTGAATCCGGCGCCTACTAACCAGCCTACAAACATCGATCGCGACTACATACAGTACTTGGTCAACAAACATTGGCCTCCTAGAGTGTTTTTTGAATTTTTGCATTTTCTAATTAAATTTAAAGTTTTCTTTGATGTTTGACAGTTGATCAAACATCAATCATCAGAAAAACCACAAACTTACGTCATTCTGACAGTGGGGGCTTTGAGTTACTAGCCAAGGGTTCATACTTAACTTTAAAATAGTCGACTCAAAAAATAAAATAAATACGGGTATTCTACTAATTTTAAACACCACTGATGAGACATAGCTTCAATATCTATATTTTAATATTTTGTCTTCTTGCAGCTTCAATAAAATATCTCTGAAAATGGGTTCAAGGAAAACTTATAATTTAACTGCTTGGTAGTACTATCCCTATTATAACCATATTACATGTCTCTAAGTCATTAAAAATTAAATCCAACTATTTTTTATAGTAATCCACATGCAAATAAAAGTGTAATGTAAAATGAGTTGAAAATATTGAAACTAGTAATGCAGCTGACCATTGACTCTAATGAAACATAATTAAATATAAAAATATAAAGTAGTTTTATATTTAACTAGAGTAACCATGCTTCGTACTGGGTTTACATTGATTTATATTGTGCTCATTGCATTCTGTAGTACAAACATGGATGAAATAAGTTAACTCTAAGTTGTGTTTAGTAAGGCATTTCCTTCAGAACTATGTAACTTATTTGGTCATTCCAACAGCTGATTAATGAAACTATTATAAACAATTGCCACTTGTTATTGCCATAGGGGTTGTATTGATACTTCTTAGAGCCTCTGGGGTGGTCCCCTGATGAGATTTCAAAATAAACATAGGCCTATGTGTTAACCAGAGACCATAAGAATATCCATGCAACATTTCAACTGAATGGGTCCAGTAGTTTTTGCGTGATTCAGTAACACAAACACAGACACCATTAGATTTTTTTATATAATGGTAAGATAAAAGAAAATGTTATTTGTCAACCTTGGTATTATTATGACAGGGTTTTAATAAGTCTACTATGTACTAATAACCTTGAAAACCATATGGTTATTAGCCTATCAAGTATAAAAAAAAGAAAACATATATATGTTATTTTGAATGTTAAAAATTGAATTTTTAATGTGAACAGTTAATATATTAAAGTAAAATGTATAAAAGTAACGAGTATGAATTTTCACATCTACTATGACAAAATCAATAAAAATCTTAATGAGAATCAGTTTTCTATTCATGAAATATACATCATGTATAAAAAAAGTCAACAAAAACAAAGATCATTATTGTTATTATTATTAATATACTGAAAATACCAGACATACAGTATCAGGGGGGTTTACTGAACCATTGAAATATAAGTGAGTATTATTACATTCTAATACACACTTGTCTTACCAGTAAATGCTTCAGAATATTGTGAAGACAGTTTTCCTTTGATTGCTCTAATGTGTTTAAAAATGCCGTCCAGATCTTTTCTCATATCTGTCAACAACTGAGTATGTTTCTTCAGCTCTGCACTTGCAACTTTGAATCGGTTAACAGACAGGGCATTGCAGTTGGATAGCATTTCATTGGTTTTCTCAAATCTTTGAAGCCTGAAAACATGACAATGAACAAAAACACAGTTATTGAATTTTAAATATCTAGGTCATTCTATAAGAAAACCTATAACAAACCAAGAAAGGATAATTCTCAAATGAAACCTACATTTCATAAATAAATTAAAACTTAGTGTTTAATTTCTTAATCTATATTTATAAAAGAGGATGTTTGTATATTTGAAGTTTATGCGCTGCCAAACGCTGCCATGAAACTGTAGGATGTTGTCCTGTATACTCCTGAGATGGTTTCTGTAAAGTTTGATGCAGATCCGTCCACAGGGTCCCGCCCCACGGGCTCCTAAAGATCCCATGTTATTCAAATGGAGAATCTGAATTGTTTACAAAAGACATATGACTGTGTGGTTTAATGTAGTTTCACATGCCATAAGCAGATTGAAGTTCTCATAACAACAGTACTGTATATGTTTTGATTTATTGTAGTTCTACATTTCACCTTGAGAGTGTAGCACACACTACTTTTACTTGATCGGGTGATCTGTATTTGGTGTTAACCTTTTTTACTCGGTAATTAAAACATGTGGTGAAACGTGAAAATAAAAAATAAATAATTATTTGTTTTGCAGTTTACTTTTTATGACATGCCTCCTAAAAAATCTAATATTGGTAGAAGAAGCAAAAAATGCTCGAATTCTTTCACCTATTAGGTTCTAAATCAAACTCAATATTATGACCGGCGAAGCGGGCGGGTACAGCTAGTAATGTATATTTTATAAAGTTTGTAAATTTGTTTAAAATTTAACATAAAATTGGTTGGTAGTGGTTTTGGTTAAAGCTCGGCTTCATAACTAAAGGAATTAGTTCATAACAGTTGGCTGCTCATTATTTATCACTGGTATATTAATTAATGAACTTTCTTTGGAATAGTCAGCCATTTGCTCATGAATTCTATATTTACCCAAATCTTATAAAAGTAAAATTTTACATATGAGAGAGTCCACAAAGAGCTTATGTTAATTTCAGCCTGTCTCAATTTTGTTAGGAAAATTAAAGAAGGCCTACCATTTGCAATGAAAAATTATCTTCAACTTTCAACTTTTCATTCTGGCACAAAACTGTCTATAACATTGTTATAAGGTATACAGGATTATCTGTATTTTTAAGATAGGCTATGAAACATATGTACAAAATAACAACACACTGCCTCCTGTTTTGTTGGGCACTGGAATAGTATGGTAAATCAAGATAGTGAAGACGCACATGAGTAAAAACTTTGACTACAATAAAAGGATGAGCAATGAACTGAACTATCAAACTAAAAACAATATAAAACTACTTGCAAAAATACATGAGACTAAAGAAATAGAAATTAATAATTTTACTACTGTAATCCGATTGTTTTATTACAATTTTTCTAAGTTATAAATGTATAATAAATACAACAAACTAAACTAGAAAAATACATCAAAATTTGAATGCCTCATTATCTATAGTTTAGGCTATATTATAGACTTATTAAGTATTTAAAAGTAAACTTATCACAATTTAAAATGTTCTTTCCAATTTAATTTTTTGAACAAAATAGTAGATATACTAAATTAGACTAGTATTTTACACACACCCTGCTGCTGGGTCAGTAGGCCACTTACCCACGAAGATCGGTGTGTGCCATCCGGCTGGGCCAGTATAGTCACATACTACGCACTGTTCCTTTGTTGACAAGTATGAGATTAGCATCGGAGGAGAGAGCAGGTACGCCGTGTTAGTGTGGTCGGAGGAGTGTAAACAACATTTGATTCCGGTAGTATTGACGTGGCGTTTTTATTTTTATCTAAGTTATGTTTGGTATATAGTGTTAAGCTGCTTTTACTTTTCTTTAGATATTATGTTCAAAGGGTCTATTTATAATGGCTGGACCTTCACAAGGGGTTTTTTTAAAGAAAATATGAGTTCTGACAAGTCTGAAGACATGTGAGTTTACAGTTGCAATTTGTAACGGGAGATTCAGATTTGTCTATTAACCCTTCACACGCAGAAATTCTTTTACTCTATTTTAAAGTTACATGTGTAAAATTATCTAAAAAAATTATTTTAATTAAAAGTGAAGTTAATTTATTTAAGTTTTAGAAACATAAAGGAACATTAAAAAATATAGATTTTTGTTTAAAGTTAAATGTATAATTTTTAAAGCTATTTTATTCTAGATATGTACAATTATTATAACGAAAAGTACATGAAAATATAAAATATTTTCAACATTTTAGTTGAAACTTTTAACAGTATCTGTCATTTATGGCACAATAATAACTAAAACAAAATAATTGATAACTAGAAAACAAAGAACAAGAACGAAAGGTGCTGAAAACAATGTGCTTGGGTGTAGCGATAGACCAAGGATATTTCCGTTTTACGTGTGTGTAAAGGCAAGAAACGGAGCCGAACCCATGCACGCTTTGATTGGCTGCCCCGCCCCTTTTCATTCATAGTCAATTTACGTTTTTGATAGGCTGAGGGAGTTGTCCAAAGACTTGTCTAAGTTGATGCTGCACACTAGTGGAAGTTTTTGGAACTATCCTTTACACTATCGCCAGAAATATTTCATTTCGGATATATTGGTTAACCGCGTTTGAGGCAAAGTAGAGGCTGTATATATATATCTGTTTGCCTTGTACAAAAGGTTAAGACTTTTGATGAATAAATAAATGGACTGGAATGAACCGGTGGGTTGAATGGGATTAAATATTGTAAATACCAAAATATGAACTAAAAATACTGGTAATTCTGCAGTATATATTAGTCAACCTCAAATCTTTTCATGTTTCGATAATACATTTTTTGGATCCTAAATACCAGTATTTAGTAAAAATAAGGTGGGAATCATAGAGATATACATTAGTATACACCGAAGCCGCCCATATACATCGTGCCGCAGCAGTTATAGTTAGGTTAGCATAGAATGTTTTTACAAATTTTACTGACTGAAAAGTGGTTTGCGACAGTGAAAATATGTTAATTCAAGTCCATTCTATAATACAATAACCTAACTTATAATATAACTACAATAACTAATAAAGCGTATGATAACTTTGCTCATGAAGCAGAAAATAATATTTAAGGAGACAGCAAAACATTTTAGATATTCGTAAGAAATAAAAAAATCTGCCAATAAAAGCTTGTTGGTAATGGAATTTAATGGTGTTAAATTGGATAGGGGAGGTTTTATAGTTGACGGGTTTAAACAATATTTTAGTTCTGTGTACACAAATTACACGGTAGAACCAACAGTTGAGATAGCAATGGAGGACACATCTATGGTGGGGGCGGACTGTCTGACTCTGGACCAGGTCACCGAATAAGATGTGACTTTTACAATCAAAAAATTAATATCTAAGGCAACCGCAAGTGCTGATTTATTTACCTCAATACATTTTCAAAGGTTGTGCAGATATTTTGACTCAACTGTTACTTGGGCTATACAATTTAGTATTAAAACTAAGCGTGTTTCCAGGAAAATGGAAATTGTCTAAAATAACACCTTTACTTAAAAGTGGGAAAGAATCTGAAATAGAAAATCACGGACCTGTGGCTGTGTTATCTGCACCAGTTAAAATAATTGAAAGTATAATTTATAAATATTTATCCAATTATTTTATAAAGTACTTATCACCTTATCAACATGGTTTCTTGCCTGGACGTTCTGTTAACAAAAATGTATTAAACTTTACAAACTATGTCTCCTTAGGTTTGGGCTCAATGACGCAGACTGATGCGATATATCTTGATGTGGCTAAAGCTTTTGATAGAGTCCATCATTTGACACTGTTGAACAAATTGCACTTTTATGGGTTGTCAAATTACTTAATAACATTTTTCCATTCTTACTTAATAAATCGAAAACAGTTTGTCTTTTATAAGGGTTTCTTATCATCTAATTTCTTAGTATACTTAATCCGGAGTACCACAGGGATCAAATTTAGGTCCTTGCCTATTCACTATATTGATCAACAATTTGTATGACCATGTAAAATCAGTAAATGTCCTTTTATTTGCAAAAAAAATTGAAATTATTTTATCGCATATCCACAATAAATGATGCAGAAGAGCTGCAGACTGATCTGGATAATGTATACAGCTGGAGTATTCGTAATAAAATGAATTCTAATATTACAAAATGCTATGTAATGTCGTTTACTATATCTAACATATCGATAAGATGTTATTACAATTTAAATAAACAGATAATTACTAAAGTTAACTCAATAAAAGATATAGGTGTTTTAATTGATAGTGAATTATTGTTCGCCAGCCACATAAAAAAATGTCTAAATTCTTTCGTTGTATGTTGGTGTGCAAAATAATTAGACAAGGGGTGAATTTTAAAAATATTAGATCTTTCATTGTATTGTACACATCCTTAGTCAGATCAAGACTTGAAAACGCTGTTATTGTTTGGAGCCCTTTATATTTAAACCATGTAGAAATGAGAAATTTTTACGATATTTATACTTCAAATGCATCAATGTGTGTAACACGTATTTGGTTCCGTACAGTGAGTTGTTAGGCATGTTTGTGTTAAGAGAGTCTGAGCCTGAAGAGGCAGGTCATATCGCAAGTATATATCTCTGGAGCCTGTTGCGGTGTCGGGTGGATGACACGTATTGCATGGGTGTCCTAGACTATCGTGTGCTGAACTATAACAGTAGAAACAAGTCTCTGTTTAATATCCCCTACTCTTGCACAGTGACACGACTAGTTCTTTCCTCTGTTGCGAATGATGAGGAGTTACAATTCGATGATTATAAATGGGTCTGACATTGATGTTCATTTTGATAGTTTGAACGTTTTAAAAATGAAATGTTTTTCTTTGTTAACATGCAAATATAAATAGTCCAAGCCCTTTGTAAGCCCTTTGTACCAAATATAATTTGTTATCTTATAATTTATATATTACCATATTATTTATTTATCTTTAAAACTGTTGTTTATGTAACCTATGTAGGCTAACATATTGTTAGTTGTATATTTATTGTTATTAATTTTGCGTCATACTTATTTATTTGTTGTTATTATTTATTATTGTTACAAATTTGTACTGAAGCCCTATTGAAGACTAATGGACTTGAACTTAACTCGAACCACTATTAAATTATTATGTAAACTGATATAATGTAATTAGGTCATACCCTGTTTTAGAGCACGAAAATAAAATAATTAAATAACCTAACCAAAACTGCCGCGGCATCTCCGAAATTTCAGTGATAGCGTGTGGACATTAAACCTTTTTATCGCTTTGCAAAGTGAACGATGGCTTTCCGACACTTCATTTTTCTTACTAGTGAGGACTACCTTATCATCATATAAATATATGACAAGAATTGAAGTTGACTAAGGACGATTCCATTGTCACGGATGGGACAGATGCACTTTTTTAGTAGTCTAAAGTAAATAATACCACAAGTATAAATAGAAATTAATTTTTATTTGTTTAATGAGGTGTAGGAGTGGTTGTTTTATTTTCCCTTTAAATCTGAATATCTGAAATTTGCAAACTGAGCTGTTATTAATCTTTGAAAAACTGTTTCGGGTGGGACAGTAAATGGATGGTATTAATTGGATTTATTATTTATTTATTAATGGATAAAAAATATAAAATGCCTTTATAGATATTAGTATAAAGGGTTCTAGATATTACCCATACTAATATCTCTGATAACCTAAATGTACTAAAAAGAAACACTAACAACTTGCGGTTGAAGAAAGTGTCAAATCTTTGAACACTTACCAACATTTGACAAAAAAATCTGTGGATTGTGTACTCATATTAGTGAAAAAAAAATTGAAATCAACAAAACAATTCTGTACTTGATGATATATTTAATATGTCACATTAGTATTGTTAAGAATGGTTTATTTGGAATCAAAGACCGTCACGGGTGGGACAAGTGTGATTTGAAAGCGGTTCTATAAGTTTAAACTTCTTTTATTTTACCAGTTTACAGTTTATTCAATTGTAAACTTTTTTACGCCTTATCTACTATTTAAATTTCAAGTTTAAACATAGTATAGTTTTGATATTGTTATGTAGAAATAAAAAAAACCAGTTCACTACTAGTAAAACAAACTGATATTCAGTTAAAAAATTCCAAGCTAGCAGATTTAAAATTTCTTAATTTTATCAGGCTACAATATATTTAGACAACTAACTGTTAATTTACTAAAATAACTACCACTTAACATATATTACTAAACTATTTATTCGCTTTCAAAAATGCTTTATAGCAAAACAAATTTTAGACCAATGTTAAGACTGTAATGAAAAACAAAAGTATAAAGTATATAGGGCCTGTATATAAAGGAAAGCCTTTTGAATCGCCATTTTGTTCATTATTTCTAACTTACAGGGCTTTAAATTTAAGGTAGTTTGTGTTTGTGACAAGTAACTACTAACCATAAAAGAAAACTTTCCAATATTTGTACACGAGAGGCCAGGCACCTAAATTTAACATGAATTTCGAATTCTTGTGAAGGATATGGTTAGGCAATGTTAGTTAGGTTGATAAAAATATATATCAAATGGCAATACAACCATTGGCTGGGCTTATAAAAGTCCCTCCAAAAGTTTTGTGAGTATAACTTATATGGATTTGCTAGTACTAGGTTACGGCATACAATTTTATCTGATCATATAATGATTCTGACCGATATATAAAAGTGGCATTTAAAACACAGAATAAAGTCCATGACATCACTATAAGAAATTCTGAAACACGCCATAAGAAAATCCGTAACCCCCTATGAGATAGTCCATAACACCCCACCGTATTGACCCACCCACCCTCCTATCTAATTATGGTGGAATAAATATTAAATACTGAATGAAAAGATTGCAATTGTGGCATAGTATGGGGATCGATGGATTGAAAGATAATCCTGCACCTCTTGTTTTGTATATATAATGTAATGTTACTGATTACGACTTTGTAGGCCTGACTGCAGGATGGTTTAAGATAACTGTCCTACTGTTTAAGATAACAAGTCATTACTTGATGATGGCTATAAATCAAGAAGCACAGCCCCAATCTGTTAGTATATACAGAGGCAAACAAGCACCTGGAGTGGGGTAATCTAATGTTTTGTTGTTAAATGAGATCTAAAGTAACATGAAACAAGTTTATTTACTTACATTTGCTTCTGAGCCCTTATCATTGACTCAACATCTTGTTGATCAACTATCCCAGCTAAACCTTGAATAAAAACTTCTGGAGCAGTGTAGTTTTGAAAACACTCAATGCTCCCAAGATCACTTTCAGGTGTATATTCTGCCATTATCTGGGAAGCTTATTTAAGCGTTTTAACCAATCTTAATTTGACAGCATTTTACCGAAACTTGTAAAAACTGATGAAGATGTGCACATGGTAGGTTATCAACATAAAAACATGTTTAAATAATGCCAATTAATGTGCACGAAGAATAATTTTACCATGTTAAGTTTATCATCTGTCTTTAAAGTCCCCTATTGGATATTAAATAGTGACATAAATAATCAATTATTGATAATATATTTTGACAATAAGGTATAAGAAAACAACTAGTGAATAATAATAATACGAATTAGTGTCATTGACAGTTGACACTAATCCATCACTTGGTTGGTTATGACAACGACAACTAATGCATATTGCATACAGTGATTGCAGTGTCCATATGGGGAAAATATTGTACTAAAATTCCCTAAGCGAGGTTCTAGATTTCCCAAAAAATTACTAAATAGATGACTTTAGCATCAGAGATCAAGTAATTATAATATTATGTATCAAGTAATTTTATATTTATGTTCGATCTGTGCCAGTATGTATCAATCACTCGTAATATCACTCATAATATCACTCGTAATACAGTGGTATTAGACCACCCTCCCGCCCCTAAACATACAGTGGCATTGACCCACCGCTTACTCATACATGTACAGTGTTTTGACCCACCCATCCACCCCTACACGTACAGTGGTATTTACCCACCCGCCCACCCATACACGTACAGTGGTATTTACCCAACCGCCCACCCATACACGTACAGTGTTATTTACCCAACCACCCACCCATACACGTACAGTGGTGTTCCCACCCATACACGTACAGTGGTATTGACCCACCCGCCCACCCACACATGTACAATTTCTTTTCTATATCAATCAAGTTTTTGCTGATGCTGAACTGCTTCAGCAAAATGAACCTAAAACATGAGGAATGCTTTAGGTTTTCTTTAATTAATAACAAACCGTTTATGATTGGTGTTGTCGGGCGGTTTTTTTAAAATGTATTCTTTTTTAAATTAACTGTTGAAACCTCCTTTCAATAGTTGGTAATGAGTGGGATAGACAGAACATTACCTTTTTTGTTGAGGATCGGCTTCTGCAAATTTCACCTGGAATTGCCACGCAGCTAATGATATAACTCAATAATTATATATTTGTCATGAACATTGGAGTAAGCAAAAACATAAGATAAAACTCTCTTAGAGAATTTAATTACACATGAAAGGATTGCCTCTACCAGTTACAAGATAGCACGTGGGGATCCCTCAGCAAGACCCACGACCCGAACCCCACTTATTTGAACTCCCATATACTTATTTTTAGAGTTAATTTATCCCTAGTTCTTTATATAATACAAATCTAGGAGCATGCCGTTTGCTGTTGCATGATTTCTAACATAGTTAAAAAGAATGATAACAATATAGTAATCACTACACGGCAGGGGCCGGGAGCCCCTGGAAGGCCGGATCTGCCCAGATTCAACTGTATATCCAGTACCCTCTCTCTCTCTCTACTGGCCTCAGGTAGCATTTGAATTTATGACTAAGCGCGTAAAGCGAAGCAAGTAATTTTTAGCCTTATGAATTATAACAGTAAAATTACAAACGCATGATAACAAGTATTTAGTAAATAACTAACACTCTTTATTGTTTAGGCATCATATTAACGTTAGATTAAAGCTACGTTCACACAGCAGTTTGCAACTTTATGTTTGTTTGCAATAATTTTAGTTTCAGAATTTTCTGTTTGCAACTGATTTTTGCACTTAAAAGTGTTTTAAATTTCTTGTTTAGGTGGGCAGTGTTCAGAGGCACTCTTCAGTTCCTTGCTATCTCGCTTAAATTTAATTATTAAATTACGAAACTTGTTCTTAACTTCAAGTTTTGAAGTGTTAATTTCATCAGATGTCTCTTGGAAAGCATAGTTTTTCTCATATTTATCTTTATACATAACACTGTTTTAGTTCCAAGGGGCTAGCTTTTCCCTGTATATATTTACTAATTTTGATACATTCTCCTTCGACCAAGCCTCTTTAGGCCTATCTGTTACAATTTCCATCACACCACAAATTTCATATTTAACAAAATACCTAAACCCAGTTGAAGTAAACGTAATCAAACGGAATAGAGGCATACGACTAGGTGAAACGTCAGCAGTAGATACCAGCTGATCAGCAGGAATGAATGGAACGATATGTGGGCATACTATGGGATGAAGATAGAAAGTTTCAAACTAAGAAGTGTATGGTGCACATTTGAGTTTCAAACAATGATCAAATGAAGTTTGAAACTAGGGGAAACGAAATTCGGTTTGCAACTCGTGGATTTTGTTTAAAACTAGAAAAGTTTGCAACACATATTTAAACTTTTCAGTTACAAACTGCTGTGTGAAAGTGGCTTAAAAATGCGGTTTGTATATTTTTAATTTATACAAATAGCTCATTCTAAATAACACATTTTTAAAAAGATTTTGCCAATATTGCTGTATATTTTAAGAGCCAGAATATTGTGTAATTTGATTTTTTTTAAGTATTTAATTTTCAAAAACAGTGTTCTCATCAGAACCAAAAACTGGAACCACGCCTCATTTAAGAAGTAACAGAATATTTTATAAAGTAAATTTGTTTTCCAGCATCAATTTGATGACTAGGATGGGGTCTCATTCTTGTGTATTATGTTATTAAGTCTGAACGTTTAGTATATAAAAATAGTATAATAAATTGTGTTCATTGATAAAAAACAAATATTTAAAATGAATAAAAAACAACCACATGATCCTACAAATGAATTTGGTAGGCTCGTCATCTGGCTCTGTTTACAAACAAACAAAATTAAACAAGAAAGGATCAGCCATATAAAATACAAAACAAAATCCAAATAATTTTGCTGTCTGTCAAAAACGTTAAGTGTACGTCTGGCCTAATGTCTATAAATGTAAGCGAGTAGACTAGAATTTGCTCCGGAGAACTGGGAATTTTACGATGAATGACTCAGAAGAGAACGAAAGTGATATCCTATCTGTCGATGATACAAAAGACTACAAATGTGGACTTTTGGGATTTAAACCAGATTGCCTGCAAATATTCAGAACTTCTAACTGGGCACTTATGTTTATTTCCTGTGGAGCATTCCTCCAAGGTCAGTAAAATTGTATTTTTTTTGTTTTAACATGCAATAGAATTTATTATGATGATAGGCAATGGTGGATGTAGGAAATATTGGGGGGGCAGTAACCAAGGGGGGCTGGAATAATTGGTCTCCAGAACTAACGTTTTAAAGCTATTTCGAGACTTTTTTCTTATTATTTTATTCTTTATTTGTTTGAGTGAATTATGCTAAAACCAAAGATGCAAAAGTTATGAGTAAAAGAAGATATTTGTATACATTTTGTTTGTTTTTAAGTAAAGTGTTGTTCTATAGTAAAACTACTGCTGTTTTCTATGTTTTGTAATAAAGTAAGTTTTTTCATATTGAACATAGTTTTGATTTTACTGTAAACTAAAATCAATTTCATTAGAATATGACAAACTCATTCTGTTTTTAACGAATCCTTTGTTTATTCCTTTTATAAAGCTTAAAAAGCACAATTCCTAAGAGGCCTATTTTTTTATTTTATTTTGATGATTTTGTCCCCAAAAAATTGCCGGCACAATCTACCTCCACTAGGCGATAAATCGTGGAACTAGATGACATTTGCGTCACCCAGTTAACATGTTATTTTATGCACTCGGATGTTTTGTAAATATGCAACTATTTCCTTGTGAGACTCAAAGCGTTCATTCAGCGAATTGCAAAAATCGTCAAGGTAAGGTAAGGACAAAAGAAAAATACAGTAACAGATTCAAATACACGATATGTAATAATAAATCAATAATGGCGTAATAATCATACATATAATCATGCACAATGACAAATAAACTTGTTAAAATGCAACATAGAATCTAGCCTTCCAGAGCCTTTTATAGAAGCACGTCGATGTTAGAGGACGGAAACGTTATGGCGCTGTGCTAAAATATTGATTCAGATAAGCCGGACGAAGCTTCACTGGCTTAATATTGCTTGAATACTAATAAGCTTGAAGCTTGCCCACTTCGAAGGCAAACGCTGTTCATCGGCATGATATACAAAATGACATCGACTTTTACTTTAGATCCTTATTGTTATTTGTGCAATGGCGAGACAGCTCGTCTATAGTACTCTTGAGTACTGTATGGCACGTTGTTGTGTGCTGTTTAAAGGTGATAAATTCTAGAAACCTCCTCTTTAATGTTAAGTTTTTCGATTAGCTTCCTTATTTTACTATATAGGGCTTTAAAGTTGTCATCAGCACGTTTCATTTGTTTTGAAAGCAGATCTAAGACAATTGAAACATTTTTCAAGGCTTCCGTGAGATATAAGTTATTTTTTTTAAGCTTCTAAGATAAATGTGTATGTGACAGAAATTGGCTAAAAACAAAACTATTTACAAGAAATTGAAATTGAGTTATATAACTACCTAGAGCGTGTGCCTTTGGTGCTGATTCACTTGATTCTCCTTCAATTGTCAAAAGGGAAGAATTATGGGCTCTAATTAATAATCGTAAGTTCCTTAAATAAAAGCATCGAATTATGACTATCCACAAATCTTGTTTTACATGAAAAAAACAAGTGTCTTTTTCTTTTGTTCTCGACAATATTAAAAAATGGTTAACTTTATGACTTCAGTTCTTTTGGCTGACATTTGAAATAATCCGTATATTTCTCTTTAATACCACCCATACGATTTATTATAGAAGGTATATTACTAGCATTCAACAAACATAAGTTTATGGTATGTGAATAACAGTGTGTAAACAGTGCTAAAAGCAGTTTCTTTTTGATTCACGTTTGCACCCCTCTGAAGTACCTTTTTGTCGTGGCAGCACCATAGTACCCTTGGTCTCTAAATTTGTGTAGGTCAAACCCTTAGTTTGACATAGTATCCAAAACTGCTTTAGCTGGTGCTGCCGCAGTAACGCCAAGTACTGGAACAAAAGTCAGGAAATCTCTGACTTTCTATGACGAGTGTCGACATTTCGTACACAAATAGAAAACTTTTCAACTCGACTAATGTCAATTGTTTCGTCTGCTAAAACAGAATCGAAGGTAAATTTTTTTACATTCTTGACAATTTCACTTTGGATCAAATGGCCAATTGTGCTGATAAGCTCATTTTGAATAAAAGCACTTGGGTTCATACTCTTACCACCACTGTTCAATAATTGAAGTTTTGGATCGTTATCTCCACTGTTAGCCGTGTATCTAAGAAAATTTCGGGAATATCCTTCATTTTGTTCAGGTTCTTCTAAGTCTATTCATCAGCTGCCACGGTGTCCTCCTCTTAGTGCTATTTGTGGCCTACACAAAAATCTTATTGTGTCGATTATAGTAATAAGCTTTTTTCTGTTTCCTTCGTTATTTATTAAATTCTTTTAGAGTTTAGTTAATTCATAACACTCTCTGCTGATTTTTTTTCCAACAGATTTTGTTTCCAGCTGCCAAAATTAATCGTTTGTGGTATGTGCAGTTTTCACGTTTGCTCAATTTTCTTTTGCCATTTTCAAATTAGTGAAAGCCTAATATCCCTGTCATTTGCTAGGTTCTTGTCCTACAGTTTCGGAGTGGGAAAATATTACACAGTATTTACAAAAATAACCCAAATTTCTCCTTATAATACGCCAACCACTTAAATTATTCCAGACATTTCATTTGCAAAGATCTGGCATGGTTTTGTTCTAGAAATGATAATAGGAAATTTATATCCGGTCAGATGTTTCCAAATATTTTCTAACTGTGACATTGATTTTTTTTATTTGTTAAGCTTTGAGTAGCTTTTCATTTATAAAAAGCACACATCAGTTATTAGTCAGTTTACTATAATAATTTGATCAAATCATACTTACATATAAATCTACTATCTTATTGCATCTATGAGTCCGAATATGAAGCTCTTTCTTCCAATTTGGTGTCTGAATTCTTTAAAACCTCACTCCAGCTAACCATGTTAACCCACCCATACACGTAAAGTGGCGTTCACCCACCCACCCACTCATATACGTACAGTATCGGGCAGTTGAGCGAAAGATATTAACATTCGCAGGCAGTTGACCCACCTAAACAACCATTCACCTATATACGTAAGGTGATATTAACCGTCCCTCCCACACATTCCAGTACGCTGGAAATAACTCACCCACCAGCCCTTACAAGTACGGTGATGGGAAATACCAACTAACATGAAAGGGCAGGTGGGTGGGGCAATACCAACATCCGCTATTGGTGGGTTTAGACCTACTATATATTTTTAAAGCTACTATTTATTAATTTAAAATTATATAAAAGCAGTGTTGTATACTTGGAACAAACTCCAAAAGTCAGTAGATATTAACGAAAATTAAAAATAATAAAAAAAGATACATAATGCATATCAAATTATCTCCTTTCACAAAGCTAAGACCAATCCATCGAGCCATTTAAGATCTGCCTCACTGATTCTATTTATGCCGGCTAATCCCCCCCATAAAAGAGCACAAGGAGCAACTATAACTATGTAATTCATTGTTTAAATAAACTCCCGCAATCACATGTCTGATTTAGTGTCAATCCCCATTTTTATTTCCTGTAGTTACATCTGCCCACTGCAGTTCGTAACCGACTCAACAGTGTCTCCATTCCCTACGAGGGAGGTTAATCCCACCTACAGGTACTAAGGAACTTACTTCGTCCATAAAAACTCTTCCTCTCTATAGCCGAGCTACAGTCAATGGCAAAACGGCCATGCACCGCTGGTTTGAAATGGCAAAACACTGAGTTTTATTTCACTGACAAACTTAAAATAAGTAAACAATAATTTTCAAACTAATTTTATAGTGTCCATCATGTTATATTCTGTAAGAAAAAAATATGCTGGAGATTTTCCTTTAACTAATTTGCTTATTATAATGATATTTGTGTTAAAATATCATTATAATAAGCATAAAACATGTTCTCATAAAACACGTTTCATTTCTTTTGGATGGATGAAAGTTTGATCCATTGTGATTAGTTTGGTATAAACCTCATTTAATAATCCAAACAAGTTAATGAAATTCAAATTCAAAATAACTTTATTTCCTTTTATGCAAATGTACAATGTTACAAAAATTAAACTGTATACATAGGAAAAAATACTCTTAAATTAACCATTAAACATGTGAAATACCAATACAACTAAAACACACAACTCCTTAAAGATTAACTTTATAATTTAGATTTACAACTGGTCTACTAATACTGTTAAAACAAATGAAAAAAAGGTGGAAACTAGGACCGTTATGCGTGGGTTTTGCTGTATTGCTGAAATTGTTAGAAATTGCTAGTTTAAATTCAGTAGAAAAAAAAGTATATGGAAATAAGCCTACATAGGCAAGGCTGCCTGTGCGTAGGCTTGAGTTGCTTGTCAGTAGAATAATATTTTCACTAATTTATCCAGTGTATTAAAAATTGCAAGAAAATGTTATTTGTTATGAGAGATTAATTTTTTTACAAACCCTTGCAAACTCGGATACCACAAACACTAGACAACATTTCTTTAAGCAAACATTAACTGTGTTATTTATGTATTACTAAAATAATACTGTGGCACTAATAAAACATTTAAAAAAATAATGAAGAATTGACGAAGTAAACTCATAATTCGTTTACATCGAGGCTGTGTCGGACGCGTAAGGTATGTTCTGCTCAAGAAAAAGTGTAGACCTGTCATTCTGTCCAAGCATAAAGTAATCTTCAACAATAACGTACGGATATTTCCAAACAAGAAATGTTTCTCCAGTACTAAACAAGGTGAGTTAGCTGACTTTGAAGTTTGTTCGTGTTCGGTTCTTCATCGATTTAACAGTGCTTGGTTGTTGTGAATCAATAAATTAAGGAATCTGAACTATAGTAAGAAAAGCAAGGCTTTTCTTACTATATTTCAGTATATAGTAAGATAGTAATCAATTAAATATAGTACAGTAATCAACTTTAAACAACAGCATGATTTGTTTACATTTAAAAAGTATTGGTTTTGAGAAATATTAACAATGAATGTATAAGCATAATATGTTTGGAAAATTACAAAGAGTTTTGGTAAAGAATATTCAATAAGTATAGTTATCATAACATTGGTATAGTTTAATCAGCAGTTTTGTTATTACAGTTATTTAGTTTTAGAACTATTACAAGTTTGTTTTTTTAGTTGTGACAATGATGCTATAGGATTCAGTGTAAATATAATTAACTTAATTGTAAGTGCAATACTAATATTTAGGCCCTAACAAATTTTAGATAATATTCTATTAGTAATTGACAAGAATGCCTTATGTTTCCAATGGAAGCGGGAAGAGCTGACTGCTGAGCCAGTGACTGTACAATCAGCGTAGAGCGTGTAGTATCACCACCGCCTTGTTGACAATCTAAATTTGAAAACTTCCAAAACTTCCTTCCTAGTTCAAGTAAAATTTAGTTGATACAAAAGTATGAGTTTAGTGTCACTTAAATAACACAATTAATTTAGGTTTAAAGAAATTTTGTCTAGCGTTTGTCGTTATCAAGTTTGCAAGGGTTAAAAAAATAATTTCTCATTTAACTCGTTTGAACTATTAAATGAGTCTTATACCAAACTAATCACAAGGAATCAAACTGTCACCCATCCACAAGAAATAATTTTATTATTATTATTCTCGCTACGGTGACAGGTTAAGGACGACTCGCTCGCAATTTCACTCATAAAAATATGTTCTTAAACACAAATATCACTAAAACAAGCAAATCAGTTCTAGCAAAATCTTCAGCATAATTTTTTCTTAAAGAATATAACATGATGAACACTATACAATTAGTTTTTAAATTATTGCTTATTTATTTTAAGTTTGATATCAAATTAAAACGAAGAGTTTTGTTATTTCAGATCAGTGGTGCGTGGTCGTTCCGCCAGTACCAGTCATTTTATTCGGACTATATAGTTTAATGGGCGAGACATTTTATCTGTTCAATTGGAAAGTAGTACTTAGAGGGGGATTTTGAAAATTTAAGCAAACTTGGTGACGTGGGAGATCGTGTGTAATGGAGAGGTGAGGGGCATTCAAGATCTTATTGAATTCTTTGAGTAGTGCCTCCTGGAGTCTTATTTCTGGAGGAGCTATATTGCAAAGCACAGGGGTGGATTAAGGATGTGATTTGGGGGGGGGGGGGCGGTTGTAGTACTGAGGGGCCTAGGGTGGGGTGGGTCGGGGGTATGAATAAAATCAGAATGTTCTCGCATGACGTACAATATCTTGACAATATGTAGAGGATTTGAGAGTAAGCTTCATTCATCGGCAGCATTTTTGGACATAACAAATGCATTTGATAAGGTTTGGCATGGTGGCCTATTATATAAATTGTATCAGATTGGACTTCCTTTACATCTGAGAGCTTTGTTGCAGTCATTTTTGTCTGATAGGACTTTTTGTGTCAAACTCAACTGCACACTTTCCTCAGTTCGTCCAATAGGCGCAGGTGTTCCTCAAGGCTCAATACTGGGCCCTCTTCTTTTTAACTTATACATGTCTGATATTCCTGAGCTTCCTCAGGCTACTATCGCTCTTTATGCTGATGACATGGTTCTTATTACCCAGCACACTGAAATCAACCAAGCCGTAAATTCATTACAATCCAGCGTTACAACTCTGACCGATTAGTTTAAAAGCTGGAGACTATCTTTAAATCCATTGAAATGTGAAACAAAGGTTTTCTCTTTGAGGAAGTATATTTTGCCGCCTGAAGTTGCTATTGAAAATACTTCAATTCCTTGGAACCCTGATGATCAAGGCATGAAATATTTAGGTGTCTACCTCGATAAAAAATTAAACTGGAATCTTCACGTACACAACAAACTTACTCAAGCATACGCACGTCTATCCATGTTATTTCCTATAATAAACAGAAAGTCATCTTTGAAACCGGAATGCACATTTTTAATGTATAAAACAATTCTTCGGCCACTAATTATGTATGCCTGTCCGGTTTGGGAAATGTGAATTTCTTTCGGCAAACTGAAAAAGATTCAAATTTTCCAAAACAATGTTTTAAGAATTGCAGTTAATAGCCCATGGTATATACGTAACTTACACCTGCATGTAGAATTTGGACTCGATACCATTGATGCTTTTATTAAAAGAAGTTGTCGTAAGTTCATGGCAAACTTAGACAATTTTCCAGGAGCTATTAGCTTTCACATTGGAGAACCTACTTTGCACAGGCGTTTGAAAGCCAGACTTCCTCAAGACATGATAGACTGATTTATAGTCATGTCTATGTAACACTTATTTTGTTTTTTTACTTACTTAAATATGTTATTTTTTTGTTTACTGATTGTTATTCATGTTACGGGGTGACTCATTTACGAGCGAACCCGATATTGTTATTATTCCACCCGATAATGTTATTAATATTTACATTTTCTGTGTATAATATGTAAATATTGATCCAGGAATAAAAGTGTAAAGAAAAATCTGTTAGAAAATTTACGACAAGCACGGCACTAGCGCTCGTAGCGACGGGAGCTAGAAGCGCGTATTTCTGTATTGTTTAAATTGACAGCTGTTATTATAACAAATATTATGTCACGACCCTTTTTCTATTGATATTATTCCACTTATTTGCAAGGCACAGTTCAAAACAACGATATTGGTATGAGGTGTCTGCTCCTGCTATTAGGAGCGCTAGCGTCGCACTACTAGTAGTCTCACACACAGCCATGCAATGGGAGTGTCGCTGTTGGGTGTTTTATATAATATGCTACTGCACAGCCTCGTCGCGATAACTATGTATTTGCTAATTAGCGTTTCTCGGATAGAACAAAATAAAGTGTTTTTGTTTTCTTTTAAAAATATGTTTTCATTATTTAATGAATGCTTACATTTTTCGGGTCTTTTGCAGAAGAGAGCCACCACTCTTGAAATATGTTCTATAGCAATGGCATATTGTTTGAAGGGTCTTATTCTGATTGTTAATGTTACAGTGGTCAGTCAGTTTCGTGTATCTACTTGTTCTAATTATGTCGCTGTTCTAACATAACCTAACCTAACCTAACCCATGTCCACACTGAGTGTACAATGTGTTTTTGTTGGTCCTGTATCCATAGAAAATATTTCAAGACTGGTGGCCTTCTTCTACAAAAGACCCCATTTTTCTCGTGGCATGAAATAAATTACTGTAAAATCACAGTATCATAGAAAAATCAATATTATTTTAATTATTGTGGTTATTGTTATTACTATCTCAATCTTTGTTCCAGTTTTTACATCTTTAATTTCAATAACACAAGCACCATCCAGCAAACTATATAAACATACCTGCCGAAATAAGATTTTGAACAGACTGTACACAATTGACGTAGGAGAAATATGGTGGGGGATATTCACTATTTTGCTTACACTACCTCTCCTACACGCCTACTACATTGCCCGGTCTGTACCAGGACTAAAATAACATCTGTGTCTGTGATTGTATTTAGTACTGTAGCTGTGTTCTTAAGAAATGTTACTTGTAGGCCTATTGGATGAAAACATTAGTTATCACGCGGCATTATAGTTTGTATGATGATAGAACCTGTCTCCTGGACCCTCGGCTACCTGGGACTGGCCCGGGACACCCCCAGCACTGGCAGCCACCTGCGGCTGTTTCCTTAATGAGTCACTTACTGGCATCCCCACTAGGTGAACTAACTTTTTTTCCCGGATCACATTTTTTGAATTTTTATCAAATATTTGAAAAGTACATAAAAAAATAAGATTAACGATATAAAACTCGATAAAAATTGAACAATATTGAGGTGGTCTGTTTTTTTGTATAGTAACAGTATAGTTGGTTTTGTGTAACGATATGACGATTAAATTACATTGGAATTGACAACAATTCTAATAAAATAATTTTTAAACTAAGCTTGTAAAAGATTAGAGGTAACAATCCAGTTTCATGAGAAAAATCTGTATTTTGCGTTATAACGGTACTTGTAACAGGTCCACCAAATTGACGATTAAATTAATTAAATTGAATAAATAATAAATAATTTTAATGAAGAAATAGATATATTTAATTAAAATAATCAACGAACATTTAAATAATATTCGGAATCCATTGTGAATTAATAGCCAACAATTATAGAGAAGTGGGCAGGTATATTTGTCCCAGGCAGTCGTTCAAAATCATAAACAACATTCCTTTCATTATTGTCTACTGTAGACGGGTGGGGCAGACCTGTACAATCTTTTTGTAGAAGACGAGTCAATCTGGCAAGCCAGAGGGGGGTCAAGTTAGCCTCAAACTGGTGTATAACCATGAGAGACGCTATTGGCTAACGGAAATTTAGCCTCGAAATAAGAGAGACTTGATTGGCTGATGTTATGACTCTTTAAACCCACGCTTTCGAGTGTAACGGACTGAAGCCACGCTAAACGTTCCAAGCTCGTTCACTTCTAGTCCACTCATTGAGGAAGCAACACGTAGACCCATGGTGTTCCTCCCGGCAGACCACATGTGTTACCGCGTGTGACCGTTTAAATTAAAACTAAATTCTTCATAGTATGAACGTATGTTTTTGGACAACAATTAAGTAATTCAGATCTGTTTCGTATAATTTTTGTAAATGTGATACGAACCCTAGTTTATGAAAAATGAAGACCACGTGGAGCTACAAACAAATAAGTTTAAAGATAAGTTTAGTTATTAATTGAATATCCCATGTTTAAATATTGAGTAAAATAAGTATTTGAATTTTATTTTATTGTAATGAAATTTTGATGAAGAAAGTAAAAATAATGTAATAAAGTAGCTTTTTCAAACAAGTCTTGATTTATTGTAATTTACAGCCTCACCGATTTACCCACATAAAAAACCCTGAGATCATAGAAATAATTTTAATTTGAATAATTTTGATCAAATTAACCAGAAATTTAAATTAATGTAACGCATTAGAGGAGATATAGTTACATACTACCATTTGGAACATTGGACTTTCGCAGCGGAAGTCTGACTCATGGTAGCTAATCTATTTCTGAAAAATGCTTAATCAACTGCTTACGAGTTTCTAGGGGTGAGGGTAGTTTTCAGTTCAAAGTGAGTGTTGGCCACAATAACATCGTGGTAAATTAAATAGCCACTGTGTTTTCATTTAATTTTTTAGTTAGTGAATGTAATTAAGCATTTCTTCAATTGAGTTTACTATTGCATATTTTTTACTATTATCTTTTGTTATGTGACTATTTGTGTGTTAGTGTTTTTTGTTTACTTTTACTTTTGTGAATATGCCTCCATTAAGTGAAAAGCGTGCTGGGACAGTATACAATTCTCAGGCAAGAACGATTATTGCATCTGTTTTGCAATACTTCGAGCGGGAACGTGACAACAAGGGACCGTTATTAGATCTTAAAAAGGTGTCTAAAGAGTGTCTGCAGCTTGCAATATTTCCACCAGAACTTTGAGCCACATAAGATTGCAGTTAAAACAATCAATGGAAGATGAAGCCTCCTCAGCGAGCCAACATGAATTTGAAGAAGTGGACCAAAGCCTACCTTCTGACGAAAATCCGACCGTTTCTGTAAGTTATGATACGAGTGTAAGAAACACCAATCCTAGGGCATATTATGTTCCTAAGCTGTGCACACCGAAGAGGAAAACGCCTTTTAAATCGATAATAACAGAGCTGGATGATTTTAAAAAAATTGCAATCAGAAACCATGTTCTGAACTATTACAGACGTCGAGAAGTACCTACCCTCCGAAAACTTAAAACAAGCTTACGTAAAGCTGATTTGTTTCATGGCTGCATACAGACGTTGGCGAGGGTTTTAAAAAAGATTGGGTTCAAATGGAAAAAACTAGACAATAAAAAAATATTAATGGAGAAACCATCAGTAGCTCTTGCCAGATGCCGGTTTTTAAAAAAAATTCGAGATATAGACTTCAAAAGTGCATTTTTTTAGATGAAACCTGGATTAATGCGAACACTTCGAAAGACTCTGGATGGACTGATGACACCATAAAGTGTTCTGTAAATGAATGAATGAATGTCTTTATTTAAAGGCGGAGTTAGGACTATGAAGTCCTCTCTTCCACTCAACCTTGTGTAAAACTATACAAACAACATAAAATATAATTTCAAACTAAAACTAAAATCAAACAAAACTTAATTTACAAAGCGTAAACTACTAATCAAAGACAATAAAAACTGAAAACCCCCATCACTGTTTTCATGGCGGATTACCTGAGCGAATGAGTCTGTGAGAATGAAATTTATTATTTTAATTTGTAAGTATGTTAGATTATTGTAACTATTAAATTGTATTAGTTCCATGTTTATAATTTTTCAGTTTTTATTTTATTTTATTTTATTATTTTTTATTTTAAATGCTCCATTAGGAAAAGGCAAGCGATTAATAATTTGTCATGCTGGGGGATTCCACGGATGGATAAAATCGCCACCGCTAATTTTCACATCTAAAAAAACAGTGGATTACCATGAAGACATGAACCACGAATTATTTGAAGGTTGGTTTTTGAAGTGCTGCTCAAATCCATTCCGGCTGGTTCAACTATTTAACTATTCAAATTTGGTACATGGGTTCTTAATAATCTTATTAAGTAATTATTTTCGTATCGATGCCCTATTCGCAGCCAACTTGTAAAATCTACATTATGTATATTTCAAAATTTGCTTATGTAAGTTCGTATAATATTCATTGTTATTATATAAATATTGTGCCTATTATTGTGCCTTTGTCATTATTATTTAAGATATGTATATGATGTGCTTTTGGATTATTTTGTTAAAGTTCATGTGAAAAGTGAAAGTTGTAAAATATTGATTGAATTATAAATATAATGTGCTTAAAAGTAGGAATAGTCTTATTTTTCAAATCCTTTTCAATTATTTAGATTCAAATTGGTAAAATGGCCTATGATATTAATGTTTACTCAATAACGCAGTGTTTGGCTTTATTATTCTAACTCAGTAAACTTGCAATAATTTACTTCTCAGAAATATTTTAGCCACCATGAGTCAGACTTCCACTGCAAAAGTCCAATGTTCCAAGTATTGGTACCGTAGATTTTTCTCGTGAAACTAGATTGTTACTTCTAACCCATGTTACTCATAAGCTTATTTAAAAAATTATTTTATTAGAATTGTTGTCAATTCCAATGTAATTTAATCGTCATATCGTTACACAAAACCAACTTTATTGTTACTATACAAATAAACAGACCACCTCAATATTGTTCAATGTTTATCGAGTTTTATATCGTTAATCTTATTTTTTATGTACTTTTCAAATATTTGAACAAAATTTAAAAATTGTGATCCGGGAAAAAAAGTTAGTTCACCTAGTGGGGATACCAGTAAGTGACTCATTAAGAAAACAGCCGCAGGCGGCTGCCAGTGCTGGGGGTGTCCCGGGCCAGTCCCAGGTAGCCGAGGGTCCAGGAGACAGGGTCTATCATACAAACTATAAGAGTATTGTTTATAAATAACAGAAATGTAAACACTGAAAATAACATTGGATTAGTTAACCTCAAAAAATTAAGTCAATAACTTTTACCGATGGCAAAATATATATCAATTATAATGGGATTGCAATAATCAAACGGGGATTCTACAAACATGTTTGGTTTTTGCTATTTTAAATGTAACTAAACTGTATCCTTTGAATAAAGGACCTTTAATAACTAAAGATCTTTGAATAACTATTAAGATTTTTTCTTAACACAGATCCGTGTAGAAACTCTTAATACTTAAATGTTGTTAACTAAGTATAATAGAAAAATTAAAGTATAATGAAAATTAGTAGTAAATAAAATACTTGAGAACACAACTAAAAGTACAACAAATAATTAAACAAATCCTGAGTATAGAATTATTTTTATAATAACAAATTATGCCTCCTTGTTTCTTTCATCATAGTAAATTTGTTTATCGCTTTTGCTTCATCCATATTTATGTCCCGGTGGATGTACAAAATCGTCAGTCCATTAAGCTGACTTTCACCACATTTAGATCTTAGATATGTTTTAAGAATTCGGCCACAGCAGTAGGCGAATAGTAGTGTCGGAGTCAGTAATAGATGTGTTGTACTCTGCGGCGAGTGGAAGAAGTGGTCTTTCTGTCACATATGTCATTAATACTATACTTAATACTTATTGTATATTCTAATAATATCTATATCTTTCTAAATAGTTTGAAATAGGGTACAACAAACTAATCAAATACATTTTAGTTTTTACTATTACACAAAAAATGTCAACCATCTTAGTCGCACCTCGCCCCCTTTAATCCGCCCCCGGACAACACCGGGAGCCAAGGTAGTGAAGTCCCCATGAGAGTGCCACTAATACCTCTCATGGCTCTATTAAGTTGGACAACAATAGCTTTAGTATGTGCGTTATTTAGCCATACGGGAGCTCTGTATTTAGTAGCTGAATAAACCAGAGGCAAAGCAGTAGGACTACTAAGGACAAATGGTGTCCAATGTTATATTTGTTTGCTCTTACTTATAGTATTAAGCCTAACTGGTTGATGGCTTTGCTAATGGAACTGGATCGGCGCTCGTAGTACCAACGTCATAAGTAGCATCATTGGTAACGGCACAGTTAATTTAACTTGATTCACTGTCGTTTTTAAAAAAGTTTTTATTGAAACTTGCCTCTTCACAACGAACTGAGCTGAGCTAAATAACTACTGAAACAAACTCAACCCAATTTAATCGCAGTTAGGAATTTACGCTTCATCAAAAACTATCAATGCAGATGAAATGGCATTTAGGTTACCTGCCACAACACTGAGGGGCTCAACCTGATTCTTTTTATAGGCCTACAGCCGCCACCGATCTGCCAACAGGTCAGGTAACATACTGAGCATGCGCTGACAACGTCTCACACATCATTGCCATATCACTACACTATTGTCATGTTTGACAATTAATAATTAATACTTGCAATGGCAATATCAAATAATTAATAATATCAAAGAGGCAAACACAAAACTTTAAGAAAGTAAAATGTAAGTTTCACCTTAAAAAGCATAAGTCGATTTACAGAGACCACCCACTTACTTTTTTAATGTTCACTTGAATTTACTTCATCGAGCATTTTTAATTTGTTTATTATTATTATGATGCCCCTCTATTCCTCTTATATTTGGCGTTGTTTCACAATAGTTAGAGCTCAGCTTGTCAGTCAAATAAATTCTGTAATTAATTACAATAGTGCTCCAGTAATATACCAAGAAGAGGAAGAGGACCAGGAAGAGATTGATAGAGATGATAATAATTCTCATGATAATTTATAATTTTGCATATTGAATTTAAGATTATTTTCAAATGCCATTACTATGACAATCATTTAAATATATGAAAATCGTGCAATATATTATAACATTTTTACTCTTTTTAAACTTAAAAGGTTGAATAGTTAATTGATTGCATGGAAATGGTCTATTAAAATGTATTATGCTGCATTAGTGCATTGAAATATTAAGTTATATAAAGTCGCTATGTTATAATCTTTTTATAGTACTTTTGGGGTGGTTTTAGGGGTAGAAAAATTAAAAGAAATCACTATAATAATTTCAGACGATTGAGCTATCTTTAAATAACTTATTTGGATTTGATTTCAATTTGCTATAAAATTTAATTTGCAGTTTTATAAGTCTTGACAATAAGTTGTGGTTTTCATCCATATAAAATAATAAACACCTATTGAAATGTCATAGACGTTGAAATAGATGTAAAATTAAACTGCATTCAAAATTGTCATGAAAATCTATGAATACCCATAAAATACAGAGGTTATGTACTAAACAGAGGCTGTTCCAGTGGAAGAGTGGACCTATGGTCTAAAATGGGACAGGTAAAATAGGTAAATATTCAAATTCTCCTCCTCCCACTCTGCTCATGTGCTAAAAGTTACTTGCATTCAGTCCTATTCCTCATAGTTTCCAGGATGATATATATCTCATAACACCCCCCCCCCCCCCAAGCAAGACTTACCTATCTAACATATCAGTGGTATACTCAAGTAACAACACAATTCATTTGAAACAATCACCAGAGAGTTAAGAGGAGGTCAATTTCTCACTGGTTAGTGGGATTGTATTCTATTTCTTTATGATGTGAGAAGTCACCATGAAGTATGCAACACCAGGCCCCTCACATCATTCCGTGGACACCCTCTTACTATCAAAAAAAGAAGCTAATTACTATGAGTATATTAATGGCTAGGCTAAAACATATTGAATATATGTTGATGCATTTATATTATTATTATAACAACAACATCCTAAGTTTATCATCGAGATATTGAGAAGCAGAAGATAAAACCTTTACGTAAAAATGAAGTAAGCAAAGCTAATACACGTTTATCAAAAAAATTGAATGAAGGAAAACGTATTAAGTATTTCACAAAAAATGGTCTTACTAATAGCTTACTAAAATCAACTTAAATTGAAAGCTAAAAACCATGTACACATAAAGGTTGCATTGTAGTTACTGAGTTCTAATAATTTATTGAAAGAATCAAAGCTAAATTTTTCTGCCTTTGACCATTGAGAATTTTACAATTACATCACTGAAATCAAGGCTTGATGTAAGACTGTGTTATTGCTAACACTCCAAGTTAATTAAGACGTTCTTGAGTCATTGATGAACGTTGCAATGTTTTCAACACGCTACCCATCTGACTAAATGCTCTTTCTGCAGATGCAACAGAAACTGGTATCTTACAAAAGATTCTTAATGCAATACACACATTTATGAATATTTCAGTCGTAGAGGGCGGGCAGTGTCCTGCTTCTGCACTTACTTGCACTGTCAACAATGTGTCACGTCAGCTTGTGGTGGTTTTGTTGTTTTGTTACTCACAACTGTTGTAGATTCAGACACGATCTGTACGCATCACTTTGCATATCCAACTAACCAATTTATATTACTCTGATGTAATATTTTATTGATACATATAAATCTAGTCCTAGTGATATAATTATTGTTTTCTATCTATGACTTATTAAACTTTTTCTACTTTTTAATTTTTCCCCCATCCTAGCAGGCCCCTTGGCCCACGGGCCCTGTTGCAGTAGCAATGGTGGCATCGGCCACGTGGGGGTCCTGGTATCAAACCGATTTAATTTAAATTCTTAGATTAAAGTACATAACATATATATATATATATGTATAAAAAACATCATTTAGATTTTATTTTATAACAATTATTTATTGAAAATTACTATTTAAAAAAAATTAAAATGTTACTTAATAAAATAACAAGTTGAATAAAATAGCAAATTTAATTTAAGTCTTTATTAGAAACTAGGGTTGTTGTAATCTTTATATAATCTTGTACATTTTATATTATATTTTACTGTTAAAACTATATTAACTTGTATTGTAAAATGTTGGGCTTTATATTTATATATTTTTTTGTTTGCTTGTTGCAATTTTATTTTTATATTCTTCTGCCAAATATTGTCAAACTTATTATACCATTATTCATAAAACATTAACTCCTTATGCCTTTATTATAACTGTAGCCTGGTAGACTAAACTTATGACTTTTGCTGATGCACGTCAAATGTCAATGGCAAATAAACGATTCTTAATCATTGTTACATAAAACTTTTTCAAATAAGTGGAGTGATAACTATTTGAAGTGTTTGTTGGTTTAAAGTAATAATTGATTATTTTCTTTTACAGGTGCTACTGTCAATGGGCTTTTACATTTAGTGATTCCAACTCTGGAACAGAGATTTAATCTCCGTTCTATCAGTTCTGGAATGGTATCTGGAGGATACCACATTGCATCACTTCTTTGTTTGATTCCCGTCACATATTTTGGAGGACGCCCAACTGCCAGCAAACCTACTTGGATAGGTAGCGGAATAATATTGATGGGAATTGGTTCCCTGATATTTGCCTCTCCACATTTCATAACCGATTCACCATATGAAATAGAAGAAAATATCAAAGTAGAGTTGTGTAATGGAAGACAAAGGGATGATTTACACGAGGTACACATATCCAATTACTTGTTTAGTAGTTTATGAAAACATTACTGAATATTTTTATTTGTGAAATATTAATACCTTTGTTTAAGTATATATCTGTGACTATAGGACAGAGATATACAACCAATAATTTACATTTCTTCGTATAGTTAAATTTATTATTAATAATATCAGCAGCATTAAAAGGTCATAGTCTAAACCAAATCAAAATAGTCCCACGACATTTTAGATGGTGTTGCCATATTTTTGCTGAGAACCACCCAACCACTTGTTTCATCTACGACAAATATGCATATGTTCAATACTGTCAATTTGATTGGCATTTCATTTTTAAAAAACAGGAAAATTATATAATTTTAAGCTCCCTTAATAGGTCATGGTAAAATTAATTAACTGTGTTATGTGTTAATACTGTAATTTTTTGGTACAACATTATATTAATGTAAATATTTTCTATTTTGTAGAAAGTACTATGAAATATTTGTAACAAGTTAAATAGTTTATGCAAAAATTCTTATAGTTAAATGAAATTATGCAGTGAAAGCATTCTATTCAACCGTTCATAATACTACGTTAGCACTATGGCGCATCGGAATGGTTTTGACATAAAAGTCTAGGTGATCAAACATATACCATAGATAACATTTAACTCTAGTCACGGTTTGGAACCAACAACAAATTCTCGTGGCCAGAATTACAGTCCTAGTCAGTCCACAATTATTGTGGTGGAAATTATAGGTAATTCTAATATATTTTAATTAGATACCGCTAATTAGTTATTAAATTGGTTTGACTTATTTTATTTATTATAAACAAAATACAATCACATACTAAAGGAAGTGTTAATTTAAATTATATTTAAAGCTCTATCTAAATATACTATAGGCCATATCATTCATCTTAACATATATTTTCCAATTCGTCGCCACTGCCATCACTGCTGTCATTTAGGTTTATCACGATAGGTTCAATAAATTACATTCCTGGAATAATGCTGCTGAAAGTTAGCTTCTTGGAGTTTTTCTACATGACTTACACATTTGGCCCAATCAGCACATGATTATGTTATTTAAGGCTTCTTCAGCGTTTCTCCACGTCAGCCAGTTTAAAGGTATTGTCCCCCTTCACTTGAGGCCAATCAACTGGATTTAGTGGCAACGGTATGAGGGCAAGTGAACCACTTTGCGACTTGTTTGTCAAAGTCATCCAATTGAGTTTTCTACTTTCTCGTTTGTAGCTTTTCCTCAGAGTCAAACTCATATTCTTCATTTCTGTCTACTGACTCTAGGTTTGCTTAGTTCATTGAACGTTTTTTTCACAAATGCCTTGGATGTTAATTTCTTTACTTGTAAAAAGTTTTTATTTTCTTGTTCTTCAGAGTTACCTACCAAATGTTTTATCACCACCCACATTATCAGTTATACTTTTGCTTTGTTTATGGATGTCCTGTTTTCTTTTGTGAGGACATACACTAAGTAGAGGTTGATACCATTCTGGCGATTATTATCAGTTTTCTGTTGATCTATTGCTAATTGTTTTCCAATAAATAGTTTATTTATTGTAGAACATTAATAACAACCAATCATTATAAAACAAATGGCAATAATATTAATAAATAAATATAAAGCAAACATTTAAAATCAATAACTAATAAACATATTTCTTCCACTAAATATACATAACCAAAACTTGTACATTTGTTTATAATGACAATGATGACGTTTGTTTACTGCAACAGTTGTTTAGACAGTTTATTGATCATTTTTAATTAATTTATATCTGACAACATTGCTGGGTGAGAAGTGAGGAGGGGGGTTTCACATGCAACAGCTATCATCACTAGCTGAGACTATTTTGGTGTGGTTTACACTAAATGAAATATTAGTAATATAATAATTTTCAACGAAAAAAAAACAGTTAGCACTCATTTGATTGTAAATTCCAAATGAAGGTATGGTAGGACAGTAAAATAAAATAAAACTAACAATAATAAAAAATTTTTTTAAGTTTAACCAATTATTATTTTAGAATGACGTCTCTACAAACTTCGAGTTGAAATTTGTACAGTTATCTTTGGCCGAAAAAGAAGATTAATAATACAAAATATCTGTATGGATAAATTTTACAATAAATGAGGGAGTTATTCCTGTTTGTGCTCCGTACATGCCGTTCAACATTTGCACAAGGCATGCACTTTGCTACTCGTGGCGACAGTGGCGCGAATTGTAAAACTAAACTCCATCCAGCGCCGACTGGGCCAGTCGGACGAACATCCTTAAAGGAGAGATGATAAGATAAACTCACATCCCCAGTCCTGCACCGAAATACAAAACACAGCTCTCCAACTCACTCTAGACTTAAACCTCATTTCTCCACCCTAGGAAGACTTATACCTTCCCTCCCCCTGCACTTACTTTTGCCTCACCCACCCACCTAAAACTTATTTACACACCTCTCACCCACCCTAGATTCATATGCAAAACTTACTAGCTGTCCACCGGGGACTCTATAAAACATTGTTGTTAGCCAACAGTACATTTTAGAGGAAACTTACTTAACATGCTTTTTTTAGAAATGTTCAAATGGTGAAGAGGTCAGACTATCAACGTATATGTGGCTACTCTTCTTGGGTAACCTGCTCCATGGGGCCGGTGCCAGTCCTCTGTACACACTAGGAGTCACCTACATTGATGAGTCTGTTGTTAAAAGAAAAACAGGCATATACTTAGGTACTTATATCTAAATTGAAATTATTATTACGAATTGTTGTATTTTTTTAATTATAAGTTTTATTGACAAAGGAAAATTTACAAGGACTGCAAGATGATTTAAGATATTAGCTGTTTCTCAGTCAAAGATCATTATTACACATAGTAAAGATTCTTAATCTAACAGTAATGGCATAGCCTACATTTACATTTAGACTATGCATTACTGTTGAATCATGGATCAAAACATGTCAAACCAAAGTAAAATTGAAAATAAAGTACTGTATCTTTTATTCTTATCAGCAATGATAAATTGGACATATCTTGGGATGTCAAATCCCCAAAAAGCTTCAGTGCATTCACCATAAAAATCCACCTCACTTTCACTCCAATTTTGAGTATAATGGATCCTTGAATGTTGGGTGATTTTTTTATTTAACAATTTCAAATGATATTCATATACTTATCATTTTGGTAATACATACACATGCATGTACAGAATATAAAAAGTATGGTAACTTTGCTATAGCTACTAAAACAAAATTTCCCTCTTTACTTTAAGTTATTAGTTGTGCACTTATTATGGCACTTCACAAATTTTGAGCGCATGGATGACACCAACTTTCCTTTTAATGTAGATAAATTTAATGATTACTATCATTTTAGTAAAAAGCGTATAGCCTACTCAGTGAATTATTAAAAAAAATAAATAACAACTGTTTTCATACTCTTTCAGGCATCTACTATGCAACAGCAATAACAGGTGTTGCTCTAGGATATATAGCTGGAGGAAAATTTCTACAATTAAGTGAAGAGTTTTTGACCAGAGAGAGTTTTACGTAGGTATATATTCTATTTTGTTTTTTTATGTGAAACTAAAAGGGTTTTTTTACAATAAATTAATTCTCAATACAATTATACTTAATTATCTTATTTGGATTTGTGTACAGGATTTGCAGTTCTGTTTCAGGCGACATCATGAGAACTCAATCGGAGCATGGTGGCTTGGATTTATGATGTTTGGAAGTCTATGTATGATTGTAGCAATACCAATTTTATTTCTACCAGCCAGGTTGCCAGGTTAGAAATACATTTTTGTTGATTTTTAGTCCTATGATTTTTGGCCCATTGAAATGTACCAAAATATTAATTTAAAGGGAATGAAAGTATTATCAATCTTTTAAATCCTTGTTGCAAGATACCTCCTTGTCATTACAAAACTCAAATAAAATCAACTTTTATTGCAGAAACTTCTGAGCTACCAGTAGAATTACAAACAACAAAATTTAAAATAATAATAAAAACTATACAATTAAAAACATAATACTACATAAAAACAAACAAAAAACAATTTTTAATTAGACTAAACTATATTTACATAAAATTTTCCAGGAATGCCCAATTGTTTTTAATACAAGATTTGTATATCTAAGACTTCTTCTAATTGGTATTGCGTTACTTCAGAACTACACAAATCTTTCAAAACACCTATAACTAAGTAGAAACAAGGAAAATATTCAAATTTACTTATTCTACCTATAATACATAACATTACCATGAATGCAATAATTTAGAATTTTAATTTTTTAACTGACAGGTACTTAGAATTTCCAAAGAAAACTCAGACTTTAGGTTTCTTTGAAATAATTGAATTTTGTGTTTAAGGAATTAAGATTTATTTTAATGATTAGTTCCCAAAACTTGACATTGTTATTTTTGTTATGATGTGTCAAAATTTCAATAATTGTGTTTTCTATGTAAAGATATAAAGGTCATTGGAGTTTGATAGACAAGTTAGAAGCTACAAAGTAGAGAATGTAAGTTGTATCTTATTATTATGATCCTGGTCAATAAACTGGTTCTTTGGTGAACTGTTTGATTAGACGGTTTTACTGACTTAGATCATTTCTAGGTACAAACACACATATAGACTGGTCATTGATCTATTACATCATGTCCAATTTGTGCACTGTTTGTAATATATCTTATTATAATAAAGCTGGATTGGGATCATTCACTCACTGATATAAGTGTTTACCCACTTTGGAGTATCGGAAAATTTTGAAATTTGGACTGAAACCCAAATACCTATAGTTGGGTATCAAACTATAGGTATTTATCTCCTAAATCTCATTATGCCATTATATTTAGGAAAAGACAATGTTTAAAGGCTTTGCCCCCCCCCCCCAATTAAAATATATGCTCAAAACCCAAAATTGGGTAATTTTTAACTAATACACCCAAATTAAAGGCATTCACCTCTTAATTACTATTATATAATCAGATTTTATAAAAGATTATGTTTATGGTCTCCACTGCCCCAAAAACCAAAATTCATGGAATATTGCTTAAGAATACTAGTGAGGTCGTAGGCTAATTTTCCTATGAGGCGACATGCCGAAATCCACAAATGGGACTGTAGCATAGTGTCCTGGTGAGGCCGCAGATCAAACTTTCCTCTGGAGGCCATAGGCAGAGTTCTACAAGCAGGCCTGTAGCAGAGCGCCTTGGCGAGGCCGTAGGCCGAGCTTTCCCAACAAGGCTGCAGGCAGAGTTCTACAAAGGGGCTAACGGTAGAGATCCCAGGCGAGGAGATCATCAGATTTAAAAGCAAATTCATGCCAAAACCAAAATTCATGGTCATACTGGTTAAGAATCCTGGCGGGGCCGTAGGTTGATCTTCCTCGAAATGCCTATATCCAAATATGGGACTGTAGCATAATGTCTTGGTGAAGCCGCAGGCCAAACTTTTTCCCAAGAGGTCAAGTAGACTGTTCCACAAAGGGGCTTGTAGCAGAGCATCTTGGTGAGACCCAGACTGAGCTTCCCTCACGAGCGTAGCAAGTGATGGGGTTAGCACACAAAGTGTGCAGGGGTGTCACCTTGTCTATATACTGTAAAGCTCGATCTAGTGATACAATGACACTAAATGTTGAGGCACTTCCCGGTGTGCTACCTCCAAAAAATGTATACTTGAATTGTAGCTCTTGGTATGAAACCTCCAGGAAAATTCATAAAAGTTTATTTTTTTCACCCAAAAAACAAGAATGCAGCTTTTTTTACCCCAAAACTGCTCCAATGTATTTCTTAAGAGAAAATCGCAAAAAATTCGTTTTTATAACCAACTTGAGAAAAAGCTTGAGTAACATTTTCAAACCTCCACAGTTCAACACCCTTAATAATCCTGCACCTTATATATGAATTTCAGCTTAAAAACTAAACAATTTTGGGTATCTGGGGCCCAAACACTGAAATATTTGAAAACATTAAATTTTTAAAACCGATCTTATCCACTCAAGTGGGGTATCAATTTAAATATATTCTCCTCCTGAATCCAAATATAGCATAAAATTTTGAAAAGGGCAAATATCAAGGGTTATATGCCCCCAAAACAAAACCTCCTAAAATGAGAAAAAGGGTAATACTGAAATAAAACACTAAAGTGGCGTATCAAACAATAGGTATTTATCACATTTTACCATTAATATGTTGAAAGAGATTAGGTTTAAGGACTCTGCCCACCCCCTTCTGCCCCAAATAAAAAATATCCACCAAAACCCAAAATTCAGTAATGTTAAACTAATACACCAAGCGGGATATCGAACTAAAGGTATTCTTCTCTTAAATACTAATTTACCATCAGATTTTAGAAAATTCTATGTTTAGGGCCTCCACTGCCCTAAAAACCAAAATTCATGGTCATACTGGTTTACAAACTTGGCGAGGGAGTAGGCCGATCTTCCTCATTAGTCGACATGCTAAGATCTAAAAATGTGACTGTAGCAGAGTGCCTAGGTGAAGCCGCAGGCCGAGCTCTCCTATGATGCCACAGGCTGAGTTTTAGAAAGGGGCTAAAAGCAGAGTTCCCAGGCGAGGCTGCAGGCTGAGCTTACTTCACAAGCGTAATGAGTGACGGGGTTGGCATGCAAAGCGTGCATAGGTTTCCCACAGTCTATATACTATAAAGCTCGATGTAGACACTGATTCTAAATGTTGAAGCACTTCATGGCGTCCTAACCCCATAAAGTGTTAACTTGAATTGAAGTCTTCGGTCTAAATCATCCAGGAATATTCACAAAAGTTTACCTTTTTCACTCGTAAACAAGATAGTGACCTTTTTTTACCCCAAAACTACCCTAATGTATTTCCCATGGAAAAAATCACATAAAAGTATTATTTATAACCTAACTTGAGAAAAAGCTGGAGTAAAATGTTCAATCCTTCACAGTTTTACACATGAAATAAATGCACACCTTATTTATGAATTTTAGGTTAAAAACATAACAATTTGGAGTATCAGGGCCGCAAAATTAAAATTTTTGAAAATATTAAATTTTTTAAAACTGATCTTATCTACTCAAGTGGGATATCAATTGAAATATATTTTTCTTCTGAATACAAATTTACCATCAGATTTTGTAAAAGCCAAATAACAACGAGTATATGCTCCACCCCCCAAAAAAAAGAAGTGCAACACTAAAATAAAACACCCCAATAGGGTGGCAAACAATAGGAATCAATCACATTATATCATTGTATTTAGGAAGAGATGAAGTTTAAGGGGCCTGCCCCCTCCCAAATTAAAATATGGTTCAAAACCTTAAATTTGGTAATTTAAAACTTATATACCTAAGTGGGCTATCAAATTAAATGTACTAAAGTATTTTCATCTTCATAAAATACTCCTAAGGGGTAGACACTGCCCTTAAAAGATTGTTCCATAAGGTTAATATTGGGTGGATTTTAGTAAATGAATAACAGCTGTTTTATAAATAAATAAACATGTTTATTTTAACTAGAATCTACAGTTTCCGGTGACAACCGCGTCAAGGTACTATCTACAATATTTACAAGATGACCATACGTTTCGCCCATACTGTGATGTGGCATCCTCAGTGGTTTCTCTGAGACTGATGTTTATTTTGTATGTTTGACATTATTTCACCTATTGATGCATTCAGAGTTTACAATTAATTACACTTATATATATATATATCTTCCAGCTGAAAATAAAATCAAATGAAATGAAAGTGATTGAAATAGAATAAGTAATATGATTGGGTGTTCATATTGATAAACATATAGCAACATGTAGAGTGATATACTGTAAATATATTCAATACTATGATTTTACTTAGTACAGTTTAACTACCAATGTTAGTTGTCAAAAGTTACTTGCCGAGGTTTCTACGAGTGCAGCGAGTGAGGTGTACAGGGATGTCCCCTAGTACTTTATATTTTGAGTTAGATTTTATTCCATATAAATTTAAAATTCATACTTTAAAACATCTGAGGCATTCAATATTTTAAAAATATTATGTAAAAGGAAATATACAGAATCAGCAAACTTATTTGAGATATTAAGTGTCTACTGAGCAGAAACAAAGACACATAGAAGAATATAAAACTCAGTAATTCCCTTCACACCTGAGAAAGATGCAATGGATAGAGAAACAATGTCTTATTGTGTTATCGGTACATGTCTATTTGTCTTGTGTAGCAAGCTTATTTTAGTGGTTAAACTACTGTTGCCATATCTCCCAAGTTACATTAATTCCTGATATAATACATTAAAAAATGTATTTTAAATTTGATATATGAATTCATGTGTAAACATTAAAATTTATGTATCTGAAAATAATTGATCTACTTGATGCAAGGTGTAGGTATACAAGATATTATCTTAGATAATTAAATATTCAGACCTTACTAGTTGGTAAGTTTTTTTTATATTTTAGAACTAGCCTAAAAATATTTTTGTTCATAACTATAATTGAGCCTGACAGAAAGTAACCTGCTTGTTATATTAAGCACACAAAGGAGTTTCGGCAGTGGAGGGGCATCGTTCCACCACTTAGCTGCCGTAGATCATAGGCGTGACAATCTACCACCTTCAAAAGTTCAACTTCCACAACAGTGTTTAGTTAAAATAATAACTGTAGTGAACTGTACAAGTTTGTTTAACCCTTTCATGGTTCACTATAACACTTGCTGCAGTTACACTTGTTTTCCTAGTGTTGAAGTATTTATTTAAAAAAAAAATTAATTTTATATAATAAAATTATAATTTACAGTAAAAAGAATATCAAGTAGCACATTTCCTTGTTCAGTATGGTATAGAGAATGAGGAATTAAATATTGCACAGTAAACTGATTTACTATGACATTTGTAAATAAAAAGTTTCATAGACAGCAAAATTAAAAATATAAAAAATTTTCAAAAGTTTGCACCCCCTCTACACATTACATAAACACTTTATCTAAAGTTCCAAATTATAGAGAATTTTCTATTCTTTTAGAATATGTAAGTACATTTATGCATATTATATACATACATATATATATATATATATATATATATATATATATATATATATAAAACCTAAAAATGAACCGGTAAAAATGCCTTTGCAGTGTAGTATGAGCAACTACATTTTGTAAAAAAATTAAAGAAGTGTACAAAGAGAACAAAATAAATCATCTAAAGTGATTAGGAATACATTATACTTTTAGAATAAAATAGATGATAATGTAGATATTCTAAAAGTTAGTAAGAAGGGTCATGTTTTTAATTCTTGGGTATAGTTATCTATTTTTAAAGAAAAATTTACAGTTTGTGATACATTAATGAATGAAATAGTGTTTGATAATGTACTTTCAGCGATTAAAAGAACAGAAATAACAGCCAATGGGGTCACGTGATCATAGGCCTATAAATTAAGTTGTTGAACACCATTTTACATTCTTTTGTGGATCCCTCTGGTCTGAGGAAGGCGAGTGTGGTTCACCGAAATCGTTCAACATAATATTTGTGAATTTGTAATTGTTTTGTAATATATTTGTGCTTATATTGTAATAAATTTGTGTTGTGTGAAATTTACTTGCTATATATATACAGTATATCATAGTTGAAATTATTTCATTATTTTTGAATAAATAACACCCAGTTATCCTTTTAAATTAATTTTACCATAAAGTATAACTGTAAATATTGATTTTGACATTATTTAAGATTTCTTATGATTTTATAAAAACTATGGAAACACCCTCATTCGTGTCATACTATGAAAATAAAGGCAATTTAACACTACTAACGAAACATGATTTCTATAACGTTAAACGAAACATACGGTAAATTTGACCGTGAGCTGAAGAAACATACGGTCTTTTTGACCGTGAGTGGTAAATTATGTAAATCAATAAAATAACACATTTTTTACAAAATTACTTTATTGAATACACGTTTAAACATTATAAACAAACGTTTTAATAATAATAAAACAACATATATCCCTTTTTTACCAAAAGTAAATAAAAAATACTTTCAAGTGTATAAGAAATAGCCTACATAGAATTTCTTTCACTACACAAAGTTCACACTACAGTTTTTCGTTTGTGTGATTGACTATCTTCGTTATTATGTCTTCATCGAAGAATAGCGTCCAAACGTCTCTTGTATTTGGGTTGTTGCCTAACTCTCTTGCTTGCCCTATTATGCCTGGCAACCCACTTCTTATAATGTTTCGGCTAGGTGTACGAACATTTCTTGGTGGAGGGTTTGAAGCCCAGGCGTTTGGAGGTCCATATTCTTTCTTGTTTAGCCGCTCCAAGAAATACTCTAGTAGCGGACTATAAGCCGCCATGATATTTGGTATAATTCTTTCTAAATGCTCTTCTTCTAACATCAGTTCATCTCCATCTGACCTTCCATTATTATCGTACATGTTGTTATTATCATTTTCCCTGTTTACAAAACGTTCACCTCTTGGTTCAGGAATGTCTGAATCATCCGAATCGGGTTCTTCATCCGACACTACATAATCGGGATCGGCATCAGAGTCATCTACCAGATCATCCGATAATTCACCCTCTGTTTCACATTCAGCACTCTCAGATGCCAATAAACCTCGAATGTGATCGCTAAAATCGGGATCAGTTATTGCGATACGTTTACTTGAACTAGGCTTATCCATTTCAAAAATGAAAATTAATAAAGTTTCAAGAAATTTACTAAAAAGTGTAACAACAATTTTTTACTCACACATTCGATTACATCACAAAACGAAACACGCGGTATAATTGACTGGTGCGAAAATTACGTTAACCGAAAGATACGGTCATTCTGACCGTTCCGATTTCACAAAAACGTATTGTTCACTCAACTCCTTCACTGAAACTGAAGAATGTCGGGATGGATGGTGAGGGATGGTGGAGAGGGTAAGGTATGTGGAGGGTGGAGCGCCAAGGTCAAGCAGTTATACCAACTCTGTAAAGTAAAATTTCCCCGTCGGTCAAAATGACCGATGTTTCGTTGTAAGTGTTAACATGACTTTCTCTCCCTCCCCATTTAACTTACAGTGATTTTTTTAAATCTAACAGTACCATTAATAATAACCCCCTTCCATGAGGTCAATGCTTACTGCCAGGCTAATACAAGTTTATCTAAGTCTTGAAGAAAGCTTGTATAGACAGCTGAAGGATGGTCTGTAACTGGGGTCTGTACTTACCCCAATTTAGTTCTACATGTATACCAATAACAAAGTCTAGAACATTTATATATGCAGATTATATTGCTTTAGCTTACCAACACAATGACTTCACAGCTACTGAAAAACACTCACAAGTGACCTTGCAGACTTGCAGAAGAATATTTTAGAACCTGGAAGCTAAATACTAACCCATCAAAAACCGAAGTAGCCAGCTTCCACCTAAGCAACCGACTGGCTAATTGAAAATGGTCCACATCATAATGATCTACAGTACCTGGGTGTAACGTTAGATTGATCGCTGACATTTAAAAGCCATCTTCAGAAAAACAGCAGCTAAATTTAAAACTAGGGAAAAGGTATTACAGGAACAACTTGGGGAGTCAACGCACACGTCCTACGTACAACCGCTTTGTTACTGGTCTATTCAGCTGCTGAATACAGTGCTCTCGTATGGCTAAATAGCCTTCTCACTAAAGTGATTAATGTTCAACTTAATAGGGTCATGAGAACTATTAGTGGCACTCTCATGGCAACTCCACTTCCTTGGCTTTCGGTACTGTGCAATATAGCTTCTCCAGAGATAAGTCGTCAGGAGACACTCAATAAGATCTTGAACGCCCCGCATCTTCCCATTACACAGGATCTACCACGTCAGAATGGTGGCTTAAAATCTCGAAACTCACCTCTACCTACTGCTTTCCAGTTGAGCAGATCAAATTTCTTGCCCAATACCAGCTGGGCCATAGCGTGGAACAGTTTTTATGGGCGAAATAAGTTCCGTCAATACCTGAAGGTGGGTTGAATCCCCCTCGTAGGGAGTAGACACTGTTGAATCGGTTCTGAACTGGCGTGGGAAGATATAACTACTGGAAGTATAAATGGGGATTTACACTAGATCAGTCATGTGATTGCTGGAAGTCTATCTAAACAATGGATAATATAGTTACAGAGTGCCTCCTGTACTATTTTACGGAGGAATTAGCCAGCATAAACAGAATCAGTGAGACAAGTCTGAAATGGCTCGATGGATTGGACTTAGCTTTGTGACAGGAGATCACTTCACATTACACAAATGTCATATTCTTATTAATGAAATGACAATATTAAAATGACTATTGGATCTTGATCCAAATATACATCACAGCTTTTAAAATGAACAAATAGTAGCTGACACAAACCATACGTTTTATATATATATATATATATATATATATATATATATATATATCCCGTTCCATACTACTAATACATAAGTCATTCAATATATAGAAAAACCTCGATAGTATACACTTATTCCAGACAAATCCTTCTGCCCTTACCCGCCCACCCATACAAGTACGGTAGTAGTAGGAATAGAAGGTCTATGGTAGGAGTAACATGCTCATCCTTGCATATTTGGTAGCATTAATCCACCAAACAGCCCATTCACAAACAGTAGTATTAACCCACTCAATCACTCATTAATGTATTGACAATTTGTGGACTATGGGAGGTGTCAAAATGTCGAACTCTAAGATGCAATGATTGTTTAGAAAGTGATTTTAGTGTATTTTCTCGATGAATTGTTAAAAATTTAATGAAACAAACATAAGCTATATATTAATATAACGATGTATGTGCTACTGAATTGGAGGGGGTTACACTCCAAAGTTATTTTCGTATGGGCAAAACATTACTTATAAAGTATACAGTACCTTAATATAAAAAAAATGTAATTTTGAACTGTTATCTTCTTTGACTAATTCACTAATACTTAATCGGTCACAATGGATCAATCTAATGCAAGCAGCTGAAATTACTGTGCCATTTTGAAAATTGTAAATTTATCCGAGCCCCCTTCCTAACTGGCTATCCCCTCTCTTCTCACAACCTACCAGTCTGTGTATAGACCTTTTAGAGTAAACAAACCACCGAGTAAACAAACCCTAGAGTAAACAACAAACCTAGAGTAGAGTAAACAAACCTTAGATGATTGTATCAGTTTGATACATTGCAACCAATTTCGTCTGTTTTTGTATACCGTTTTTGTATAGTTATTTATGCACGTATATTTTGTTGTATATATTTTAACACAAATAAAACCTCATATTATAAAATGTAAATCTTTTTTATATTTATGTATATATGAAGTGTGTATTAAAATCAATCAGACACTATTTTTCTTTCCCTCTCCCAACTTAACCGTTCTTGTTTTATACCAAACATGGGCTCCATCATATTAAGATTAATATGAGGGGCAAAAGGAGTCTAGCAAACATGATAGCTAACATTGTAAACCAGGATTCCACCCCAAACTCTTTCCCTAATCATGACCAGATGGCTTGTCCTTCAAAACACCTTGCGAAGAGTACCCCCGCCCCCCAGTTACTCTGACTCCTCTTGCATCTTTTCAAGATCTGCGGACGCAAACCAGAGCAATTCAATCAATAAAATTAACGGTCCTCATCCCTCCTTTCACCCTTCTCCTAAAGCTTCCCAGCCTAACTATATACCAGCTCATGGTCGTGTTTTTTACAATAAGAATGTTTTAGACTTGGTCCAAAAATAGTACGGAGTTCCGTGGATGGGTCTGGAAAAAATGCGGTCAATAAGTACCAAAGTTATTTAAAGATTGCTCACCAGAACATAAGAGGTCTTGAGTCAAAGTTAGAGCCTTTCCAAATATTCATTGAGGACCAGAACCAAATATTTTGTGCATATCAGAGCACAACCTATGATTGCATGAATTCAATGTACTGAAGATAAATGGATTTAATAATGTAGCAGGTTACTGCCGCTCAAGTATGAAAAAAGGTGGAATTTCTATTTTTATGAAGGAATGCATAGAGTACAGGGTCCTGAACGTCTCTGAATTTTGTATTGAGGGTGTGATTGAGCTAGCAGCTGCCAAGGTAAAGCTTGTGGATGGAGATCTGCTCTGTATAGCTGTTTACCGGCCTCCCAACAACCAACACAATTTTTTTTTGATTTTCTGTCTAACTGCTTGTGCTGATTTAATCCAGGTTGTTGGAGAATTGTAGTTAAAGGTTATTTTAACATCGATCTGTCAGCTGATTCATTCACAGCTTATAAATTTGAGGCTATTATGGCTTCCTTCGGACTGATAAACACAGTTACATCATTTACTAGAGAATGTAATGTCTCAAAAACTCTCATTAATCACGTGTTCACGGATGGTGGTCAAGTTGATACTACAGTAGTGGTCTCAGCTTTATCCGACCATCATGCTCAGACAGCAGTAATAAGACATCAAACTAATATTGACAATATGGATCAATTCAGGGTTACTCGTCCTATATCAGCCAGCAACAAGCATGTGTTTAGGATAAGTAAAGTCTCTAAGTAAGGACTAAGTAAAAGTCACGAGGATTGGAAAGAAGTGTACTTAGATATAAATATTGATGACAAATATGCAATTTTCCAAAACAGTTTAAGATACATTTTTGAAATATCTTTTCCTGAAAAAAAATATTGAACTAAAACAAACAAGCAAAATAACAAATAAAATTAAACTGAGCCCTGAAATCCAAAACCTTAGGCTACTAGTACAAGAACTTTACGTTAGTACTAAAGACCTCGATTCTACTCACTTAATGAGGCAATATTACTTGAAGGTAAAAAATACCTACAGAAACCTCATAAGAGATAGCAAATCAGAGAATATCTTACGCAAAATTAATGCATCTGAGAATCGAACGAGGACAATATAGCAAGTGATTAATGATAACAAATCAGGAAAATCACAAACACATAAACTGCCTGGAATAGTAAAGGATAACGGTGAAGTAATTAAGAAACCAATCTTAATGGCAAACACACTTAATGATTTTTTTGTTAAGTTAGGTGGAATGAAAGATGTTGGGTCAAGGCCTAAAGCTGTGGGTGGTTATGTAGCTGATTCATTCTTTTTTCGCCCAGTGACAGAAAAATAAGTTGAACTTATTGCAAAAGGGCTGACGAGCAAAAAGTCAGCAGCATCAGGCATATCCCTAAAATTCTTAAAGAAACGATTGACTTGCTGTCTATGCCTCTCAGTCACCTCATTAGTTCATCTTTTCAGCAGGGAAAATTCCCGACAGCCCTGAAACTAGCAATTATTAAACCTGTAAAAAAGAATAAAGGTGAAAATTCATGTAATAACTTTAGACCGATTTCAATTCTATCAACAATATCAAAGGTGTTTGAAAAAGCAGTCCTCACCAGACTCTGTGACAAAAGAACAGTGTACTTTTCAAAAATCAGTGAGGTTTTGTAAAAAACAAAACAACAGTACATGCCATGTTCACTCTTACATCTAACATTACTAGATGTCTTGACTCAAAACTGTACAACTTGGGAGTTTTCTTCGATTTGAACAGGGCGTTTGATAACGTAAACCATGACTTGTTGCTGAAGAAATTATCTATGTATGGAATTAGAGGCTTGGCCAAAGAGTGGTTCAGTTGCTACCTAAAAAATTGTAAGCAATATGTGGAAATAACTGCTACGGATAATATTGGTTATATACGTGCTCATCGTTCAGAGGAAAAAGTCATTGCCAGTGGATTGCCACAGGGATCCGTCCTCGGCCCCGTGCTGTTTATTAATGATTTGCCACATAGTATAACCTCAGGCGAGTTATGTCTCTTTGCGGACGACACGTCATTATCTGTATCTGGCTCTAGTATGGAGGATCTGGAGATACGTGGATCCATTGAGGCCAATAATTTGCTCCAATGGTTTGATGGAAACTTACTTTTACTCAATGCAGACAAAACTAAAATTCTTGATTTTCATATAAGTACAAAAAGAGCACAAAATAACATTGGAATAAATATTTTACTGGGTGAAAAACAGATAGGAGCTGCTCGATCAGTAAAATTTCTAGGTCTTCATCTGGATGCTGCACTTAATTTTCATTCTCATGTTGAAGTCATTGCGGTCGGGTTAACTCAGGAATTTTCCTCCTGCGCCGCCTATCTAGGTTTGTCAGAGTGGAGGTAATGCTGTCTGCCTACTACGGTGTAGTTTACTCTCATTTAAACTATGCCGTATCGATTTGGGGAGCCGAAAACTCAAGGACCTTGTTCCTTTTCCGTCTCCAGAAACGTGATCTTAGGGCAATATTTGGTCTCCAAAGACGAAAATCATGCAGGGAAATATTTCGTGTTAATAACTTATTGAAATTTCCCTCGATGTACATATTTTCTTGCTTAATATTTGTCCAGGAGAACCTATTATAATTTTCTAGTCCAATTTCATCTGCCCATAACCACTCTCTCCGAAACAGTACACATTTGAAAGTTCCTCACCACCTCACGTCTTTTTTCAAGAATCACCTTTTTTATAACAGCATTAGATTTTTCAATAAGTTACCTCTTGAACTCAAGTTGGAGTCAAACCTTTCAAAATTCAAAAATAAGTTCAGAGCCATACTCATAGATAGATCTTACTACAGCGTTCATGAATTTCTTGCTGGCGGTTCAATGTAAACAACTCAGCACTTGTTGTGCACATTAGATTTATATTTTTTAGTTTTAAGTTGTAAATAGTATGAAATAGTGTACATTTCATTATACTACTAATATATTTTATTTTGGCTTCTAAGACTTATAAATACTAAGAACTATATATATTGACTTAGTTAATGGAATGTTATATTGTCACTTTAACTAAATAAATGACTTATTGACATAAAATAATTTTGAGTACATAAAACAGTATATAATGTTTGGCAGGCATTCATATTTGGATTTGAACAAAAGTATGATAGTTTCCTTTAAGAATCTTTTATTCAATTATATATAAGCAAGGCTGTAGCCAGAAAAAAATTCTGGAGCGGGTTTGGGTAGTCGACATTGTTGTATTCCTGTGGAGAAAAAAATTTGCAAGCACGTGTGTTTTTAGGTAGTAAAAGAATATAGTTTAATATTGATATATAATATGATTTTATTATTATTATTTACTTCATATATTATTATTATATATTCTATCACATTTCAAGTTCATTAAAATTCAACATTGGGTATGACTATATTAAATAGTTTTATTTTGTAAAAAAAAAAACCAATAACGTTTTAAACATTTGACTAACACGGTTTAATTTTATTGATGTTTGATAAAAAAAAAGTTAACGAGCTTAGGAACTAACAGGATGCATAGAAGAATCACCAAGACTTATACACAATCCCTAAAATATTATATAATGATGTTTAGAAAAGAATGGAACTAGCAAATATAGCATCTTAATTTATTGCTTAATCACTCATACATTTAGGACCAGTGATTAAAATTAGTTTATTACAAGTCAATCTGTTTATAAATGTTAATTATGAAAGATAGTTAAAAATAAAACATAAGTAATGTAGTTTATTTCATAGAAATGAAACGGTATAATAAAATTGTCTCAGGACAATCACCTTTGCAAAAAAATCTCTTTTTATAATGTGTCTACAGTAGAGTACTAAAGAGTAAAGTTATCATAATTTTTTCTGAATTAATTTTAATTTATTGTAATTAGGTATTTATAAGAACACCTGGCTTTTTTTATTTGTATGTATTTTTAAAATTTTTATTAATTAGTAAGTATTGGTAATGTGTGCAGTTTCCAGAACAAGTAGCCCTAATCTGATAACCTCACAGCATCACTGTCACATTCCTCTGGAGTCGTCGGCAAAGCCCTTTTGTGATGGATATAATAATAAGTTCCTTTAAACACACAACTTAACAGTCCTTTAGTTACAATACGGAACTTTTCGTTACCTTTCAAATAGATCAAACATTCATTGGGTGTAAACTACATTGCATTAACCACTGCTTTGTGGTTAAATGCAGTGTTATAAAATACTTGAATTTTTGTATTTAACTGAAATAGTTTTATTCATACTAATCATATGAAACTTTTTTCAATCTCCATGCACACAGATCATTTTTTACCGCTCGTAAACCACAGAAGTTCTGTTCGATTGAACGCTGAAGAATGCATTTAATTCTGTTGATAACCCATAAATATTAACTTTCATGAATAATATGGTTTGTGAGTTACAGTGATAATGATAACGACGTATCATTATCTTTGATTCGATATAGTTTTCTAAGCTACCACAAATGCCTAAAATAAATATAGACGTTTATTTATTTTCTATGTTCATCAAATCATATTTTTTTAAAATTATGACAGGTTTCATATAATGTATGATAATATGTCATGTATTGGTTTTAAAAGTTCATATTTTTCAATTCAAATATTAAAGAGTTTTTTTTATGTTATAAAGAAGCGATATGTCATTACTTTCTTCAGTTATACACAACATCTACTAAAATATTTTATAATACTATTTCTGTTTTACATTTACTGTAACATTGCTTCAATAATTTAAGTCCAAATTTGTCATAAACATAAACACTTTCTATGCATGGGAATAATTCTATAGTAATTTAGGAGAAAGTTAAGCAAGTACTCATGTTAATAAAACATTTAAAAATCCTAAAGATTATTTTGACAGATAAATAATAATCATAAAGTTCACAACAGCTATTATCATATTTTGTTGCTTCATTCGGAAATATAGCCTATTTATGTAAATGAAAGAAAAATAATAACTACATTGCAAATAACAAATGGTGAGTAGATGACCCTGTTCTCTTTCCTTGTTAAATTTCATGTACCTTATGAAGGAGATTTTTTCTTCTAATCTTGTGTCATTGACAAATTTGTGTAACTAGAAGGTACTGTATATTCATAGTAGGCCCACACAAATATAAACTTAAAATAAATAACCAAATCCTGGAACAAAATGGTCTATATAACAGTGCCTGAAACCGACATTCTTGGAGGAAAAAACAAAATAGCCTAAGGTTCATGAGTCATCCCGGCGGTAGTGGCAGTTTTGAGAGTTTTGATGCTGTATAACAAAAATTATATTAGCGGCAGTGGGATATTTGCGTGCCTGTGATAACTGGCTTGGCGGTACGCACCATGCACCACACCTGCGTGTAGTATTATTATTCTCTTTCCCAGATTAAAGAGTGCTATAGCTTCACTACAGGAAACTAGTGAGAATATCTCTCTATATATAATCAGAATACCAAATATATTGCACATTTCTTTCACTTTGTAGGACTGTTTTGTTTCTAACAAGACATTATATTTTTTCCTGACATTTCGGAGGGTGGGTGTTTTGACTACTCCGCTGGTTACAGCCTTTTATATAAGTGAAAGTGATGACCAAAATTTTTTCATCCAGTGAGTTTTATTTTTCCTAATTTAGTTAGAGAACCTACAGCTCCTTGATTTAAATTGATGATTCAAAGCTACCCTCTTAAAGTTCTTTATTATATAAGGTAAAAAGCATACAACAAGCACTAAGCTGGTTCATTATAAAATGATATAAATCTCTTTTAGAGGTTTTTTATGTATGAAAAATAAACTTGGTTGTAATTAATTTCAGATTGGCGGTTAATAAAATCTACAAAGGTATCAGAAACTGCCATAGGACGTCAGCACACAGAAGCTTACCATAGCAAACTTAGTGAGATTCCTTCAGCCATATGTGAATTGTTGAGGAACTCAAATTTTATTCTTCTGAATTTTGCTGGATGCTGCGAAGGGCTGGTTTTCAGTGGATCTGGAGCTTTTATACCTAAAATAATACAAGTCCAGTTCCACCTGTCAGACACTACTACTTCCTTGGTTATGGGTATGTTTAGTTTTAATTTTCAAATTAACTGGTTCAATTTTCAATTATTTGGATAGTTTGACTCTAAGAAAATTCCAAATTTAACTAATAAAAGAGTTGGTAAATATTCAGGCAAATATTTATAATCATCATTTTAAGCATGAATTGCTTTAATGTTAGCAAGACTAGATGATAACTGCGCTTCTCTACAAGATAAGAAATGTTAAGTTATTTGGTCAAAATAGTTGATTGATTAAAAGGAAAGTGAAGTTTAATGATCAGAGATGTAAAAGAACAAAGAGTTCAGCCTGCCTAAATCTGAGCAGTTAAACATAGTCAGCTAAAAATTGCCACAACAGATATTTCTAGAGCTCAAAACAAAACAGAAATGATGCCAGAGCAACATCTATAATAATAATATGCTCATAAAAATTACATGTTAATTCTGGAAACCATACAGGCAGAATTTAGAGGTGAGTTCGAAAGATAAAATACAATATGGCCTTCTCCCTATTATGTGTAACGAACAAAATAATTACAGTTGTACCGGAAGACAGTGCTTCGCTCAGTTGAATTTTGCAAACTTAAGAGGTAGCTTCCATATCTTCCAGAGGATCCTGAGGATCAATTGTTGTTGCTCTACCTTGTAGGTTATTAATAAATTTGTTTGTAGGTCTTCCCCGTTTACCTGTAGCCCCTTAGTTGAACATGGCCTGCGGCCTCGTGGGGAAAAGTTCCTCACCAAGACATTCTGTTACAGCCCCATTTGAGGATCTTGGTATGTCGCTTCGTGAGGAAGATCGGTCTACGGCCTTGCCAGGATTCTTAATCAGTATGACCATTAATTTTGGTTTTTGAGGCAGTGGAGCCTACAAACATAGTTTTTTCTAAAATGTGATGGTATATTAGTAATTAAGAGATGAATATGTTTAATTTGATACCCCACATGGGCGTACTAGTTTAACATTACCCAATTTTGGGTTTTTGAGTATATTTATGGGAGGGGGGGCAGAGCCCTTAAATATGGTCTCTTCCAAAATGTAATGGTATAATGTGATTTAAGAAATAAATACATATAGTTTGATACCCCACTTTCTGCTAGAAGTCGATAATGGTTCCATATTGTTTTTTTCTGCTTGAAGTCGATATGACAGGATGTCTAGGAATCTCTGAGGCAGAAATCAAAATTTTCCCAGGTTTGAGACCGGTACCAATCGATTTCTCATGGTCAAAAACTCATAAAAAATTTAAAATCCTTGGAGGCAAAAAAAAATGTTGTCCAGATGTGGCTTGTTTTAGATAATAAGATATCAATAGCAATAATATTTTCCCCATGTAAAACAAACAAATTCTTCAAAAGTTGCACCATACCAGATACTATAGCAGCCACAATTTTCTTCCTATAAGTTGTATACTAATTTCAACTATCCTCAAAAATTCTCAGCAGCATTTAAAGGTCGTTACTCAAAAGGGTTTCATAAAATTGGTTCTATACTATGAGTACAATCAATCAATCAATAAAACTACATTTTCCTCAAGAAAAGTAATGGTGTCAATCACATAGAATGTTATAATACAATATATATAAATAAGTATATATTACAATATAGTATAAGAAAAAGAAATAAGTCAGAGGTGTGTCTCTGGCAAGTGTGTAAATTCTTGAACAGAGTACATGGGTTGATCCATTAGCCCAGTCTTTGTTTTAGGGCAGCTCCTGTCAGTGCAATGTCATCCGGCAGAAGTTTCTAGAGTTTTGCCCAGATGTTCTGTGTTGTGAAAGAGGGATTCTTGATGTTTACCTGGTGTTGTAGCTGTGGTTTTGGTTTCCTTGAGAAGGCCATTTTTATCAAACAAAACCAGAAGTACCACTTCTTGAATGTAGATAGCAATTTACGGTCTTAATTTTTAGCTACCTAAACACTAATTAACAGAGGTGCCCCCCTCCATATCACAATCTCATACTTAAGGTGGGTTTCCAGAATCAATGGTTTGCAGTTGGGAATGGTATGCTACCTTGAATACATAATTTAAGATAAAGTTCATTTCGGATTCTCTAGTGTACAGTGTACACTATTCTAATTAATGCAAGAGACAAAACTTTCATTTTATTATATTAAACATATTGATATTTTTTAAAAGCAAAATACTAAACAAATGCAAACATACAGTATGTTAATCTTGAATTATATTTTTAACTGGTATTTTTTATAACTAAACTTTAAATTTTCTTGTTTTAACACAGGAAGATGCTATTTACATTATAATGAGTTATTTTGCTATTGCCAATGCTATGATGCGATATCCTTGTGTTATTGCAGTGTCAGTTCTGGTGAACCAGCTGAAAGTAGTTTAAATAATGTGTTTTGACAAGGTCAGCTTGTAATGATACTATAAAATAAGACTATTTTAAATTTATATTTTCTAGGTATCATCACTGTTCCAAGTGCAATTTTGGGAACATTGGTTGGAGGAACAATATTAAAAAAGTTTGATCTAGGATTTGATGGAAAACTGAAGCTTTGCATGGCAATGGTGTCTTTGTCCGCGCTTTGCTCTACTTGCTTTCTCATTACATGTCCAGAACAAAAATTAACGGGACTAAATATTCCTTATTACTCTGACAGGTACGATTGCTAATTAATTCAATTTACTTTGTGCAGAAGGTAAAAATGTGTTTGTGTTCATAAAATAAAGCTAGGGTTACATTACAATAAATCATACAATACTAACTTGTGTCACTATCATTATATTTGATTTTATGCTCCCATTATGAAACATTTCAAAAGTCTATTCAACCATAAAAAAACATAAATTGTCTGTTAAAATCCTCAAAAGGTTGCTTTAACCTTTTTGTTGCCAACATTATATTTTGTAGGATGTCTCAGAATGTGCAAAAGGTGACAACATCCTATTTTGCAGAAAATTTGACGATGTACAAAAATTGCCAGCATCTTATTTTGTAGGATGTTTCATAAAAACTCTAAATATAATAAAAAAATTAACATATTGGACTATATTTGACATCAGTCTACTGCTAAATAAACATTCTTTCATATTATATACCACTTATTACTTAAAACAGAAATTCATGGCTGATTTCTAGAATTCTAGATTTCAGAATTCAGTCATAGTTTTAATGTCAGATTAATACTATGACTGAGTAGGCAGTCAGCTGATACACAGTGCATGCTGTTATATGACTGAGTAGGCAGTCAGCTGATACACAGTGCATGCTGTTATATGACTGAGTAGGCAGTCAGCTGATACACAGTGCATGCTGTTATATGACTGAGTAGGCAGTCAGCTGATACACAGTGCATGCTGTTATATGACTGAGTAGGCAGTCAGCTGATACACAGTGCATGCTGTTATATGACTGAGTAGGCGGTCAGCTGATACACAGTGCATGCTGTTATATGACTGAGTAGGCGGTCAGCTGATACACAGTGCATGCTGTTATATGACTGAGTAGGCAGTCAGCTGATACACAGTGCATGCTGTTATATGACTGAGTAGGCAGTCAGCTGATACACAGTGCATGCTGTTATATGACTGAGTAGGCAGTCAGCTGATACACAGTGCATGCTGTTATATGACTGAGTAGGCGGTCAGCTGATACACAGTGCATGCTGTTATATGACTGAGTAGGCGGTCAGCTGATACACAGTGCATGCTGTTATATGACTGAGTAGGCAGTCAGCTGATACACAGTGCATGCTGTTACATGACTGAGTAGGCAGTCAGCTGATACACAGTGCATGCTGTTATATGACTGAGTAGGCAGTCAGCTGATACACAGTGCATGCTGTTATATGACTGAGTAGGCGGTCAGCTGATACACAGTGCATGCTGTTATATGACTGAGTAGGCGGTCAGCTGATACACAGTGCATGCTGTTACATGACTGAGTAGGCAGTCAGCTGATACACAGTGCATGCTGTTATATGACTGAGTAGGCAGTCAGCTGATACACAGTGCATGCTGTTATAAGTTATTCTACTGATTGTTATTTTCTTATTGAGTTGTTTACTGCTTAGCTTAGCTTGTTACCTAATATAATTTTGATTAATTTTTATGCCTTTAGGTATCGTTGGTAATTTTTTAATTGTATTATGTATCCCTCAAGGTCACTTATAAGTGAGAACGCAAAGAAGAGTAGGTGCAGGATGCGTTGTTTAAAAGAACATTTTAAAATTTTATTATTTGTGAAAGTATTAGTATGAAATGTTGTTTCTGTGTACTTAAATTAATTATTGTGTATACAAAAATAATTGTGATTCTGAGAGAAATATTTTTTTCTATTAGTACAGTGCAAACTTTAAAAATATTTTGAAGAAAAATGTTTTTTGCAAGTAATTATTTTATAATTTTTTTCATTTAAGATAGAATTTTTTCTCATTTAGTTCTTTGTTCTACATTTTGCTACAGTTAAAGTGGAAAAATAATCATTACATTAAGTACTCCAATAAACTTGTTACAGATTTTTAAAAAATGCTTACAAGATCATCCAAAATAGTCTGACACATTTGGGTCCCCACAAAATAGGGTGACACATTAGATCTAAAGAGATGTTAGCTCTTTAGACCTAACAATCATTAACAATCAGTGAAAAATGATATTATGTAAATTACAATAAATTGATAAATCAGAGTTTTTTCTAAGATACATTGATGAAACTATAGAATCATAAAATTAACTACCTGTTCAATTTAAAAATTCGACTCACGGGGAGAGAGCAATATTTATAACTAACTTTCTTCTTATTATTAATTTTTTAATATCAACTAGGTAGCGTATTTTATTTTATTTTTCCTTAGAATTAAATGAGGTTTAAAAAATATAAAACAAAGACGTTAGGTACTCTCTAGTGAGAATTTACTATTACAGTATACTCTTTTAAAACTCCAAAGTTTAATAAATCATATAAATTATGTAAAAATTAAGTCACCAAGCTGTGATCCTATATAAGCCCAAGGTTTGCATGCAGGTTGCAGATACAAATTCTATATTGCTTAAGTTCAATTTATTCAACCGGTAATTCAAATCAATTAAAACCGGTAATAAAACTCAAAATAAATTTGTGCATATATTTTCTGAGGGCAGCTATGATGTAAGATGGTCTTGAATATTCACTGAGCCACTTTTTCCTCTAGTACTAATAGATACGACAACTAAAATTTATTTTCAATTTTTCATGGAGAATATTATAGGTGTACAGCCCCAACATGACACCACTTTACCTTCAACTCCTCTGATGTCACCCCACCCAACTAACATTATTTCTACTCTACGACTCATTTTGTTCAGCATTTTTTCAGGCAGTAAACTCACATTACATCATTGATTTAAAAAAAATCAAAATGGATTTAACTATGTTTGAATCTTAAAACATCTATATTCCTTACAGTATATTGATTTTAATACACTTATATAAATTTTATTGAACAACCGAAATTGAACAGTATAACAATAGATTATTGCTAGAATTACAATAATTTAAAATGAATAATCAAGCTGAAATTTAAAGAAATTAAAGTTTTTATATGTATTTTTTTTTTATTGTTAGAGAAGAAATTAAACTTGAAGATCCCTGTAATGAAATCTGTGGATGTTCAGAGAGGGATTTTAAGCCAGTTTGTGGAGTGAATAAATACACATACTTTTCACCTTGTTACGCAGGATGCTATGAAGGCTTCTTAGATTCAGTATCAAGGCTGACAGTGAGTTTATTAATACATTTAGTAAATGAATCAATAAAAGGCATTATGGTATTATGAGTAAGATAATACCATAATGTAAGGTGTGACTAGTTTTGCTGTTTTATCAGAATTTACAAAATGACAATATTAAATTGTTTCGATATATATATATTCTAGGGACACCCCTGCACACTTTGCGTGCCAACCCCGCACTCGCTATACTCGTTACACCTTGTCTTGTGACTTTTGACTACAAATAATAGTAGGTATAACGTAAAATCACAAAATTAAATTTATTTACAATATCTCACTCACATTACTTGAGTAGCTACCTATTTATTAGTATAAACACTATTGATATTACTTAGCCTATTTCAAACGTCTTCACTTGGGTTTGTCCAACAATTGAAGATTAATAAAATAACTGCTTTAGATTACCATTGAAACCTTTAAGTCCCGTAGAGAGGAGCCTTACAATATAATGTGAATAACACCATGCTTACAACCTTACCTGGTGACCTGGTTTCAAGGTTCCTATACAAGAGGTTGTCTCATACAAGTACGCATCCATATCGCGCAGGTAGCAATTACATCATAGGGAGGGTTCAGCTGTGTTTTTTGTATCTTCACTGCTGTAAACAAAACAAAACGCAACAATCTAAAACATCTGATATTCATACTCAATGACAGTACAGTCTGTGTTGTTTATTTATTTGATGTAAGTAACTGATTTTAATATTGATATAACTTAGTTTTTACTAAGTAAGTATAACTCAGCAACACATGAAAAAAGATAATTTGCTGCTCTAAATTAATATTAAAATAACATAAATTTATATAATTCTAAAATCTTAAGAACCAATTCAGTAATAGTTTTTAGTATGTAGTTTTAAATGTTCAGCCAGCACGCTGTGTTGAAGGCACAGAGTAAATAATGTGGTTGTATAGGAACCATATGAGTTCCATGTGGAGTAACCATATGAGAATGAAACAACATATTGTATAGAAACCTTAACCTGGTTTAAGATTATGATAGATATAACCTCCTCAATATTATAAACACCATTGTTTACATTCCAACAGCTGTTCAAAACTTTTTGGAAATCATTATTTACATTAGAACAGGTGTTACTTTTCGATTCATTTAAATCTCTCTCCATGTTGTTCTTAAGGCCGAAAAATGTCCTTTGAGGGCTTCCCATATCTTTCAGGCCAAAAATATGGAAGAATTAAGACCTTATTGCACAACTACAAACAGGGGCAAATTTGTTTACACCTCAACCGCTTAAACTGGTCAAAAACAACGGAGGAATTGCGTTGACAACAATCGGCTCCACATATTATATACAAGGATATATTATATATACGAGATTAGGTAAAGATTAAAACTATAGTCTGAAGTGTATTCTCAATATAGTCTGTAGGACCACGGTCATCCCTAGTATTAATGGCGCCCGGGGCAAAAGAGGTCTTGGTGCCCCTCTCTCTCTTCGCACCAAAAACATTGAATGTTGTGTAACCTGAGTTATTTCGGAATGAATCACTGATAGTTAAGAAATAAGTTTCCATTAATGGTTTTTAGGGTGTATTACACATGAGTACATGCTCGTGAGCATGCTGGTGGGCAAGCTTGTGGCCTCTGCATTACAAACAATATTACAGACAGGCAGCAGCAGTCTGCAAGAAGTATCTACTCTTAGTTTACCGTAATTCTGGCCTCTGTCTAGACATGCTCTATGAAGAGATTGATTGCTATTTAATTCCTCATTGGCTGTGAAGATTATTGTTTATATTATTTTTACAGGATTTTCTTTAACCACTTCATATCAGTTTTCGCAGCTTATTCACAAAAAATCAGCCCGAGGCGACCGATCCTCTCGCTCCCCCTTTGGACGGCCCTGTATAAGACCCCCTGAAATAAAATCTATACAACTAACACTATTTATCAATTTCATACACGTACTGTAAGACTAATATAACCAATAACAATTCCTTTTAAAGCTTTCAACAAGCACCCTCATTACTCGTACATTTAATTATATTTATCTTAATACAGGTATTATTGATATTTGAATTCAAGAAAAATTAAGCGTTCTGCAATTCTATTAAAGTTAAAATAATCATCAAAAGAAATTAAATCTTTTGTTTTTTTTAAATTTTTTTTATGCTACAAAAATAATTTCAAAACATGGCAAAATACAAAAGCATGAGCCTTGACCTAAAACCTATAAAAATGTGGCTCAAGTTTCCTTATTTTACCCTGAGTATATTTTTTAAATAATTTTCTAGCACCATATTATTTATAAAATTAGGTTTAATCCATCTTTAGAAAGAAATATACTAAAACTATATATTTTTCACTTTTTAGTGATGATTTCTCAAGCATTAATATAAAATGGATAGTTTTAAAATCAATTATGTAAAAAAAGATTCTTGTTATTCAGCAATTTATGTGATTGCCTTTTGAGAGTAATTCTTTCTTCATGATGGTTTAGTGTACATAATGGGTGATCTGGACATAGTTTTAAACTTTTTGCTGGTGATAGAGCAACATAAATGTGGCTCGAATGCACAATTTTATTTCCCACACCCAATTAAAGAAAAATAATTTTTAATATTTAAAAAAAATGTTCATATACCCAAAAGTTCGAAATTTCTTAAATTTGTTGATTTAATCCTCAAAATTTAACACTATTATTGTATTATAAACTTAATTCTAAGTAAGAATGAATAGCTTTTCACTATCCTGAGTCTTCATTAAGTAATAGGCCTCATTAAATGGTTTTGAATTGTGAAGTTATATATTTTTAGAACAATGAAAGAAAGGTTTACACACACAATTCTTTTTTAAAAGTGTTAGAGTGTAGCAATTTTTATTAAAACTGATGTAACGTAACCAAAGCTTTCAGAAAATAGGATACAACATTTTATTTGTTACTATTTAATTACAGTTATGTGATTAAAAAAAAAACTGTACTTATGCTAGCCAAAAACAATGGGTTTTACATGCTTTAAACACTACCACTAGGCCTAATAATTTAACTAAACAAATTATAAAATATATTTTAAGACAGTGAATATGATATTTAAATTACTATGCAGGGATATATACAAAATTTATAAATATCTGAGAATCCACGTAATCTAGATATAAAGTGTCACATACTTTGTCATGTTTGGATAAATTATATTTATCTAATTTTGTACTTTATAACGTGCTGTGCTTAAATTTGTCTCATGTTTGTGTGGCTTATTTCTTTTTCTGTTAGTGTTTCTTGGCTCATTTTCACATTAAATAGAGATATTATTGTGCTACGATGAGTCAAGGGGTTTTGGAAAAACTAAATCAAGATTATTTATTTACATAAACAATTGAATACTAGACATGTCAAGTTGTATTCAACTTCCACAACACACACATGTGGAATACTGAAAACCCATACGCAGCAAAATAAATGTTCTTCCAAATAAGATTTAGAATAAAAATTTGGGCAGTCGGGATTGGTGATCGTCTCTTGGGACCTCGAATTATTTCAGGGAAGTTTAATTGGAGTGGTGTATCTGGACAATTTGCATCACAATTTGCCTCAAATGTTAAATGTGATTTACCCTGAGCACAGTTGGAAAATATTGTATCATATTTTCTGAAAGCTTTAGTTTAGCTGCAGTTTAACATCAATTGCTACTCTTTAACATATTTTAAAAATTTTATTAATTTTCTTTTATTTTTCTAAAAACAAAACCTTCACAGTTCTAACCAATTTCATTATTCCTTGTGTGGATTCAGGATGGTTAACAGCTATCAATACTTACTTAAAATTCGATAGAAGTGTTTAAGTTTCAGAGTGTATCAACATATTCTATAAATTTCAAACTTTGGGTATTTTTTTGGAAAAAATTCGAAATAACTTTTTTAGAGGGTGTGAAAGATGTAAAATTTTTAATTAGGCATTTGTGTCACATTTTGTATGTTTCACTATCACCCAACAAAATGTTAAACACTAGGTCCAGACCACCCTGTATATCTTATATAAATGACCATTAGTTAACAAAAATAAATAATATTTATTCGTCTGAAAAATTACTAGTTACTTAATGATCAGAAATAATAATTAATCGCTTTGATTAATAATAATGATAATGAAATGATAAATATCAATTGATCTGTGAATTAAAGAAATTCATTTAACAAAAACTTTAATAACTGTAATAAACAATGCTTCCTAAAGTTAAAGCATGGCCAGAATAACATATTTAAATTACAATAAAGTTATCTGTTAAATAGTAGTTTTAAAGTCAATTACATAAACTTTTATTGTCATTCCACTCCAAATCATTTGCTGAGTAGAGAATGGAGAAATAAAGATAAGATTGGTCTCTTTCGGACATCTCGATCCTTTTCAAAACAAGGCAAGAACTTTCACCAGTGAAGACACCGCTTCCTGATCTTTGTATGCCACTAACCCACTATTTACCTCTTTACCGAGTTATGAATGTAGCATTGTGAATAGGTTTGTTATCGCTGCTAAAACAAAAAATTAAAATTAACCTTCACTCTAAAAAATATTATCCCAGAAAAAGCTCCCTGTAAGTGTGGTAATCTAAAATTGATGGTAGAAAAATTCATCCCAGATAATTATGATGTCACAGCAGCTTATAATAATTTTGAGTCAGTACTGACCCTCAAGGAATATGTTACAGGACCGAAGTTTCAACTGTTTTTTATGGGTACATAAAGTTTATGAATGTTATATATTTCACTTTTTAATTCTTCTAATGATATATTTGTAATGTTTTAATTTTACTAATTACATTATATACAACATCTTACCTAACTTGAAAGTTTGACTACGCATGATATTTTTCATAACATTGAACAGGGCACAAACTTGGTTCCCCTGGACATTGTGCACGTAAATAGAGAGTTTTTTCTCTATACCTTGACTGTGGCATACTCGGCAATGCTTTCTTTTTGTTTCTTTTTATTTTGTGAAGTACTAACCATTGTAATGCAAAGTCTAACATTATAGTGAAAAATAGCTTACAAATTCAACAACACTAATCCCACCACAGAACTATGTGAATACATTTTACATTACACTCATCCAACCACGCTAACACAACGTACGTGCTCTCTCCACCTATACTAACCCACACTGTCCAACAAAGGAACAGTACGTAGTATATGACTATACTGACCCACCAAGATGTATGCATTAATTGGGTCAGTACTGCCCCAGCCAATGTATTAAGCTAAGTCCTCTATTTGGTCTAAATAATGGTGGTTGCCACTAGCACATCACAGTTAATGTAAACTATGAAAATAATTTTTTTATTTATTTCTGTGTTTACTGATATTTTTTGTCTAAGAAAATTGTAAATTTATTTTATAAAATAAAAACAACACAAACTTTGTGGCCAGGCTTGAGAATATATTCCTAGCTATAGGTTTTATAAATAAGACAAAGGCAGGTGTTTACTTTGTATGTAGGCTGTTTTACAAATCGATTTCAATAATTAAATAACCATCCTTATCTCCCTTCCAAAATTCGGTAAAAAAAGTATTAAGTATCGGTTTGATTTTACAGATGTACTTAAACTGCAGTTGTATTGAAGACCAGTTAGACAATGGTATTCAAGCCATTAATAAGCCCTGCCAAGAACCCTGTATTTTTTTGCCAATCTTTCTCATAATGCTGTTCACGTCAGTGTTCTCCACATTTGTTGCTATAATGCCTGCATTGACTGCAACTCTTCGGTAAAGTATTAATAATTAGAAAAAGTATTTTTAAAGAACTCATAATATTAGTTATATTTTATATTTGTGCAGCAAGAATGTAATTGATGAAATTTTATACAATAATTTCTCAAAAAGACACCTCTCTTTGTCAGAAAAGTATCCTTCCATTTTTTTTTCTTATTGATAAAAACTGACCTTATAATAAAACATGAACTTACAAGACATGATTGCCAATACAGTTTAAAACCATTGGAAAAGAGAAAAATAGTGTTTCTTTCCGGTTGGTCCTGAACCTAATAGGACTGTCTTCTGACTCCACTACCTTTTGTTACTGTCCATCTGCCTCTTTTTAATACCAAAATTAAAATGTATATATGTGCAGAAGGCTCAATTACAATGGTAATAATAATTTAACTTTGGAATAATAATAAGTTCTGAAATTCTGGAACATATGGAGTTAACTGCAATGAACGTGAGAAGTTTTACATAAGAGAAATTGTAAAAAAGTGCCAACAAATCCTTTGCAGACCATGCTTTATCCTATAAAAATAAGAAGCCTGAATGATCAAATGAAGTTGGATGTTCTCTCTTTCCTTACCGTCTTCAGTTTTAGGTCATAGTCTCTCTTCTGTGCACAGGTTTCAGATTTGTCTTCGGGTTTGTCTAAGCGGAGCTCTTTCTCTAGTGCTTGGGTGTACTGGTTTCGCAGTTTTGTGCATTCACTGTCCCAGCATTGTTTTCGTTTTCCATTCTTTTTCTGTTTTAGTTTCATATGACAGGTTTCATTCAGTGCTGCTTGTACTATCCTGTGGAAGTGTTCATATGCGTCGTTTAGGTCCTCTGTCATATATACACATTCCCAGTTTTGATTTTGTAGTATTGTTTTAAATTGGTTCGTTGAGCTAGTGGTGAAGTTTCTTCTTTTCTCTTTTAAGGGGAGATGCCTTTCTTTTCTGAGATTTAGTGTGGATAGCTGTGGGGTGTGGTCTGATAGTCCTGATAGGATGACTGAGGTTGATATATGTTGTAGGTCCATGTTTGTATATATCCAGTCTATAGATCTTTGTGTCTGAGGTGTGTTTCTAGTGGGTGGGAGAGTCATTCGGATGAGGTTGAAGGATTTTAGCAGTGCTTCAAACTTTATGTTATCATTGTCGTATTCTTCGAGGTTGGTTATATTGATGTCTCCCATTATCACTATTTTTTTCCTGATGCAGAGGGCATCTCTAAGCTGGTCTGACAGAATGTCTAATGCTTGGTCTAAGTTTGCACTTGGAGGTCTGTAGACTCCTAATACTCGGACCGTTTCTTTTTTCAGTTTTATTTCAAAAAGAGCAGTTTCGCAGATTAGTTTGGATTCTTTGGGGCTTATATTTAGGAGTTTGATGTGGTTTTCTATGCTTTGTTTTGCATAGCCTACAATTCCTCCTTTCTTGTGATTTTTCCTCGCGAAGCCACCTATCTGGGTGTAGCCTTTGATTCATGTATTTTCTAGCTTTTCTTGGGAAAGACCGTGCTCTGTGATAATAATGAGTTCCAGTTGTGAGTCGCTGAAAAAGTGTACCAAGTTGGTAGGTTGGTTTTTTTATTTTCTCGGTTGTTCTTCCTTCTTCTTCTTCTGTATCTTTCTGTCTTCCTCTAAAAAACTTACTGTATGGTCTTGTTTTTCTGATGCTTGACAGGTTGTGCTAATTATTGATTTGGGGGCTCCTGGAGAGGTAGTGTTGGGGTCAGGGTTTGTTGTCATGGTTTACTCTCAGTCGATTAAAATTAACATTACCCATCATAATAGTTTGTCTAATATCTGCCGATATTGAAGAAGGAATTACTAATATGATCTCTATAGCTTGTTTGCAGTTGCCTCCAGGTGGTCGATAGAGGCCAAGTAGATAGAAGGAGCATTTTTTGTATCAATTTGTACCAAGGCTGTCTCACAAACGAGTTCTAGGCATAGGGTTTTTATATCTAACATTTCCACAATGATATATGTCTTTTCCACAGTGCAAATGGAAACCCCTCCTAGTTTGTGTTGTTCTCTGTTAAAATTTGCTTTTAAGTTGTATCCATTTATTTTTGTTAAGAGCAACTTTTTTGAACTTAACCCATGTTCTGTCAGTATTAGTATTGTAGGCTAGAGATTGCTTAAGAGGTGATTAAGTCTTTCAATTTTGATGGTAGACCTCTTACATTCTGAACTAGTTAAAAAAAAAAAAAAAAAAAAAAAAACAACTTAAGTTATTTTATGATTCACATACATGTTGTGAATGTGCCAATGGTACTGATGTGCAGTTATCAGTGGTTAGGTTGGAGTATCATCAGGCCCTTTGGGTTACTTCCCTTCATAAATTTCCAATTATATTGTATAAAATGTCCTTAAACCCACCAAGGCATAAATCTTTACACCACACTTAACAGGGTTATTACTCTAGAAACCTCCAACATCTCATATTTAGGGTGCAGTATGCTCCTTGTGTGTAGTTATCCACAAATTAATTCACTAAGTCCTGTATAGGTAAGAGGCAGTCTAGGTTGTTTCTTGTTGATTTGTTGCCAAACAGTTGCTCTCAGAAGGGTGTGAAATCTCTGCTCACTCATTATAGCTCTGAAGAACTCTGGTGCTGTACCATCTAGGGCCTACATTTCTGAAGTTTGATGTAGGTGATTTGCCTAGCATGTAAAGAACGAAAACATATGCAGACATTCCTTCAATGTTTTTCAAGGGACATCTCTTCTATGAGAATAATTCTCATTCTCTAAGAGTCATTAGTATGTTTTGTTGTAATTTCAATCAATTCATCCAGGAAAAAGATTTTCCAATATTCTTAAACAGATTTACACTTCTTAGCATTTCCTTTCACATCCGGCAATTTAAAAAGAATGCTATGTCTTAATGTTTTTGTTGCAGTTTTATTAGGCTTATGAAAATACCCATCTAGTAACTTGATCTTTACCTACATATCAAGGAGTGTTGACACTCTGTCCAGTCACAAGTACGGGAGCAGATGTAGGGTTTCATTCTTCTCGACTACCTAAAATGTCATCATCGATCAACATAGGTTAATTTCCTTCTCCATCTCTTAGCCCTAATTCAGTGGCGTAGCCAGGACTCGATTTCGGGGGGGGCCTGGACACCGGGGGGTCTGGGGGGTATGGAATACCCCCCAGAAGAAAGGGGGGTCCGGGGGTCCTCCCCCGGAAATTTTACGATTTTTATTGCGCTTAACGCTATTTTAGACCACTTTTCAGCCTTCAGTGTCACAAATATCTTTGTAAATAGTGAAAGTAAAAGATTATGTATTTTTTAGTTTTCCCCTTATGCATATAGAAAATTTGAAACTCAGAAAATTTGCAATAAAAATTGTCTTATTTAAAAGTTACTGTCTGTTGTATATGTATTTAATTTAATAGTTTGGGTTTTCAATTTTAATTTCTTTTTCTTCATTGATTACACAAATAAGTTAAAACACTTGTTGAACTTAAAATATAATAAATAATACAAGATAATTATAAAAGGATAATAATGACTTAGGCCGTTAGAATATTAAACTGTATTGGAAGATAACTGTATTATTATATTAACTAGTGATGGGCCGATTCCAAAATTTCTTGATTCCGATCCCGATTCCAAAATTTGGGACTCGATTCTGTACTCGATTCCGATTCCTTAATAATAAGTACTATTGAGGATGAAATCATAATACTACATTTCAATTCAATAAATATTAAGCACTTTTAATAATAACTGTTACTATAATAGCAAAATTTAATTAGTGAAATCAATTACAAAAGGGGACATTTAAATGACAATAGGCATTTAGTAGGCCTATATAATGAAATCAACTCCAAAATACATAAGATCTAATACTGTACAAATAAAAAATTGGTTAATGAAAATGAACATTTAAATTGACAGTACTTCTTAGCTGGCCTATATAATAAAGAAAGCAAATCAGTAAAAATAATAATAATAATAATAATATGTTTATTGCAGGTCCATACAATTCATTACAATGTAAACCTTCATACATAGAAATGAAACACATTAAACATACATTAATTCATACTACAGCGTACATTTTATTTAACCTTAAATTAATACAAGTTCCAATCAACTACTAAATTTTATTTACTAAACATAATTTAAATAAAATACTAAAACAAAATCTATTGGACATAAAAAGAGCTGAATGCAAAACTAAAACAAACATGTACGAAGGTTATTACAATTCAGAAACAATTTATACTGGGACCTACAACTGCTCCCCTAACAGACTAAATAGTCCAATTACAAGGGTCGCAAAACATTAAATAAAATTATTTCACCAATGTCCGCAATTAATAAAAATGAATCAATGGATATTCTAATTGATTAATTTAAGACGGAGAGTTATTGTATAATGTAAAGGCATATATACGTCGTACAATAACTTATGATTTTCCAAAAGCAAATGACACAGACGAGTCAAGAAGAAGAAAGACAATACACTCAAACATAATAAAAAAACAAACTTATAGGTACAAAATATATAGGTACAAAATATATAAATATATATATATATATAAAATAAATAAATAAAATAACACGTTAGTAAAAAAAAAAAGTGATCAATGTGAGGTCACTCGACCAGCCTCAAGCAGGCTGCTCTGAAAACCGCTGGCTTCATAGCTACATCCAGATAATAAATCTAGCTACATCTAAAATAAATCAGATGTATTTTAACATGTAAGTTTAATTTGACATTACAACAAAAAGTTCTTGAAAACTCAACACTTGATTTTCAAAATTTCTCATAACAGAAGTTTTCGATTCGGTTTCTTGGCCATTTCATCGAGCACTTGATCTGTAGAGAACGGTACTGGATAGTGTATTGACATCAGAGCAAGACCGTTGAGTCGTTCATTCTCCATAGAGTTTCGAAGGTAGGTCTTTATTCTTTTAAGACTTGAAAAGGACCTTTCTACTTCACAAGTCGAAACAGGCAACGTAGCCAACACTTTCAGCAAGTAATTGATGTGAGCATAAAAGTTTATATCACAAGCGTCCAAAATTGTCATGATGGTTTGAGGTCTCTCTGCTTTTGGGATTTTACACCATTTGTGACACCATAAAATGTACTCACTTTCAACAGCACTTTGTGATGCCTTTTCTGTGTAATAGATTTCCAGGGATTTAAGCTTTTTTACCTCGGCAGGGTTAGTATTTTTGGGTGACAAAATGTCAAAAGCTTCTAGGACACGTCTATTTTTGGAGAATCTGTCTTGAAGTCCTTGGATTAAAGCGTCTAGACAGGGTAGAAACACTATTCTGCGATAATATTCTTCGGGAGTGCTGTGAGGTACATTTCCTCTTTTAGTTTGTTTAGCTGCTTGTCGAGGAACTTCAACTTTCGAACTGAAAACCTCTTGCATAGTTTGTTCAGCTTTTGCGAAAAGATCTGAGAACTCTTTGAAAATGTAAACCTCGGGGTCATTTTCCTTTTCTTTCCCATTACGTATGTCATTTAGAAGATCGACAATGTCGTCTGTATACTTCACAGCTGAGGATAACTCAATATCTGTCTTTTGGAGATATCTAGCTAGTGGCAGAGTGTTATTGAACACAAATTCACAAACATACAGGCCCACGACAAATCCTCCCTTTTCTATCGACGAAAGAAGAGTGGAAGCCGAAGAGGATACAGTACGAACACTTGTAGACAATTCCTCCAAACTTTCTACAATGGCAGGGAAAAGCTCAACAAAGTCAGTAATTGCAACTTGTCGTTCAATAAATCTTGTTTGGCATAAACCTGTCAGACGAGTTTTCTTGGATTCAGGTAGAAGACTTGATATTTTATATTTTAGCAAATCATTGGCAAGAGCATTGTTTCTAAAAAGATTCGTTATTTCCCCAACTAAACCCAAGCAGTTTCTTATGATGGGCACGTTCATAGATTGATTCAGGACCAGATTTAGTCTATGAGCGGCGCAATGAACATAAATAGCCTTAGGATACAGCTCCTGAATTCTTTCGTGTACACCACTAATGTGTCCACTAAAAGTGGAACAGCCATCATAACCTTGGCCGATCATTTTGTTCATATTTAGTCCCAAACTGTTGCAAATATCTAAGATAACCTTAGAAATATTTTCTGCTGACAAATCGGTTAAGCTAGTGAAGCACAAAAAATCCTCTCTCATAACTGGCTGAAGGTCGTTGGACAAATATCTGACGCAAAAGGAAAATTGCTCTTTGCCAGAAATGTCCAAAGTTTCATCGCCCAGAATTGAAAAACACTCTGCTTCATTTATCGATGTAACTATGTGTTTCTGGATCAGGTCTCCACATATATTAATAATTTCGTTTTGAATTTCCGGGCTTGTGTAGGATGCATTGCGATGACTTTGTACAAGATGGTTCTGTAAATCTTTGTCTGTATTTGCCTTAAATCTAAGGAGAGCTCGAAACTTACCTTCCTTGTCCACAGGTTTTTCCATGGTCACAGGACCACTGTCCCTGTGACCTCTTAGAGGTATTTCATTTTCACCACAAAATACTATAGTGTCTATTAGTGGTTTTAGGGCAGCCCTATTTTGTTCTTTCTCTTTTTTTCTCTTAGTATCCAGCATTGTCACTACATCATCGTTTTCTCCTTTGGAAATTTTTAAAAAGTGTTCTGCCGCCACACAAGAAAACTTATGATAGTCAGTATTTTGGTGATATGTAAATTTGTCAACAGCATCTTTCCATTTTTTGAAAGGTGCCGTAATCAGAGAGCCTACTTTTTGATTCGACCCTTTACCCACAAAATCTTTGCCAAATGACACACACCACTTACAGTAAGCTCCATCTTTAGCAGCTGAATACGAAAGCCATGACCATCTATTCAGCCAGTTTTTCTGAAACTTAAGTTTTTTATTTTTAAAATCAGTGGTGGGAAAAACGAATTTCTCGTCAGGAACAAAAAGATAGTTTATCGTCCTTTGTTTCAATTTGTATGCTTGATCTGGAGCTAGAACCTTTTCATTTGAAAAAAGAGCATCCGAAACAGATCCTATATCTATAGATATTATGCTTACTGGTATCGTTGTGGTTCCAACAGACGAGTCAGGTAAGATGGCGTTTTCTTCTACAGGAAGAGTAGAACTAACAACAACTGGAGGTGTAACCGGAACTTCGGGAACTTTATCACTTTCATCAGTCTTGGCACACTTTCTGAAAAATGTATCTATTGTTTTCGTTTGTCTCTTCATTTTTAAAACGAACAATAAACTAAACTCTAAACAAACTCTCAATTATTAACACAGAAGAAATGAAGAAAGCACATATCAATGAAACTGAGATGGTCTGAACACTTGTAAAATGGCGACTGGCGACGGCTGTCGGCTGGTAACATGAGACAGGTGCAGTCGGCTCAAGGTCAACTTATCCGACTATTTACGGTTTCGACCGAACCAGCCCGAGCTCTACGTTCTACCGAGTACGGACGAACTCTCCTGAGTCCCGATCTCTCTTCCACAGCCGAGTGCAGATGTCTGCCGTCTATTGGTATCTGATAGGCGGTATTTAGTCCTCGAAGAATTGTATGTTTTATTATTTATTTGTTACTGTGAATTTATTTATTTATGTAGTTTATACTACGTAGTTATACATATGTACAATTGCTTGTAATACATATATTGTACGTGTACATTTTCCTTTTACTTAAGGGGATTCGTCACCCATTTTCAAACAATTTATTTTTTTGCCCATTTACGGGTGCTGGATCCCCTTAAATAAGATAATCTGCCTTTTCCCTTAAATTTCGGGGGGGGTCCGGACCCCCAGGACCCCCCCCTTGGCTACGCCACTGCCCTAATTTGTTCTGCATCAGTAAAATTTTCAAGGTGTTCAGAAGGATCATCACTGTTAGAGTCATCATCATCAAAAAATGAGCATTCCTCATTACTTTCTTCTACCAATTCAAAATGTCTTCCCCTCATGAATTTTTTGCTATTTTCAAAAAATAAAGTGAAAAATAAATGCCTAATACTATATTTACAACACAGTATTTATACTTACAGATTGACAATATTGTTTTCACACAAACTTAAAACATATTTTTTCCGAGATTGTCTGTAGCTCTAAATGAATACTTATTTACAACACTACAAATAAATTATAAAACAATAGAAAAAATAACTAAAACTATTACATGATTAGTCGTGTCCTCAGAATAATTCTACATCAGACTGCCACGTTGGCCACGCATACAGAATGAGACTAACCTATGGGTACCGGACTGTCAAAACAGTCACTCCCCCAACCATTGCCAATTGATAAGTTATCCTAAGACCACCCATAATATATCTAGAAAGAATTCTTTGAGGCATATAAAAAGTATGAGATTGCTGAAAAATAAAACTAAAAAATTATCTTTAGAAAGATTATTTTTGTTATAACATTCTAACAATGCGTCCGATCCCGGGTTAATCTTGTTTTACAACATATACTAAATTACAAGTGTATTATAACATGTTTTTAAAAGGTGTGTCAGGCCTGATCAAAGATCTCTGGCTTTGGGTGTACAATGGATGCTAGTTCGCCTGCTGGGAATGATTCCTGGACCGATGCTATTTGGTATCATTATTGATGGGACCTGTGAATACTGGTACGCCCCTTGCAGTAAAACTGAAGGATCGTGTATCTTTTATGACCAGTATGCAATTAGCAGGTACATATAATATTTAACGTACATTTACATTGAAATAACTGAAATGCTCTTATCTAACAATTTATATTTCATTAAATTTCTTGAATTAAGATTTTCCTTTAACATTACAATAATATAGACATGGTTTACATAGTTATTACATATATTATTTTGGTTTTGGGAAAGGATACCAGGCTTACATTTTTTTTTTAATTATTGCATAGATCCTTTTAGAATTGTTATTACAATAGTTATATTATAGAATAATAACCATTCTGATAATTTCCATACTCATGCCAATAAAATATATCTTATCCACTTTTCATACACATTCATCTTCTTACTCTCCATGGACCTACCACCAATCTTTCCCTATAACCCATACACGTACTGTGGTATTGGCCTAATCAGCCGTTCATTCACATACAGGCTCATAGGAATGAATGAAATGAAATGAGATGAGATTGTTTATTGTTACATAACACTTACATATGATTACAGTAATGCTGTGGTTAACTTGTGATTCATCATGTTATTTTAAATATATATATTTAATGTTCATTATACCTCAGTTGCTAAAGTACTAATTCAATCACAGTTCAAAAATTGATGCTGGAATCTTGCATACACTTTACTACTGAATAATTGCATTTATTTATGAGAAAGTTCCTCAGTCGGTGGCACTTGTTTAACAACTTGTGGTTCTTTGTTATATATAATCTAATTCCCATTAACAATGGGCTTTTCCGTATGAGGTTAATCTATGATGGGAATTTTGAAGCAAATTTATTTGTCTCATATTGGAGTCATGATAAACATCTTCAATTTGGTACCTGTCCATATTCTCATGTACGTAGATAATTGTTTAATAGATATACAATGCTGGCATTGTTAGTATTTCAAGTTTTTTTACAAGTGCAGGTCTGCACGATTCTCTTGATGGCATCTAGTTTGTTATGACTCATTTAACATAGGACTCCATAGGACTCATATTACGAATGAGTCCTCTCAAACATAAGACTATTTAGTTATCTAACTATTATAAGATTATTAAGTTATCTTTATTCTCTTTGACTGGCTAGCAACATAATATATCCGAGCATAGCAAAAGCGTGATTGATAACGCTTTTAGTAAGATACAAAAATATTTTTTCCACCAGTTTATTAGTTATATCCATCATACCCAGATTTCTCTCTCTCTCTCTCTCTCTCTCTCTCTCTCTCTCTCTCTCTCTCTCTCTCTCTCTCTCTCTCTCTCTCTCTCTCTCTCTCTCTCTCTCTCTCTCTCTCTCTCTCTCTCTCTCTCTCTCTCTCTCTCTCTCTCTCTCTCTCTCTCTCTCTCTCTCTCTCTCTCTCTCTCTCTCTCTCTCTCTCTCTCTCTCTCTCTCTCTCTCTCTCTCTCTCTCTCTCTCTCTCTCTCTCTCTCTCTCTCTCTCTCTCTCTCTCTCTCTCTCTCTCTCTCTCCCCCCTCCCTCCCTCCCTCCCCCCTCTCTCTCTCTCTCTCTCTCTCTCTCTCTCTCTCTCTCTCTCTCTCTCTCTCTCTCTCTCTCTCTCTCTCTCTCTCTCTCTCTCTCTCTCTCTCTCTCTCTCTCTCTCTCTCTCTCTCTCTCTCTCTCTCTCTCTCTCTCTCTCTCTCTCTCTCTCTCTCTCTCTCTCTCTCTCTCTCTCTCCCTCTCTCTCTCCCTCCCTCTCTCTATCTCAACACTAACATGAATGGTGGCCAGTAAACAACTTGAAAAACGTTTTTGTTTTTTTTCAATGAACTGTTATTTAAAATAACAATTTAATTTGCAGTTACATTAATTATTTAAGTACATAGTGTGGCCAGCTTTGATTGTGTTGGCTCAATTGTCTTACATGTTTTTATGTATAAAAAAAATAATTTTTTATGCATAAAAATTATATTTTTGTGCCTTATAATCATGTTATGAGTTCCATTACTCTGCCCTAACACACTAAAACTTATTCAGTAAAAAAAAAAAAAAAAAAACCATTTTAATACAAGTACATTGAAAAATAACAAAAAATGTTTCAAGTCGTTTAATGGCCACCATTCATGCAAAAAATAAGAAGGATCCCAGGAGTTTTCAAAAGAATGAGTGAATTTATCAGATATAAACTAAATAAGGGTGTTGCTGAAAATAATGCACATGTAGAACACCTACTTTGAAAAATGGAGTATTAGATAATGTGTTTTTGTTAGACAAATTGTTTAAAAAACTGTTTATTTAGCCCCTGAACTGTTTTAAGATTATATAAAAATAAAATTACCTTTGTCAACAGTTCATATTTGTTGTAATGTGTATGACAACCGTTTCAACATAATTATGTCATCTTCAGATACAAATAAAGGTTATAAACAAAAAAACAAAAAAAGGAAAATTGAGATTTTAAAAATATAGACAGATGTGTTTGTCATAATTGATTATAACCTTTTTTTGTATCTGAAGATGACATAATTATGTTGAAACGGTCGTCATACACATTACAACAAATTTGAACTGTTGACAAAGGTAATTTTATTTTTATATAAATTTTGTTTGTTAACACGTTAAGTGCCAAATCAGGATTGGAGCAACATACAGTGTAGTGCTAACCTTAATTCGTCATCATATATGTAAGATTTTTGGTATGCACATATAAAATAGATACTAGATCAAATATCTAACGTTACTTTCTATGTGTTTGAAATATCTACTGATCGGTCCGGCATGTAATTCTACATTACCAAAAATGTATTGTAAATTGACAAGTCGAGCCTATCGGCTGACAAAGAAATTCTCTTCTTTCTGCTTCAGTGACGAATAATACAGGATTAAAACTTCTTAAGGTCGTATTTTGAGCGTCCATAACTGATACCAAGGAAGACATCTCCATGAACCTAATGGAGCTTCCAAACTGGTCTACTTTCTCCAGTAAAACAAACAGGACATAACTACCTCAAGGAATCAAACTAGTTTTTTTGGAGTTGTAAAAAAAAGACACCTAAGAAGGGCATTAAAATAAGCTACATGCGTATAGCATTGACAAATAACAGAAAAAATGCCAAAAATATGACATTAGTAACACATACTGTGCTAAGTATCTTGTTACACCATTCATGTGCAGAATTTCCAGGAATAAAATTGACATTAATGTTACTAATTTTCATTAATGATAATTTTATTCTAAAATAAAACTTTGGTATTTTGATAAATAAATGTAATGGCAATAACTAATCAACAGTTGCTTTTATTATAATTCCCTCTAGCTGAGGACTAGTGGAATCGTAAATGTGCTGTCATACCAATTGGAACAACAAAAATTAGTGGCTTTAAATTTGTTACTTAGCAATAATTAGGTAACTGAATGAGAAGAAGAACATTTCTCTGTTTACGTTGGATATTAATTTGTTAAAAAGGTTCAAAGGATAAGTATTGCTAATTACTGATAAAAATACTTTTTTAAATACCTTGTATTGGCACAGTTGTTGTTCCGATCACACATCAATACTTTGATACTACAGTTGCCGTGGCGATTGGAACGCACAACATTTGATTACAAAACCAACAAACGATTATTTATGTTATATTACGGTATAGTTTAAATGTACTGAACAACATCCAGATAATAGATAATACAGTAAAATATATATTTTACCAAAACTCCACTAATAATATGTTTTCATAACAATTAAGGTAATTTAAGCTTTTTTAACTTATAAAAACTATTGTTTTTGGGTCAAATTGTAAATATAGTGGTTTACAAGATATTTGAGACTACACATTTTAAATGGCCACCACTTTGAAATAGCTAAGGATAACATAATGAATATTTTTTACTGATTACTAATATTAATATAATTAAGTGTGTAAAATGTAATGTTAGTCGGTCACACTGTTCAATTTTTTGTAAAAATTCATAAAAGACATATACTAAACGGAGAAAGATTTCAAAAGAGTTATTCTTCATATTTTGCTCTGAATTATGTTCAGAATATGAAAATAAACTGCCAAGATAACCTTTTTATGACACCCTGTAGATATCAGAAGACTGTCAATATTGTGCCTATTGTCGAGTGTGCTTATTATATCTTCCTTTTACTATACCCTATTTCACATTGAGAATGCAGTACGGTACGCCCATAAGCAATGTTAATCACATGGAAGTTTGAGAGCTACAGCTCTGTATAAAAACGTTGGTTGGCTAATAAAACGTAAGCAAACATTTAAATTTTTGTGTAGAAAGTTGTTGAGTAGACGTTTATTGTATGCTATCAATGGTATTAACTAAACAATATATTAATATAATCTTTTTAATGAAATATATGCTTTAAAACAATATAGCTCTTGGAAATTCTGTTTTATAAGGTCATAAATCAATTGAACTGCATTTTAAATTAATAAATATTAATTTAAAACTTTGAGTAAACCTTATATAGAAATAGTGAATGCTGACAGTATTACTATTAATTATATAATAAATTGAATTTGCTATCATATAACAAAATTAAAAAGTAATTTATATTTTTGAGAAATGACATGAAAATTCGACCTGTGAGGAAATTTTTTATTTATTGGTCAGTAAAGTTTTGTTGGCGGGAAAGTTGTACATAAATATTGGCACTTGTTTTTTTATTTGAAAAACCCCCCACCAGTCACTGCACCAATTATTCACCATGCTTAATTCACTTGGTGAATAAATATTGGCACTTGTTTTTTATTTGAAACTTTTGTCTCTAATATGCACAGTTCAGTCGATAATTAATGACAAAGAAACATGACCAACTGCACACACGGTGGAAATTGTGTTGGTGAGCTGCCGCACTTTGAACCAACCATGATTCTATTGCTGCTGTATGACTGAAGTGAACTCTGGAGAAATGCAATGTTCATACAAAACATATTCTGATAAAAAATATGCTGCTAAAAGACGCATTTATAATTATTGCAGGCAATGCGTAAAGCCAGTTATTATTTTTCATTTATTTTGATGGCACATCAAATCATTTACAGTAGATGTTACATATAGTGTCACATATTTAAGTGTCATATTTTTAGTCACCCATCCATTCCAAGAAAACAAGGAGTGAAGAATGTTGTTGATTTTAACTTTTTTCTTTTTATAAATTATTCTCTTTGAAAATGTTTGTAAATTATATTTTTGTTTTATTGTATGGTAATCACCATATCACCTTTGTTGGGAGTTTTTATTTCAATTCTGAAAAGCGCAATCAAACAAAATATTCAAATTTAACTCTGATTGTTGTTACAATGGTAACGATACTGGCTGGCACTTGCCAGTTTTCTCTGCATCAACAGAAGATAAAATGATCAAGAAAGGCCCAAACAAGTGACACGCCCACCTCGTCCTCAAGCGAGTTTTTGATGGTTTAGAAATAATATAGAACGTACACCCACTAGTTTTATTTATTTGCAATCTAATTTTTCACTAAAAGTAATTATTTATTGAAACACAATGAAATGTCTTAAATATTACAAAGTGTGCATAATTTATTGTAATTATTTTAACACAAAATAACGATTTTATTCCACTATTTTATTTTATTTCTCTTATTATTACTGACATTTTTCTAATACATGAATACACACTCTTAAAAATATCAACAGATTTTTCATGGTAAATAATTTGTTTAACTTTTAAATCAATTAATTGTTAAGTAAGGAGACTCAATTCATACACTTTTTAAAATAATTTGACTAACTATTTAATTTTATTATACATTTCAAAGATGTGGTTTCTGAAACAAAAATATTATAATATAATATCCTAGCAAGGGTGTGTCAGACCGAGCAAGTACAGCACGCAGACATTCAGTGCACCATATTTTTGCACCAGCTAATAGCGGAGCGCCTGTCCATAAGCGCTGTACTGCATTCTCAACATGAAATTGAATATAGCATGTTTCAAACTTTGTGTCTGTTATAAAATATTTGACAATATATTTTAATATTTTAAATTATTAACTAAAATTACTTTCATAAGACCTTTTTTGTTTAATGTTTCAGATCTATCGTACTATTGGCATGTGGCTGGAAGTCTTTGGAGATAATTCTCTTCATAGCTTCCATATATTTTTATAGAAAAAATATAAACTCTGGAATCAGATCATAGCTATATCCATCTAAGTTTATTGTTAGAATGCCTTACTTTCACAATAAACTAATTGTCACTGTAAATAACATTAAATTTGAAAAAAATATACTCTAATCATGAAAATTGAATTAATTTTCATCCCAATGTCTTTTCAATGAAGTGTTATTAAAAAGAACAACTAAATTTGCAGTTACTTAAATTATTTAAGTACATAGTTAGTCCAATTTTTGTTTTGTGGGCCCCATAGCCATAAACATAAAAATTAAGTTACATGTATAGATTCTTATTTTGACAATATTGAGGCTAAAATAATAAGAGTTAGTTGTTGAACATTCAACTTTGAATCAAATGAGACCATGTAGATGGAATGGTTGTGGTTCCTGATAAGTAGATTCCGTATAAAAATAAGAGGAGCAAAATAAAAGTGAACCAACTTGAATGCTTTTCGTCTGTGATAAAACAGTGATTGAAACACTTTTATTTCACAACTAACAAAACTTTTAATTTCGAAAATGTTAAGGATTTAAAATATAAGATCTTCTTTATTGTTTTGTTTGTTCTTTATTGTTTCTTTATTCTTTCTTGATTAATGTCAAGGTAATTTTCGTAACATACTGCATATTTACTTTAATTAGAAAGGCCCATGCCAGTTACAAACCAATTTAACAGTGTCCGTTCTCTACGAGGGAGGTTCATCCCACCTACAGGTATTGACAGATTGCATATTTCGGCCATCAAAACTGTTCCACGCTATGGCCCAGCTAGTATTGGGAAAGAAATTTAATCTGCTCAACTGGAAAACAGTACTTAGAGATGAGTTTCGAGATTTTATGCAACCGTTCTGATGTGGGAGATCCAGTGTAATGGGAGGTATGGGACATACGCGTACAGTTGATTGACCCACCTGCCCACCACATACAGGTACAGAGGATTTGATCCACCCGCCCACCCTATACAAGTACAGTAGATTGACCCACCCGCCCACCCATGAGCGGAAGGACGAGTCGTTGTTATCTGTGAACCTTGTCCCCATCGATAAGACCTCTGATATGGAAGCCGTCGTCGAAGCCTGTGTTGGTAAACAGTTGGCTAAAGATGATATATTTGACAGACTGTTTGACAAACTGATTGGACGCATTGAAAAAATAGTTGAGGATGCTGTGGCAAGGACCTTAAAGGTTCACATGGACCAGTTAGTCGCTGTAAAAGCACAGGTGAAAGCCCTTCAAGAGAATCTTGACCTAGTGGAAGTAATGAAAGTGCGCCAGGACGATCTTGAACAATACCAACGCCGGAATAATTTAAGGGTGTTTGGGGTTCCGGAATCGGAAGGTGAAGAAACAGACGCTCTGGTGGTTCAGCTCTTCAGTGAGAAGCTGGGCATGGATGTGGACGTGCAGTCAATAGACCGTTCGCACCATGTTGGCCGCAGACTTGACCCGCAGCAAGACGGAAGGGAGCGTCACCGACCCATAATAGTTCGATTTACGAGCTACAGGGAGCTGCGGCAAGTCTTCTCAGTCAAAAAGAAGCTTAAAGGAAGCGGGATAACTATCAGGGAGGACCTGACATCTGCGCGCCACGACCTACTCCGAAGGGCCACGGAGAAGTTTGGCAGAGGAAAGACGTGGACCACGGATGGGCGGATCGTCTGGCTGGATGGCAACGGGCGGTGTGGAGTGGCGACGAGGCTATCCGACCTTCCTCAGTGAGTCGATCTTTCTTTAGACTAAGTGTTCGTAATGTCGAATAATTATTTATTTTTATGTAGTATTTCCCCTTTCTTAGTGTTTTCTTACAACACCTAAAGATAGATTTTAATTTATTACTAAATATATGCCTAATTTGTTTTGTTTTTGTTCATTATAAGATTCATGCCTATTTTCAAGAATGTTTTTCATTATATTTACAATGTCAGTGTATTTTTCTTTAATCGTTTTAACTTCACAATATCAATTTTACAGTTTTACCATTCAATTATTAACTAATTTATATTGTTTCTTTGCTTTATTTTAATAATTCATAATGCTCAATTCAATTTTCAGTGTTTTAATCAGTTATTTTTTAATAGATATTGTAAGAAGTAAATTCTCAGTTGTTAATATTACCATTTTTTCTTGATACATCATACATATATTTTTGCTACTTTAATTCCCATTTTTAACTACCACTGCTGTTCTTCTTCTTCATTGTTTTAATTGATTTATCATTAGGACTTCTAATATTAAATTCATTTATAATAGACTATGTCAAAAAGTAAATTTTCAGTTGCAGTATTAACTTTATTCAATGATGTAGTATTGATTAAACATAAATGGACTGTGATGTTTTAATGGTAGAGAAAACTGTTTATGTTGCTATTTCTGTAATGTTTATTTTAACTGGTTTTAGTCACAGTTATGGTTTTTAACCACTTTATTTACCACTTCAATATTTTAAGTATTTCTTTAATTTAATTTGGAACCAACACATGTTATGTTACTTTTAAATGTTTCTCAATTGTTTTTGGAAATTAATATTAATTTCAATATTTGTGTTAAATAAGTTAAGTGTATTATTTTACGTTATTAGTATGATTGAGGTATGTATGGTTCGCACGCTGCCATGGCCGCTGAAGTCGCTTGTTTGTTGCTGTCCGCAGTTTCCCGTAGCACTCTGTTGTGATGGGGCCTAACCCTACCGCCCTGGGCGGGGACGACCCTCCCCTTCCACAGCTTATCAGACAGAGATTATCTCCTTATCGCAACTTACTTAAGATTGCTCATGTTAATGCTCAATCTCTACCTTGTCACATTGATGAATTTAGAGTAATTTTTGAAACTAGTTCTTTTGATATTATTTTAATTTGTGAAACATGGCTAAAACCTTATATTCATGACAAGGCTGTGGAATTACAAGTCTATAATCTGTTTAGAAATGATAGACTTCATAAGGGTGGGGGTGGTGTTGCAGCTTTTATTAGATCTCATATTTCTACTTCTGTTATTCACTGCTCTGACACTTCTCGCCCTAACCATCCTGAGTACTTGTTTTTCGACATCTGTGTTAATACAATTCATGTTCTTCTCAGTGTATGTTACAGGGCACCTAATCTTGGATATCTAGCAGAATATGAACACGCACTGCTAGATATCATGGCTCGCTACAGTCATGTCATTGTTATGGGTGACTTCAATACTGACCTACTGGGACCTTCTACTTATGATCAAACTTTTTTAACTACTATGTTTCAATCATTTAACTTAACTATTCTACCACTGCTTGCCACTCACCACACTGCCACTGCCGATACATGGCTTGACGTCATGGCTGTTAGTGACCCAGATTTTGTTCCATACTATGACCAGGTCCCGGCCCCTGGACTGTCCAAACATGATTTCCTCTTCTGTGTTTATAAATTACATCTTCCAAAGGCTAAACTACGTTTCATTCAGTATAGGGATATGAAGAGAATTAATAAGGAGACACTTCTGGCAGATGCGTTTTCTCGACCTTGGCATGAAATCCTTCAGCTTACCAAAGTCAATGATATGGCTAATCTTTTAAATTTTCATTTAAATACTCTTCTTGAGGAACATGCCCCTCTTGTTACCAAGAGAATAACTAAAAGACCTGCTCCATGGATCAATGATTGCATTCGTAGATTGCAAAAACTACGTGATGCATCATTCCGCAAGGCCAAGCGAAGTAAATCTGCTGTAGATTGGGCAGCCTATAAAAAACTTCGTAATCAAACACAACAACAGATTCGTTACTATTACCAAACATTATCAAATAATTCTAAATCTACCAAATTCCTTTGGTCTAAGGTCAAAGAGCTTGGCCTTGGTAAATCAGATACTTCAGCTCCAATTACTACAAATCTTAATGAAGTTAATGACTATTTTGTAAACATTTCTGTGGATACGTCAGGGGCTCGGGACTTTGTCAATCATCTCTCTTCAATCCCACTAACTAGACCTGCCCACCAGTTCAACTTCTTTCCAGTAACTGAAGGAGAGGTTTTGAGGGCTATTATGAAAACTACTAGTAATGCTGTTGGATCAGATTTCTAAAGGATACTTTACTTGCAACACTTCCTACAATTACTGCTATTTTTAATTTATCTTTATCATCTAGTACATTTCCTACTATATGGAAATCAGCTGTCATTCGACCTTTACAGAAAAAAGCTAATCCCCTATCTCCTTCAGATTTTCGGCCCATAAGTATACTTCATGCTCTGTCTAAATGTCTTGAAAGAATAGTTCATCAGCAATTTCATAATTACTTAGAGAATAGTAAATTGATTTCCAATTATCAGTCTGGTTTTCGCTCTAATTATAGTACTACTACTGCTCTTTTAAAAATTACTGAGGATATCCGTCAAGCCATGGACAGGAAACAGCTTACAATTTTAACACTTTTTGACTCTTAGAAGGCTTTTGATTGTGTTTATCATCCTCTTCTTTTAATTAAGTTGAAAAACTATGGTTTTTCTGATAGTTGTGTTTCCTGGGTTCAGTCCTATCTCTCTGGCCGTCGGCAGTGTGTGAGGACTAAAGATGGAGAGTCAGACTGGAGGCCTGTGGTGGATGGTGTTCCCCAGGGGTCTGTCTTGGGACCTCTTCTCTTTACTCTCTACATTAATGATATAATTTCTGTTATACAACACTCTAACTATCACTTATACGCTGACGACTTACAGATATACCAACATTTCTCTATAACGGAATCCGACATTACTGTATCAAACATGAACCGAGATGCTGGAGCAATCACTTCTTGGGCAAAACGACATGGACTCAAACTTAACGATGATAAGACTCAAACAATTTTAGTTGGACATCCTAGACTATTAACTTCTGTTGACAATGACACTTTTCCGAAAATGAGTGTTAACAACTTGACATTAAACTATTGTGACAAAGTTAAGAATCTTGGTCTTACTATGAACAGGACATTAAGTTGGACTGACCAGGTTACTGTGACATGTGGCAGAGTGTTTGGTGGTATCCACAGTTTGAAGCGGTATGCTTCCTGTTTCCCGTTCAATGTGAAAAAGATGTTGGTTAAAACTCTTATTTTGCCGCACTTTAACTACTGTGACAACGTTATCAATGATATGACTGTTAAGCTCTCGGACAAACTTCAAATGGCACAAAATTACTGCATTAAATTTATTTTTAACTTACGTCGTGAGGATCATGTTACACCATTTTTTCGCCAAATATCTGTTTTGAAGTTGAAACAGCTTCGAGATTATCACGTACTTACTCTTCTTCATAAAGTTTTAAATTACAGAACTCCAAGCTATCTGTCCGAGCGTTTCAAGTTCATTTCTGAAATAAGCATTAGAAATACTCGTCAGGGAGCCCTTTTACTATCAGTCCCAATTCATCGCACTGCCCTGTACAATAGATCTTTCACTGTATCCGGGTGCCGATTATGGAATATGCTTCCTGACAATATCAAAATTATAGGCGAGGGCCCTCGCTTCGGGGTGGAGCTAAAGAACCTATTTTTGCGGGACCTGTAGACGGAGCGGGCGGGTGCGTTTGGTGGTCATGGTTTACGGGTGGTCTGTATGAGTGATGGATGATTGTGTTTTTGAAGATTTGTATTATTTTGTGTAGATATTCATTTGTTAGATATATAGTTATTTTTATGTTTGATATGTCGAGTTTTGTTTTTTATTATTGTTGATTACGGAATTGTTGCAATTAATTGGTTTATATTGTATTAATAGTAATGTTTTGTGTTATTTTTATGATTAGTTTTGTTATTTGTGATAAGGTTAGGTGGTAGAGAGGACTGTCCAGTCCTAACCTCGCCTTAAAAATAAAGTCGTTTTTCATTTCATTTCATTTCACCCCATACATGTACAGTGGTGATGACTCACCCACCAACCCATACACGTGCAGTGGTGATGACCCACCCGCCCACCCATACACGTGCAGATACTTATTGTAAATTTAGTTCTGTACGTTTGTAGTCTTTCTTTCAGTATTGTTATCTTAAATATTTATCCTCAACATTATAGGTTCTTTTAGCTAAATTACTTTGAAATATCAAACATACAAGCATTTTCTACATCCCAGGTACTTGAATTTTTTGTCGTATATTAACAGCTTTTTATATAAATGAACGTTCAGGAAAAACAAGCATTTTTATAGAAACAACACAAACCATTTTGAAGGGAAGGAAATGGTGTAGTTTAGATCCTAACTTCACATAGACATCAAAGAACTTTCTGAATGGTAGAGTCCTGGACAGTACCTAGTTGTTGATTTTTACCAAACATTTTTTACAGCTTTTTTTCAGTCCCTAGAAAATTTGATTGATTTTATTACATTTGTGTTAAAAGTCCTATCTACAGCAGAAAGTGCATCACTTTCCAGCTGTATGTCTATTCCGGAATTTCCTAATCCTAATCTCTGCTTCTTCTTTCTCTAATGAGCTGCTTCTTCACTTTAGCTTTACAAGTATTTGTAAGTTGTTTTTCTAACATTCCCTTTCTATCTTAAACTCTTTCACTCTCTTTTTTCTTATATGATTCACATGAAATTATTATCATTCTTTTGTAAATCCCAACAATCAATTATTCCTTTGGTTTTCTAGTGGCAACTGTGGCCTGCACAAAGGCTTTTTGCTCATGTAGGCCAGTTTCATTTAATTTTAGTTCTGTATTTTTTTTATATCGTGCTATTTATATTTAAAATGTTACCTGAGTTTGCATTGTCAATTTTTGGAAAATAAAACATATTCATTCACTCATTTAAAAGCATATATAGATGCACTTTAGCTTAGGAGTGCAGTCCACTCTATTAGGACTAGAAATAGACACCTTGTAAATATACCTAGGAGTAGATTAGTAAAAAGTGGCAAAAGCGCCAGTGGTGATCTGGTTAGTGGTTATTATAACTATTAAGTGTTATAATAACTTACAGTAAGATGTTATTGGTACTTAGAGTAAGCTCAAGATAACATTTGAACAGTTTATTTACATAAAAGCGTTTTATTCTCTGAGTGTGTTTATGGCCAAACGATGGATAGTAATAGCATAGACCTTCTATTCATGGGTATAATAGAAGGTCTATGGTAATAGACTTTGAGAATTAATCTCACATAAAATGTGTGCCTTTGAAGTATAAAAACCTTTACATGCCTATATATGTTATGAAATATGTCTGACAAATTGCAAAGAGACCCTAAGAAGGAGACAGGAATAAACCAGCAACCACTATAGAAGATGAAAAGAGCCTCAATCAGCGCTTTAGTAGGTATCTTTTACTCTACAAGATTGAAAATCCATCAACACAAGGTCTCGAAATAATACATGATCGTCAGTTATTGGCAATTAAGTCCTGATTGGTTTCATATTTATTCATTCTCCATTCCACCAAGGTTGCGATTTCATCTAAATCCCTTCATATCAACTTAAAAGTTTCAAGTTTACAACATGTTGGGGATCTCTTATTAAATTTCATAAAACCTGAAAGAGTCTATAACTACGTCTTTTTTTATAGTAGATATAACTACTACACGTTTGTATATTTGTTAAGCTATAGATCATTGTTGAGGCATTGGCATGCGTTACGTCATGAAAGTCGTTTTCTGATTGGTTGAGAAAGCTGGCATTCAAAAACCACAGTTTGTTACTAATTTGTGGAAGCTTTTCTGTGACAATTTCGTTGAATTGGAACTAATTTTACATTTATTAATGGCTCAAAACATAAATCCATTGTATTCTCATCATACTACGCCAACTAAAAATACAGAAGAACGACAAAACCGACCTCAGGATAATCATGCCGTAACTAAAAGGTCTGTACTTCACTTGGCTTTTACAATCTTGGAATGCTAGATCATCAAGCTAACGGAAATATATCAAAACTTGAGTTTTATTTCTGCCTATCTCACTAAATATAATTGCAGAAAGCAAATGTGCAGAAACGTGTTATATTATCTACGTTTAGACTTGGCTGCAAAATATTTGATAAGCAGATCGATTCTGATAGCCTTAGGCTATGTCATATCATTCTAAGCTCTTGCCCTAATTTAGAATAAATATTGTTTAGGATCTAACTTCTCATAGTCCTATTAATTTTTAGAAGTGAAAATGCAAGTAGTCTTCCAACCAGAAACTATACAATTTGTGAGAAGGTTGTAACAATGCCAAAAAGTTATAGGGCCTTTACAATTTTCTTAAATGTAGGCTTTCAGTCATTTGACTAAAACATTAGTTGCCAAACATGGCTTTCAGAAGCTCTTTCATAGCAAATAGACTGGCCTTCCACTGTAACTTAAAATCTGTCATAAAGTAAAAACTTGTTTTGCTTGTTTGAATGTGACATTTAGCCTAGGCTTATATCAATTTACATTAAATACATGTTCAAATGTGCAAAGTCCAAGCTTAGTTCACGTTCTTTAAAGCACAGATCCAGGAATAACTAATAGGGTAACTAATTATCTTGTATATTAGGCCTACGCCTATTTAGACTGCGGTAGTAAAAGTTGTTTGTAGGCTGTCACTAGGCCCAGTGCTAGGTACAGGCCTAAATCCAATAGGTAAAATAGGTATTAATTTTTAGGTGAGTTACCTAGTTGCTTTTCCTCAGTAAGAGCGTTTTTTTTTTTAATTTTCAAAAGGTGTTACTGTTTGTATTGCACTTAATTTGATGTAAGTTAGGCCATATGCTATGCTCTTTAACTATTTAACATGTGCTACAGTAGACTAGGCCCCTTACCTATCTTTTATACAAGAAACTGCATAACCTAGGTCTATTTGAGGTCAGTTTGTTGTATTAACTTTAGCCTATGATGAGATTTTCTATGCTGGCAAATCTGAACACAGCCCTTTAAGATACAGTAGAAGTTTTGTTTTTCTGTGTTTCCATTGAAAAGCTGAGTATTTCAGTTAAGCTTATACAGAAAACAAATTAAGTTACCCCTAGTCAACAATATCAAGACTTGAAAATTGATTCTGTACCGTACCCTTTTAGTTAACATAGCAGATACTAGAATAATGCATATAGGCTGTAGCTTAGCCTACATACTTAAATATACCACATGACTTGGTCTATAATTCATGACATGAGACAAGTCATCATGTCTTGACACAGTGAGAGGCATCCTTAGGCAGATGCTCCATGTGGCAACCACTTTCTAGGATGGTCAGATGGTGCAAGTTTAGGTAATTAGGGAAGCCGTAAAAACAATTATCTACCTAAATATGTTATTACCTAAAGTATCTAACTTAAGGCTGATTATGTTTTGAGCTCTTGATTGACTTTTTTCAATTTATTGATCTGAGTTTATTCAGATAGAAGTTGGGAAAGTAGTTTGATGTAAGACTTGGAGAAAAATAATTATTTATTATAGAAAACAAGAAATGGCAAATTTGTATAATATACACAGCTGAGTAGTTGCTTATTATATAAAAAAAAACAGGCCCTTATTTTTATATCAAATACAAATTTATGTAGACTTCTGCTAAAGGGATTTAATGTAAGGCACGGTTCTTGATTTTGAAATTTTATGCGGACCTAGTTTGATGCTATTCTGGTTAACCCATTGGTCTATTAGTTTATTAGCTCAGGGTGTATCTTAACTCATCCAATAAAAAATGAATAAAATACTAAGTTTTAGTTAAATTTTAATATCAATTCTCTAACAGATAAAATAGTCCTGTTTATTTAATTTTTTCCCAAACTCAAAACAACAGAATAGCAGAATATGTTTGACCACCCAAAATTTCCTCGGGAACATTTTTCATGGGTAGGCCTAAATTTCTCCTGTGCATACATTCTTAACTCTTCGCGAGCTAAATTTAATTTCAATTCTCCAACAGATAAAATAGTCCTATTTATTTAATTTTTTTCCAAACTCAAAATAACAGAATAGCAGAATATGTTTGACCACCCAACATTTCCTCGGGACATTATTTTTCATGGGTAGGCCTAAATTTCTCCTTTGCATACATTCTTAACCCTTCACACATAAGCATATATAAAACTTGCTTGGGTCACTACTAAATCTTTTACCAATATATAATATTATGCTTCAAAATTAACTATTATATATAAAATGAACTTTATTTTGGCCGAAATAATTTAAAAAAAAATTTTTTCCAAATTTAATACTTGCGTATATACACATTATTAGTAAATTAAATGATAAACATAATAAAGTACCCTTTTATTCATTTTTTATAAAAATATATTACCGGTTTTTTATATAAAAATATATAAAAAAAAAAATAAAAATGTGAACTAGTTTATACACATTATTAGCTTTAAGGGAAATTGTTTTGTAAGTTTTTACCTGTATTAGCTTGTTGGACTAAAATCAGTTGTTAGGTAAGTTTGAAATAAAATACAAAATAGTTGTTAATTTCATTTGATTGTATCATCTAATGACTAAACATGATATTACAAGTGTATTCAAGCTTATTTCTCTTTTGCCTCAAGTGAGTAGTATGATTTCTGGATGCAAGTGAGGCTTTTCCTGGCAGGTTATGCAAAAGTAAACAGAACAAATCAAATTTATAAGTCAAAGTAACTCGTGTCTAAATAAACAAAGTGTGCACTGCGGAATGCAACAGACGAAGCATTGAACATTGGACTAACAACGACATAAGTTTTAGAGAGAGATGAGGGTCGGAGAGGGTAGGGAAGGGGGAAGTCAACAATAGTATTGGGTGGAGGGTGTAGTATGACTAATAACGAATTGCGTATGAGCTTGGGAGGCAGGGTGGAGATCAAACAAACTCAAATTTCATATGATGGATATTCCCGTCAAACGCTTGTTGAGCTAAAAACAATGTGTGAATATATAGCTTGCTCGGAGAAAAATGTTTGCATATATAATCGGTATACGCTTGCGAAGGGTTAATATCACTGTATTTTTAGTCATCACCAAAAGGTCAACATGGCGAGGAATGACATTTCCAACCCAATGAAGTGTTGGGATAGTACTGTGGAGTTCATAGCAGGTAGAATTCTGGTGACGATAAAATAGTTCCTGGGTCTTTGTAGGTAGATAGATACTGGGACACAAAAATCTGTACGAGGTAGAGTTGTTTAGGGCAGAGTAAAATATGTAAAAAGAAAAATGCTAATTTAAAGTGTTATTTTAAAAAAAATTTTATACACTGTCCTAATTAAAAAAATGAGAATTTAACTTTTCTGTGGTTAATAATTATTAAATACACTAGAAAATTACTAATTTTGTTTGATTTAAAAAAATAGCTAAAAGAGGTAACGTAAAAGTAACACCTTTCTTTTTAAGATAAGCAATGAAGTTAGCCTATTGTATAGATGTAAAAGTAGTTTGTATAGATGTAATTGTTTTCTTTTGAGTTTTTAATTTAAAATTTGAATCTGTTTTAGTTGCTAGTTCATCTGTCTTTATTAAATTATCAACTGAGTAGTATTAGACTCTAAGTTGAATAAAATTGTTAGTTTGAAATTAATTTAAATTACAATATGTGTAGAAAGGGAAATTATTAAATGTATTAATGGTATACAATTATGTATTATTGATTTTAAAGATCTACTTTTAATCAATTTACTATACTGTACCGTATCATACTTACACATTTTAAAATATGTATCATTAGGATTAAGGTTGACAATGTTTATGCATTTTATAAAAATTTTCCAAGCACTAAAGATTTTTGATTTTAGACAAGACTATAATAACATTGTAACTTATACAGTAGAACGTCAATAGTCCGGATTAATTGGCAATGGACCCCATCCGAATATAAAATTATCCTGATTATCGAAATTACCTTAAAAAAAGCCAGTATACACGATTAAAGTACACAAACATTTTAAAATTTTATATTTTCTTATACAATAAAGGGTTTCTAGAGGTGAAATTAAGCCAAAACATATTTTATGTTCAAACAATGTATTGTGTTCATATCATCTTGACCTGTCCTGTCCTTTTAGATCGACAGGTAAAAGATATAAAAGAGAGAAAATCAATTGGATTACGAAGGGTATTTTAAAATCTAGAGAGAAACTCAAGTTTTACTACTCTATTTTTAGAACTACAAAAAATGAAGAATTTAAAGTATTTTTTAGGCGTTAAAAGAACATTTACAAAAAAGTTATAAAAGCTGCAAAGGCCTATGACATAGAAAATGCACTGACTAATGCCGAAAATTTTTCAAAAACAGCATGGAAAGTCATGAATTCCATAACCAAACAGCAAAATACGAACTATTCTAAATCAATCCAAATTGAAGTCAGTGGCGAAAAAATGCAAGACCTGGAAAAAGTGGCTTCAGAATTGAATAGCTTTTTTGCGACTGTGGGCATTATAAATGATAGTAAAAGTGGCCATCGTCCAAATATCATATCCCAGAATCTACTGTCATCTTCAATGGTGCTTACCGGTGTGGATGAGGTGGAGGTGGCAAGGGTTTTCCAGGGACTGAAATCAAAACGGACATGTGATATCAATGGCTTGTCAGTGTGGCTCCTCAAAAGGTGCTACAGGCATCTTCTGAAACCACTAGTAAAATTAGTCAACATGTCTTTTCAATCTGGCATATTTCCATCCAATTTGAAAACAGCTAAGATCACACCAATTTTCAAAAAAGACGATCCTCTAATTGCAAGCAATTATCGTCCAATTTCTATCCTTCCAGTAATCAGCAAGATTTTTGAGAAACCTTTTACCGTACGATTAATCAATTTTATTGATCATTTTGAAATTATTAGTAAAAACCAATTTGGTTTTCGTCAAAATAAATCAACTATCGACGCAATTAATAATCTTGTTGAAGAAATCATGGAGGGCTTTGAAAGACGGGAACAGACTCTCAGTGTGTTCCTTGATCTCTCCAAAGCCTTTGACTGTGTCCATCACGCAACCCTGTTGCAAAAATTGGATACGTGTGGTATTCGTAGTCTGCCACTTAAATGGCTAAAATCTTATCTTGCAAATAGATCTCAGTGTGTCCAGATTGCCAACACACTGTCACAAAGGGCCGCTATGAACCAAGGTGTCCCCCAGGGATCTATACTTGGTCCAGTTTTGTTTTTAATTTATGTCAATGATCTGTCAACATCGATCCAGAATGGAAAGATTGTCCAGTATGCTGATGACACGACTTTCCTGAATAGAAATAAAACAAATAACGATCTTGAAATCGATACGTTTATTAAACTAAAATCTTGTATCCAGTATTTTTCTGATAATTATTTGCATGTAAATAACTCAAAAACAAAATATATTAACTTTTGCCTTCGACAACAAGACAGTAGGCTTCGGCCTTCTGTGATGATAGATGACACCCTCATAGAGGAAGTTGAATCTACAAAGTTCTTAGGAATGTACCTGGATAGAGGTCTGACTTGGGACACTCATGTCAAACACATTTGTTCGAAGGTTACTTCAGGCATTTATGCACTGCGTAATCTGGTAAAGTTTTGCTCATTTAAAGTATTGAAGACGGCCTACTTTGGCCTAATATATCCACATCTTGCCTATGAACTGATGCTGTGGGGAGGAAGTGCTAAATTTAAATCTGAAAGAATCTTTAGGCTTCAAAATAAAGCCATTAGAATAATTAATAATTTAGAACCAAGAGAGTCGTGTCAAGATGCATTCAGGGAGTGCGGATTGCTGATATGTTCTTCAAGTGGCTTTTTTTTGTCGGTTTCGTTGTAATCTAACACGAGCCGCAGACATTCACGAGCACGATACTAGAGGCAGGGATAGCCTACGAACTCAAGCTCACAGAACAAGAGCTTTCGAGCAACTCCCTTCTCAGGCTGGGGTCAGAATAATCAGTGCACTCCCTGCAGACATAAAAAATTTAGAAAGCGCGACTCAAGTTAAAGTTCAATTAAAAAATCTTTTAATATCTAAAGCTTTCTACTCTGTTAATGAGTTCCTAACATACCGCTGGGGCCACTAAGTTTCGTAATAAAGATTGACACTAGAGTTAAAGAGTGAATGTATGAATGAATGTTAACTGATGTAAGTTTGAAAGTTGAATGAATGATTTTTTTACGTTAATGAATAGTGTAGGCCTATGTAATTTATTCATATATTTTAATTTTTATTAATTCTGACGCATGCAATACAATGTAAAAAATTGTCTAATGCAATAAAGATTATTATTATTATTATTATTGTAATTTGTTTGTAGCAACAGGTATACAGTAAAAACATCAAACACTATTTGAGCTTTAAAAAAAATGTGTAATAGGTTTTTGAACTGTAGTAGTGGTTCGTTTTTTCGCAGCTATGTCCTTAATTCGTTTTAATTTTTTATGGTACGATGTTTTATTTTTTTGCTACAAGAACAAAATAGGGAATATTAATTTTAAAAAGCGAAATGTTTGAACGGATTAAAATAACAGTTATGTAAAGTAAAAAATGTCAAAATCCATTTCCGTTAAAAAATTAATTTACATTTGAAACACAATCGGTGTGCAGTAATATGTAGATACAAATCCAGATTATTGACGGTCCGGATTGTTGACGTCCGAATTATCGACGTTCTACTGTAGTCAGATTTTCATATAAGTAAACTGATGAATTGAATTAATTTGCATAACTATCCATTGTTGTTAGATAGATTAGAGTTTAATATTTGAATAATAATCTTTAGTATTGAATACCTGAAGGATATAGTAACAAATCACAATAATTAAGTTTATGTAACTTCAAGTTATTATGTCAATTAAAATCATTAAAGAATCTTTTTAATAGAAACATTTGCACTAATAAGAGAATATTATTCAAGTAAACTATTAATACTTGTTTATTTATAATTTCAACAGTAGGCAATATCTGTACATTATATAAGCAGTAGTTTTTATTCTTTTTTTATGGTGATAGGGGAGGGGGTAACGAGGCTCCCACACAGACCTGCACCTTGCCTTTCCATCCATTGAGGCACCCTGTCAGTGTTAAATCAAGGATACCAGTTCTAAGATAACTGACTTAAACCTTTGAGAGTCAACCTCGACGTCTCAGTTGGGTTTATAATTATTTTAGCCAAGTGCGAACAGAGACTTCTTCTATTACAGTATTATCTTTAAAAAAAAAATCTAGTAGTGAAGTGAAAATAATCTTATAACCTGTACTTTGCTATTATACACCAATGTTCATGACATTTTGATATTCTATAAAGAAAGGTACAACTAAATAATTGTAATTGTATTTAAGACTAATTATAATTTCATGATGCATCATGAAATTATAATTAGTCTTAACACGTTCACCCCGAAGGCTCTGACAGGTCAATATTATGATTTTTCAAAACCCCGACGTGCGCCACCGGTGGCACACGGCGATCTTCCGAAAACCCCGACGTGCGCCACCGGTGGTACACGCTTACACTGCGTATACTTTTGGTTATAAAATGAGTCGGGGGTTTTACTGAATGGTTTATATGACATAACCTCAATATAAGGAAGTTATTAGCACTGTGCTCCACCGGTGGCACACTTCGTAGTATTAAAGTAGGCCTTGTGGAATTGTGAAATAAAATACATCATACTTAATAGGTCAAGATGTTCTAATTATATATAAGTTTAAAATTATATAAACAGTACAATGAATGTCAAATATACTTAATGTTTGGAGTTAAAACAATCCAAACACATAGTTGGTTCTTCTTTGCAACCCTTGCAATAAGTGGAGACACGTTTCGTGTATGTCTGTGCTACCTTGGCTCCTTTCTCTTTCTTGAGATTGTCATAGCATCTGATACATCTCTTTCTGGAAAGAACCAAACTAATTAACTTAATCATTCTTAGGTTTTAGTTTATTGTTTATGAAATGAATTTTATAATGTAATATTTTTGAAGAATAATACCTACTGAAACCTATAATTATATTTTGCAAGCACAAATACAAAATTGTTATTGTACGAAACAACTAAGTTTCATAATTCATTCTATAATAAAATGTAATGTTTATAGGTTTTGTTGTATTAACTAAAGGTATAAATACCTTAAATAAATTTATATTAATTAAATAATAAGCTACAGAGTATAAATACCTTTAGTATAATACAATAAGTGTAGGTATAAGCTACCTAAACTAAAGGTGTAATGTTTTACCTGGTTTCCCTTGCTGATCTTCACGCTTTAGAAGCTCATGTTTTTCCTTCTTTGGACGTTGCCTTCCGTCATTTTGAGTTTGAACTCCATTGTCATTAGTTGTTTGCAGCAGATGGCTAATGATATTTTCTCTAAAAGAGAGCATGTCGCATGTTTTCTGCCCTGAAAACTTGTTATGCAAGACCAGCGCATTCACTACACAGGTACCTAGGAGTATGTCAAGGGCTACCTTCTTGTACCATGCCAGAGTTTTTCTAATTGGCGTGTAGTACGATGCCATTTGGTCGGAAAAGTCCACTCCCTTCTTTGCTGCATTATATGCCATAACACATGAGGGTTTCTTGATAATGTCACCTTTCCTCGTTCTTTTATTAGAGGCCTTAAGTTCAGAATTGTCTTCAGGGCGAGTAGTGATCATAAGTACGGGTCTTTTGTCCAGCCATTTCAGTACTTTAACTCCTGTAGTGTTTTCTCTACAGATTACTTGACTCTTGGTTAGTTTTTTACTTGTTACAACTTTAGGATTTCCTCTTCTGTCTGTCCTAAGGGTACCACAAACATACGTTTTTTTCTCAAGCAAAGTGTTGGCTAATCTTGTGGAATTGTAAAAGTTGTCGGCAAAAAGGGTTCTACCTTCATTGAGAAACGATTCCATCAAATTTAACACAACTTTATCTGCATGAGCTTCTTTCGCAGTTACGTCTGACTTCCCAGCATATATTTTTGCCTTTAGGGTATAGCCATCGGTGGTACATACCTTGTAAATCTTTACTCCATACTTATGAGATTTCTTTGGTAAGTATTGTTTGAAAATCAGACGGCCTCTCCATGGAACCATAGACTCATCAATCACAAGGTACTCTTCTGGTGTAAGAACACCCTCAAATCTCTCATTTAGAAGAGATATAAGTTTTTTGATTTTTCACAACCGAGGCTCTTCAGTAGCCGGTTCCTCATTGTTTTGGAAGTGCAAGCATTTTAGAAGGCGATCAAACCGGTCTCTACTCATAGTTTTTTTTATGACAATGTTTTGGTACATTGGGTTGTTTGACCAGTACATTTGCCTTTGAGGTAATGGGCATATACCCATTATCATCAGTACACCAAACAACTTTTTAATTTCTTCGGAAGTACAATCAACCCATTTAGCCATTGGGGATCGTTTTTTAACTGGTTTCGAAGCAAAATACTGATGGGCGTATCTATTCGTTTCCAAAACAATCAAATCAACAACTGTATCGTTTAGGAACTGCTTGTAAATTTCAAATGGCTTTTTTAAATCGAACACAGTGTTCAAGCCAGGATTACCTGCAAATGGATAAGCTCGACAGGTTTGTTTAGGCTCTGTCCACTCCAACATACTTTCAACATATTCATTGTGAACTCTATTTACAACTTCTTCTACAGGATCATTGTTACTCACATTTTCTCCATCTGCTTCTTAATCATTTCCTACTCTGTCCTCTTGATGATCTTGATCCAATTCCATTCCTTGATCATCACTTGTAACATCACGCACAATCACATTTTCTTCATCTGATTCCTCAGCACTTGTCACTTCACTCTCTTCAATTTCCTCATCCGATGGCCTATTTTCACTGCCCGAAACTGAAAAGTCAGTCAATGACCGATCACTCGAGTCGTCCTCACAAAGGACGTCCTCAATGTCAGAATCATCCATTTTCAAAAAGGATATTGAACTACTAACTAAGAAACTAATAACTAAACTAAAACAATACGGATTACAACAACAAAACAACACGACATTCACTTCCAAACGCCACGACAGAACAAAAGAAACACGACTAATGGCGGGTTGGCGGCTTGGAGGGGGCTTGGATTGAAGGATGAAGTTCATATTGCAGCCAGTTGAGCGCTAGTAGTGCAGCAAAGGGGCTCCAGCAAGTGCTGTAACCTCGCGGCCAACTAAATAAACTCAATGCTACTGCTATCTGTCACTGAGTGCGTGCGCCACGAGTGGAGCACGTTGTCCTTAATGAAACTTTGCATAACCAGAGGTCGATGTGTGCCACCGGTGGCGCACTTAATGATGTTCATGGAGTATGAAAAAATCTGTGTTCACACACGTAATAAGCTATAAGGATATACCACCCCATAAAAATACCTTTTCCTTCAAAAATTACTACCGTCGTAATTTTAAGTTGATAATGTTATTCCAATGACAGCAATTAGTTTATGAGATTTTTTGTGTGTGTGCCACCGGTGGCGCACATCGTGGTGAACGTGTTTCGTTACTTTCTCAGATTTGTTGTATCAGATTACTAACCTTAATTTATTGTATCCTCAGATTTCATACTGTAGACTATTTTTATGTAAATTTTCAATAATGTTCTTCAATTATTACTGTTGCTAATAAAAATGTATTTTTCACGAGATTCTACAGCCAGTTGATCTGCCTGAGGGCAGGAATCAGTTTATATCTCTGTCCAAGATGGTGAATCTGGTTTCACGTACTATGCATGGAATAAGTCTTCTCTGTGTTATTCTGTGCTCGCTTGCTGATCTTTGATCAACATTCTGAATATGACCAGAGGCTTAAGTACAGTTGCTATATAAGCACTCATTTGTAGCTTCGATCTCCATTCTGGTTTTTGGGAGCACACTTTTTCTGAACTTAAAAATATAGTTATTAACAACCTGTTGCTATATAAAGGTATCCATTTACTTGATGTTTGACTTGACACGATCATAGTAATAGTAATGAGTTGTCAAGATGACAACTCCATTTGTAATCTTGATGATTAGAAACAAAGAGGATTCTGATATCCTTTAAAAATATTTATATTTATGATATATAAAGATGTAACATTATTAAAGATGGATCTTTACTGAACAATAATATGCTGTGTTAAATGGGTTTTTACTAATTGAAAACTGGTTAATGTGATTTCTGGTGAGTATGTGAATATTTAGTTTTTAAACTTTATCGATAACCTAGCCCATTACTATGATTTGGCAATCCCTATCAAGAACACAAAGAAAAATAAATCAATTTCGCCTACTTGGTGGGTTACTTATGAGGATAAGGCAAGTGCTTTCCTGGCAAAAGATTTATATGCCCAGTCTTAATTATTTAATACAGGAAAAAGCTGGAATGAACAAAGCTAATCTCAGACATCAAAATATATTAATCCTGCACACACAAGAAGTGCCCATTGTTCTCTGGTTGTTTTTTATCCCTGATGATATAAAAAATATAGTATTTTTGTAGTTTTTAAGTTTTAAACTAATGGTAAACAAAAAAGCAACATGGAAAGCTAAAAAGAGAGTTAATGGCACTTAATAAAATAAAGACAGATTTATTTACTTTTTGAAGCCGTTTCACTCAATAGCCTTACAAAGAAAAATATACTAAAAACAAAACTCATATTAGATGTGTCTGAAACAGTTTGTATGCAGAAACTTACTTTATAATAAATGTATAAAAAATGTACTTTAAAATTTATAAATAGCTAAGAAACAAATCACAGAATTAAGCAGTAATTTGTTTTGAAATTACAGGCTGTATGAATTTTGCAGTGTAATCCAGGCATATCAATAACTTTTGAATATTCTGTTACAGGTTGCAGAAAGAGCTCATGACATTAATGGTAAGCATCTGATGAAATACTGAACCTTTAAAATGTTTTGTTGTAAACGCTATGCATTTTTGAAGTTTCATATGTAGACTATGCAACATTCACTTGTTACAAGGAATTAAAACGTAATTGAGAAAAAATACCTTATTATTTGTTTCTATTCAGGATTAAATATCTATGTTTTATATAAGTGATCAGTTGTGTTTATTATGAAGTCTCTGTCATTGTTTTAAAGGTTATTCAATTAATAAAAGGAACTTACTTGTTGCAGATGTGCACGGACAAATCTGTCTCAGCATTCCCTGATGGAGAGAACCTATTTAAGTGGGTGGCAACAATCACAGGCCCAAAGGAAACAGTAAGTGTCTATCAAAAGTGTAAGGACACTGGCAAGATACTAATATTTATACTCTAGTTCTTTGTTCATTTACTGAATCTAATGATGTTATGCTATTGTCATTATAACCCATGAATATTTTATGCAAATTGGACCTCTTATCTTTAATATAGCTGATTTCACAGAATGTTTTGTGTTTGTAAAAACGGCCTAAAAATTGCAAAATTCAGTTTTGAAAATTATATAAATCTAGAATCAAGACCCACCCGCCCACCCATACACGTATATTGGCATTGACCCACCCACCCACCTATACACGTACATTGGCATTGGACCCACCCGCCCACCCATACACGTACATTAGCATTGAAAAATTCAGCCTGAAAAAAAAATTCAAGAGGGAATTTGGTAAGTAGACATTAGAAAAAATGTGTGTGCACGTGAGTTTATACATATTAAAAGAATATATTGTACTATTAATAAGTAATGTGATTTTACTATCATTATTATTGTGTATTGTATCACATTTCAAGCTAAATAAAATCCTTAGATCCGATTGGTTCCGTTTTCCCGTGATCTGATTGGTCAGATGGTCCTGTGATATGATTGGTCAGTCAGTCCTGTGATTTGGTTGGTCAGTCAAAGCCGTGATCTAATTGGTCATTCAATCGTGTAATCTCATTGGTCAATTAGTTCCGTGATCTGTTTGGTCAGTCAGTTCTGTGATCTGATTGGTTGAACAGTCCAAAACAACCAATATCAGCCAGGGAGTACCATTGTATTTGTGGGTGGGTCAATACACTGTACGTGTATGGGTAGATGGGTGGGTTAATAGTATGTGTAGAAGGTGTACTGCGTTCTGATTGGTCAGTATATGCTAAGATCTGATCGGTCAGTTGGTCATGTGATCTGATTGGTCAGTCAATGTCGTAAACTGATTGGTCAGCAGATCCTGATATCTGGTTGGTCATATGATTGGTCAGTCAGTCCTCGTTATCTGATTGGTCAGTCAGTCCTGTGATCTGATTGGTCAGTCAAAGCCTGATCTGATTGGTCAGTATATCCAGAGATCTGATTGGTCAGTGGTCCTACCTTTGATTGGTCAGTCAAGGCTGTGATCTGATTGGCCAGTATATCCTGGGATATGATTGGTCAGTCAGTCCTCGTTATCTGATTGGTCAGTCAATCCTGTGATCTGATTGATCAAAGCCGTGATCAGATTGGTCAGTATATCCTGAGATCTGATTGGTCATTTGCTCCTGTGCTCTGATTGGTCAGTCAAAGTCATAATCTGGTTGGTCATTATATCCAGAGATCTGATTGGTCAGTATATACTGAGATCTGATTGGTTAGTGGTCCTGTGATTTGATTGGTCAGCCAAAGCCATAATCTGATTGGTCAGTATATCCTGAGATCTGATTTGTCATTCAGTCCTGTGATCTGATTGGTCTGTCAAAGCCAAAATCTGATTGGTCAGTATATCCTGAGATCTGATTGGTCAGTCAAAGCCATAATCTGATTGGTCAGTATATTCTGAGATCTGATTATACTGTGTCAAGTCCTGTGCTTTGATTGGTCAGTCAGTCCTGAGATCTGATTGGTCAGTGGACCTGTGATTTGATTGGTCAGTCAAAGCCATAATCTGATTGGTCAGTATATCCTGAGATCTGATTGGTCAGTCGTCCTGTGCTTTGATTGGTCAGTGGTCCTGTGATTTGATTGGTCAGTCAAAGCCATACTCTGATTGGACAGTCAAAGCCATAATCCGATTGGTCATTATATCCTGAGATCTGATTGGTCAGTCAAAGCCGTGATCTGATTGGTCAGTATATCCTCAGATCTGATTGGTCAGTAGTCCTGTGATTTGATTGGTCAGTCAAAGCCATAATCTGATTGGTCAGTATATCCTGAGATCTGATTGGTCAGTCGTCCTGTGCTTTGATTGGTCAGTGATCCTGTGCTTTGATTGGTCAGTCAAAGCCATATTCCGATTGGTCAGTATATCCTGAGATCTGATTGGTCAGTGGTCCTGTGATTTGATTGGTCAGTGGTCCTGTGCTTTGATTGGTCAGTCAAAGCCATAATATGATTGGTCAGTATATCCTGAGATCTGATTGGTCAGTGGTCCTGTGATTTGATTGGTCAGTGAAAGCCATAATTTGATTGGTCAGTATATCCTGAGATCTGATTGGTCAGTGGTCCTGTGATTTGATTGGTCAGTCAAGGCTGTGATCTGATTGGCCAGTATATCCTGGGATATGATTGGTCAGTCAGTCCTCGTTATCTGATTGGTCAGTCAATCCTGTGATATTTGGTTAATTTAATAAATATTTCAAACAGCTGATACATAAAAAGTAAACATGACTCAAAAGCTTAGCTTATATGAAAACCAAATCATGAGATGCTTAAGGAAATTTCTACTAATTATGACCTGATTGCACTACTTTGCATCCCCCTAAAGTAGACTAGTAGGGTTTTCTAGACAATAAAGTTCTATGAAAACGGCAGCAGGCCGTTGTTGATATGATGGTTTAGAGAGAACCTAGAGGGAAGGGTAAGAAAGTATAGGGAACCACCCTGTAGTGAAGCAAGGGTGTGTATTATGTCATTAAAGCCTCTATGTATGTATCGATTTGTTAGAAGACATCCAGGGCCTCTTTTGTAAATGGGCCCGGTGGGCCCGGGCCCAGGGCGCAAGATTGAGGGGGGCGCAAACAAGAGAAAATATTTTAAAATCACGCGCCAATGGATTGCGCGCCATATTTTAAAATCACGCGCCAACGGATCGCCCACCAACCCTCTCCACTCCTCCCCCCACTCCCCAGCTTTACGCATGACTCATCACTGTCACTGCCTGCATGTTGCTACTTGATCTTTGCTTTGTCTTTCTTTGTCAGTTCGTTTTGTGCAATCGCGTGAGACATGTTATTAGTTGGCTTGTGAATAGGTTTATTGATGTGTTTTTGCTAACTATTTTAATGCGATTGTATTTGTATTTATGTTCGGTTTGATCTTTTATCATACATGGTACAAATAGTAGAATAAAATGCTTGTTTTGTGATTTGTGAAATGAGTAAAAAACCAAGTGGCAGTGAATTTAGAAAGGGGGCGGCCAAAAAGCTTTTGGACAGTGAAAAAGTGTTACAGAAAGTCCCTAAAATAAGTAGTTTTTTCAGTGAACAAAAAACTGTACCTGTAGTAACTGTCGCATTAGAAGGCCCTGAGGATGAGGAGGGACCTACCCTGTCGAGGGAAGAGGTATGTAAACCCAGAAGCAGTGACGATGTTTATCAATCAGCTGAACTAGTTACGACTGAAACTGATGATTCAGTAAGTGAGGTATTGCCGAGTACAAGTACAGGTACAATAAATTTAAATTTTAAACCCGGCTGTACAAAGCCAACCACCTCATCTTCAGTTTCATTTTTATTTGATCTTGATGACCCGGCTACTTGGAATACTAAAGATGAATATGTGCTAAAAACAATCTTAACTACAAACGTAAAGCAAAACTTGAATATTGATTTTTCGAACTCTGTCAGAATTTATCCAGACAAAAAGCGTACATTATCTGACAAAATCTTCTCATGTGTTTTACCCAATGGGGAAACTTATAACAGAGATTGGTTATTGTATTCCAAATCAAAAGGTTGTGTTTTTTGTATCCCATGCTTATTATTTCAGATAGAAAGTAAACAAACTGCGTTTAGTAAAGGATTTAACGATTGGAAACACGCAAGTGTGCTCGTTAAAAGTCACGAGCAATCAAGTGACCACAGGAAAAATATTTGTACATTTTTGTACAGAAAAAAAACCGCATCAGTAGACACTTTATTGTTATCTCAATATGAAAAAGAAGTGAAATATTGGAGAGAAGTTTTAACGAGAGTAGTTAGCGTTGTTCGATTTTTGGCATTGAGAGGCCTTCCTTTCCGAGGAGACAACCAAACATTTGGTTCCTTATCTAATGGTCTATTTCTAGGCTGTCTTGAACTCTTGAGTGAATATGATCCGTTCCTATCTCATCATATAGAGAAATATGGAAACAAAGGGTCAGGCAATGTGTCTTACCTTTCGTCTGACACCTGTGATGAATTCATTTCAATTATGGGCACTAAGGTCTTAAACCAAATAATTAAAGAACTCGAAGAAGCTCATTATTTTTCTCTGATAGTTGATTCTACGCCGGACGTGTCGCACACCGACCAGTTAGCAGTTGTTTTAAGATACGTTTCACTGAACGATGCGTGTGCTAAAGAACGTCTCGTACAACTTTTACCTGGTGTTGGTCATAAAGCGGAAAGCCTACAACAAGCAGTTTTAACTTTACTTAAAAATCTAAACTTAGATATTGAAAATTGCCGAGGACAAAGCTACGACAATGCATCTAACATGTCAGGTTACTACACAGGTCTACAGGCAAGAATAAAATCCGAAAATAACAAAGCAGATTATGTTCCGTGTGCTGCACATTCCTTGAATTTAGTTTTTGCAGCCGAAAAATCATGCCCTGAAGTGACTAGGTATTTTTCGTTTTTACAAGGACTTTTTACTTTCTTCGCGGGGTCAACTTACCGATGGGGATTGTTGAAAGAATGTATCAAAAATGAAAACAAAGAAAGGCGAAAGCAAAACAAAAACAGTGACACGCTCACTTTACCGAAAAATTTAAGCCAGACTAGATGGTCTGCTAGAGCAGACGCTGTGCACGCTTTATCTAATGGTTATAAAGAGTTTGAACTTGTGCTGAAAAACCTATCTCAAGATGTTTCACAAACACCTGAAACGAGAGTGGCGGCTGAGGGGCTTAGCAAACAGTTGGGAAAGTTTGATACGGCTTTTCTTACTGTACTGTGGAATGATTTGTTAATGAGAATTGATAAAGTTAGTTCAAACTTACAAAAAGAAGAGTTGGATTTTCTTGCGGCAGTTAAACAATTACAAACGCTTAAAATGTTCTTAGAAGAAAAGAGGGACAACTTTGATCACTTTGAGAATGAAGCAACAAAAATGTGTGGAATGCAAGCTGCCAACTACAAAAGAAACAGGAAACCAACACTATTTGCAGATGCAGACGAGAAAAGAGAAAGTTTTGACACGAATATGGACCCTAAAACCAGATTTAGGACAGAAGTTTTTTTAACAATAGTTGACAATCTTACGGCACAGCTCGACACAAGAACACAAAGCTATGCTTCTCTTGGAGACAGATTTGAGCTATTTAACAATTTTAAGGTAAGATATTTTAAATTTTCAACCTTCTTTTCAACATATTATTTTTATACTATGTGTGTACCTGTCATTCTAGTTTAATTTATTTTCACTTAAAATACGTAATACTAGAAAGCTTTACATATTATTTTTAAATTGAAGGTAACAAACAGGTAATAATGTATTATATGTTTTTATTTGATTTTTTATCTGTCATCTTCAATGTAAAAGTACTGAAAGTTTTGATATTACAGGACAAAGAACCTCAAACAATCAAAACCCAGGCAGAACGACTCGCATTATTCTACTGCAATGATATAGATGTGGATAGTTTTGGAGAGGAGTGCCTTCATTTCAAGCAGTTCTTAAAGGTTGATAGTATAGAGAGACTTCGAGACGCATACAAGTATTTAAGAAGTTCTGAAACAGGTCTTGTCTCTACTTTCCCAAACCTGGAAGTAGCCATGAGGATCTATTTAACTCTACCAATGACGAACTGCTCGGCTGAACGAGGGTTTTCAGCTCTAAAAAGGATTAAGTCAGTGACTAGGTCAACACTTGAACAAACTAAGCTGAACAATTTAATGATAATGTGTACCGAAAGTGACGTAACCCTAAAAATGAACTTTGACGATGTCATTAACGAGTTTGCTGAGAAAAAATGTAGGAAACGACCAATCATGTAAAGTTTTGAGTATTTATGTTTGTAGTTTCACCTGAAATAAAAGCTAAATTTGATGGAATTTGAAGTTTTTTCATATATAAACCCATTTTATAAACCCAGTTGATGGAAGGGGGAGGGGCGGAGATCGGGCCCAGGCCCATAGCGCGTTACATGCAAACCGCGGGCCTGAAGACATCAGCAACAACCATTAACATTAACCTATTTTGTAGGGGTGTGCGAGTAGTGATTTTTGAGTTTGAGTTGAGTAGTTGGCATTTTTTTCGAGTATCGAGTATTTTTAGAGCGAGTATTTACAGAAGGATTTCCTGTTCACCCAAGACAACTGTAAAAGGCAGACACCATACTAAGCCTATGTTAAGTTTTGCCAGATTCGTAAATATATATATCTAAACTGAACACAATAATTTTGATTTGTTGTTTGTAACTGTAACATGTGATAAATAAAACTTGTTACTTCCTGCCTTCCTACATTTTTATGTTGCATTGTTTTGTTTAACTTTTTTACTTTTTTTAAAACTAATATTATGTAAGAAATTAAGAAAGTATATTATTAATTGAAACAACGTGGATTATAAAGATTTAATCTGTTCACTCATATAACAGATCAGATTTTCTATGCAAGCCAATTATACTGTTTCCCAGCAGGCCTATATGTTTATCTGGTGGTTCAGTTCAAAGTGTACCGCGAAAACGTAGTGAAGCTTGTTTTCAAAAGTTGCATCCAACCAAACTGATGCTAAAATTCAGGCAATATCGCCAAATGCGGTCATTTGCTTTGAGAATTGCCTCTTCTCAACAAAAAGTTGATTGTGTACACGCCAAGAAGAGTGGATCTGTATTCTGTGGGTATTTAATTCAGTAATAACAAGGTTACAACTAATCGGAAATAAGCTCTGAATTATATAATTATAATCAAATTTGAAAATCTGGATAACAATGACTGTAGTTCAATCAATTGATAATAATAACTAAGCAGGTTTACAAAAAGTAAATTTTAAAGTCGCTTAGGATGAATTAGTTTTTAAATTATGATCGGTAATGAAATATGTTCAACTTGAAACTACTTCGATACATGAGGCTACTACACTGAACAACAGATAAATAATTATGTCAACGAGAAATTCATTAAACAGGTGTAATCAAATGAAAACCTTAGACGTAGTCGGCTAATATATAATATAATATAGATATTGGCGACGAGATGCAGTCTGAAATATCAGCCAACTAGTGATACAGTGAAGATTTTGGGCAGCTAAACTATAAACTTATGAATAAAAAAACGAGACATTTGATAAGGCTTTGTTTCATTAAAAATTATTTCCGAATCTCTAAATTCGTCGTATTTTGTTTAGAAAAGGTCTCCCAACATGTTTCTCCCTCACTTTGGTTGATTCGTGATTATTTTACAGTTTACATCGACGTCAATGTGAACAGAGGACAGTTCAGTGAATCAAAATTATCGTACTTTACCACCTTTTACACTCCAACTGTGTTATTATCTAACCTAGTCAGAAAACCGTTCAACAATTTGACAGGAAAAAAATATCGTATGCGCAAATATTACACACAGTTTTGACGATCTAAGGCGTTTTCGGAATAATAATTAATAGACGTTCGCCACGGATATATATCTAGTTTTTATTTGACGGAAAATAAATTAATAATGTTGTGTCACATGCTGCTAGAACGTCATTACCATATTTTATATGATATGATACGGTATTTTCTTACGTCAAATCATTGAACGATTCCCTGCTCAGATTAAAAAAACAAAATAGACCTCAATCGACTCGCAAGAAATATACGATAATTTCATTTCAGTTTCATTTCAGAAAAAGAGCTGAACGGTTTCTTGTACGTACGTATACTACAACCGAGATGAACTTTCACCTAGAAAAGATCGGAAGTTCGATTCTTGGGATGTAAAGTGACCCGTTCTCGGGACTCATTTGATTGAACTGTATTTTTTATATGAACGAAAATATGCATAATTTTCACGGTGCACAGACAGATTTTTATTGGTAACAGGTTTTTTGAGCATTTTGAACCGGATCTCTCATCCCTTTCTTGGGTCAAAAGACACTAACCAGCAATTTGATTTATTCACGCTATTTTAGGTTAGGTTACAAGTGACTAGTAGACTCGGCAACCAACATGTGTGATCGCTACTATTTACATTGATCGCTACCATCCCAGCTCTGTTAATCACTTTGAACTGAACTAGTTCAAATCATAATGAACGAACTCTCACTACGCCGACTAGTTCATTTGACTGACGTCGTGTATTACCTATTCTTAGGCGTATTGTTCAGTTCATAATTACGCGTACCAAACTGATAACGTATGATTAAGGTTAAAATAAAACAAAACATTTTTTATTAATAACTTATAAAACTGTTTAATCTTAAAACTAAATTAAGATGTAAATCTGATATTTCGTGAAATACAACTACTCGCTCGAACTTCAAGTAGTTTTAGGAGCTTCGAGACGAGTTCGAGTAGTAAAATACTCGATCAAATACTCGAAGTTTCGATTACTCGCACACCCCTACTATTTCGTAATTATATTAAATATTTAACCTTTTGACGCACATATTTCTATAGCCCGTCAGAACCCTGCTGCAGGAGTTTTATTACCTACTCAGCTAGAGAAAATGCAGACTTTAGTTTTAAAATTGTATTTCAGTTATTTGTAGGTCAATTTCAATAAAACTTTCTCTAAAATACACGAAAACTGTTATTTTTTAATATGTTACACATCATTTAATAAAGATACAATTATAAATAATTCTTTTATTTAAAAAAAAAATAAAATTTTGTGTGAAATTTGGTAAACTTGATGAAACTAAAACCAAACATCACAATAAGTTATTTGTAAATAAAATAACAACAACTATAATATAGAAAGAAAAGGTTAACCAAACTTAACAGACAGGATAACCAAAAGTAATAAACAATGTAAACAACATACCAAGTATCCTAGTATTCCCACCAAAAAACAACTGATGCAAAACACTATAGCTCACGACAAGAAAAAAATATGATCAAGGTTCTATTGCAGTACAATACTTGTATATTGGTCTCCAATTGGAATCAACTCCAAATAATTTGTCACAGCGCCATTAGATACAAGCACTGACGGAACATCACATGTTGCCCATATAATGTTGTCTTGCCGGTTGTGGTAAAACCATGCATACAAACATCAGCCCACGCCTAGGGGTTTATTATTTGACTTGTAATCTATGTGTAACTATTTTGTGTGTCAATGCCTGTTATAACAGTAATGTTATGCAACGGCAATAAATAATTTGAATTAGATGACACAAATTAAAAATAAAAATAAACTTATGTTATTAATGTCAGAATGACTTATATGTTGAATATTATATATGTAATTTATTGGTTTTTTCTGTTTTTTATGTTAATTAATTTGCATTACCTGTATTTTTAGGTTTATGAAGGGCTAACATACAAACTGTCCATGGAATTCCCAAACAGCTATCCATATGCTGCACCTGTAGTCCGCTTCACTACACCTTGCTTCCACCCCAATGTGGACACAGGCGGCAACATCTGTTTAGACATTCTCAAAGAGAAATGGTCTGCACTTTACGATGTCCGCACCATCCTTCTTTCCATCCAGTCATTACTTGGAGGTGATTATTATATTTATAAGTTGAAGACAGCTTTAAGTTGAAATAAAAACTATATGAGATCTCATATAACATCTCATGGTTTACCGTTACTGAAATCACATGTGCATTCTATTTTCCCATTTGCCTGTTTTACAATCTCTTACTTATTGCCTCTAGTAACAAGATTTACTTCATTCGACTGTGGTGTTATCAACTCATGTACATGTGTTACAAAATACACCTTCACCTGAGGTCATTTATCCCTTATTATGTTGATATGGAATTAATATTCTTTCCTTGCCACAACTTTTAATGACCCACTAAATAATTATTGCTTTTTTCTTATCTTGTACTCGAAAATAAATAGTTTATTTCAGGTACTTCATATTAGGTATATTATCAAAACTGTCAATAAAAGTTATACAAAACAATTTTATATATAATTTTTTATACCGTATAGTTGACTATCAAAGCATCTTGATTCCATACTATTTGTAAGTGTTTAGGAGTGAAAACAATTCCTTCCCTTCATAGTAAAATTAAAAAATAATTTTGAAGTATATGCGACTAAAAATTGGAAGAGTTAGGGGTACTCAGGCCCATTGTTTTGGAAAATGTTGTATCTAGACACACCATGAAATCCTCTAAAACCTCTTTGACTTGACATTTATATTTTGAAGGACCTTTCCAGCTAGGAATTCATAAAATTAGAGGAATACAGCTTCCCATTCAAAATATTCATCTAATATTGTGTCATTTTTTAACTGTGTAATTATTTTACAGAGAAAATATTTCAAAACAGTTAGCAATGCTAAGGGTAAATATTTAAACCAATGATTGTGTTCAGACTTGAAAATCAAATTAAATAACTTTAAAAAAATTCTTACCTGTCAAAGCTAACAACTACAGTAGTCCCTCTATAATCCGGCCCTGCGCCAGTCCGGTCCCCCCAGTAATCCGGCCGGTTCTATCGTATTGATAAAAGAACCAGTTCTGGTTCCTTAAACCAAAGGGGGATATAGCTTTCATACCAGGAATGTTTCAGGAGTGAAAAGTGCTGATAAACAGAACAATGAAACGACAAATTCTGATAAAAAGATAAACGAAATAACTTTTTCAGACCGTAAGATAAATAAAATAACTTCGTCACAAAATATCTGCCCACAGTCGGCCTTTTCCTTATGAGTACTATCAGCACTTGAAAGAACAGATAACATTAGAATTCCATCCAAATGCAGTAAAGAGGAAGATCTTCCTGAGCTCCACACTTGTTTATCCTGACCCTTTCTTATCACTTCCTGCCCGATAAAAACACCTGATGGCAACATTCCATTCTGTTTACAATTCATATCTCATGAAAATGATTATGCTTCTAGTTTTATAGTGTATAATAGTTGAAAGGTTTTTATAGTGAGGTTAATATATTAGAGTTTCTTTGTTTAGACATGTTATTAATAGCCTAATGCAAAACATTGCATTAAAATGATAGGAAATATAATTGAAAAAAACATTTTTATGATAATATTCTGTCAGCACAAGACAACTCTTAATAATGTTACTATTTTTTATTTTTTTTTTTTTTTGGATGTTATTAATAGTTACATTTTATTTTAACTATTTTTCTTTTTTGCAAAGTTTTAAAGGATTAATGTTTTCAATTGTTGTAAGCTTTTTAACTTGTTTTTTATTCATATGCAACAGTGTTATGTAACACGTTTCAACTGGTGTACCATACTTTTCTTACTTTGAAATTATTGTACATCTTTATTGTAAAAATTGACCTTTTTAGTTACAATATACATTCTATTATGTAATTTAATCATGTTTTACAATTGAACTCCAGTAATCCGGCTTTTTGACTAATCCAACACATACCTGGTCTGAATTGTGTCGGATTAATGAGGGACTACTGTACCTGTATTTCATTTGTCAGATATTGTATTTCCTTTACATTTATAAAGAGTATCGTGTTGTTGATACATCTCAGACACATTAGGCATGCTTAAAGAGGGATTGTAAATATGTACATATTTCAATTCTTATTTTTGGATTGTGACTATGAGGGTATTGTTTTCCAGAACCCAACAATGACAGCCCACTCAACCCTCAGGCAGCAGAGCTGTGGTCGAGACAGACAGAATATAAGAAGCACCTTCACAGTAGTTTTAATCAACCGATCCCCGATGTTATTTAAAAAGCAAGTATTACCTAAAGGACATTCAATAAAAGTGTATGGGACTATATTTCTGTATTATGTCACAATGGAAAAGCAAAGCAATCAGCTGTTAAAATGTTTTTTGTTTTTTTAAATAAACTTGTTTTTTGTTCTGTTATTTATTTTTAAATAAATATTAAGTGGTAAGCTAAATTGGATTTAGAAGTTTCAGATCTGTAAACCAAACTATACTGCCAAGGGGTGCACTTTATCTCTTTTTTTAAAATATATTAACACATTTAGTGTTACCACTCAAAACATATACAGTACCTTGCCATTAACTAAATTTTTTATTCATTAATTATTTTCTATAATAATCTACAGAAACCCATACCATGGCTCATTTGATACTGGTATATCCAAAGAAAAAGTGGTTTAACGTTTTATCTATATAATTACGTAAATATTTGCACCGCTGAATTGCATCACGCGCCTGGTGATTGTAGCTACATATAACTCGCACTGTGTTTTTAAATTGTTTACACAATAAGAAAAGATGCATTTCATCAAATGGTATCCTATTAGTTTTTATAACATATAAATCCATAAATAACTAAATTATTCTAATTTTAGTCCTACAGTAGAAGCTCTGTTAACCGATCCCTATGGAACCGCGCCAAGATCGGATAACGAAAAGGTCGGTTAAACAGAATAGTACCAGAAATAGTCATAATAAGCGTTAAAAACAATAAAATGTTTTAAGTATGATAAAAATTGACCCTAGAAGTTGTATTAATAGCTAACTTATAACTCACCCAGTATTCCTTACGATCGGCCATACAGTATTAATGAAAGAGCAAACAGTAATAAAAGAGATACAAAACTGTTACACAATATGTACAACACATTTTAATACTGTACACGAAAATATAAAATCACAAACTACTGTATAATAACTCATTGTAAAAAATCATATCCTGATTAGGTTTTATTGACCAAAATAGTCAGAAATTTTCTTCTGCTTCTTTCCTTTAGTTGCCATCTTTAACGCATAATCTCTCCACTTTTTTATAAGCATGATGTCAACAGCTGTTGAAGTTTCTTGCTCTTCAACATACATTACAGCCAACTGTAGTGCATTTCTCCATTCGGCATGAGCAATTTTTCCTTCCTCATTTTCTTCTTCATCTTCATCACAAGTTTCTCCCTCTTCCTGCTCATTTAATATATTCTGTACAATTTCTTCATCTGTTAAACATTTATTTTCCAGTTCCTCATCATAAGTTGCAATCCAATCATCAACTTCATTTTCTTCAATCTCGAGCATATTATGTATTTTTTTAAGTTCATTTAATAGAGCTGCGTTGTCTGCTTCTACTTGATCATGGGGCTCATAGTTGATCACAGGGTTATCTTCTGCGTGATTGTCAATAGATTTTTTTTATTTCAGGCCAAGCTTTTCGCCATGATTTAACAATCGTAGAGCTGGGGACTTCTTTATAAGATGCAGCAATGATGTAAACCACGTCGTTGATATTAATGGACTTTAGAGCATTAACTAAACTTTTCTCATCAAGCTCCATTCTATTAAGGATTCCTGAGATCAGTTTTCTCTTGTAACGTCTTTTAAAACACTTGATCACTCCCTTATCCATTGGTTGAATCAGGCTTGTAGCATGTGGCGGTACAAAAATACATCATAGTCTGCTTTCCCCGTTAACTTCAATATCTTCTGGATGTGTAGTTGAGTTATCCAACACCAAAATGGCTTTTAATGGCAATTTCATATTTGTCAGGTGTTTTTTACTGAAGGTATAAATTCATTAACAAACCAATCTCTGAACATGCATTCATCCATCCAAGCTGATTTTTGGTTTTTATAATAAGACATTGAGAGACGAAATATTCACATTTTTAAATGCCCTGGGTTTTTGGGACTTAACAATGACGAGAGGGATAAGTTTATGTGTACCTGTGGCATTCGAGCATAGACCAACTGTAATTCTCTCCTTATTCATTTTGAATCCTGGAGCTGATTTCTCACTTTTAGTGGCAAACATTTTGTCTGGTTACAAACATTTGTAGTTGAGTCATGTTTCATCCATATTCAGGATGTAAGCCCTCTTCTTTTAACCCGGGAGAGGTCGTGCCTGTTAGTCATACGTATTTGGTCGCGTGTATAGAAAAATTCGAACACTTGACGTTCTTTATTTAGGACACTTTACTGTAGTTAGTTTTTAAATATATTTTTGTTATATTTCAAATTACATTTATATTAATTAGTTTTCATCAAATAACAGTTTTTACATATAATTAATAATTATATAAAAAGTACCAGGTATGAAAAACTAACAGTTACTTTGACAAGTTTTATTATTAAAAATCAAAATACAGTTTATAAATGAATAATGACCCGTATTGCTGTTACGGTAATTTTGTTAATGAGTAATTTTTGTCACTATCGTCGTCCTCTTCAATCCAACTCAAAATTAAATTATCGCTATTATTTACAGCCATTTCTTACACTAAAAGATATACACACACATATATTACACTGAATAACACTAACATTACATAAAATATCACTATAAATACTATATTTACAATATTTAAATTTCAAAAATATAAACAGAAAAGAAACGAAAATGGTCGCGCCGTTAGAAAATTTCTAACACTCAGCTGAACGTATCCGGTCACGTGTTAGATTTTCACTGAAAAACTGGAGCGCCTGACCTTCAACGGCCTCCCCCCACCCCTCCCTGCGATGAATCATCATGGAAATACCCCAGAAATGTGTCACATATAGTCGACTACAAATACATTGACGCTCAATAGTCTTTGACAAGAAATAAAAAAAATCTTAATACAAGGACCTATTTTGTTAGAAAAAATCTAACAGCGCGGCCTCTCCCGGGTTAACAAATAACTGAGTTTTTTAATCCATTCCGTACATGCAGCTGGATCAGAAGAATTTGTTCATCACATATGCTAAATGGATGCTATTACGTTTTTTCCAGCATGCTAGCCAACAGTCCCTCCGTTTTCAATTTTAGAGTGTAAAGCAATGATTTTTTCCTTAAAATTTGGCCGTTAATAGGTGTACCCTTTTGCTGCTCTTGAGTGAACCGTAGCCATTATACATCGTCAACAACCTAGTTTATTGGTTTGTTTAATGTACAGCGAGTGCTTAGGATTTTATCGAATTCTATTTGGCTGCAGTAGTCCTGAATAGATTTTCTATTGCGCTTCCAGTCCTTAACTGTCGTAACACCGACCCCTAATTCGCGACTAATCTTTTAAACAGATTTCCCTTTATCAAGCTGTTCAAACGCTTTAAGTTTTGTTCCATCGTTACAACATGTCCCTTCCGCTTAGCACCAATCATTTCACAGTACAGTAGTATGTACAGTACAGATTTGTTATACTAAAACAATAATAAACTAAGTTAACATACCTTATCTATGTGACTTAAAGGCCTAAGTATAATTTATTTTCTCTGTGTGTTTCATTGTTTTTGTTAATTTTTTAATGACTCGATGATGGGATATTAAATCCTAAAACATGTTGTGTGTATATGCCTAATTCAATACCAATAGAACACTTTGACGTAGATATAAGGTACGTTAACCTAGTTTATTCTACCTAACGGTTCAGGAGATGTTACAATGAATAAAATAAACCAATAACTATATAATGTACACGCAAACGTAAAATAAAAAAGTTTATAACACAGTTACACACACAGCAAAGAGCAGAGTGAACACTGCCCGTACGAAATACAGAAGGCAACTGACTGAATTTTACTTCCTACACGCACAACAATCGACCTGTTGAATCCTGAAAGTTATTTTTGTTTAGGTTGGTTAATCCAACGGGCGGTTTGGCCGACGACGGTTAAGAGAGCTTCTACTGTATATAACAGTGAACACACTGATGAGAGGATTAAGAGTAAGTGTGTTCAGAGGGATTTTTCTTTTTCTTTGTGAATCCCTCTGGTCTGAGGAAGGTGAGCATGGTTCACTGACATTGATCACCATAATATTTGAACATTTTGTACTTGTGTTGTAAATATTTGTACATTTTGTGCTTATATTGTAATATATTTCTTTTGTGCGACGATCACTTGTACTGTATTTAATATATATTCTTCAATCTATTTACAATGACTCACCACACTAATCAAAACCCCTTGTAAGACATAAACTCCTTGAAGAGGGCAAACTGGCCAGTAATAAACTGTGTCTAAAATAAGGTTTTCCCATATTATATGGCGAGAGTTGGTGCAAGGGCCACAGAAAATATCAGTTACATATATGTTTGTGCAATGAAGAACTCTATAACTTTTCATCAAGAAGTCTAGAGAAATAGTCTATTGGATTATTTAGATCAGGTAGTGACACTTTTAAACCAGAATTTCCAGTAAATGGCTAAAGAAATAGTCTACTGGATTATTTAGACCAGGTAGTGACACTTTTAAACCAGAATTTCCAGTAAATGGCTAAAGAAATAGTCTACTGGATTATTTAGACCAGGTAGTGACACTTTTAAACCAAAATTTCCAGTAAATGGCATTTCTCTAGATCTAGAAATACGTGTTGTTACTAGCAGATAACCTCGACAATGAATCATCAAGTTTATCTTCGCTTAAAAACGACTCATTTGCTGTGTATTAGATGATTTAATTCACTTCAAAAACATTGAAAACATACAACATGTGCTAAGGGTTCTCAGTTCGATCCCAATCAGAGTCAATACATTTTGAGAAGGATCAGCTGATAACCACCGACTGTTCATTTGTCATTGGGCTATTAATTAATGACACTTTCTAAGGAATAATCGGCCTTAGTTTGTAACAATGACTACATTCGCTCATCTACACTCATCACAGTCATTCGAAATCCATATTCGCCCATATCTTGACGATCGGCGTCTTATGAATAGATAAAAAAAAAAAAAAAAATAAAATACAACAGGTAGTGCAAACTGCAATAAAGTACATAAAAATAAAGCTAAATATGGTGTGCAAAAACAAATAAATAAAGATTTTAATAAAGCACTAGAAGAAGCGGATAAAAGTTTTAATCAAATAAATAAAGTAAAAAATAACAGTCATAAAAATAAAGAAAGTTTCGAAACCACTACGGACAATGACATGTCTTTAGAAAACAGGAGTCATGAAATTAATAGTAACGGTGAAAATTGTGAAAAAACTAAAAACAGTGACATATCTGTAGACATGTCAAGCCTGTTAGCAATCACAAGCACACCTTCCATTGCTGCTTCCGATTCAACAAATCATATAAGTACATATAACAGGGATGTGTCATTGTCAGTGTGTGCCAGTACTAATAATGAACTGATAAAGAAACATAAAAATATCAATGAAGAATTGATTTTTGAATTATTAAAACAAAACTGGATATTGGACGATGTTGTATCTAGGTACTTTGAATTATTAAGACAAAACTGGATATTGGACGATGTCGTATCTAGGTACTTTGAATTATTAAGACAAAACTGGATATTGGACAATGTCGTATCTAGGTACTTTGAATTATTAAGACAAAACTGGATATTGGACAATGTCGTATCTAGGTTCTTTAAATTATTAAGACAAAACTGGATACTGGACAATGTCGTATCTAGGTACTTTGAATTATTAAGACAAAACCGGATATTGGACGATGTCGTATCTAGGTACTGTACTTTGAATTATTAAGACAAAACTGGATATTGGACAATGTCGTATCTAGGTACTTTGAATTATTAAGACAAAACTGGATATTGGGCAATGTCGTATCTAGGTACTTTGAATTAATTACTAATAAACCATTAAAAAGTAAAAACCTTTTTTGCATGAATCCCTTAATAATTCAAGGAATAAAATTATTGAATGATTACAGTCACCTACCGATCCTCTTAATTTGAAACATTTTAATCGTCTATTCATCTCAGTGAATGACCCCATAAATACAAACGGTGAAGGAGGATACAACATGCCCAGATCATAGCAGAAAAATTACATAAATATTTAAACAATACTAATGAAGATAACGTTAAAGCGATACTATCTCAAACACCACAACAGGACAACAATTATGATTGTGGTATCTATATGGTTTCTATGGCAGACTGTATAATGGAACTGACTATGACTGACAAGTTCCCGTATTATGAATTGGGACAGTTTTAGTGACAAAAAGATTATAATGAAAAGATCAGTCATGGCATATCTATTCCATATGCCATGACTGATCTGATAAGGTGGGCTGCTTGCTACCTCTCAAACTGTCAATACTCTTCTTTCAAGCTAACCTAACCTAACCTATGCCTATGAAATAAAAGTAAGAAGTTAACGTTGGTTGTACATAGTGATATTACTATTACTGTTATTATACAAATGAAAAATAATATTGTTTGACATTTTTAGCTATTAGATTGCTTAATATATATATATATATATATATATATATATATATATATATATATATATATATATATATATATATATATATATATATATATATATATATATATATATATATAAAGAACCACACTTAGCAATCTTTTCTTTATGTTTTTAATGTTTAAAATCGATTTCGGTCTCGAAAGACCATCATCAGTTTAACATGGAATACAAATAGGGTTATAAATATATCTTTAGAATAATTAATTTAACAGCTGACACTATAAAAATTTAAATAAAAATGTAGATGGATAAGTTGTAGATCTTGTTAAATTTTATAATTTTGCATCTTCATGATAGAATCAAACATAATATTTGAGTGAAATTTTATTTGATCATTGAGTAATAATGATGGGTTTTCTTTTGTGTTTTTGTATATGTAAAATTTTTCAATGGCATCTAGTTTTTTACTTTTAGGTGCAAAATGGATAATGTCTAAATTTTCTTCAATTGATGAAATATTTTGGTTTTTTTGTATTAAATGTTCAGCAAATGTTGATAAATTTTGATGTTTGTTTTTTGGTATATGTTCCTTGAATCTTCTATTAAAACTTCTTCCTGTTTGGCCAATGTAATATTTAGGACAAGTTGAACATTTAATTTTATAAATTCCAGAATTATTGTATTTGTTTTCATTATTTTTAGTAGAGTAGTTATGCTGTAGTAAATGTTTGATACTGTTCTTCGTTCTATATGTAATTTTATATCCTTGTTTGGAGAATATGTTATGTAAAGATTTGTTAATATCTCCATGATAGTTCATTTGAATGTAGTTATTTTTTTCTTTAGTTTTAGAATCAAGAGTTTTCTTGCTGTGTTTATTAATTAATTTACTTATTAAATTTGCTTGATATCCATTATCGACAGCAATTTGTTTGATAATGTAGATTTCTTCTTGGTAATCTTCTTCTGTAAGAGGTGTATTCAGTAGTCTATGAATCATACTGTGGAAGGCTGCTAATTTGTGTGAAGTTGGATGATTGGATGTATTGTGAATTATTTGATTTGTTGATGTTGGTTTACGATAAATTTTGAATTGGTGTTTGTTATCTTTTTTAGTTATGGTAAGGTCAAGAAAGTTTATGCTGTTAGATTTTTCTATTTCTGTTGTAAATTTTAAGTTAGGATGAATTTTGTTCAGAAAGATTTCTAATAGATCTATTTGTCTTTGGTTTCCGTTGAATAGACAAAGAATGTTATCAGCATATCTATGATAATATATAATTTTCTTGGCGTAAGGGTTTATTTCAGGGTTGAGAATGTATTTATTTTCAATATAATTTAGGAAAATGTCTGCTATGATGCTTGAAAGTGGTGATCCCATGGCCAATCCTTTATCTTGGGAATAAATTTTATCGTTATAGTGAAAGTAATTTTGTTTAAGAGTAATTTTTGTTAATTTGATGATTTCTTGAATTTTCTTGCTGTCTAATTTATTTTGAAAAATAATAACAATGAAGAACAGTCAATAACTGTTAATAGTTATGTTGAAAATAAATTTTAAAAGGAAAATCCTAAAAATTTCAGAAATTCAAATACTCTGAAATTTTACGGCTGTCAGACAGTCATGATATAGACACTTGCAAGTCAGTTTGACTAAGGTTTCGCTTAACTGTGACTCTACTGTATGCAGCATTTTCAAGCCAAATGCAGGAATCCCTGAAATTGTCAAAGACTTAGCAGCTTTAACTGGTTCCTTCATGTTAAAAGACTCATTGATAATCATGGGTGGGGCCAATGATGATATAGTGCGAAGGGAAACAGAACTGTTTGATACATACACAAAAATACTTCAAAGTACTGCTCACACCAATGTTGTTATAGCTGGCTTACCATTCAGGCATGATGTACCAGAATTGAACAACCGAATCAGTTTCATAAATATATCACTTCAAATAATAGTACTTGAGTCAGGTCATGCAAATTTCATGCCAATAAACGAACTTCCCCGCCAGATGTATACTAGACATGGTCTACATTTTAATAAATGTGGAAAGATCAAAATTGCTTGTATGATAAGAGAAATCCTCCAAAGTGAATTACAGAGTGAAAATAAATTATCTATCCTGAACTTAAATTAAAAATCTACAGGTATTAACCAGCACAAAAATTTCATTGAGATTGTGGTAGCGGATATGAAAGATGTAATTGATGAAGTTAAAGAAGATTCAACAGCAGCATTTGCGCACTGTATCTCGGGGGATTTTCATGATACCAGGCAAATGTCAGCAGGCTTAGCTTTGACATTTCGTAGGAAATTTGGTAGACCTCAAGTAAAAAAAATGTATCGACTTCTCAGAAGGTTGTTGATGGAGCAACTATTTATGGCCTTGTTACAAAGGCTACATTTTTCCAGAAGCCTCTCATTGAAAATTACATTTTAGCTTTCCAGCAGCTTACTCAGGATTTCGAGTAGAATGGTCTTAAAACACTGTACTGCTCCCCCATGGGCTGTATAAGGGACCTTATTACACCCAAAACTTTGCTGCCAACATTACTAAATTTCACTGTTACACTGGAGCCAATGTAAAAATAGTGATCTATAATGAACTGTCTAGTTTTGAGAAATCACCTGTCTTACACTGACTTTGTCAAACAACTGAAAGCAGAAATTGAGAACTGTACAAATGTCTACTCTTTGATGAATATCAACCTACGAGAAGTAGCAGCAGTTTGGATGATGTGACCGTGTCTTCACCAGTGGCTGTTCCTGGAAGCGTGAGCTACGCAGAGGCTGTTTCCGGAGTCAACTATGTCAACCAAGAACCGCTTCCACAAGGACCACAACTTAGTAAGCAGCGGGAAAGTAATGGTGTTAGTGATGTGAAAATGATCTTAAAGCAGAGTACCACACAACAGACTGACACTATGACACGCTCAAGTGAAACTGTTGAGAAAGAAGCATCTCTTGTTGAAATCACTAGTGTAGAAGTAGAAGTATGCAGTGAAGATTGTAACGATATTACCTGTAAGATCTTAAATAACAGTCTTGTAACCAATGTTTTCCCTTTAAACTGCCGAATAATTCACAATCAGCTGCCAATTTTAACTCTCAACAAAATTCAATAAATTTAATACATTTTCCAAAATCACTAAGTTATACATTTTCAATCAAAATATTCAGGGTTTAAAAAGCAGCAAACTATCATTAGAAATAATTTTAGATGAACTTAAACCTAATATAATAATTATAAGAGAACATATGTCTGATGCAGAACTCATTAGCTTTAAATTAAAAGGCTAATCAATAACAAGTTATTATGCTAGAACCACCACTACTGGGGGTGGTGTGTTGATCCTTTCAGAGTCAGCATTGAAGGGAAACAGTTGGCTTGTAAAGATGTAGAAGCTCTATGTGCGGATAAGCTATATGAGTGTTGTCTGGATAAGTTTAAATTTGATGGCAAGAAAATAGTATTGGAAGGAGTGTATAGGAAGCCACTATTAAAGAATTCTGAATTCTTATATAGACTTAACTCTAGAAATTTTAATAGAGAAAGATAAAAATGTTATTGTTTCAGGGAATGTTAACACTGACATGTTAGATTCTTTAAAATTTAGGTTTTTGAAAAATGTTCTTAAAAGTCATAGAATGAGACTCTGGTAAATTTTCCCACAAGGGTAACTCCTACTTCGTCATCATGTATTGATAATTTTTTTACAAATATTAATTTTGTCCAATTTAAAACTTCAGGCCTTTTCAGATCACGATGGGCAGCTCTTTGAGGCTTTTAATATAAATATTTTTTATAAAAAAAGTCCACAAAAATTGCCTAAAAATTTATTTGTTAACAGTAGAAATTTCTCAAAAGCAAACATGTCTATATTTGTCAAACTATTAACCAAAGAAAATTGGCTCCAGGTTTTCAATGCAAACATTGACCAAAAATATGCAGTATTTTGTAATATCATAAATTATTATTTCAATTTATTCTTTCCTTGTAAAATAATAAAAAAACTACGTAAAAATTACTGGATTACTGATAACCTAAGAAATGAAAAAAAGGAAATTATTGAATCGTTCAAAAGATCTCGGATCTCTAAAGATTTAGAATTACATCAAGATGTTATTAATTTAAATCAAGATATAAGCAGCTTAAATAAAAACTTTTACAATTAAAAAAATTATTATGATAGTAAAATTGATAGGTCAATGAACGTTGGTAGAACAACTTGGGATATAATGTATAATGAAACATCCAATGGAAAGGAAAACAGTAATGAACCAATAACCTTAATAGAGGATGGAAAAGAAATCTCTGATCCACATCTCATAAGTAATACCTTTAATTCTAAATTTATTAATGTAGCACAATGTTTATCAAAAAATTATATCAATCTAAACACATATTGTAACGTCAACCTACTCCAATCAAATCCTCATTCACTTTTCCGCTGCCACCTTGTAAGCGAAATAGAAATTCTGAACATTGTTAGGTCATTCAAAAATAAATCGTCCAAGTGGATATGACGAAATCCCTGTTAAATTGATTAAATTCTCAATCAACTTCTTAAGCCCCTCATACATCTAAAAATTCTTCTTTCATATCTGGAACCATCCCTCAAGAACTTAAAATTTCCAAAGTCATACCAGTTCATAAAACAGGAAGTAAAAAAGATCCAAATAATTATCGTTCCATATCTCTACTTCCTTCAATATTAAACATTTTTGAAAAACCATGTACAATAGATTAGCTGAATATTTAGAAGAGAACAACTTATTTGATAAAGAACAAAATGGTTTAAGAAAATGAAAATCCACAGTAACAGCTTTAGTTACTTTTGTTGAATCATTAATAAAGGCCACTGATAGTGGCGAGAAACCAATTTGTGTTTTCATGGACCTTTCTAAGTAAGGCCTTCGATACTATTTCCCATGATATATTGTTACAAAAACTGGTATCACTGGATATTCACGGTACATCCTTGAACTGATTAAAATCTATCTCTTTAATAGATTTCAATACGTAGAAATTTCTTCCACAATAAACAAAAAATTATTAAAAATTAAGTATTAAGCAAGGTGTCCTCAAAGTTCCATCCTTGGTCCCCTTTTGTTTATTTGTTATTTACAGGGATTTCCATCATTAATAGAGAAAATTGCTTATACTAAAAGTAAAATTGTACTCTATGCTGACGATTCAAATTTAATGGTTTAATGTAAAAGTCAAAGTGATATAGAATCAAATCTAATGCACCTTTCAAAAATTCAAATTTTTTCAAAATAATCCATTGTACCGGGTGTTTCAAAATGAATAGCGGGGTTTTAAAGTGTTATAATATTTATTACATCAAACTTACAGCCACAAGTGATATATCAAACAAAAGAGGAACTCAAACAGTTTTACATAATAGCCTACAAGTGTTCAATGTGAGCACCATTCGTTACTCGGCGCACGTCAAGACGATATGCGAGTTCTTCCCAAACTTTGGTTAGTGTCTCATTAGTAATTGCCGCAACAGCTGTTTCAATCCTGTTCCTTTATTCGGGAAGGTTGGCTGGCATTGGAGGCACATACACTCGATCCTTAATAAACCCCCAAAGATAGAAATCACACGGCGTTAGGTCAGGTGACCGTGGAGGCCATGGATAACAAGCGCCATCATTAGGCCCCTTACGGCCAATCCAGCGGTCGGGTACTGTGAGGTTAAGCCAATCGCGTACCTCATTATGCCAGTGAGGCGGCGCACCATCTTGCTGAAAGACGAAGTTCTCTGGTTCATCCTGTGTCAGTTGAGGGAAGAGCCATACCTGTAGAGTATCCAGATAAGAGGGACCAGTTACAGTTGCTTCACCAAAAAAGAAAGGACCATAAACTTTCTGTCGGGATATGGCACAAAAAACATTCAATTTAGGGGAGTCTCGTTGCACTTGTTCCATCATGCGGGGATTTTCTGAACCCCAAATCCGAACATTATGGGTGTTTACTTGACCACTAAGGTGGAAGGTCGATTCATCACTGAATACGACAAGATCCAGAAAATTTTCATTGTCATTCAACAACATGTCGTTAGCAAAGTTGGCACGTAAAACATGGTCAGTAGGCTTCAGAGCCTGTAACAACTGCAAACGATAAGGACGTAGTTGCAAGCGTCGCCGCAAAACTCTCCAAACAGTCGTCACAGGAATTGCTAATTCACGACTAGCCTTCCGAACGGATTTCATAGGGCTACGCGTGAACGAATTACGCACTTGCTCAACGCTCTCTTCACTAGTTCTTGGTCGTCCCGTACTCTTGCCTTTACAAAGGCAGCCAGTGTCTTCAAACTGATGATACCATCTACGAATATTGCTATCACCTGGAGGATCACAACCGAACTTAATCCGGAACGCACGTTGCACAGTAACAACAGATTCCGTCTTTGCAAACTGTAAAACACAAAACGCTTTCTGTTCTTTAGTCGCCATCTTTGCTACTAGCGCTTTCTATCGGATTGCGGCGGAAACATTCCGCACTGATGCCAACAAACAAAACTGTTTGAGTTTCTCTTTCATTTGATATATCCCTTGTGGCTGTAAGTTTGATGTAATAAATATTATAACACACTAAAACCCCGCTATTCATTTTGAAACACCCGGTATTCAAATATTGACACAACTAATTTTATTTCTTTTCAAACGAGACAGAATAAAACAAAATTTTCCCCAAACATTAATGTAGGGGATATAAATATTCGTAATATAATTAACACAAACTTTTTGGGTTTAGAGATTGATCAACATGTAAGTTGGAATGGTCATATAAAAAAAATACTTAAAAGAATACACTCAGACTGTATACCCTTAAACATATGTCATTTTTATGCAATCTTTCTACTTTAAAATTTATTTACTACACCCAAATTCATGCTCACTTATCTTATGGCTTGTGTGTTATGGGGAAACATGTGATTATAACTTGGACAAATCACTATAATTACAAAAACAAGCAGTAAGGGAAGTATATTCTTTTTGCTTTGCCTGTTAATATTAAAAATGAACCAGAAATTAAGAAATTTAAGAAGAATCTAAAAAAATTCTTGGTGACAAATAACCACTATATTTAATCAGAATTTCTAACCAGTTGTGTTTAAATTTGACTTAGTTAATATCAAAATCTAGTTTCTTTTAACATAAGGACTATTATCTAATAAGTAATAAGACTGACACTATTTAATGTACTAGTTTGTACTCAACAAATAAAAAATGTTTGTCTATTGTCTATCCCTTGTAGCTTCAGGAAAAAATACATATACATAGATGAAACTGAGAATATGTAGTTCTATCTATACAAGGAGTTTAAGAACACTGAAAACTCTGACACAGTTGATTCTTTGCTGCACTCTCTTGATAATGCTAGAAGAGAAAAGTGGGTAAAGTCCGGAAACTCTCCACCCATAAGTCCCTTAGAAATAGTGTTGGGCTGCATCCAAGACCTATTTGAACATAGTAAAAATGCATTGTCGGCTTATCCAGGTCAGCCCGCCAACCTTCTGACAAAAATGTGGTACAACAACTGAATGAGATCAAGAGAATACTACAGACACCACTAAAAGTTCAAAGGCATTTCATTCTCCAAGAATTAAATGAGGCAGTTACTGCTCTATCAGTTGGGAAGGGAGTCAGAGTAGATGACATCTTAGTGAAATTTCTTAATCATGCTGTTACAAAAGTAACACATGGTTTTTAACAGTCATCAATGCCATATTGACTGGTGATGTACCCAAAGCTTTTGAAAAAATCTCAAATAATAGCTGTTTTAAAATCAGGTAAAGAACCAGAATAAGCCGAAAGCTACCACTCTATAGCTCTTTTAAGTGTCTGCTATAAGTTGATGAACAGGATGATTTATTGCAGAATATCACATTTTCTCAATGATAGCATCCCAGTTGAACAAGCTAGGTTCAGACTTCAGGTACTTCATTTGACATTTTATTGTAGAATGGGCTTGAAAAAAAAAAAAAAAAAAAAGAAAACAGCAGTATTTGTAGATCTTTCAGCAACCTATGACAGTCTTAAAAAGAGGGCTTGTAACTTAAATTTTACAATTTAATTATGTGTCCTCAACTGTTCTGATTTCTGAACTTCACCCTCAGCTCTGAATGATGGATTGCCACATTGCCATTGTTCTTGGTCTCTTTTATTCAATGTATACACTGCCGACATTCCTGCTACACAGTCCATAAAATTCATATACGAGGGTCGTCCAGAAAGTAAAGAACGATTGCGCATCACGGACGGCGCAGTTCCCCCACCACCGCGGGAGTGGGCTTATTCTTTAGTCCAAACCTTCCGCTTCAGTTTGAGCTGTGTAGCGGTGCCGTGAGGCCACGTTTGCGTCTCTTGTGGAAGTTCAAAATGGCGGCGCCAATTGAAAATCCCGCCAAGTGTGAAGTCCGTAGTGTGATTCGGTTTCTGAATGCGCAGCATGTTCGACCCATAGAAATTTATAGGCAAATTAAGGCAGTGTACGGGGACAATGAGATGAACGAGTCATCGGTGAGAAAATGGTGCATTCAATTTAATGAAGGCAAAACTAGTGTGCACGACGAGGAACGAAGTGGAAGGCCGTCACTCGTTACTGACGAGTTGACAGCGAAAGTTGACGAAAAAATTCAAGAAAACCGGCGTTTCACTTTGAACGGTCTACTGGCATTTTTTTCACTGCCAGTAGACCGCTCAAAGTGAAACGCCAGTTTTCTTGAATTTTTTCGTCAACTTTCGCTGTCAACTCGTCAGTAACGAGTGACGGCCTTCCACTTCGTTCCTCGTCGTGCACACTAGTTCTGCCTTCATTAAATTGAATGCACCATTTTCTTACCGATGACTCGTTCATCGCATTGTCACCGTACACTGCCTTAATTTGTCTATAAATTTCTATGGGACGAACATGCTGCGCATTCAGAAACCGAATCACACTACGGACTTCACACTTGGCGGGATTTTCAATTGGCGCCGCCATTTTGAACTTCCACATGAGACGCAAACGTGGCCTCACGGCACCACTACACAGCTCAAACTGAAGCGGAAGGTTTGGACTAAAGAATAAGCTCACTCCCGCGGTGGTGGGGGAACTGCGCCGTCCGTGATGCGCAATCGTTCTTTACTTTCTGGACGACCCTCGTAATAAGCAGATGATATTGCTCTCGTAACTCAATACAAGGACATATCAAAAACAGAAAGAACACTTACACTGTATCTAACCACACTCAATAAATAATTATTTTAAAATCAAGAAGTCAAAACCCAATCCAAAAAAGACAAAAGTAATCTGCTTTCACCTGAGTAATAGACTAGCTTAAAAACAATTGAACATCTTTTTCGATGGTGTTAGGTTGAAACATAATTTGCATCCACTGAACTCTGGAGTCAGTTTAGACCGATCTCTTTATTTTAAAAGTCCTCTACAGAAAAAAATAGCTTAAGTGGGGACCAGAACTAATGTGTTGCACAACAACTTGCTAGATCATCACGGGGAGCCAAGACACAATTCCTGCATAATTCAGCTTAGTCACTTGTTTGCTCCACTGCTGAATTGTGTGATCCTGTGTGGCTTAACAGTACACATGTATGAGATGTTAATTTCCGACTAAACAAGGTGATGGGGGCTATCAGTTGTTCACACATTGCAACCCTCCTACCATGGCTTCCAGAGCTGTACAACGTATATCCTCCGGGTGTAAGATGTATGAGGCACTTCTCAGAGAGATTAATCTGGCTCAATATGCGTGCTATTTACATTTTGTATCATTACTATTCATAGCGTTTTGAATAAAAAAAAATTAATTTTCTTTTTTTTTACCTGAAAATGGAATTTATAGTTTTTATAGCATTTATAGATAAAAAGATTGTAAAAATAGTAATATTTGTATTTGTTGTAATACCAGTTCAAGAGGCAAGACAATTGAATTAAAGATAGCAACATCAGTAAAATTGCCAAGAAGAGGATAACAAATGTTGAAGTTATTTATTTAGTGCTTTTTAAAATCAGAATCATTAAAAACAATCCTTTGATAGTTTTGTTATTTGTTAAGGCATATTCTCTAGCTTGTTGTGGCTTCACAGATTTCAGAAAGTGTCTTAGGCCTTGATTAATATGGTCATTCTGAATATTTCGTACAGTAGAACGTCAATAATCCGGATTAATTGGGACCGAACCCCATCCAGATTATCAAATTATCCTGATTATCGAAATTACCTTAAAAAAGGCCAGTATACACGATTAAAGTACACAAACATTTTTGAATTTTATATTTTCTCTTATACAATAAAGGGTTTAGAGGTTAAATTAATCCAAAACATATTTTATGTTCAAACACTGTATTGTAATTTGTTTGTAGCAACATGTGTACAGTAAAAATATCAAACACTATTTGAGCTTTAAAAAAATGTGTAATAGGTTTTTGAACTGCAGTAGTGGTTCGTTTTTTCGCAGCTATGTCCTTAATTCGTTTTAATTTTTTATGGTACGATGTTTAAATTTTTTGCTACAAGAACAAAACAGGGAATATTAATTTTAAAAAGCTAAATGTTTGAACGGATTAAAATCCGGTCATAACAGTTATGTAAAGTAAAAAATGTCAAAATCCATTTCCGTTTAAAAATTAATTTACATTTGAAACACAATCGGTGTGCAGTAATACGTAGATACAAATCCGGATTATTGACGGTCCGGATTTTTGACGACCGAATTATCGACGTTCTACTGTATATTAAGACTTAAAAGGTAATTAATTAATTATTGCTGGAACTAATTTATTTTTGTCCATTGTATTTTATATCGCATATTTCTAATTGTTGTTATTCTTTGTTTTGTTTCAGGTTCAATAGATAGCCTGATCTCTAGCTTAGACAATATTTTATTTAAGATTAGGCCCATTAAGATTGTACAAAGTTTCCTTTATAAAAACTGTTTTAGAAGAAACCAAATCTTTTATTATAATAGATCAACTAGAAATTGACGTGATTATTTCATTCTAATTTACTACCCAAAGGCACCATATCTTCTTTTGTTTAGTATTTAATTTTCTTGTTTTTTAATATCTTTCTATTGGTTGTGTATTCCTGTTGTAATTTATTTAAAAAGTAATAAATTTATTATATTGCTGTTCGTGCTATTGATTTATTCCAGTTTAAATTTCCTACTTGCATTAGTGTCTGTGAGGCATTCCAATATGTTTGCTGTGCATGTTTTGAGTGGTCTTTTTAGTTGGTGTTCTATTTGTAAGTGATTTAGTCACCATGAACCTTGTTGTTGGGGCGCGAAAGGGTGCACTTAGTCTTTTCCCGCTTCTTTTCCTAAAGAGTGGAGGAGTCTAAAAAACAACCCCTTTCGGGCAGTCGCAGCGTACCGGCCGATGGACTCAGACGTACATTTTACAACACATTCCTTCTGTACACACAGTACAGTTGTTTACGCCGGCATTATCAGTTACATTATTTCACAGTCATATTTGTATCACATAGTTACAATAAACATTACATTTTCTTCAAGTACATACTTAGTGATTATTCTGCCCGCACCTAATACCTCACCTAACACCTCAACAAAAAAACGCGTTAAGGACACACCGGCGCGTACATAAAAATTGGTCCTCCGGGCCGGATCGACTTGCGATCTGTGATTTACATCTACAAGTGCCATTGGAATATTGGATTATATTCCACACAGTGGTTTTCAGTGTGTGCAGGAAAGCTACGTTTTTTAGCTGGAAGTTGTACAGTTTGGAGTGTCGAGTGCGGAGAGAGCAGCGGTCCTTTCTTCAAGAACAATTCAATACCCTACCCTTCTTGGACCTTTGATTAGACACGGCTCTTGTGAAGATAGACCCACGCCTTGCCCTTGGAGAGAGTTGGCGCGAAGAGTCCACCAGCCCTCAACGACAACAAGATAACCCAAGGATCCCTCCGATTTGTCCCGCAAGCAGCCAGAATCAACAGCTGACAGGGTGAGTGGCCGTACCATAAACAGACCCAAACATTCACTCCTTTTTACTTTCCTACCTCCACCCTACTAATCCAGTTAGCTCACTGAGGGTGAGTGACCATCAACATAAACAAACCTTTCCACTGAAACAACCACTAACGTACACATTGTTCTTTACAAACTATTCCTTCCTACTTAATTACCTATACTAGTTAAACTGCTACTGAAATTCATCATGAGTTGTGTAGTGTTTATGGTGAAGGTGTGATGTCAAGGCCAATGGTATCTCGTTGGCGTCAATCATTCATTGAAGGACGGACAACACTGCATGATGAACAACGAAGCGGCCGCCCCTCCACTTCTCGCGCGGCAACTGTTGTTGAAGATGTCAGAAAGGTCATTGACACCGATCGGCGCCTGACTCTTGACGAAATCCTTTGTCAACTGCCTTCTAATGTGGAAATAAGCCGTGCATCACTCCACAGGATTATTTCTGATGATCTTCATCTGTCAAAAGTGTGTGCAAGGTGGGTTCCACGCCTTCTCACAGAACAGCACAAAGAGCAGAGAGTTGATGCTGCTTTGCAATTTCAACAATTTTTCGATGATGAAGGAGACAATTTATTCGATCGAATAGTGACTGGGGATGAGACCTGGATCCATCATTGGACGCCTGAATCGAAAAGACAGAGTATGATATGGAAAGGAAAGGACGAACCAACACCAAAAAAAGCGAAAGTTGTGGAATCCGCTGGAAAAATCATGGCGACGGTTTTTTGGGACAACAAAGGTGTGTTATTGATCGACTACCTTCCTCGTGGGACTACAATAACAGCAGCACGGTATTGTGAACTTTTGGAACAACTGAGAAGAGCAATCCAGAACAAAAGAAGAGGAAAGTTGACGAAAAAAGTTTTTTTGTTCCATGACAACGCTCGCCCACATGCTGCTCGTCAGACCCAAGACCTGCTCACAGATTTTCGATGGGATGTTTTTGGACATCCACCTTACTCCCCCAACCTTGCACCAAGTGACTTTCATCTTTTCCCACACCTCAAACAACATCTTGGAGGTCGGCGCTTCGCAAATGACGATGAGCTGAAAGAAGAGGTTGAGAGTTGGCTAAGCAATATGGCGGCAGAATGGTATGATGAGGGACTGAAAAAACTGTTACCACGTTACCAAAAATGTTTAGAAAATCATGGAAATTATTAGTATTGTAACTACCTTTATCGCCTCTATCAAATAATACAACCAAAACAAATATGACTACTGAAGAGGATCGAGAACTAAGGTCTCTTGTACAGAAAAGAGGCCAAATCAAGGGTAAAGTAAGTAGGGGAAAAACATTTATTGACACCTGCACAGCCAGTCAGGTGGAAGAGGTAAAGCTTAGGTTAGAAAAACTTCGTCATTGTTGGGATGAATTTGAGGAAGTTCAATCACAGATTGAAAATATAACAGTTGAAAGTGATCATAGTGCTGAACAAGATGAGTTCGAAAGACAATATTTTGAACTTTGTGCCAAATTTAACTCTTTTTTACAACAACACAAACATAATTCTTTACCGGCACAAACATTGAGTAATTCTCCTCAGGTAATCTCAGGTGATTCACACATTCCAGTTAGACTACCAACCATAAACTTACCCAGTTTTTCTGGAAAATATGAAGACTGGATGCCATTTTTTGACTCGTTTACAGCCCTAATTCACCATAATGACAGCCTCTCAGATGTCCAAAAATTGCACTATCTTAAGGCCTCACTACAAAATAATGCTTCCAACATCATTAAGAATCTAGAGCTTACTGCATCAAATTATGATGTTGCAATAAGTCTTCTAAAAGATCAATTTCAAAATACGCGATTGATTGTACAAAACCATGTTAAGGCCCTCTTTGAACTTAACGTGGTACAAAGAGACGTACCTTCTAGTCTCAGAAATATATTGACTGATGTAATCTCACATATGAGAGCGCTCAGGGCCCTTGGTATCAAAACTGACGATTGGGGCCCATTAATGATCCATTTGATAACTTAGAAGCTAGACACAGTTTCTCGCAAGGAATGGGAACTAACAACAAAACCCAATGAGCTTCCAACTGTCAAGGAGCTCACTGACTTCCTCCAAAAAAGATGCCAAATTTTGGAGAATGTAACAAGTAGTAATAAGAGTAACACCCAACAGAATATCGGATTACCGCCACACAAAACAACTTACAATACTGGTCGTCCGAAGACAAACACTCACATGACGGTACAAAAACCACATTGCGTTATATGCAAGGGCAACCATTTAGTTTATAAATGTGAAACACTTGTAAAGGCAACGGTTGAAGATAGGACTAAGCTACTTTCTAAGGCAGGCCTATGTTTCAATTGTTTATGTCAAGGACATAAGGTCGATCAGTGCAGATCAAGAGGGTGTCACAAATGTGGAAAGAAACACAATACCGTTTTGCACATACATAGTGAAAGGCAACATGAGGTCACACCCTTGACAGCAACAAATAAAGTAACTGCAATTTCACAGCAGAACAAACATGAGACTTACTATCTACAGCACTGGTAGAAATAGTCAATCCCCAAGGATCATCAATGACATGTAGAGCCTTTCTGGACAACGGAAACCAATCAAATTTTATTACTGAAGCCATATGTCAACAGCTACAATTAAAAAGACAAAAATCATCTGTACTTGTGACAGGGATAAGTAGGAGAACCACACATGTGACAGCTACTGTCCAGGCTAAGATCCAGTCAAGGACTACAAATTACCAATCAATGGCTGAGTTCTTGGTGTTGCCAAAGATCACTGGACCTTTACCAGCAACACGGGTAAACACTGCCGCTTGGGCTATTCCCAGCAACGTGACCCTGGCAGACCCATCATTTTCCGAACCTGGAAAAATTGACATTCTACTGGGCCAGGAGTTCTTTCTTGATCTGCTGGAAGAAGGTAGAATTAAAAATCCATTCTTTCCAACTTTACAAAACACCAAATTAGGTTGGATTCTCGGTGGCAAGGTAAACATATCTAACTTCTTACAGAATCCAAATTCAACTGTATGTAACCTCAACGTATTAGAAAGTCTTGATAAGAATTTACAGGCATTTTGGAAACTTGAGGAACCAAAGTATGAATCACTAATGACCATACATGATAATTATTGTGCAAAATTGTATGCCTCTTCAGTTAAAAGAGATGAAGATGGGAGATTTGTTGTTAAAATGCCTGTAAAGGACGACAAACTCCAATTCAAGAATTCAAGGGAGACAGCAGTTCGGCGATTCATGCAGATAGAGAAAAGATTCCAGAAACAGCCACAGCTGCATCAACAGTATGTAAATTTCATGACAGAATATGAAGAACTAGGGCATATGGAGGCCATTGAAACCAAGGAAACTGATGAGAGTGAGTACTACTTACCACACCACCCAGTAGTGAAGGAATCAAGTACAACTACGAAGCTTCGTGTCGTATTTGACGCTTCAGCTAAATCACATTCAGGTACTTCACTTAACGATAACCTAATGGTAGGTCCTACTGTGCAAGATGACTTGTTTTCAATAATACTACGATTCAGACTTCACACCTACGTTTTTACAGCTGACATTGAAAAAATGTACCGACAAATATGGGTTGATGAAACACAGAGACATCTTTTGAAGATAGTTTGGAGAGCGGACAGCTCAAAGCCACTTCAAGATTATAGGTTAAAACCATTACTTATGGTACAGCATGCGCACCTTACTTAGCTACAAGAACTCTGAATGAACTTGCTAAAACTGGAAAACACAATTTCCCTGATGCTGCAAAGGCAGTTTTACAAGACTTTTACGTGGACGATATGTTGTCTGGAAGCGATAGCTTAGTGCAGGCCCAGGAACTGCAAACTCAACTTATTGGACTTCTGAGGTCAGGAGGATTTAATTTAAGAAAATGGAATAGTAACAACAAAACTCTTCTGTATGGATTATCATCGGGATTGACAGAGAAGCAATCACAAGAATTGCCGTCACCAACTACAAATAACAAGGCGCTAGGGTTACTATGGAACTCAGAACAAGACACCATTAAGTTTACTTATACTACTGAAGACAATGCAAGCTTGCGACATCACTAAAAGAACAGTACTATCAAACATTGCCAAACTGTTCGATCCGTTAGGCCTTGTTTCTCCTGTAATAGTAAGAGGAAAATTATTAATGCAGGAACTCTGGCGGAATAAATGCAGTTGGGATGACGAACTTCCTAAAGAAACAACAAAAATTTGGTTAGAGTTTCAAGAATGCCTAAAGGGATTGGATGACATTAACATAAACAGAAGCGTGTGTCTGCCAGGTGGCCATGGATCTTTAGAATTACATGGTTTCTCGGACGCCTCAGAGAAGGCGTATGGTGGAGCCATCTATCTTAGAAATATTCCTTCTAATGGAAAACCCAAGACAAGTTTGCTTTGTGCAAAGTCTAAAGTAGCACCCTTAAAAATGGTGTCCATACCTAGATTAGAGCTGTCTGGTGCCTTGTTACTAGTCGAGTTAATGGCTCACGTTAAAGATGCACTTAGGGACAGAATAACAAAAACATTCTTATGGACAGACTCCACAATAGTGTTAGCGTGGTTAGCAGCAGAACCGCCACGTGGAAGACATTTGTTGCCAACAGGGTGGCAAAGATACACGAACTGTCAAAGCCTTCAGACTGGAGACACGTTCATACTGAGAACAACCCCGCCGATTTATTGTCCAGAGGAACAAGAGCGAGGGACCTGCTGCAATCATCACTGTGGTGGCAGGGTCTTTTATGGCTTGTCAATCATACAAGTGCCTGGCCTACAGCTCCTTCTGAGCTGAGGTTTGACGACAATACCCTTGAAAGAAGGACTATAAAGATGTCAGCCCCTTCAGTTACAAAACAACAAAGTGATAAGGACGAGACACAAGCGATTTTACATGGATTCTCTACACTTACGAGACTGCAAAGAGTTACAGCTTATTGCGTAGGCTTTGCTCACAACTGCCGACGTCCCAATAGTAGATTCACAGGACCACTTACTACACAAGAACTGACGACATCACTACAGTTTTGGATAAAAAATGAACAAGGACATTTTTTTCTCATCAGTACTCATTAGCTTAAAATCTGGGCAACATGTAAAAAATAAAAGCAAGCTGAGGACATTAAATCCGTTTGCTGACGAGAACGATATTATCAGAGTTGGTGGCCGTGTGGTTAACATAGATCTAAAACTAGGACAAAAACATCCTATTGTTCTACCTTCGAGTTCACACTTAACGTCTTTGGTAGCGCAATATGAACATATCCGCCATCTCCATGCTGGACCACAACTTCTTCTGGCTTCCATTCGACAGAGATTCTAGCCTTTAAATGGCAGGAATTTACAAGGAAAATTGTACATAAATGTTTAACCTGCTTTAGAAACAAACCAACATCTAGTCAGCCAGAAATGGGTAACCTACCTTCTTTAAGAACTACACCAGCTCGCCCGTTCATCAATGCGGGTGTCGATTATTGTGGACCTGTATATATTCGATCAGGTTACACTAGACGAAGTAGTTTGATAAAGGCTTATATTGCAGTTTTTGTTTGTTTCTCTACCAAAGCGATTCATTTAGAACTAGTTTCCAATCTTACATCTGAAGCTTTCCTTGCCGCATTTAAGAGATTTACTTCGAGAAGAGGAGTTTGCAAAATGTATTTTCTGACAATGGAACTAACTTCATAGGAGCTTATAACGAACTCAAGGAACTTCAAAATCTACTTAAAAATGAGGAACACCACGAGAAGGTAATGCATTTATCTGCGAATCAGAACACCACATGGCATTTCATTCCGGCTAACTCCCCACACTTTGGAGGTTTGTGGGAAGCTGGAGTAAAGGTAGTAAAATACCATCTTAGGAGAGTATTAGGTAATTCTAATATGACATTTGAAGAACTATATACAACATTAACATTGATAGAGGCATGTCTTAACTCCCGTCCCTTGACACCATTATCCTCTGATCCTAATGATCCACTACCATTGACCCCAGGCCACTTTCTCACAGGTGAAGCACTTACATCTCTACCAGATCCAGACCCGACGACCATTCCTATAAACCGGCTGTCACATTGGCAGCGGACACAACAGCTGATGCAGCACTTCTGGAGGCATTGGTCAACGGAGTACTAGGCTGAACTTCAACAGAGGCACAAATGGACAACCTCTAACACAGACATTCAACCTGGACAAGTCGTGGTGGTGCGAGACGACAACCTACCCCCTCTCAAATGGATTACCGCCATAGTGAAAGAAGTTCATCCTGGAACTGACGGCCGCATCAGAGTTGCCACGGTGAAGACATCATCTGGGCTTCTCAAACGTGCAGTGAACCGTCTTTGTGTGCTGCCGATTGACGGCTAAGTGAACCGTGTAGTGTATTAACAAATGTCTTGCACCAATGTTTTAATCATAAGATCTACATTTGATTGTATTATTATTTACACTGTATTTATTCGCCTGTTAATTTATTTCTTGCTTATAATGTCATTCTATCACTCACATTTGATGTATTTGCATTATATCCTTTTGTCCAATTATTTACATTGTATCTATTTAAATGATAATTTATATTTTGATTATGATGTCATTCTATCACTCACATTTGATGTATTTTGCAATATGTCTCTTTTCATTCGTGTTATATTTGTATTATTGTCATATATATTATATTATATCATTATTTACTATAGTAAGGTTTGGAGACTATGTCGTACTTTATATTTATTTTAAGTTGATTGATAATATATTTAGGTTTATAAACATGTTTGCATATTTACATTTTAATATCAATGAATTATCATTAATTATGAATTTTGCATTATCCTTGTATTGATTTTTGTGCTATATTTTTAAGTTTTTATGATAACTGAACCACATTACAATTGCTACTTACTTAATATATACTATGTTAATATTAGGACATACTAAGCTAATTTTGGAATGTAACAACATATTTAAATCGACTATTAGCTATTATGTTTAATACAAGCAGTTCATAAAATGAATGTATTATGTATAATTTATGAATAACTTATGCTTAGTTTTTTAATGTTAATATTAATACATGTACATTTATCACATTATCTTGTTTTGAAGTACTAGGTACTTTCAACGTGGGCGGTATGTTGGGGCGCGAAAGGGTGCACTTAGTCTTTTCCCGCTTCTTTTCCTAAAGAGTGGAGGAGTCTAAAAAACAACCCCTTTCGGGCAGTCGCAGCGTACCGGCCGATGGACTCAGACGTACATTTTACAACACATTCCTTCTGTACACACAGTACAGTTGTTTACGCCGGCATGATCAGTTACATTATTTCACAGTCATATTTGTATCACATAGTTACAATAAACATTACATTTTCTTCAAGTACATACTTAGTGATTATTCTGCCCGCACCTAATACCTCACCTAACACCTCAACAAAAAAACGCGTTAAGGACACACCAGCGCGTACACTTGTTGTCACTCTCATATTACATTCATTGGCCCTTGTCTTACCTTCATTGGTAAATGTCTTTCTGCAAACTAATTAATTTATTATGAACTTTCCCTCTGATCAACTTAGAAGAAAGACAAAAACATTCTTTGGCACATTTAAAATGAATACACCTTAGCAACCAGATAAACTTTGTGAGTTAGGAAAAACACTAAAAAGAGGTGAATACACTAAGTTCAGAACTCAGAATAGGACAAGAATGACATATGAGAATGCCATAGATTTTGGCAATTATCGATTCGTTGTAAGTGAAAAACAAAAGAATTTTTAATAACTGTGGGAATATTTGATTCGTTTCATGATTTTGAATTACACTAGCAACGCATTTATCCGGAATGCAATATCCAAAGAAGATTATCAAACTTATTTTTATTGTAACTCAATTATTAATGTTATATGAATTGAAGCTGAATAAATTGTTAAATTATATCATTTTTGTTTGATTTTTTTATTATAATAACAGCATGAAAAGCATGACTATAAAAAATGTCATGAGTGTATGAAGAACACTACGATACAACTATGATAGGCGGAGCATGTGCTGTTTTATCAGCGGCTATACTGACAATGCACTTCCCTGTTCTCTTAGCTTTAACTTTTTATAATTAAATTTCATTATTATATTTTGTTCTGATTTAAATTATGATTCGATTTATTGGAACAGTTTGTTTTGTCCTAAATATGTTAATTAATTATTTTTACATTTTAACAATTAATTCTGCGTAATCTATTACTATATAACACAATTCACCTTAGTTATGTACATTCTAAAGTATTATGTTAGTATATTGGAAAGATAAGACATGAGCAAACCTACCTTAGAAGACAAGTCCACCAACACCAGAGTAGTAGTAAATAAATACAAAAAAAATTACATAATAAAAAATTTTCTATCACTGGTACTTTCTTCAGGTGAGTAGAAAGATCCCACTGCAACTACAACTTATTAAATGCAATAAAATAGGGTTTGGAGGATATATCCGTCTACCGCGTTTCGGCTCTTATAGAGGCTGGGGATTTATCTGTTTCCCGTGCTGCAAGGATTAAATCACAACGTTTTTAGTACCAAATATCTCATCTTCACACCATTTGTTTGTTCTATTGTAGAATTGTCCCTAGTGAGGCCATCTTGGGACCAGACCCTCCACCAGACTATGAAATCGCAATACAAACTGGAGATATTCTGTAAGTATAAAAAATGCTCTACACATGCCTAACCATACATAAAAATCCTTTGTACGCGGCAAACATTTGCAGACGCAACCTTTGTATTTGGTCATACGTGGCAAACGACTATAAATGATTTTGGTTCCCTAGCAACAAATATATTATTTAATTAAATTTATATTCACCATGTAAAATGTGAGTTAGGCTTGGGTAGACGTATTAGAGTGATTATGATGTTCTTAAAATATTATATTACTGGCAGAATCAAAACAAACAGCAGCCGACTGCCTTACAGCATTCTTTGTTTTGATTCTTTCCTAAAGTTCGGCTGCTTTGATTGCGACCTTATTAGAGAATCTGTGTGAGAGATACAAAGCTAGTCATTGAAGTGAGATAGAAAATAAGTCTTCTCCTACTACTGAACTGACGTACCACTGCCATTTTAATTTTTCGTTGTCATGGATACACTGGAGGAAGTTCCGTCTACTACGTCATCGTGCTAGGTTACGATTGGCGGGCAAGGCAAGTGGTGGGAACTGGAATCTAGTACAGCTGGAACATAGCAAAGGGGGAAAGGCGCTGTGATAGGAGTGTGGAATCAGCTGATGTAGGGCGGTTTGTTGTCATTGTCAAGTTATATTGAGGATAAATTATAATTTGATTTACAATATTATTGTGTTTTAAATATTTATATATTTTATTTTAAATTTATATAATGTGATTGAAATGTTCAGTGACCTACTTTCAAACTTAAATAATATTTAACATTACTTTCAATTATGTTTTATTTACATACAGTAGGGTCGCAGTAATCCGAATATTTGTTGGCAAGGGCCTGTTCAGACTATCAAATTGTTCAGATTATCAAGGCTTGAGAAAAAAATGCTAACTATTTCATAAGATCACAATTTAATGGAATAATTACTAAACTATAATAATATTTTATGAACATAATAACAAGCTAGACAAGCGGAGTAATGAAAAAATCCAACTATTTACATATGTATTCGTTAAAACTTCTGAGTTCCATTGTAAGATAATGTTTATACATGTCAAAACACATTAAAAAGATGTGGCGATAGTTTACTGGCACTTAGAATTTTGTGCCTTAAAATAACTACATATTTTATTAACATCTCAAGATAAATATGGAAACCATATCATTTGTCCGTCCGGAAACAGAAGTAGTGTTTTACCAATACAGTACTACCGTACTTGTAATGTGGGGGACTGAGTCATTACCTCTGTATGGGCGGAGGATTGTGTCAAGTATCAAGTACTCCTGGCAAAGTGAAACGAGACAGAACAAATCATAAAGGAGGTGGATGGTGAAGTTGTAATCGAACCTTTTACACCTTGGCTCTTAGGAATCACCTGTAGTGTGCTGGTAAAGCAGGATGGATCTTAAAGGTTCTGCGTGGACTATCGCCTCCTGAATGGTGTGACAAAAAATTATAGTTACCCACTTCCCTCGATTGATGACACTCTGGATATCCTGGAATGTGCAAGTTATACCCAACTCTAGACCTTAAGAGTGGTATATGAATCCTTTTGGTACACCTTTGGTTTGAGGACGGTAAACGTGGTTGATCATCATAATATCTATATAATAATTTTTGCTCTTTCACTGTAATAAACTTATGTTGTGAGATGATCATTTGTTTTGTACCTGTGAAAAATGTTTCTTCTATACATGGGATTATTTTTTCATACCAGTATATGCATTTAACCGTATGAGGTAGTATTACTTTACTAATATGCATTACTTTAAGTTGAGGTAGTAATTAATTTAAAGTAAAATATTGTTAGGGCAAGCACTTGAATAACATGTTAAAAATGAGCAAAACTTGCGGTGACTGGTACTGTTGACTACAAAATCAACATTACATTAAAAGCATTCTACTGCTATTCTGTCATGTCGCCACACCGTTCTCTAACGTACAAGCATGGGGCTCGTCGGACCATGTAGGCTTCTACCTGTGGAAGTGAGTTGTAATGCAATTGCACCAGTCACCTTTTTGCACCTCGACTGGGATGTGATCCCAGACCCCGCCAACTCCCTAGCCACTGGAGGCGATGACTTTAATCACTAGACTACCGAGGTACGACGCGGCATGGGCCAAAACCAGCTCAAAACAGTTAACGCTCTGAGCAGGAGAATTTTGAAGTATATGGCTGTACTTCTTCTTTTTGCTATTAGTTCTGTTCATAACAGGCTCTCTAGTAAAAATGTTGTCTCTCAAAAATTTAACTGATTTTTTGGTGCTTTATTCATTATTTAAATAATGCTAAACACAGAAGGAGTCCAGCTCGTAGTTCGTTGCCAATGTGTTAAATTTTTTTGTCTTATTCTCTTCCCCAGAATTGGGAAGGTGCAGCATGGAGCAGTGAATGTTATGGGCCTCTTCAGTCTTCTCTTCACTGATAGTTTTAAGAATCTTTTACATTTAGTTAATATTATACTTTTATTTACTTACTTTATACTTCATCATTATAATACTTGAACTAGGATGTATTAGAATAAAAGTAGATGTTCTGGTTTATGTTAATATTCTGTCCATGTATAATCTTTATAGTCATGCATTTCACATACGTTAGAATTAAAATTACAGATTATTAATGTTCTGACTCCTTTGAATGCCATTTGCATGATTTTCTTTGATGAGATATTATTTTATATCTGGGTAAAAATAATCTTTGTTTTTGTACTGTGATCAGCAAATAATATTTCAGGTTTTTGTGTAATAGGAAGTATAGTTGATCCAAGTAGTCTGCAATTGTTTTATCCTAATCGAAGCTCTTCTTTATTCAACAAATAATTTACTCCTGATAAGTTCCATTCTTCTCATTTACCAAGGGATTTTTATTTCATAGTAATCATTTGTAATAGATACTAGAAAAGTAGAAAAATCATTGGTCGTGGTGTTTGAATTTATTATTTGTTGTTACTAACTTAGGCCACTTGCTTGTAAGTCAATCATTACCAATAAAATCACCATTTCCTATGCCATTTTCATAATTGATTTCTTTTTGGAATTGCAAATTTATAGAATACCTGTCTCTTCCCCTAAACACTATAATGTCAGTGGTATTTCTTTATTTTTTGCACTCTTTACTGTTCAATTTTAGAGCTAAATTTACATAGTTTTATCACTTGTTAATAGTAAATATAAATAACTTATCTGGGTATTTACTCCGTATTTTTTATGTCAAATTAAATTCAAATTGTTGTACAATTAATATTTGTGTTCTTGTGACTAAAAAACTGGTTGTTATGTAGTTACCAGATAATTATTAATAAGGGACTTGTATACGATAAAATAGGAAGAGGTAATGAGAGATAATGAGATATTCCTTAACACGTTGATTGCCATGAGGGCCACCTGTGGCCCACACAACAATTTTAGCTCACGCCATGAGGGCCACTGGTGGCCTTCACTAGATTTCAGCCTGGCGCCACAGCTGTTTCTACGGTAAAGTTCAATATTCATTGTTCTGTGTTCCATGCAACCGGAAATAACCCCCCGAGTACAGAAATAGCCGACATCCGGTCTTTTGCCACCATTTTGTGAAGTTATTGATGAGGTACACCGGTGGCCCTCATGGCGTGGGGGCAAAATTTTACATATGCCACATGATATTATGTTTCAGCTGTTTTGTTGTGATGTTTATATTTTCTTCCCACGCACTAATCAGCTTTTGAGGTTAGGTGTTTAGTAAGTGACATTGATTCTTTTTGTGACAGAAACTAGTCTGTCTAAATGTTGTAAAAACCAGTTCAAATATATAAAAACGTATTTAGGGTTGCTTTATTTAAAAACCAGAGGACCGTTTTCTATCACATTTTATGAGCTTTCAGAATATATCATTAAAAATTACGTAACACTAAAGATGGCGCTACAATTTGCGTTTGATTTATAAAAGACGCGGGGGCCACCGGTGGCCCACATGGCGCACAGCGGCACGTATGATGTGGGTTACCGGTGACCCTCAAGGCGTCAGCGGGCCATACAGTTTTAGTACAGCGGCTTCAGAATGACACAATAAATTATCTACGCTGGTAGTCAACGTGTTAAGGAAGAAGATCTATTTGCCAAAGTACAACATTTATAGTGAGTAGAGATTCCTACTCACTTGAGGGAAGTGCCAGTGGCACTGAAAACATATTGTTTCTTTTAATTGTTTACTACTGTAAGATGTTACTGGATTTGTCTTTTGAGATAAGTTTTCTGGTGTATTATCTCTTATAATTTACTAATACATACATTTAAAAATCTTGTATGAATTAGTAAACATTCATGCATTGATGCTTTGTTAACAGTCAATTATCAACAATAAATAACAACATCTAGCTTTAAAATAATTTGGTTTTTATCAATTCAGAGAATAAAATAAAAACTACTTAGAATACATTTACAGTATGAATGCAAAATTGGCCCACAGTTAGTTAGGAATTGGATAGTGAACCATTAAAATGTACACAAAAATAGTATATTTACAAACAGTTATCAAAATTACTCACTAATGAAACTTTTTACAAAAACAGAGAAAGAAGATTTAGAAGCGGAAGGTCATTTCCGTAGTGTTTGGTGCTGCGTTTTCAACCATAAAACTGCACTACAAACACAAGAGGCAGCTAGCAGTGTTAGTAATAAGCCAGAGGAGATAAGGAACACCGAGGAGGACAGACAGACAGAATCCTGACTCGCCACTGCAACAGAATAAAAGAATGTTTTAGTGACAATATTGCGAGGTTATTCAAAATATACATTTCCAAGGCACATGCGTGATTGGCATAGTTGAACAAGATTTTTATATAAAATTCATATTAATTTAATATTGTTAAAGAATAATGTACATTACACACCTTCAATTGGAGATCTAGGAATAATTTGGTTGCTGGTGTAGTCGGTTAAACCCCAGCTTCAAAAGCTATAGGTTCTCAATTCAATCCTAGACAGAGTCATACAAAATTCTGAGAGGGATCAGCTGTTCCCTTTCACTAGTTGTTATTTGTTATTCTTGAAGCTTTCTAAGGAAAAGTCTGCCTAAGCCCCACTTCCATTACTACAAATTTGTCCCACAACAAGTTGCACAACACGTGCTGGCACAATTGTTGTATGGAAACGTTTTGAAATATAATGCAGGACAAGTGCTGGAAACAAAAATGTGCCAAGCTACTACGGCACAAAACATAGATCTGGCATTTAAGTTGTCCATGCCCACTCAACTAATTAAACAATTTTTTAAAAACCCTTGAAAACACTACATACTAATTACTGTCTTGCGCCCGGACTCTCTAAATGTTGCATGAAATGGAAACAGAAAGTTATTTTTGCAACACTTGTGCCCAGCACAAGTTATGTGATTTGTATGAACGGAGCAAGGCTTTTGTTTGTATTAAAGACAACATTTGCTGATCTTCACTTATTTTAAATCCATATTCGCCTATCTTGATGATCAGCGTTTTAAGAATAAGTGGTAAATAAATAAAAAGGAGTGCCTTTTGTGTTTATAATTGAATTCCTTAACCTAGATCTGAAAAAAGAACCAAGTAGGTAATATAAACTTGTAAGGATGGATTTAATGTTAATTTGATTGAATACATGTTCCAAGTTGCAAGTCTGCACATACCATAACCGGAGATCTAGGAACAAAAAGGAGGGAAGTATTTTTGTCAGTCCAAAATCAACACCTTAACAGGAGTTCAATGTAAAGTTGCATCAATTCAAGTTCATATATGCAAATCAACTACATGCTTTATGTTCCAAAAATATAGGGTTAGTTAGCAAAATAATTCTTTTACGGGAACTAAAATAAAGAAATAATTATCAAGTTCTCATACATACTAAAAGAAAATTTAAATTTTTATTGAGTTTAGATGTAGAAAATGTGTTACCTGTTGAGCCGACATTGATAATCATGGCAGGGGGCTGCCCTGACTGCTCTAGATCTTCTGGCAAGAATACTCTTAACCTCCGGCCGACTGTGACGGGATCTGTGAGTTCCACTGTAGCGTTGGACACACTACGTCTTCTTCTGCCTGGCTCCAGTTTCTGGTAAATCAGAAATTCACAAAATATTATAAAACTTTCTTTATTTTACTAGATAGTTTTTAAAGAAATTCCATTTAAAGGAAATATTGTAGTAATGAAATTTGAAATATCTATTTATTTTTAACTTATGTGTTTTACAATATTTACTCAAACTAATAATATTATTTTTCTGACCAAGCAACAGAAAGCTCTCATGTTTTCCTTTCAAATGTTGTGTATGCCCGGATGTTGCTCTGATATTTCAATATGATTCTACCATGTACCACAACACTTTAAATACTTCTTTTTAAGGATAACAGTTTATGTTTTATATGTATTCTTAACTGCATTCCTCATAAGCTCCTTCAGAACCTTATATTTGCCATAATATAATCTTGTGGTCCCAAGAAGAACTTGAAGTTCCTGGACCAAGAATTGCTTTTTCCCTGATAGTTTTTTAAAAGATTGGGGATGTTATAATTCTGAACAGTTCTGCATTTCAAAACTCGTTACATTAGTTTACTGTTTTCTTGACTATTTACATGTTTTGTATAATTCCTCTGTTGAAACACTATTAAAATTATTCTTTAACTAATCACCCTAATACCTCTCTAATCAGTTTTCAAGTATTTCAACCTGATGTCTGCTCAATCGAGAAGTCTGGGGTGTCCATGTCTTGGTTGGTAGACAGGGTTCGGATGTTGTGTTGGGAAGAAAACTGAGTATTAGGCTTGTCAATTTCAGATTCCTGTAAAGCTTTGTGTCTCTTAGTTGCCCTGGCTATAGGGCTAATAATAAATCACTCTTTCTTAGGAACAGTTAACCTTAGTAACAATAATTACACTTGTTCTCCTATACTCAACACAATCATTCACCACTCATATTCATTCATATCTCTATGATTGGCGTCTTAGTAATGAATAATGCATATATGAAATTAAAAGAAGAATTTGGTTGTTCTACATAGTAGCTGTACTTCCTTTGTTGGAAATTAAATAAATAAATACAAGTTAATGAAATTTAATTAGGATTCTATTTATTATTAAAGGGCAAACTTTTACCTGGTTGGCATCTGAACAAGGTGCACATTCAGTCTTGCACAGTTCCACATTGCATTCTATCGTCAGGTCCATTACATCTGGGAATTTGAATGCCTGGAAATCAAAAAATACAAACTTTCAGAAAAAAAGTTATGAGTATACGTAATACATCATTATTGGAGGTGTTTTAACAAGTATACAATTTGTTATAATGAAGCGTTCATTATTGTATAGTTTATGAAATATTATTTTTAGAATCCTGGTTTGGAATGAAAACACCTATCAGTAATATTCACCTTTAACAGTACTGCATCAACCCCATACTCTGTCTGAGTAGGTTCCCCGCATAGATCTAAAGTTAATGGGGAATCCGCAGAGTAAGATTAAAAAAGGAGATCTGCCTCTTCTTAAACTAAATTTAATCCTATTTCAGTTAAATAAATCCATAAATTGTATAGTATGAGTAAAAAAAATCAGATTTCGCAATTACATATTCGAAGACTGAAAAGTTACATATTTGCTTGCAGGATAATGGAAAAATAGTTTTTAAAATCATATATAAGATCTTCAGTATGCGAATTGAGTTTGAATTTTAATATGTAAAACTCCATTTAAGAAGCTGCAAATAATCACAATCTGGCTTATAGTGGGCCTTGGTAATTGTACAAATCTTGACCTCACAAAACGAAACTTCTCAATCAGTTCTAAAAATGATTTAATTTTTCCAATTAATTAGTTATATAACAGAATTGTTGAATTAGTTCTAGTTTAAAACGTGGGAACAGGCGTAGCGAATCAGCACTAATTCAACAATACTATCGTGCAATGGGACAAGTTGTACTATTTTTCAAACTAGGTTGAAGAGCAGAGTCATCAAACTCCAGGATAGCCAAAGTTTTGTTTATTCACATCTTTTTTATGGAGTTTTACACTCTAAACTCAATATGCAAACTGAAAATCTTATATATGATTTTTAAAGTTATTTTATCATTTGTATGCGTGCAAATACAAAACTTTGAAGACCTACATCGATTTACAAAATATGATTTTTTAATGCACCCTTTTGTATCGTACTTACCTGGAAGAAAGCATATGCAATTACAGCATTTGTATCTGGATTACGTGTGGTCTGGAAAGCTCCCATGAGCTTAGGTTTGACTACACACCCTCTGTCATCAGTGAGTTGAACAACGTTGCCGGATGTAGGGTTGCTGTCTCTAGCCACACATTGACGCACTAGGATGTTGAAGCCTGGGTCTCCTTCAACAGTCACCACCAGGGTCATCGTTTCTCCGATCTTCACCAATCCATTAGCTGCAGTTGCGAATGGACCTCTGCCCATCTGGTTTATTAAAAACCATAAGAGATTAAGTTAAGTATGTGTTCCTCACTATTTCAAATATAAATATCACAACAAACAATTCTTTAACTTCCAAAAGTAAACTGTCTTTTAATTAAAATATATTTAAAAGTATTTTTACAGCTGGAAAAACTACTATTATAAGAAAATTGTGTTATTTTTAAATCAAGTAGCAGTGAATCATTTATGCCTAGTATTAATGAATGTTGGTCTTCCTAACACATTACGGCTCAAGGACAGTTCTGGACATGTCACTGATGTTGTAGGGTGGTCTAGTATATATTCATGAAAGGGAATATGGATTCTATATGATTATTTCATATAAAAAGTTCTATCCATCAGCTTTTGAATATAGTAAACACACAATAATTCTCACAATAAAGTTTAATGATTGAGATAAGAAGTTTATGGCTACTAAAATATTTATGATTTCTGATTTTAGTAACACATTCATTATTTGGTTATTTATCTTGATTTGTTACCACTAAGTATAAAAGCTTGTAATACATTAATGAAGATTTTTGAAAATACATTAATTAAAATTCGCTTAAAATTTTAAATTAACTTTTAAGCAGAGTCTCGCAAAACTGAACTTATGCGGACCAAACAATGTTTGGATTTGTAAAATGTTTTGGTTATCAGGAAAGAAGCAAAAAAAGAACAATTATTAGTTTTTGACTTTATTACTGTACCATACTTTTCTTTATTGCAAAAGAATACAACAGTTTACAACTGAAAAAAAAAACAACTATTCAAAATATTTAATGGCTTTGCTTGCAAGTTTAATACATTGCGTGCTTCAGTCAATATTGTGGTGTGAGACTGTCTTGCTCTCTGCCAGATTGTTTGGGCTATCCAGGTGTACAGGTTTGCTTATATTCATCAATATTTATGCACAACTCAGAATATTACTAAGTGTGCATATTTAGAATTTAGAAAAGCGTAACTTTGTCAAGTAGCCCAATTAACTTATACTGCATTTATGCTGTTTAATAATAATGAGTTTCTATATTATGTTAAACACCATATTATGTTTTTTTTCTTTGCAAGGAAAGGCTTTAATAACCTTGATTTATTGTGCCACTTCCACATGAAGGTTCTCGTGTACTTCCTACCTGTAGTCTTTTAGGAACCATGAGATCTTTCAGCATTGCTGCCCTAAAAGATCTGAAAAGATTGAAAAGATCTTAATAGTCTTCTCCAATGAATAATTTTGTCGCACTTGAACCTCCGACCCTCTACCTGGTGTTGACTTTAGAACTACTTGCAACTCCCGTACACTATCAGAAGACCGGTTTTTGTCTGTACGACCATCTCCAAACTATTACATGATTAGAACAGTCCCGGCAGTTAACTCTCCTTTCGCGCATGTCTACCATGTAATGCCAGATATCAGTAGGTAACACCCACAATTTGCAGTTTAATTTTACTCCACATGGAAATGTTAACGCTTACATTTTTTAACGCATGAATATTTCTTTACAAAATGATCTTTGTGAATTTAATTATTATGATGCTGCTCTTTTGATGTTAATTAAAATGCAGATTCAATATACCTCTATAAATGAAATTGTTATGTTTCAGTTACAGAATTGACAAAAAATATATAATCGTATAATTAGAATAAACATTTCTTTACTGATATTTAATGACTAAGATAGACATATGTATAAGAAGTACAGTGTACCTGGATGTCAAGTTTAGCGGTAGCAGTGTCTCCACTGAAGGTGACTATCTCCTGGCTGAGCATTCCGACTGTGAGAGCCACAGACAGGGCTTTGTTGAGGCTGCCCTCCCAGAGACAACGGACACTTCTTATCGTATCCCAGACCTAAGCATAGCTTCATATGTATATCGTTGTTGAAGGTACAAAGCATATCTCCATTTTATAAATGTTAACTTTACAGGGAGATATACAGCATATTTATTCTAACAGGATGCTAAAATTATCACAATTTACATTTTACTGAATCAATTGGCAAAGTAACAGATTGTTATAAGCTTTAACGTAATACAAAATTCATAATTAAATTCTTGACAAACCTATAAATTAAAGAATAGAATTAATAGAATTAAAGAACCTATAAAAATTAAATAGAAAGAAGAAAAATGTATAAAAAGTTTCTTTTTAGTTACCAAAATGAAAATCTATAAAAATGTTTATCTCACTGTATTATTTTCTCAATAAAGGGAAATAAAATCATATATGGTTTAATATTTTGGTAATTTTTTTGTAAATGTTTGAAAACAGTTTACAATAGCAGCACTAAAAGACCTACAAACACCTGAACTAAAAGCAAAAATATTATTAGTACTTTGTTAATATTTTTATCATGCTTATCATCACATTGTTAGGTTTGATCATATCACTGTTTTAACATGAAACATGCTGCAATTATCTTTAATAGTTAGGTGCAACATGCATTATCTAGCAAGTGATGCATTATCTAATATGCGGTGAGTAGATTAGAGTGTGCATATTCAGCTGTGTTGATGTTGATATTGCATTATTTGGAATAAATATTAATGTACGCTTGTAATGAAGTAAAAGTGATTGTAATTACTGTATAATTATTGATTAATAATAATTAATCCTGACATTCATTATTAATTTTTGTATAGATTGTACCATGTAAATGCAAAATACAATAGAAAATAAAGCAGGGATTTCTGTAGTATTGTGTTTCCAACAAAGGATACCCAAAATATGCGAGAATCATTTATAATGCAGTATAATAATTTGATTTGAGATATATATTTTTATGTTTTTCTACCAAAAATAATTATATTTTAGATCTTTAATTGTACTTTTTACTTTTAATGAACTGTTATAAATATTAAAACTTAATCGTTCAAATTTTCTGCTTTATTTAAAAATATATATTTGCAAATGAAGTATTGTACATATAGATAAAAACTTATAAAACTTGTAAACGAAGAAAAAATTGTGCAGAATTATGTCTATTGTAAAATACTGAATTCATTTTTTGTTATAGCAAACTTTACTTTTTTTACAATTAAGAAAGGACAGTAGTGTACTCTGGTAGAAGCAAAGCGTTAGTTGCTTACAGGGCGAAGAGCGGGGGGTGCGACTCCTACCTCCTGAATGCCAGGTTCGTTCTGGAGCACTAGAACGTTCTCGAGGTACGCCTGCTTACCCTCACTGAACTGGTCCACAAACTGAGTTCCACAGCTGTTCAATTGTACAGTGAAGGTGTACCTAACCTGTCCTGAGTTGGGGGTCACATACCTGCACTCCGGGGAGTTGTAGTATCCCTAAACATAACATCAATTATTTGCTTAATTATTATACGAATATTTGAATATTATCAAAATTACTAGCTGACAGACATTGTTTCCTGCTAACCTTTCCATCAGTGGTTCTCTTTAAACCATCATATCAATATGAAAGATCAGCCTACTGCTGTTCTCCTAGATAATTAAGTTTTACTTTAGGGGACGCAAAATAGTGCAATCATGTCAGAGTCAGCAGAAATGACCTAAAACATTCCACAATGAAAACAAAATTAGCCAAGATTTTGTGTCATGTTTATGTTTTTTGTATGAGCTGTTTGGAATAAATTGTTATATTCCATAATTACTCTTATAGAAAAAAGGGAATGTTGAGGGTCTGTTTATACCCCTTAGGATGGAATTTCCAGAAATCCTTTCTTAGTGGGTCTCGATGATATAAAAGCTAACGACTTTCCAAAGTTCATCAAAATCGGTTTAGTGGTTTCGGAGGTTTTGTGATGAGTGAGTACGTAGTTTTTTAGTTATATATATTAAAAGTCACAATTAATATTTCAAAAGATATTTTTAAAAGGCTTAGTTCACTGAACAACAAAATAATTGTCATACCATACATAGGTATATAAAAAAGTTAATATCTGACAAAACAAAAAGTAACTCATTTTAAAATCTCATTCATTCCCTAAAATGAAATTGACTGTTGTCTAGTAACAGGGAAACAGTGATGTAACTTAGTTATGTAGGAGTGATGAGTAAAGAATAATTACATTTCTCATATTGACTGAAGTCCACTTGATGGCTACCACCAACATGGACACGTTGAATAAGTTCACATTTAGCAATGGCGGAAATCCTCATATTGGTTCTAGCTTATTTAATAGCAAGAAAAATATATAAAACAACATCTCATATTTTATCCATATCGTTCATGATGGGTCAGTAGTTTTTCTATTGCATTTTAACAAACAAAACAGGTGACTGCTACAAAAAAAAAAAAAAAATAACTGTGATATCAGCCATAAAACATGGTATTACTGGTTGTATTTACATATTTTGTTTATTATGCAATAATATTTATGCAATTATACAAATGATGTAACTGTTATTGGTAGATAATTTCTAATAACTTAAATATATTTAGGTGAATAGTTAAAAACAAATAATGATAGGTTAATCACCAAGCCTAATCATGCTTATTTGCATGATCATACTTGTAATCATCATTGTAAATCATAGTATACAATTGTAAAATAATTCCCAAAATAAATCTGTTAGCCTAACTACAATTTGAAACGTAAAATGTTACCTTTGAGTATATAACTCCATTGAAAGGTCTGTTAAACTCTATGTCAATAGTCATCATATCCTTGGCACATTGAACGTTAATCTGATGAATGTGAGGGGGGTGTGCTTCGTCAGCATCAATACTGTTGTCCACAGGGAGGAAGCCACCAGTAGATGGTCCTGTTGGCGTTTCTGGAGGGGAGGGGTACCCCACTCCGGTTGTGGAGAATCCAGTATCTGTGGAAGGAACAAAGGGAATTTGGGATGGTCCTGGTTCTCCAGAGGGATATGGGGATTGAGGGGACGAAGAGGGATTGTAGGGAGATTGTGGCAATGAGGAAGGATTGTAAGGAGATTGTGGGGAGGAGGAAGGATTATAAGGAGATTGTGGTGATGAAGAAGGATTATAAGGGGACTGTGGAGAGGATGAAGGGTTGTATGCAGATTCAGGAGAGGAGGAAGGATTGTAAGGTGACTGCGCTGGTGAAGAAGGATTATAAGGAGATTGCGGAGAAGAGGGAGGATTATATGGAGACTGTGGTGTTGAAGATGGATTGTAGGGTTGTTGGGAAGACCCCTGTGGAGGACTAAGGGAGGAAGGGTTGTAAGGAGCTGAACTTCCTGAAGACCCTCCATAAGAACTAACTGACCCTCCTGTTGAAGAAGGATTGTAGGGTGCTGTGGTTGTACCTGTTGAGGTGGGAGTGTAGGGGGCTGGTGTCTCAGGGATATTAAAAGAAGGACTGGGAGGCTGAGCATAGGGATATCCTGAAGGATTTGATCCATCATTGTTACCCACGAATGAACTGAAGTCCGTGTTACTAGTCTGGAATGGCCTTGGCTTTTGAGTTGTGGTAGGCGCTATTCGAGAAGGCAAATATTGTCGTGCAGGGGTCTCTTGCCGGGCTGAAAATCAACAAATACATATTTTAAAAAAGAAGCAATATATCAATTAAAAATATCAATAAAATAAAATCGGTCTTATAAATGAAATTAACTTCTGGCGTTAAATTACTTTAATTTTAGTATTACTAAAGCTGTGATTTAAACTGTGATAGAAAACTGATATTTACCTTTAGTGTATTAGCAGACCTTTTACCTTTTAAATATTATTTTATTGATTTTGCTTCCATTGAAAATAATTTTTTAACACAGGATTGGATAAGTACCACACCAATGTATTTATTGTTCTATCAGATTGTGATTAAATTTCAAGTTCTAAGTTTACTTTACCTAAAATATATGAACTATTTGATCATTTAGTGAGTCATGATGATCTCAAAAATATACAAGAATATACATATAATAATGCAATTTATTTCGGTGCATTTTGGAGTTCAGGAACATTTCATTAGAAAATGGAAAAATCAATTGTTATATAATCTATCCTACTGTATTTAAAAAATGTATGGTTGTATATTTTATTCTAAAATTCAAATTTGTAGATTATTTTATTTCATATTCTGGAACCTGAAATATTTAGATCTGATTAAATCATGCAATGGTGCATTAAACTGAACTAAACGGTTATAATAATTATTGATTGTAACTTGTTATACCTTTTCGAGCACCGGCGTACTTGCCCTGAAGCCATTCTAAGATACCTTGGACGGTCTGATCCATATTGACAGGACTGGGGGATTTTGTGGGGGCAGTGGAGTCAACACTCTGGCGGGGTATCCGATCACTGGTTTGGTCTAGAGCCATTCAACAATTAAGATATAAGAAAAATTAGAATAATAGAAGCTAAATTAACAAAAAGGTTGACTAATAGATATATACATGGTAGTTTTTTAATTAGCATAATACGTGTTGATACATATACAGTACAAGTAAATGTCACACAATACAAATATATTACAATATAAGCACAAAATGTACAAATATATTACAATACAAGTGCTAAATGCACAAATTTATGGTGATTGATTTTCATGCACAAATATACAGTATTTAAAAAGAGAAAAACAAACATTTTGGACATGAAAAAAAATGTCACGAATACAGCAGCTAAAATTTTAAAAAAATGACAGGAATAGCAAAATACTAAGAATGAGAATATTAAATAATAAATACATAAATAAAGTAAATGAAAATGTATTAATATGGTGAAGTTATTAGGACTTTTTTGTCCTCTCTACCACTTACCACACTAACCATAAAATAATAAGTTACAAAATGAATAAAATATGAACAAACAATAAACCTTACAACATACCTAAGATAATCAATTAACCAATACTAAATTGAAGCTGTAGAACAACTTGAATATTCAATGCAACCAATTGAAAAATTGCAGTGATATGTATTAACACTAAACTAAGCTATAGTAAATAAGTTCAGTTACATGTACATTAAGTTAATGTTCAAAAACATGTAAATCAGGTAAGGTACAGATGACTGGGCACAAACTTTCCTCTTACTAATTATGCTACTGTATTACTTCAGTTTAACTCTGAACCATAGAGATTTCTTATTTTTAATGATTTTAAATTTTTAAGTTGTGGAATTTTTTATTTTAATTACCACTTAGAATATCAACTGTATGCCATCTTGAAACAGTAATTTGTGTTGCTGTAATTCATTAAAATTTTATTTTGACCATTATTATACTGTTTTTAGGAATTAACCTGATTTGAATTTTTGAATACAAATTCAAAAGAAGTTTTCATGTTTCATCTTCTAACATGTAAAAACAGGAAAATGACTTGAAACCGCATATCAACAGGTAATATTATATTTTCTATACTATTTATTCGTTTGAGTAGTAAATCTATAAAATATTGTATCTTATTAAATAGTATTTAAATTTAATTATTGGTTTCATGCTTTTATTACAGTAGCAACTTCAGAATCCATTTTAAAATTCTTAATTCAGAAATTAATTTCCATGATAGTTTAATAAAGTAGGTATCATAATTGTAAATTTGTTCTACGCTTATTGCACATAAATTGATTGCAGCGTTCAATAGCTTTGCGAACGCAGCATTTGTAATTGAAGTTGGCAAGTAGCGCCTGCAAAGACAGGGTAGGCATGCTGTCGAGGCAGAGAGTTCTCCTTGTGTCCCGCCTACAGTATGTGCCTGGAAACACCAAAGTAATTACCAATGGTGTAAGTGCTTACCAAATAAGTTGTGGCGTGAATGCTCGCTGTACGGAGAGGGGGCGTCGATATCTCTGATGAACAGCGCCTGCTGTGCGTATGCGTCGTGGAACTGTGCTACCGCACTATTAACCCACGAGCTGGCCAGCACCTGTTATACAGACAGACAAATTAACTAAGTTTACATGCATTTTGTGTAGATCTTCGTACGGTTTTTATGAGGGGAGGGGGTTTTAGTAGGCGATGTCTTGAGTGACCTCACCGAGAGGATCAGTATCAGAGGATCACCGGGGAGGGGATCAGTAAAACTAGCATAATATTTTTTTGTAAACTTTCAACACAACAGTGCCTTCAAAAGAATTTAAAATGAAACTAAAATATTGCACTTTTGTATTTTTAATTGTATGACAAATCAATATAAATTTCGTAGCTTATATAATGGACACAGTGTAACAAGTTTAATGGTTCCATATATAAATTATGGGCACTTTTTATGAGTTAAAAAATGAACTATTTACTCCATGGGCGATTGTTCACCCTCTCAGAAGATCTGTTCGTGAAGAAACGCAACATCATGTACTGAAGCATAGGTTAAGATGCATATAAAATTGTAATGCCTGAAGAAACTACCACAATTAAAGTTACTGACTAGTTTAAATTGATTTTATATTGAAAATCGTTCGTTTTACAACAATTAACAATTAACAAGTATTTTTTTGTAAACTTTCAACACAACAGTGCCTTCAAAAGAATTTAAAATGAAGCTAAAATATTGCACTTTTGTATTTTTAATTGTATGACAAATCAATATAAATTTCGTAGCCTATATAATGGACACAGTGTAACAAGTTTAATGGTTCCAAATATAAATTATGGGCACTTTTCATGAGTTAAAAAATGAACTATTTACTCCATGGGCGATTGTTCACCCTCTCAGAAGATCTGTTCATGAAGAAACGCAACATCATGTATTGAAGCATAGGTTAAGATGCATATAAAATTGTAATGCCTGAAGAAACTACCATAATTAAAGTTACTGACTAGTTTAAATTGATTTTATATTGAAAATCGTTCATTTTACAACAATTAACAAGTAAAAATCTAACGTGCCTTACTGTCTTACAACAAGGGAGAAGGGGATCTAAAAGTTCCTCAAAATTACCTTACGTAATTTGTGTATGGCCTCAAACTTACAACGATGAAATACAAACAAATCCGTCTGAAATTTAGGACTGAGATTGAAGCAAAATATAGCTATTAATGTTTGAAATATATGTTAATTTATAATGCATATTTTATTCCCTGTTGGTGTATTAAATACTAAAAGAGGTGCAAAAATAACATACAATTATAAAAGCAATATATTTCTTTACATGCAGTGCATTCACAATATAAGTTAAAGAATATATTTCTAACGTTTATAACAAATTGTCAATCAAAAAAATTAGTACAAAAATTTTGAAAATAAGTAGTTTAATATTGTTCTTATAAGATCTTACCAAAAGAAGACACTTTGCACTCAAACCCCACATCTTTCATCTGAAACAAATAAATATTACTCGTTAGTTGTCTGGCTAATATAATCATACGAAAATGAATCTTTTAGTTTTAATAGAAATAAATGTTGATTAACCTTTCGATATAAACTGATTGATAATCTTTTAGTGACAATAATAATGTAAGAGTAGAAATTGGTGAGATTGCTCAAAAGCGTAGCTTTACTTAATAAGCACAACTGTTGTCAGTAGATAAGTTACACTACCCGCCTTGGGAACTTTACTTTAAATAGAGTGGCTTGAACTGAGCTAGACCCCCCAAAGATTATAAATTAATAAATAAAACAAAACATTTTCTGTACATAAATTGTTCTAACAAACATCACACCTCAGTTAATCGACATGAGATGATCTGCGTCATGTACAAAGTTTTAAAAATGTAACCACAACTTAAATATATGACAACTGAATTCACCAATCAGAATCCATTTAAAGCTGCCTTCTTGAGACAAGAAGCACACGACTTTCGACTGTTTCAACACTTCTAGAAGATAAATATGTGAGTATTATATGTGATGATTCATGTTCTAAAAAACGACATACGTTAATGCTAATGACAAATTTTAACTGAGTTTTCGTAATATACAAACGTTTTTAAGGCGTTCTTTTAAATACATATTTACTCAAGTTCTCATGTCAGAGAAAACCATACTGGCACTTGAAACTCTAAATCATCATGACATCATCCATCTTTTGGTAGCAAAGAAATGCCAGATCACTCACAGTAGCGTATACTTTCTCTTAAAGTACGCCATCACATCTTTCTCTCATTCTATTCGTGTGATTCGGAATATATTGCCTCTCAGCGCCTTCATCGTAACAATGTTACTTGCTAAACATCAATGGCTCGTAAGGCGGTATTGCAGTATTAGCAGGCGCTGGAAGGTCAAGGATGTCTATGATCGTGGATTGAAAGTTCTCCGCCTCTGCACCCCCCGCAAGGTTACTTCCTATCACGAGCGCGACCAGAGTGTAGTTCCGTTCTTTGACAGAAACGAGAAATCAAGGAAACACCGAATATCGTTATAACGAAGTAATTTTTTGATGACAAACTTCTTGTTACGTTATTTTTCCAACAGTAGGACTTATAATTAATTTAACTGGACATGATTTTGATTTATACCGAAGTGCCATAAGGAAACTATAGGAGGCAATTTAATAATATAACAAGATGCATTTATTTTTAATAGTCAAGAAAAGCGAAATGTCAAATAGTTCTATCTCATATTTCTAAAATTTTACAAAACCATCACATTAAAAACATTATATTTTTGCATAGTTTCATCTTATTTATGTGCGTCTTCCACTCCAATCCTCCCACTGCCCGATAACACCGACCAGTTGAACTATCAAGACCTTAACATGCAACACTCGAGACACGGGGCTAAACTAGCTGAATGTCTGTTTAGTCGTACAGTCAAGACTACATGCTCTTGGAAATCTGCAAAATTCATAATTGAAATATTTAGCATGTGAACTCTGTTTGAACACTTGATCACCGGTTCCGTACAACAAAATGTAGTTGAACATCGGGATTTTTTTCAGTTGAAAGCGCAATGTATAATCCAATTTGATAATAATATATGTTATATTGCATTATTAATAGATTTTTATTGTTACATATTTGGTATTAAACTTTTAAAAAAATTTTAACTCATTTTTAAATTTAACTTTTTCAACTTCGTGTTTGTATTTTTTTGGGAGTGAACATTGAATGTGTAAGGTACAACTTGAATTTATAATACAATTCCTGATTCAATATTTAATGCATTATTTGCGTTTCAACTTTAATTTAGCAATATTATCACATTATTTTTTAAGAAGTTGCCCTTGCCTGTGATAGCTCGGCAAAAAAATCTGTATTTGCAAGGCCTACCAATTACCAACGAAATAGTTTTGTTTTCAAAATTTTCCTCGCCATTTCATACGAACTGCATGCATATGCTGAACTTTATTCAACAAGCGACTACCGATCGACAGGTCAGCTGAGGATTCGAACCTTGGAATTGGACTCCGAATTCTGAAACCTTAACCACTGAACCACCACACTCAACGACATATAATTTCAAATCGATTGTTTAGAAAGTTTTATATTTATGAATCTAGACCATTCAAATGAAATGTAAATATTTCTTATCCATAGATACATGCTTCAAGCCATGTAATGGATTACAGTTGAAGAACGAATTAAATTTAAATTAAATATTTTATACACATATTTTGAAGTTAGTAAACAAACTCATCTTTCTATAATCTGATCAGGCTCAATGATTCAAGAAGAAAGTGGTTTCAACTATTTCAAGGTCAAAGAAGGTAACAGGCAACAGGTTATGGAGGTCGTATCTCTGCATACGTAATGTGGTGTTGTAAGATCTCTAATACGGAACATTTGGTTGGTACACTTGGATGTCGCTGAGACACCCGAGTAAGTTTTGGTGCCCTTTAAATCGATCTGACCAAACAAACAAGTGTTCCTGATGAGAAACTTTGTGGAATCAACTTAAATTAGGCCAATCATTACGAACAAAACTGAAATAACAATTTTAATTTAGTATAAAAACGTTCTTCACGAAAAAATGTAATAATACGAGTACGGTTTTAGCAACATGGTTTATTTAAATGAAAATTGATTAGAATTCCATTTTATTTGAATAAGTATTTGTACGATTTGCATTTTACGCAACAATATAATATTTTATGAAGAGGTAAATTCTAAACGATTGTAGTTTTACGTTAGTTGGATTAAAGATCAAAGTAGACGCTTTACCCCCTAAAACCGTACCGTTATGAGATTAACAGAGGTAACTATAAAAAAATGACCAAAGCAGGCAATTTTGAAAAATGCATTTATTGGCATCTTTTGATAACTTGTGAACTTGTGCCGGAAAAAATATTGTATATTCTTTTTTTATATAGTATAGAACGAATCGATTCCGTTATTTCATCTGTTTTTTTTCTTTTTTTCACAAAATTAATTTACTATAGAAAAGAGTTTATAATAATAATAATAATAGAAAATGTACTAGTGAAAATAGTAATAATACGAATTTTGGCAGTTAAAACAGATTTTTATAGAAATTAATTTTTTTAGGAATGCACCACTAACCTATAGGCATAAATGTACAATGTGTACTGGTACAAGTAACCACTGAAGTGTAAATCAGATAAGAAATGTTCCATGAAGTTTTACTAGACAATTAACAAGGAAAACAATCATCGCCATGTCTACATAATACAATTACGGGTTCTCAGGTTTACACTTAGATAAGCGTGAATGTATTTCGTATATTTCAGACTTACGTCAGCCGGGTGAGAACTCATCCGTAAGTCTGAACTCAGAAAACATATAATATTATGTTTCATAATAGGCCTACACTAGAGCTGTTCATTCACCAGAGAGTAATCTGCATAAATTGAGCGAAAATAGAATTGGAGCGAAACTGACCCCTTGGGCAATACCGCTGTCTTAATATCTAACTGTACATATCAACTTATTAAGTCACTCTTGTTATTTATTATTAAAGTTAAACTAACCATAGTCAATTAAGTTGTGGAGTTAATTTTAATATTTTCATTTAACGTACACTCAAAAATCCTGATTATTTTTAAGTAATAAATTATAAATACTATTATTTGAACAGTATTTCTAACAGAATATCCTAAAGTATAAATTACTATGAATAAGGGTTGGCTAATTGAATCTTCTCTGAAAATGCCAATTTAACATTTAACGTAATATAGCGCGGAATCCAAACAACTTTGTAGCTCTGATCTCATTGTTTGTGACAAATCTGTCATCAGATTTGTAATAATATATTGTTCTTTAGTAGAGTTATAGAAAATAAAAGATTGTAAACCAATCTTGATATTTGTTTTCGCTATTGCTTATTTTACAATTAATTAAGACTATGTATTCAAGACATTGTCACTATTTTGTAAAATAAATGAGAATACCTAGTTAGGGTTTATACAAAGACAAAATTAAGAATTGAAGTAGTTGCAAAATTCACAATTTAAAAACATAAATACTCGACAAATTTAAACAAAATTGGGTTGTCCTGATTCACCAACAAGGAGGAACGTGGTATATTTAATTAGTTCATAAATCATGTTAGAGTTCATATCATCCCGTCTCAATGTTTCAATAAGGCTTTTTAATAAGTCCATTATTCTAAAAAAAAAAAAAAAAATAAATAAAATAAACGAATAAACTAAAACTGCCTTTGTTTAATTTTTAATATTCGGTCCAGCTTCACCACACACGTGCTAATAAAAAATTGAGAAACTATATAGAATCATTAAAAATAGCAAAAACACCTTATTAGTCACTTTTTTTACCGTACCCGTTACTAATACTGTAATTCAAACAGAAAAAAGTAACTCATATATGATAATAACTACTACTTACTACACTTACTATGTCGTACTTTGACAAAGACACCTAATTGGAATTGGTGACGTAAAATCTACTTTAATATGTATCACGAGCAATATTTTCCAAAACAATGTTTGATTCCTTTTATATTATTTATAGAACACTTCACTGAAGTATTCTAACTGGGGTGTTCCATTAACAGACTGGCACGATCGGGATAACGGACGATCTGGTCTAGATGAGATATTGTTGGAAAGCGGTCGCCACGAGCAATTCCATCATGAAAGATGCAACGTTCTCTCGGTTTATCAGAAATCATAGGTCAGCAACCTTGGACCAGCTGATGGAAGGAAGTGAGAGGTTGAGGGGTTACATGATCGTCAAGGGGGAGGGGGTCATGATGTCCGATGACCTTCCGGTCCGAACCGGCTGTGAGGTAAGGCAACGGACAGTCGTGCGAAGTTGCAAGTATTGACCTTATTGGAGGAATATGGTAAATATTCTGAAGATGAATGAAACATTACATAATAGAATCTGCGTGGTTCGTATTCCATGTTAAGCTGCATTGCTGTCGTAATCTCTAGCCTTTTCTTTAATTTCAGTTGAGCCATATATGTCTCTGGTTATTTCTCATATCTATTCTAAGTTACGACTGCAAAATTATTGTAATAAAGAAAACACGAAAATAAAATATAAATCATGTAAATTAATTAAGAATATAGTTATGCAATGGGGTAATTTTTATATTTCAATGATGTACGGAATCCGTGATAACTCTTCAATGTACTTTTTATTTATATTTTTGCCACTCCATGTTATATTTTCAATTACCATCATATCAGTGTTGGCCAGGGTGCAATTACAATTGGAGCAAATTGTGCAAATAATGTTAAAACAACGATTAAATCTCGTTACAACAGTTGTTATCTCTCTGTTGTACAACTTGTATACAATTGTAACAATAACCATGCTGATTGCACTCTATCAACGGCTTTAATCATTTTCACTTGTTGGTCATGACGCTGAACTTGATAATGAAATGGAATAATTAGCCTACGTCCTCGACCTGCTGCTTGTAAGCGTGAACAAATAAATTAAAGAATTATTATTTATTTTTATTTTGTCTATTCTTAAGACGCCGATCGTTAAGTTATGGACGGATATGGATTTAGAATGAGTGTAGATAAACGGATGTAGTATTTTTTACAAACTAAGGCCAATTATTCCTTAGAAAGTGCCATTAATTAACAGCCCAATGACAAATGAACAGCCAATCCTATCCTACATAACCTAACTTTATCTGACATAAAATACCATAACCTAACTTTATTAGACCCAACCTTATATAACCTAACCCACCGTATTGTAACATAGGCTACAATTATCTTTTTCAAAATCAAAATATTTTGCATGGAACACATTTTAATAATGGTGGTCCATTCCTAAAAACTGACCCCATAACCGCACTCACAATTTCTTAAGATCCGTCTTAAGGACACATCATTTCTCTAGAGACGGTAAGTTAGGTTAGACATATGTCGGTTGGTTATTGTTAGTCAACTTTGAAATATTCATTGGTCGTTGACTTAGTTCAGCTGATGTGACGATCATTTAGATATTAACAGTGCGAGTCAATACTAACAAAGAAATCTTTATGCAACATTGCAACCAAGGCAAGTTGATTGAAGATTTAAGTTGCTGTAGCCTGGATTGAGGAAAACTAACGAAAAGCTGAGTTCACCGTTAGCGTAGGCTACTTTAATGTTTTACATAGTTTTTCAATTAACAAAGTTTTAATTAATATATTCATCACCAATTCAATTCAACAAGTGAATTAAAATGTCACTAATTGTATTAGCTCTTATTGGTGAAAAATCAACTTCATTTCATTTTCTTTAACAGAATGCTTATAGTAGGCTGTACAACTATAAACTTCCAAAATCAGGATGAAAATATACTTTTGACACTTGAATACTTATTTTTATCACTTAGAATAATCTTGTTAGTTGAAGAAATTCGGTTTAATTTTAAACAGCAAAAGTAAATAAAACAAAATAACGAAACAATAAAAATAAATAAACAAAAATAAATAAAATACACACAAATAATGTTTTCAGTGTTTACGAGCCTACCGTTTCATACCAGACGTTCCAAATACGTAATTATATGCTATAGGCCTACTGGTTGGTTTATAATAAACATAAATATCGAAATCATAATTATGAGACACTTCAAACGAGAAAAACATTTGCGGAAATAAAGAATAATGCATAGGAAGATGAAATACACCAATATAGGCCCATGAATAAAAAAATTGTCCTCTTGTAATTTTGGATTCTTATCATAAAAAGTTAGTAAACCCTTTTTTATAATTTAAAATTTTCATTGGGACTAAGTTATTAAATTAGTACTTTTCTACTTTTTGTACATTTGGAAGTTTAGATAGTTGAATCAGGTCAAACATTACTGAAACCATCATTTTAATAATGTAATTAGTTTTTAAATGATAAATAATCTAAACAAACGAAGTAAATATTGTTATAAATAATTAAACTCCTTATGGAAATATACTCTATAATTTTGCACAGTATAAAACATTCAATACTACGAGGTTCATTCACTTGATGCTTGATTACAATTGTAATGTGCAGTCAAGTCTTCTTAGAGAAAGTTGAAATTCGATGTTATCCGGAAGTGCGTGACATCTTCTTCGTCTTTTGGCACTTCCGGGTTCGGGTGTTAGGCACAAAAGCCGAGACGTAATGGTAATTGTTGACAGTTTGTAACAATGGGATGGTTTAACTCGCTGGTTAGAGCGTCGCGGCCTTCACGATTGCAGCAGTTTGAAAAGGAATTCTTATTTCATTACAAGCCCATTCTGTTTCTCCTGTAATGTTAATTATATTTACTAACTAAATCCCTACTCTAAGCAGTGATATAATACTTAATCATATTTACTTACGTGTTATTTATAGCGTTTACCATACTAAATAAGTATAATGGGCCTGCTTTTTCACGAGGTTTAGCGGATTATTGAGTCACACCTACATTTAACCAGCTGTTTGAGCCAAACATAACCTGTAAAATAGTTTTATGCAGATTTCATAAAATCTGTGTATTCAGTTTACCTGACTAAAGTTGATAAACAGCGTCTCGGTGTCAGTCGCTTAGAAGTATTTCTCGGATTAATGTGATCAGTTAAGCATTTGTTAGTTTTTGATCTGTTACAACTCCAAAACCATTTAATCTGTAATCATTGCAAACATTTTCCTGTATAATGTACGGGGATATTTTAAAGTAAAAAAAACTTTACTTCTCATTGTTAATGCACATTATTGCCAACTACAGAACTATAAAATGGTATATTTTATTTCACAAAAGTGTTATATTTTTAATTCTATTATTTTGTTTAACTATAAACATCTTGAAAAACTTAAATCGTTTGGATGAAGCATAAATTCTGCATCTATTTTGAAAGCATTTAATGCCAAAAACTTTTCATGATGTTGATGTTGTCAGTTGATGGGGTTATTATATTTTTTATGTAAAATGTGTATATAATATTGTTTAACGGTAACGCATGAGGGAAAGTTGAAGTATAAATTAAAGAAGCTTTAGTGGTAAGAATTAAAAATTGTTTGTATAGTTTAGGAGTTTTTTAGGGTAACATTGAACATTTAATTGATTTATAGTTTTGTTGGACTTCATGAGGATGCAACACTCTATATTGTAGTATCATATAAACTTATAATTGTAGAATTATACTAACTTATTATTGTAGTATTATATTATGAGTAGTTTCCTTGTAACTCAACAAGTGGCTGTAATTAAACAGTCTAATGGCTAGAAAGTGCCACGGCACATCGTGACGTTGGAGGAGGCAATTGTGGATGACACAGAGAATTACAGGGTCTAAAACTAAGGAGCGGCAGATAATTATTACTCTATGGCAGCTATGACGTCACACGTGATAAGTTGGCCACCACATAACAGTTGTTAAGTAACTGTGACTCGGTGTAAACAATAACCTAGAGAGAGAGAGAATAGCTCCCATGGGGCGGTGGCATTGGTAATTGTGGCGGTGTGAATGTAAACCATACATGATCTCAAGAAGGGGGGAGGACATCCGGTTTGAGGTTGGGACATCTTCCCATTGGCACGTGTGTACTTTCAACTTTAGCTTAAATTCAATTGACTCAATTAAAGTAAAGAATACAGTTTGTGTTTTTTTTATTCTGTCTCATTTGTTAAGAACACAATCCAAATGAAACAAAGACGAAACAAGTAAAAAAATATATAAAATAAAACTGTATAGCTGTTGACAGTGATAAAATATCACTTATCAAACATCATTATATATAAATCTAGTTAACAATGGCTGAAGTCTAACATTAATAATAATTGAAACTTAGAGTAATACAAATAATAATAACAATTAATGATTCATACACAGTGTTCATGGGTGATTTCAAACATTCATAGTGCCAATCAAACAAAGTCCTTCCAAATTTGTAAGAAACTTAGTGGACCGGAAGGAATTCACCCTCTGCATTAAAAGCAATATTTTCTTGGATGGAACAGTGGGAAACTTTTGGCGTTGATTAATATGGATTTGTCAATTAAAGCTATCCTAATACTGTTTTGAACAATTGTCAGTCAATAACAAACCTGTGATGTCTGAATATATGTGAGAGATGTTACGGGAAGGGCTTAGTTAAAAATATTACTGTTATTCAATTTTGATACTGTTTTACAAAATAACATAAAATAGATTAACGTACTCAATAATAAAGCAACATTTGTCAAGCAAGTTTTGAATTTGAAGTTTTGAAAAAAATCGTGCCGTTAACATGTTATAAAATAAATATTGATACAGTTTTCTTTACTTACTGGTACTATAAGTAAGTGACTGTTCTCTCTTGAGTATTTCGGTTAAAATTAACGAGAACAGTTGTTTTCAAAACTTATTTTATTTATTTTAGCACATAAAAAGCTATTTAAAACATATGTTTGCTATTTATTACAAAGTGTTTAGCTCAAAATAATTAAATAACTATCATTTTGTTTACGCAAGAGATATAACAATAGTCAACATGTTAAATGCTATAAATACAAAAAAAGGTGTATAAAACTGTTGTAAAGGAGATAAGCTGGAAGTTAAAAAAGATTTATGTAATTTTAATTGTACTTATTTCTTGTTGGAATTGTGGAAAAAAATTTCTTTCTTTCTTTCTTATACAAACTTCTGTTTTAGTAAGGGAAAAATAACTGCATAAGATTTGAACGTTTTTATGTAAATAAATACTTTGGATATAAATAAAAATTATGAATTTACCTTATTACATTTTAAGATATTGTGACAATAGTTAACATTTTTTTATTTCATAAAAAAAGACAGCAATTTTTATGGTTTACATTGTTGAATAGTTGATTTTAATCCAAACCTGTTTCTGGCATATATATTCACTGTTAGGCCTACTAATGAGGACTATTAACTATTATTTCATTAAACTGAAAAAAAAGGTTAAACCTAATATGAGTTATATTCTAGGTTATACGAGTATAGCGTATCTCATACTAATGACACTTAGTTTGGAAAGTACGCTAGTCAGGTTTTGAAACTCTCGTTCAAAACATTTCTCCTTGAAAACATTTCTCCTTAAAAACTTGATATATTTTATTAATTAAAATGACACTCAGGCTGAATATATTATTATACTTATTTTTTATTTTGAAAAATAAACAAACTATTTTATGGCATTCTAAACTAAACATAAAAAAAATGTATACGTCTAGGAAGGAAAAACATCATAGCCTTTTGGATAGTTCATCACCCCTGTTTACGGATACAACTGATTTACGATTTACCCTGTCTATATACTAAGTATTGGTGGTTATGCATATTAATCTTATTTGTATATTGAGGAAAGAAGTATCATGTATGACTGGGGTGCATGGACTACAATAGAACAATAGAAGAATAATTTGTGTATTAGAAGGATATAATATAGTGAAGGGGGTGGCTTCTCAGTGTAATTAATTGTAGGGGGCTTTCTTGTTTGAAACCTTAAAGTACTAGTAAAGCACGCGGTCTGAACTGCAGAAAGGAGAACGCCTCACTATAATGAACTCTCTCCGAAGTTTTGGCAAATCATTCTTTAAAATACGAATTTCTCTGATAGAGAAACCCACAGACATGAGTGGGTGTTAAGACAATTGTAGCTTGCATTCAGATGGAAATACTCTGCTGAGAAAGTTAGACTAGACTGCATTCGGGAGTCTTTTTGTTACTTTTTGTTTGTTTCAAACAAATACAGGATTTATTTCAAAATGAATGTTTAAAAGGTGATAACATATCATTAAAGAAGTCAAAATGTCTTTAAGTTGACAAAAATTAAAGATATAATTAAAAAATTTTAGACTAACTGTATACATAATAATTTATTTCATTTAGTAAAATCTATTTAACATTTGGCTTGGTTATTCATTGGTTGTATAAAAACAAAAAGTTATAATGTTATAGAGGTAATAACGTATGACCATGAATATTTTGAGTTTAGGTTATGATATTTTAACGTAATTGGAAAAATAAAATTTACATAAATAAAAAATGTATACCTTGAAATTTATAAGATTGTTTTTTAATCACATAGGAGCTTATTTGAGCAATTCGTAATAAATTGACATTAATTCTAGGTCTGCAAGATCACAGAAACATACAAGTTCTGTACTTCTTGTGTTACGTACAAAACTGCTGAACTTTGATTCACCACAACTCTTAAGGATTTTGAAGTACTACAATTGGTGTGACAATGTCCAGATAATTTAAATAAAACTCCATTAACAGGGCTTGTGTTCTGGTTAAGGAACTTGTATTCTGTGATGCCAAAAGGTTGATTACTACATTGTTAATTGACAACAACCTAATAAAAATTATCCTCGAAATAACTTTAAACTTACTATTTTTAAAATCTTTTACTTGGTAGTTAGTTGTAATTTGAACAGTTTTAATATCGTAACTTCTAGTAGATAATAGATCCAGTTTATTTCTTTAAATAATTTGATGTATTTCATTCGTTACTAAATAGTCACAAAATAGACGACATAAAAATAAATAATTGTAAAGTAAAAATTGTTATAAGTCACCTTAAATGTAGGTATTTTAAATAAATGTATTTTACGAAAATGAAAAAAAGTTACACTGATGAATTTTCTTCAATATGAAAGATAAAACAACAATAAATAGTTAGATAGTGGAAATCTTAATTAAAATAGACTTTAATAATAAACACATTGTAAAGCTATTCTTTCATACTCAATTTCATGATATTTTATAAACTTTTATGACGAGGATCTGAAAATAAAATTTGATTATTTGAAACATATATTTTAATTATTTATTTGTAGTCATAGTTATAAGACTATTTTACTGTAACTTATATGGACGAATATATTACAAATAACGTGATGAAAATCTATGCGTAAATACAGTCTATAATAGAAACTTAAGACGAACGTAGCTTAGAAAGTATCATTGATATAAAACATGACAAATGAACATTAGCATTTATTAGTGTAAATGGGAGACTTCAGTAATTAACGAGGAACATCTTATTTAAATTATAATGTTAGCTAAATCAAGGGAAAAAATCACATCACATAAATAAAATTAAAGTTTTAACGTATAAGGGAGAGATAATCAGTTGAAAGCTACTTTTTAGTCACAACATTTACATCGATTGCATCACTTGTGATTAAGATGACTGTTTTGTTCGCAGACAAAAAACAACCAGCTGTTAAAGAAGACTCAGACAAACGATGCGAGAGCGAGTGATGAAATACATTTCACTCGTCGCCTTCAGCATTGACTGGTTACACCGAGGATTATGCTTCTCTCCAACCTGCCCAAGGTCAAGACTGGAAAGTGACCCAGACACCAAAACAAAGGAAGAACACGTGCCTGCCCATCAGAGGTCCATTGTACGAGTGTGCTTGTATGGGACGTGCCCTTAGGGCTGCGAGAAGGAACAGAACAACAGCGCGATTGAATGAGGACAAGATTAATCGCGGGGAAAGTGTAATCAATTTTTGCTCTCTGGTAAGACAATAGCTACAGAGTCTGAGCAATGGGATGAACTGTCTGTATCGCAAGTTTGGGAATCGATTCATTAGGAGAAAGTGACCTTTCCCGCGCATTGCCACTTTCTTGTAGTCACGATAGTGCAGTGATCCGGAGTTACTATGCGCATGCGCTGAGCTGTCAGGCAGTGCGCAGACGCAGACGCCTTGATGGACACATGCTACTAGTACCATTCACTTGACTATAGAGACTGTAAAATGAATGTTAGTAATCACTTGATTTAAGGAGTATGAAAGTGGTGCAACGGTCCAAGTGACTGTGTTATAATGTTAAAAATACACTTTTTCTTAACAGATGTGTTTAAATTAAAGATCAACTTCACTTGAACCATTTTAACATAATAGCATTTAATTAAAAATGCTACAACCTCACTTTAAATCATATTGATACTTAGAAAACAAAATATTTTTAAAAAGAGGTGTTTTTAAAAGTGACTTATAGTAATATTGCGATACAGTTTAAGAACACGAGTTGAGCACAAATTTATAACGGTATAAAATCAAAAATACACAAATATTAACATTTCTTTATATCAAGTATACGTTTCCTTGTTTTATATTTCTACAAACATAAAAAGCTAATAAACACCCTAATAAATGACATACATCTACTATGTATGGCAATGCAATGCCAATTATTATATACTTATTTCCATCAAATAAAAATAGAATCATGTCTTTTTTGTTTAAATCCACGAATTATAAGTCTCTTTTTCATCATAAAGTTTAACCGTTCGAGTTCACATTTTAGGGCCACTAATGTCATTTAATCTACTAACTTTAATCAACCGTCCAAGCCTTAACACAACTCAGCCATTAACTGTACAAATAATTTAACTTACAACCTTTTATCACAAATCATAATCATCCATTCTCTATATTGGTTTCTGAATGGTTTAGTCACTCTGCGTGATTTATTTAAGAGTTGAATGTTAATTGAAATAATTCGCTTCTAAACAACTAACTGTCATTTATCATAATATTATAATTAATTAATAGTAATTGAGTCCAATTACAACGGTCGGATACTTATTAAAACTTGCCACTGTTGTTGGAAGATATGAAAATCCAAAACGGCAATGAAAAACAATCATAATATTTGACATAAACAATTCAAAACACATTTATGGACAATGCTACCCAAAAATATAAATAACAGTAATCCAATTAAAAATATGTAAAATGCATTAATGCAATTAAAAAGTCTCTTTTAATTAAAGCAGAAGTTTTTAAAAGCTGATGTCACACTAACACTGCGAAGAAGTTTTCGTAGTCTAATTGGGTCTGGTAGTAAATGCCATCGCTCTACTTAGAGATTATCGCACAAGTTTGTTCTGTCGAAGACTACAAATGTGTATTTAGGTTTTCTACCGTGAACCACAACATCCTTGTTGACCTAGTACATGGTGTTCCGTCCTGTTTACTCCTTAGACAGGACTGGCTTAACGTGTTCTATGTCGTTCTGGAAGTGGTTTAGTAAATTATCGTAGTATTTATTAAGTTTTAGTGAATAACATAGTTTTAGATATATTACTTTACTATGATACTTATGATTTAAATAATAAATATTGCCACTATATTTTGTTCAATTAGTAAGCAAATGTATATATATATATATATAAATGTATTGTGAATTAATCGTCGCTGTAGCTGTGTTAGTCGTTCAGATAGGTAAACTATTATTAAATGCGTTCTTCAATAGTGCTTAAAATATATAGTGCACAGAAAAAGAAAACTGTAATATGTATAACTACATAATATTATTGGTGAATCTAATACTGCATTCCTATCATGATCACTTTGGTATTTTTTTGTTTTGTTTTGAGTTCTTAAGTAATTTCATGTACTGTAACTATGTTCTTATAGTATGTAGAAAAGAGGAACATTACGTTTATTATTACTATCATATGTGAAGTAGACATTTAATATTGTTTTTAAGTTATCACACGTGAAATCCTGCTGTCATTTTGTAAGCAGGATGAGTTTATTATACCATTAATGAAGAGGAAAAATGTATTTAGAAATGCTTGTAATGGAATATTTTCATATAATCTGTTGTGTTGGTGGGTAAACAAATTACTGTGGTCGTTATTTAAAGATCCCTACACACGTCCCGATTTGTCGGCCCAACCGTAAGGGCCGACAAGGTTATGGAACACATACTCCAGACTAGTCTGATGGTTTGGTCGGCCCTTGTGGTTGGAGCGTGTGTAGGGAAAGCTCTGTCACGACAGCTAGGGCCAACTTGTCGAGTAGGGCAATCGTGTCGGCCCTAGGGGGCGCCTGAAAAATAGCCCCTGGAAAAGTACCCACCTCAGTGAAGGCATACGTTACAGCTGGGGGGGGGGGGTTACTTTTCCAGTTGCGAACACTCCTCACATGAGATTTCAGCTGTTTGATCTTTTGAACCTATTAAATGGAAAATTATCTTGGTATCTTTTTCATTGAACGATATTACGTAATGAATTAAGATGATAATGTAAGAATTAGGACCGTACTAGGTGGATTTGTGCTGACTGGAAAAGTAACCCTCCACCCGTGGTCTACGGCCTAGAGAAGTAGCCCCTGGAAAAGTTACCCCCGAGGTTCGTTGAGTGGACTGTATCAGGAATATTGAAGGTGTTTGCGTTTTGTATTTGATGCTTCAGCACAGGGAATTAAAGTAATATCTGTTCTATCCTGTGTGCGTTGGTGTATTATGAATTCTACATAACCTGAACATTCGTTAATAATCAGGAAAAATATCATTTTCTGTTTTTTTTAAACAATCCTGATCAACTACTCTCCACGCAGACATTATGTGCACCCGAGTTTGAAGGTAGTTTTCTAAGGGAATAAGAATCATACGAAAAATCTAATTATACCATTGTTTTCTTCGTTTATTTGTACTTTATGACATGCGAATTCCAAAGTTTTATTAAACGTTTTAATAATGTTTATCCTAGTTGGAACAAAAATGTACCGGAATTTTAACTAATTTTCACTGTACATCAAGTTTACATCACTACTACACAAAAACACGATAATGTATCACATTTGTATTTTAATTCCTAGTTGATAAGAATATTTTATATAAGTTTTGTCGATTTTAGAATTTTAGCTTTTCAAGAAAAAAGTTCAAATGAATTATCTGAAACATTGTTTTATTGGCTTTTGGAGGCCGTACAATTAATTACTTGGTCTTGTTGGAATTCTTATGACATGTATAGTAAATATACATTACTTTCATATGTGTAAGTACATGTAGTGATTTATTTTGATTTAAATACATTTAAAGTTATCAATTTAAAGTTATTTTCAATTGATTTAAATCGATTAAAAATCACCGCATATACTTACAAATATGCGAATTTACGAAAGTAACGTATCGTAAATATTAATAAGGATACAACAATGTCTTGTTATAAGGATTACAACAAGACCAAGTAATTAATTTTCAGACCTCTAAAAGCCAAGAAAACGATGTTTCAGGTAATTGATTAGAACTATTTTTATCAAAAAGCTGCAATTCTAAAATTTACAAAACTTATAGAAAACATTCCTAACAACCAGGTGTACAAAATATAAATAAATATTAAACACGCACAGAATTATTTGTGTTAAATTATTTCGTACACACGTTGTCTGAAGATTGCTTTTTTTACCAAGGCAGTCGTTGCGATGTATTTATAAACTTATTAAAAACAACAAGGTGTCAATTTGAATTCAAACCGAGATGCAATATCAAAAGTAAAGTAATTGTTTGTATTTACGGAATACTTTGTTTATGAAAAAAAGTTCTTATCAGTTTTGTGAAAAATTCGTTAGCCATGCTGATTCGGTGTTTGATGTGTACGGTTCTCTATACAATTTGTAATAAACAAGTAAACTGATATGTATGTAACTGCATTTTTCCTTAGTAATGTCGTGTATTTAATAGCTTATGCATTTCGTGAGTATTACAACTGAGAACGCACTTTACCGACAATCTTGAATAAAATAAACGTTTCCTTACAAAATCCCAACAAGTATACTTGTCATAAGTGAACAATATTTTTAATAGAATCAATTTTACTCTGTATAAAAATCGTGTCGTTATCGGATAAATAGTCAAATGACATCAAGATGACGCACTGGTTAAAATATAAAAAACTCGGAACGACGATACCGGTTCTGTTTTCTGTCTGACTGTATAAAATATTAATCCGTATTATTAACAATTAATATCGAAATTAATTTATGTAGATTTACCCAAATTGTTTATGTATTTATATAAATAAACTATAGACCTTCAAAATTACAGTCCACGATCAGTACTTTTCAAACGACTACAACTTGGCTGCGGCAATCACAGGCCGAGCCAGCCCGGGGGGGGGGTACTTTTCCAGGAGTTACTTTTCTGCCCCTTACACAGCTGGCCGGGGGGGGGGGGACTTTTCCAAATTCAATAAATCCGATCAAAACTTGCCGTATTTGATTATAAATTTATATTAGACTATATCATTACATTCAGCGAGTTTACTAGATCGCTTTAGGGTGGGGGGTGGTGGGGTACTTTTCCAGTCACGGACACCAGTTTCGTCAGCTGTCCAAGTAAGGTTTTCGTGACGTAAAAGTTTCGTAGGCAGTTGCTGGGGGGGGGGGTTACTTTCCCAGGGGCTACTTTTCCGCTACCCCGGCCCTATCTGTCGTGTCTGGGCTTTCCCTACACACGCTTCGACCGCAAGGGCCGACTAAATCATCAGACTAGGCTTTCCCTACACACGCTCCGACCACAAGGGCCGACCAAACCATCAGACTAAGCTTTTCCAACACACGCTCCGACCACAAGGGCCGACCAAACCATCAGACTAGGTTTTCCTTACACTCGCTCCGACCACAAGGACCGACCAAACCATCAGACTAGGCTTTTCCAACACACGCTCCGACCACAAGAGCCGACCAAACCATCAGACTAGGCTTTACCTACACACGCTCCGACCACAAGGACCGACCAAACCATCAGACTAGGCTTTTCCAACACACGCTCCGACCACAAGGGCCGACCAAACCATCAGACTAGGTTTTCCTTACACACGCTCCGACCACAAGGGCCGACCAAACCATCAGACTAGGCTTTTCCAACACACGCTCCGACCACAAGAGCCGACCAAACCATCAGACTAGGCTTTACCTACACACGCTCCGACCACAAGGACCGACCAAATCATCAGACTAGGCTTTCCCTACACACGCTCCGACCACAAGGGCCGACCAAACCATCAGACTAGGCTTTTCCAACACACGCTCCGACCACAAAGGGCCGACCAAACCATGAGACTAGGCTTTTCCATTACACGTTCTGACCACAAGGGCCGACCAAACCATCAGATTAGGCTTTTCCAATACACGCTCCGACCACAAGACCCGACTAAACCATCAGACTAGTCTAGAACAAGTGTTTTCCATAATTTCCAGTTTATTTTTACCTATCCACAGTGAAGGCTCAGGAATTCATTTTTAATAAAAATATCTTAAAATGCCTTTTAGCATTAATTTTTTCGGTCCCGGTTAGAGTAATTTTTATCTTCTAGGTCCCACAAACACCGGAATTCCTTCCACAATTCAATTAACTCTATTATCACAACTTTTTATGTTTGGTTAGCACAAGAAATTGTAAGAGAGAGTAGTAAATCAATCACTTCCAAAGTCAAACTGAATGGTTTGGTCGGTTAAGTCGGGATGACAGCGTTACCCCCTCCCCCCCATAATACCCTTAGCATGAATATTGACTGAAAATTATTAAAGGGCCCTACACACGTTTAGATTTATTTGTAGGGCTGACCAGATCGGCCCTTACGGTCGGGATATTAATTTTTACTAAAATTTAGCTTGTTATATGTTAGTAACACTATTGCCATATCATATTAGTGACCTAAATATAACACATACCGATCGTATATGTAACAACGGAGGACGTGTTGCACAGAGGAGATCGTGCTCAATTTATGATATATTAGGTTAGTGCGTTTTTATTAAAAATTATGTGTAAGATATAGTTGAACATTTTATTATTACCTTTTAAAAATATCTAACGGAATGTTTATGGAACCGCAGTTTTGAAACTTTAATTATTTTTATTAATAGTTAGTAATATTGTATTAATATTTTCACAAAAATACGACATTTCATTCCAATTTGAATTTAATCGAGTATTAAACGATTTTACAAATATGCTACAATATGATTATTTTGGTTAAAATAACTAGGCAGTGCCAATGGTCATTTTGAAAGTAATCTTTATAAAAAATTTTCCAGTTAGATATAAGGAAGAAAATTCCAATCGAAAACCAAATTTAATATACTAATTGAATTTGCTATTTATCTTATAAAACTTAAAGAAACGAGGGAGTTTTATCTCACTAAATTGGCCGCATAAGACATTTTGTGGAAGAATCTTAGCTACACAAATTTACATTATTACTTATTTTAAGTTGAACAAAGAAACATAAGGAATTTCTTTGACAATGGTCAACGTTGTGCAGCTGTTCTATTGTTGGATTATATATACGGTACAGGATTTCCCGTAACTCAGGGAGCGAAGGAAAATAGCGCAATCCTTGGGAAAAACTAAAACAATGTTTTTTCCTCTTGTGAAATTGGATATAGAGCTTCCTACGGCTTATGGAAAATTAAATATTTCTTCGTAAAATATTAATAACTTCTAAATAATTAAGTTGAATGGGTTTGAACTGAGCTTAGTTAATAATGAAAATAGAATAAAAATCCAACAATTCGTTTCCAAATTATTGTGATACGAAAAATGTATAAATTGAGGCCAATCACAATTTGAGAATTAAAATCCAACTTGAAAACTAGCCTAATAATCATTTTGTAACTATTGGAGATTTTTCATTTTGTAAGTTGGCTTAGACCAAAACCACTTAGAACCCTAATAGTTCAAAAGCTATTCATAATTTTTAAAGAATTATTGAAACTTCCATAAAATTGCAAGTAAGGTGCATAACCGAAGGAAAAAAATCAAAAGGAACAAGTATTAATTTTTGGCCAAGAATTGTGCTATTTACTTTGTTCATTGAGTTATGGGACCCCTTGTCTAAATAGACTGCCGTAAACGTTGTCCAGGAATGGTGAACATTATCATAAACGCCATCAAAAGAGTCTGGATTTCACTACTACTGTCTATATGGTAAAACCTCATGAGACCATCATTCACTCAACGTTATCATCAACTCCTCAAGGTATCAATCCTTCAAAAAGCACCCACTAATGCTTTCCTTAACAATTTTACTTAGGACAAACCTCTCTTCTTCATAAAAGTTAATATGAATTATTCAATATATTTATTTATAAGAAGCCGATCGTCACGATATGGGTGGTTGTAGTCATTGTTACTAACTAAGGGAACTGTTGCTATTAAGGGCCTACTAATATTCCAATAATATTACAAAACGAAGGGCATTACAGTTTAGCGTAGAATCTGAACCACATGGTATTGGTATGATTTTTAGTGAACTGACAAGGTTGATGGTTATTTGTATCCTTTTCACAAAACCCAAATAATGGACATCACAGATATCTGCCACGTGGACAGTCAAGACTTCTTTAGTGACGCCTACTTTGATAGCAACCATTGAGAGGAAGCAAATGGTACCAAGAGAACTGAGGACAGAACCTATCACCTTTAAACCCCACGATACTTAGCCCCCAAGTAGCTGGGTTACAACACTACGCCACAATGCCGGCTAATAGAACTTATCAAACATCTACAGTATGTAGTAAAATGTCTAGTATCGTCAGCTGCAGAGAGGTTTCAATACAACACGGGGAACAGAACTTGCATCAATGACTCCCAGTTGTATGTGGGAAGTGAAAGGTCCCTTATATAATTCGGGTTAAAAATGTGGATTTGGAAGCGGCGCTTGATTCAATGCTAATGAGATTCACATATTAGGTAGCGTGTAACGGTGTAGCCGGTAACACCAGAGTGTAACAGGTGTCATGACATCACAGGATGTGTAACACTACTCGCTTTGTACCACGGTTTACATGCTGCCTCGTCACTTCCGGTCTTTGATTAATATTCTGAAATAATTAAACCATTCTTTACGTTTATATTTGGATATGAGACGCCTACGTAGATTGTGCGTATTTTAAAGCAAATTAAAATGATTATATGAATCTAGAATGAGTGTAGATGACCAACTAGTATGTAGTTTTGTTACTAATTGAATTCGACTAAAACTCAGAAAGAACCATTTATTAATAGCCAAATAGCCACAGAAAGTAAGGGACCCATGGATATAGTGGAGTCCGAACCACGTATACTGGTCTGATTTTTGGCTAACTGTCATGCCTTAACTTAGTTCTCTTCACAATCATCAACCGAAACGTGGCTACCACCAAACATGAACACACAGACCTCTCTTTAGTAGTGTCCACGATCATATTGATGATATATTATGTAATATGTACTATTAATTAGTATTTCAAAACTAAGAAGTACATAATATATAAAAGAATTAACGGAAATAAATTATTGTTACTGTTACAATTGCATTTCAAACATTAATATGTGACAGTCAATTTTTAGAACTAAGAACGTTTTTTGTCCACTTCCTTTTTTGGGAGTACTTGAAAGCAATTAATTTATTTACTTGTCCAATACGAATATATTATGTACGCACTAAAATTATAGGGAAATCTATGGTATTTTGTATCAGTACCTTTTGTTTTCCTGGTGTTTTTGGTACACCCAAATACTTCACAACTGGACATGATTATATTATACATACAAACTTATGAATCACTACACATACAACCATAATAATATAATCATATATTTGCAGTTAAACAGCGTAAGTATATGGATTAAACTGTGTTAAGTAAACTTATAATAAGTAAATATATTTCTATTTCCTCATTCATTGCAACCTATTTCAAGTTTAATATCGACTCCCATTGTTACTAAGAAAGAAAGAAAAAATACATTTATTTTACAATATTAAATGTTACAATATAGCAAGATAAATAAATTGTTGCTTGAAAAAAAACAATAGTCCACCCAATATTATTACATAGATTACGAAAGATCTATAACCTTCTCAATATTATAAACGTAACTATTTACACTCTGACAGCTGTTAAAATTTCGTAAACTCCATTAATTACATTTTAACAGCTGGTATCCTTTGACTAATTTAAGATCTTTCTATGTTATTCTTATGCAAAAAAAAAAAAAAAAAAAAAAAAATACTTTGAGGGTTTCCTTCAGGGGCCTTCAGGGTAAAAATATTGAAAAATGGAGACCTTTTTGCACAACTACGAGTAGGGGGAGTCACCTCAATTGTTGAAATTGATAAAGAAGTAAACGAAGAGTTGCGTAAAAAAATAAGAATAAATAAATCAACTGGCTACACTTGTTATATATAATGATTAATTTCTCAATAATTTGACGTTCTAATTGAAGAATATCTTAAAATATTGAAACTGAGATTATTTTTAGAACGGTCTTTATTTTTGTGGAACTTGTACCAGTTGAATTTGCTTCGAACTTTTGAATAATATAAATAGAAAATGTTAAATTATAACTTTTAAATCGTACAATCGTGAAATATATGTATAATGGATAAACAGTCTACATCATTACACCATTAATTAGAAGCACATGCTCTGACAGAAGAGTATTTGTTAGGTTTATTTATATTTAAAAACAAAGCTTTGATAGGGGTTTACATTCCCTTTTATATAAAAACGAACATACACGACGTCTTTGATCAAGATTAAAGAAGCACATATTGTTGAAAAGCATCATTACCACGTACGGCAGACTAAACCGTAACAAATATCACATATCCATCCTTAAACTTCATATATTATCCTTAAATACCTATATAAAGGGTTGGACAAATATCTGGAATATATTTATTAATTTCAAAACCATTGAAAGAAATGTAATGAAACTTTACAGTTATGTACATGTCTCTATACCAAAAATGTAGACATATTTTACTTGTTTTTCGCATAGCCAGGTGATGGCCCATGAAGGACGTCTTAACAATTTTAAATGTAAGCCTACCTCGAGCTATACCTCATTTTAAAGGTATTTGTTTGCAAAACACAAGAGTGCAAATATGAGGTCAAAAGGATAGCCCAGTCAGAAAATACAGCAACTCAAAGAATTCAATGTCAGAGTTGGGCAAAAATATTTATTAATTTTAAACTATTAAAAGAAAAACAATGAAACTTTGTAGTTATGTACATGTCCCTATACCAAAAATATGCATATATTTTAATTGTGTTTGGTATATCCAGGGGATGGCCCAAGAAGGAAGTCTTACAAATTTTAAATATAAGCCTACCTCGAGTTATACCTCAGTGTAAAGGTCTTTGTTTGTAAATCAAAAGAGTTCAAACCTGAGGTCAAAAGGATGACCCAGTCAGAAAATATAGCCTCTCAAACAATTTAATGTCATATAACGAACACTGCTTAAGACAAAGGTAAGATAATTATTATCTATTGCTGTGAAGAACTATAACATATATAACTAAATATGAGAAATCAAATTTCATAAAAAATAAGTAACAAATTATTATAATAATATTCTTAAACTATTTTAGATAAACGTCAAAAGTGTTTTAATAAATTTTTCTCAGTTTTACCTTAGTTAAATAGCATAGCTATTTTTATAACGCAGTCGTTTGTTACCTCAACGAATTAATAACATAATCAGCACTAGAGACCTGAAATTGTTAAATAAATAACCGTATAACTGAGAAGAATTGGTAATATGACATTACATTTTTTTGTAAATAGGACATCCTTTTGACTTCAGGTTTGCACTTTTGTATTGTACTAGCAAAGACCTTTAAAATGAGGTATAACTCGAGGTAGGATTATATTTAAAATTTTTAGGACTTCCTTCTTGGGCCATCCCCTGGATATGTAAAAAAAGTAAAATATATCCATATTTTTGGTAGAGGGACATGTACATAACTACAAAGTTTCACTATTTTTCTTTTAATAGTTTAAAATTAATAAATACTTTTGATCAACCCTGACATTGAATTCTTTGCGTGGCTACATTTTCTGACTGGGTCATCCTATTGACCTCAGGGTTGCACTCTTGAGTTTTACAAACAAAGACCTTTAAAATGAGGTATTACTCGAGGTAGGCTTACATTTAACATTTGTAAGACTTCTTTCATGGACCATCACTATGGACCATTACTTCTACCCTGGCTATGCGAATAATAAGTAAAATATATCTAAAGGTTTGGTATAGGGGCATGTACATAATTGCAAAGTTTCATTACATTTCTATCAATCAATGGTTTTGAAATTAATAAATATATTCCAGACTTTTTCCCAACCCTGTATATATAATTAAAGAAAATACTTGTTACCATTATTAAAAAAGATATTTTGTATATTCGCTAACATTGGCATTGCAGCAGACGCAACCTATTTGACCACGTGGCGGCTCAATGGCTTAGACATAGTCAAATTCCAAGCTTCGAATCCCCAACTGAGCTGACGGTAGGTACTTCTTTTAAGTTCACGCACAGGCCTGCGGCCCTTATGTACAGGCAAGTAACGTTTAAAAAACAAATAAAAATGTTAATAAAATAAGTAGTCAATTAATTAGTTGTTCCCGTATTACCGTCATAAGAAAAGCCATTACAATATCTGATAAGGCGTATAATTTTCAAACATTAAAAAGAAGAACATTTCAGAAAGTTAAATTATTAGTGTAATACATTTAAAATAATACATTTAATTCAAAACGTTAAACGTATTTTATATATTTTTAACTACAGAAAATATTTTAAAAATTTGAAAACATTTACAGAAAAACATGTCCAATTTAATTAGGATTATAATTATTTCAATTTACATTATTTACCTATATATCGTAAACTAATTTCCTACTAGGGAAAGAATTAACTGTTAAAATAACGTTCGTACCTGTTTGTGTACATACGGATTCTATAGTTTACATATGTAACTGATATGTGTTATCATAAAACAGTTTTATGCACAACTATTTCATTTCTACTACATGTGCTTACTATGATTTCAAATCGTGTTTCATTTGAATTATACCACAAATGCCATTTGATTTCTGATAAATTTACAAACATTTTATTTTAAATGTTAGGTTTGTAACTTGGGCATTGTTAGGACATTCAGCAACGATTGACAACGATTTTTGTAAAAGGAAGATTTGCCACAACATCATGTTATATTTAATCTATACATAGATCGGTGTTACGTTTTAGTTAGTATATTTTCATTTAGGTACGGAATTACTCTCTTTTGAAATATTTACTTATGGTTAAAATATTGTCATTAATATATATTGTGAGTGAGTGATTCGGGTATGTATGTAGGCCTACATTGTGGGCTTTGTTGACAGTTTTTATTATCCTAATAGCTCAGGCTCGTGTATATTGTGGTATGTCCAGTAGATATAAAATTTACTTGTCATATTATATTATTTAAAATTTTAAAATTTACTCTCCTTTTTCACCCCCCCCCCCAGAACTAGAGGCCTTGTAGTTATGACGGGGAACTTTGCTAGATAAGCAGATATTTTAACAGTTATAATGTCCATATCAAATCTAATTTGCTCAACTACACAAAAGTTTGAAGCAGCCAATCAAACTTTTATCAATAAAAATCATGAACTAATTGGAAAAAGAGCCTTGTCTTGTTCCTTAAGAAGTAGAATATTCCTACGTTAGTTAAAAAAATATATCCCAGGTTCAAGACAGGTGTTCAAGACCTTTAAACTAATCACGAAGTTTCGATTAGTTTCTAATTAATTAAAAAGTACTTTCTCAGGGATCTTAACATTTATAAGAAAATTAACTTTTTAAACTTTATTTTGTAGGTCTTCTGCCTTTATTTAACTTCAGTAAACAATAATAATTAGAATCTAGCTGAAAATTAACTGCTGCTGAGTCTTATTATATCTGTCTTGTTCATAGTAAAAATACACTACCACTGTACGTGTTTGGGCGGGTGGGTGGGTCAATACCACTTTACGTGTTTTTTTCAATACCACTGTACGTGTTTGGGTGGGTGGGTGGGTCAATACCATTGCACGTGTATGGGGTGGGCGGGCGGGTCATCACCACTGTACGTGTATGCTTGGGCGGGCGGGTCATCACCACCATACGTGTATTCAAATATTTTTTATTTTGAGATAACTATTCATAGATAAACATACTAACAATTTCATATAAAAAATTGAAATAAAAATTGTTGATGGTTTAATTTAACGAGCCAATCAGTTGATAAATAAATATGTGAATTTTCTTTGTTTTAATTTAAAATTAAATAATTTATTCTCATCAAAGCTGCAATACAGACCATATGAAACTACGGAATATATCACCACCCACCCACCCATATACTTACGATGGTATTGACCCACCCGCGCATTCATCTACGCATGGTGGTATTGACCCACACGACCACACATACACGTACGGTGGCATTAACGCACCCACTCATTCAGTCACGCACGGTGGTGTTGACCCACCCACCCATCCATACACGTGTGGTGGTATGGTACGGATATAGTACAAGTGAACGCACAGAACCCAAATATATTATAATATAAGACAAAATAAACAAATATACATGTAAAAAATGCACAAATATTGTAATATATTTATATTGTGTGACGTCCTGTGCTAATTAAAAAACTGTTGTACGGAATAAAATCTAATCTTGATTGAAATTTATTTGTTAGGATTGGATTGTTAATGATTGGTAGAATATTGTTGGATATTTCCAATGCTTCTTTTAAACACTTAAAGTATTGGAAATCTCAAACGACTTTCTACTGATTCCTATTATGTATCTGTTAATGGAATCACTAATGTAAGTGATGAATCAATTTGAATAAAATTAATTTGGAAAATTAAAAAAGTTTCTTTGTGTACATAACTCTAAAATTATTGGATAAATGACAGCGTTTCAAACATTATTTAAGAGTACTTAGACTAACACTATTTTGTCTAAAAATCTGAATTCTATAATATAATTTATTTATAGAAATAAAATAGATTCTGTATTGTAAACATCTTCAGCAGTAAAAGTCCAATAACGATAATTTTACATGTTTTAATCTTTTCTTCCACAAAAAAGTGTTATTTATATTTCTCTATGTCTGTTTATCGGTACCAATTAACATTTTAATTTTCAATGGAAACAATGAGTACTACAAGGCTCCACCCCCGCGATGTTTAAGGGCAGAGCCCCTCAACGAGCCAAAACAAAGTTAGTTTGATTATAAATTTAAAATTACATAACATTTATGTTTTTTTGAAAAGAGGTGCCAAGTTTCAAATCAACGCTGAATCACAAAACGCTTTTTCGTACTGAGAAAATAATCTGGATCAGTCTAAATTAATTATGATTTAAAATAGTAGGTAGACAAATATAAAATAATTTTGCTAATCCGATATGTAATGCATAACACTAGCTACTTATCTGAATGAATAGTTAGAACCTAAAAATGTAACAATATTTCAAGATACACTCCATAAATTTTAACCTTGAAACTAACTGAAACATTAAATATCCAGCCACAAGTAATTTGTTAACGGTAAGCGCGGTCGTGAGAGAGATTAATTGAGGAAACGGTGGAGGCACCCTACCATTTGTCAAGGGCTGTCTTCCAGATCAAAATAAGGGTGAAAAATCAAGCATGCTTACATACGTGATTAATTGTTTCAGATACAAAGTTTCTCTTACACTTACCAAGTGCGTGAATCTACCCTTACACAGCTTCTGTATCCAATATACACTTTACCACATTACAGTACACAACTCTGGTAATTGCACATTCTTTTCTGAACTATACACAATCGTAACTCTTGCACCCCATTGTACATACATAAAACCAATTGTCTTGTTAACTGTGATTCCGCATAGTGCTTACCAATATTTACGCACTCACCTTTAAATATAATTGATAGATTGCATTATATTTTACCTCAAGAAATACATATATAATGTTTCAAATGTAGTTTTTAGTGATAAAGTTTTCATTTACAGAATGAATGTTGGTTGGTTTCAATTTCATACAGAATGTTGTTGGTTTTAAGAGTTTTTTATATCTTTTTTCTGAAATATTGTTATTTATGTTGTAATTGAGTTGTTTATATTATTGAATTGTTGTTGTTCATTGTTGTTATATATTATTATTGCTATACTGTTTTATTATTGTATTTTTTAAAATTATTTATAGTATTGTTTTTACATGATAACTTACAATTTATTCATTTACATTATAATTTACATGTTTAAATTTGTATTACAATTTTTAAAAAGTTATTACAGCCCCTGAGGGACTCCGACTCTTAATGATAATGAAGGGCTTAATGATTATTAATTTTAACTGATTGGGTCCTACAAGAAAGCTTTCAAACCATTTCAACGCAACACCTCTTACACCGGCACTTTCCATTTTATTAAATAAAATATTATGATTTACAAGGTAAAATGCTTTTTTTAAAGTCCACAAATACTGCAGTCGTTTTCTGTTATTATTTATGTTTTCATATAAACAGCTTGAACAGTTTACTGACGTATCTTCTGTGAAACCAAATTGGGATACATTCTGGAAGTTTACAGAACTCTGGTAATTTACTAATCTAACTTTCATGCATTTCTCCATTATTTTAGAAAATACAGATAACAAGCTAACTGGTCTTATATTTTCAATTTCGAACGAATTCATCTTTTGTAAATAGAGGTACAACAATGCTATTCTTGAGTGTGTCTTTAAAAATACCAGTTTTAAAACTTAAGTTGATTTGTAAGCTAAAACGTGAGCTTTTTCAATAATTTTCTGTAAATATGCTTGAGCATCTCTACAGAAAATCCATCGTGGCCAGTTGATTTTTTTATTTTTAAGACTTTTAATTATATTTGAGACTTTGGCAGAGTCAGTAGGAGCAACAAAGAATGAATGATTTTTCTGATAATTCGTCAAAATTACACACTCTGCCAGCCAGCCAGTTGTACTTTGTACACTGATAAGGTAGTTGTTGATCTTCTCTGACAATTGCTTGGGATCATCCAATACAACTTTATCTATGTTATTACGTTTAAGGCTACCTGTAATGCTGTTTATCACCCTCCACTGTTGACCACTGTCTCCATTACATTTATTAGTTAAATTAGCATAATAGTTGTTTTTAACTTGTCAATGTAGTTTTTAAAATTCAAACAACATTTGTTATAATAAGATGTAGAATTTAAATCAATGGTCTCCTTTCAGTATTTTATACATTTTCTGTCTTTTTGTAATTCTATTAACTATAATTGTCCAAGGACTTTTTGTTTTGCTTTACAATATTTACTATTAATATGCTGAACAATTGATTTATGTTTAGTTATAACATTATTTAAAATACTAAAAAAACTTAAATAACAACAATTAACATAATTACTCTGATAAATACAGTTCCAGTTAACTTTTTTCAATACATCTTTAATATTGTCATAGTTATACTCATTAGTTGTATTCTCAGTTCTTTCAATATATTCATAACAAGCCAAACCAATATTAAGGCATTTCATGTAAATTAACCTGATCGTTAATGTAAATTAAGTGATCGGTTAAGCCCAAATTAAAGATTGCACTTTTCGAGTTACTAAGATCCTTAAAAGTTACAAAAATGTGATCAATACAAATTGAACTAAATTGTGTAATTCTTGTTGGGTTGTTTATCAAAGATAAAAAACCGTAGCTATTTAATAAACTATTGTAATTTGAAACATGGATTGAATTTCTAAGTGTATCTAAATTTATATCACCAACAAATATTGAATTTAGTTTAATAAATGGTAAGATATCATTCAATTCTTGAACAAAATGTGCCTCTGTAAATTGATTTAATCTATATAGACAGGTCAAACTGAAGCGTGTTGAACCACACGGTGTATCAAGAGATAAACATTCAGCCGTTGACATATTTATATTTAACTCTGCAAATTTAAATTTGTTAGAAATATTTAAACCTCCAGCTCGATATGTGTCATTGCATTTAGTAGCTACGTCAAAGCCTGGAATTTTGTATAAATTAATCTCTTCACTGTTTATCCAAACTTCACTAAGAACAATAAAACCTAGTTTATAAATGATTGAATCTATTACGGCTAGCAAAGAATTAAAGTTTTTCCTGATACTTCTAATGTTTACATATAATAAACTAATATTACCTCTGTCAGATTGGGAAACAAAAAAACTTACTGTCTAGGTGATGGTAGACATCACAACATACCTGTGAGTCCATTATAATATTTATACTTACATTACGTACCATTTACAATTTATATTTACTAGTCAGAGAGAAAAAGATAACTAGATATGCAATACTGTGTAATGCTTATAATATCCACAAACCAAGCTAGAATATTTTATTTAGTTCTTGAGTTTTAACAATTTTGTGACATTTTCCCCATCCGACTTCCTAATAAAAAATTTTCCCTCTCGGAACCAAATATATTTAATACCTAAATCCCTACATTTCGTTTTGAGCTTGCCAAGAAATTGTTTGTTTTCTGGGCAGAGGTGCTCATTTAAGTATACTCGATGTTTAGGAAGTGTAGGATGTACCTCGTTTGCCATCAGGGTCTTCTTCGTCTTGAAGTTGGACGGTTGCGCCTACCAGCCGATCTCTTGGTGTTGTAGCTTGGCACTCTGTGAACCGCAAGTACGTGCTCCTGCTTCATTGGTTGGCCAATCGCCTTCCCATGTCCATCACCACATTGAGAGGATCCTCTAGGCATAGAAGGGATGCCACTGATATCGATATTTGACTTGCTTGAGTACTGTTCCAGTTCCCTTACTCTATCAGTCAACTTGTCTACCGCACCTTTAAACTCTGCGTTCTTCAACACCAACTCTTCGTTTTGCTTCTGCATTTATTTGAACTCCTTTCTAATATTATTCATTAGAACGTTGGCATCATCAATGCCCTTCGATAGGAACTCAACTGATTTGTTTAATTCATTTAATTTATCATTGTGTCACTGTAGCTCATCAAATACTTCTTTTTTAAATGCATCTAGAACATTGATTAAAAATTATTTCGTGATGGCTGTGGAGGACGACGACTTGCTACTCAACACAGATAGTTCCTTCTTCTGCTAACAATTTTCGCATTTCCAGTCTATTGTCTGTCTGGGTTTTTATTCCGTCCACTTTTATGCATTAGGAACATTCCCGCACAATCGCTACTGCACTTACAAGCTTCACATCTGCACGCACCTCACTACAAAAGCCAAAATTTGCCGACATTTTTACTGGAAAAAGTTAATTATATTAAATTGAAACATAGGAAATGAACACTGTATAAGCAAGTTAGTACAGCTTAGCGATACAGCTAACGCTCAGACTTCACAACACTCGCTCACAGAGTTATCGCCTCGGCTGCCGAGACCTGACTGATATAATATATATATATATATATATATATATATATATATATATATATATATATATATATTTATTGTATTGAACAAGTGTTTTCTTTACAGAATAACTTTATTATTATCATTTATGTACCGCGGTCAACGTAAATATTTTACTTTATTTGTTTCCAGTGGCGTGGACTTTGGCATATAATTCAGTAAGTTGCATGTCATTATATGTAATTTAACTGCATGTAAAAAGTGCTACCATGTAAAAGTTATATCCGCATTGTAACATTTTTAATAATAAATTAACAACACTGGCATTTCCTCTTTGAACATTTCACTTGTTGCACATCCTCAATCTTGATAACTTTTAATAAACGTTTTTAATTACAATTTTCTTATCACTTTATACGTACAAAAACAATTGTTTTATTCCCCACTAGCTTTATACAAATTTCAAAATTCTCGCTCAATTTAAACGAATACTATTTATATTAGCTCCATGAACTTTATTACCTTACGTGTAAACAGAAGGTAAAGGCAGACGTTATAGAGGGTATAACTAACTAGGGGACATCCCTGCACGCTAAAAGTACAAACCCCATCATTTGCTACTCTCTTCTCCCCTCGCTCGTGTAATTTTGCTATTTTTTCCCCATTGCACATTTTAATTAAACAATTAGCTCTTATTTCAAGTTGCACCATACAAGCTCTCTCATTCGTAAGGTTCAAGGTAAAAAGTGATATATTTACTATAAATCTTATTTTAGCTCTTTAGAGATAAAATATTTTATAATCATTTCTTTGATATATACCCCGTAAAGAATAGTTGTGCCAAGATTGATGGTCCAAAGCCTTATAGTTTTTTTTTTTTTTTTAACTAATGCACTATCATTAAAAGATATTGTGTATCATATAGTATCTAATATTACTTGATCAAAATTAGAAAAAAAATCTCAAAATAACTGAGAAAAGTACGGGTAGTTCAAATTGCAAAAAATTCATCAACAAATTAATGGGCAAGAGAAAGAGTTTATATTTCAAATATCATAATCGTAGATTAAAAATGTTAACAAAAGGTAACATAATGCGATAGTTTTTAGACCGCATTATACTATAAAGTATAGATTAAAATTTAAGAAAGAATATCCCTGTAATAGGCTATAACAATCCAATTATTAAGAGATCACATTGCAAAGGAAGATTACCTGGCAACTGCTGTAAGCGTTATAAACAAGGACAATAAGGAATAAACTGGTGCTTGAAGAACAAGGGAGGATAACCGGATGTATCGACTAACAAGGTCCTTAAATCAGTTTCTGAAAGTAAGGAAGTGGATGGGGTGGGAGCAGAACTTAACTGGCAGAGTGTAAAGATCGTGCATCAGCTGAGAACACGCGAGCATTGACGGCAAATACTTCAACACTTACCTGTAAATTGATATATTGGGATATCATGTCTTTCCTATATAATATATCTGTTACTTTAACCTAACTATAATACAATAGATAAAGTAATTTATTTTGATTTGTTCAATAAACAAAGGCAATAAAAGTTCGAAATTAACATGACTTTATTTGTTTACTAGCTTTGCGAATTTAACTGCCTAAGTTTAGCTAGTACTAAAGTATTAGCCTAATTTACTACTACATGTTAAAACTAGTTTGATATTACATAGCAAAAGGTTTTGAAATTATAGTTATGCATAATTGCAAGAAGAGTATAAAGAGATTAATTCCATATTTTTGTTGCATTTTTAAATTTATTCAGAATAGTCACCCGATGAAAAAAATATTTTAAACACTAAAGACAAGATGAAATCAGGTTGGCTACAAAGTGAGGTTAGGTTGGCTACAAAGTGATGTTAAGTTGGCTTAAAAGTGAGTTTAGGTTGGTAACAAAGTGAGGTCAAGTTGGCTACAAAGTCAGGTTAAGTTGGTTACAAAGTCAGGTTAGGTTGGTTACAAAGTCAGGTTAAGTTGGTTACAAAGTGATGTTAAGTTGGCTTAAAAGTGAGTTTAGGTTGGTAACAAAGTGAGGTCAAGTTGGCTACAAAGTCAGGTTAAGTTGGTTACAAAGTCAGGTTAGGTTGGTGACAAAGACCAGATAAAGGTCTTGAACATGTAAATTCATATTTCCACTTACTTTCCCGCCTCGTACCTGCCACAGCCTCTGGGCCAAACCACAGCAGCAGGCTGCGTGATTCCGACCCACAGTGATGGAACCATTTACAAATTACTCTGTGACGAGTCACAATGGCCACATCATAATGCAACATTGACAGAAGGAATCGAAAGTGGCAAACTTCCGGAACATCGACATTGATGTCAGGAAAAAGAAGAGTTGGAATAGATATAAACAGTGAGACCAACTTTTCATAGGATGCACGAGGATTCACAGTGCTCTTCAGGGGATTTAATACAGAGGGGGATTAGGGGAAAATGCCCCCTTCCTAGAAGAATAAAATATACATTGGATTTAGTAAACAAGTTGACAGTTTCTTTTAAAATTTTTACAGCAGACGTTAAGTATTAAACGATATCTTTCTGCTACATAAATTAAGAACAGAAAAATATACATAACACTTTCAACGAACATTTTCAAAAGTCTTTATAAAAAACATAAATAAGTTTACGTTTTCTCAATAACAAACATATAGTTGTTTAGGAGGTAACATTTGATATTCAAAAGAAAAATCTAGCTTTTCAATTAAATTCTTTTCTATTTTAAATTCCATCTCAAACGTATCGCCCGAAGTAAATCCTCCATTAACGAGCCCTTATATCTAATCCCATAATCGTCTTCCACAAACCATGAGAATTTCAGAATTATATATGACGTAATCATCCCTAGACTCTATTTTGTAGAAATTCAGTGCGAGATTGTATATACATACTTAAATTAAATTGAAGAAACGAATTAATTAAGGATCCTTCTTAGCCCAGATTTGCAGTTTCAAGGCTTGTGCCTGTTGGCCATGTTAAACATGAATGTACGCTAAATTATGTTCAAATGAGCAAATAATGTTTATTCTTTGAAATTACAAATCTATGTTACACAAATTATATAAATAATAGTGACTTTTTATAATTTATATAAAAAAAAGGGTTTTCTCAAATAACGTAAAAACATAGCTTCATTCTAAGTATTTAAAAGTGTTTGCTCATTTGCTAATTTTAATGATGTAAATTTATACACATTTATGTATAAATGATTAATTTTTATTGTTTTTTTCATTTCACTGGTATTACATTTCCAACAAGTTTTTTTAAAAATTGGTGTAGTTTTAGGTAAGTGTACCACAAATATTAAAATACAAAAGTAAAATATACCAATCAATCAATATCTTATAATAAATAAAAAATTGTACATTTTATCAGAAAGTACGTAAACTTCCTCTTTCATCGTTAAACGTCTTGAGGAGTCTTTTAGTGGTCTTATGGAGCATATATGAAAAATAGCCAACCGCTCCTGCACAACCTTATTTGTAATAGCCAACCGCTCCTGCACGACCTTACCTGTAATAGCCAACCGCTCCTGCACAACCTTATCTGTAATAGCCAACCGCTCCTGCACGACCTTATCTGTAAGAGCCAATCGCTCCTGCACGACCTTATCTGTAATAGCCAACCGCTCCTGCACAACCTTATCTGTAATAGCCAACCGCTCCTGCACAACCTTATCTGTAATAGCCAACCGCTCCTGCACGACCTTATCTGTAATAGCCAACCGCTCCTGCACAACCTTATCTGTAATAGCCAACCGCTCCTGCACAACCTTATCTGTAATCAGTGGTATAACTACTGAGGATTGTTTGATTTTCCTCGCAATTTTACCTTGACTGTATCGATAAAAAGAGACTCAATTCAACAAATGAATACTGCAGTTAATCATATAAAATAGTATTTTACAATTAATGTAATATACAGTTATAGAATATAACAATAAACTACTAATCAACAATACTATAGTAATCTATCTTTAGTAATAAAATCATGTTTTAAAATTATTTACAATAACACCAAAGCACGAACATAACAAAAAAGATTCTCTCCAACTCATTAAAAAGTTGTTAAAGTTTGGGCGAACAGGGGTCTAGGTGTCAAGACTTTGTTCTTAGATTTTAGAGATAGCACTGGTTCGAAGCCTGGACTGGAAGTATGTATCGATAAAATTCATCTCGTACCGTATTGGATCACCCCCTTACTCAGTCTAAATAAGTTCCCAGCACAGATCTATAGTTTATGAGGAATGGGGTCAGTAAGGTTAAGTGGGAGATATGACTCTCCTTTTATTGAAAAATCTTATTAATATAAAATAAGACATCTGGCCTAGACCATATCTTGACAAATAACAGAGCTATTAAAGTTTACAACTAAGCTGTAAGGTACAGTATTTGAAAACGTACAATTAATTTATTCAGTTAATATTTGTGTAGATATGAAGTCTGTATTTATGAGGTCAATATCATTTAACAAAATTCATTTATATATGATGTATGTTAGTATTGCATTCAGCCTTATTTATTTCTTGGTGCACTCATTTTAAACTCTATTAATTTTTTTAATTAAAATGCCTGTTTATCTCGACTAACTTAATTATATTAGTAATCGAGTATTTAGTATTTTTAGGGGTTATTCACTTTTGTATTTTTCAAAATTGTGTACTGATGTATGTGTCATGCAGTAGTTGTGATGGCATTACTTTTTCTGTATGCACCTATTAATAGGTGTTACATTACTTGAATTGCAATGAAAATATTACTATGTATATTTTTTCAACCACGGCTAGTTGAACTACAATCCTGAGACCCACATATGTAGGACTCGAGAAATTAGCCTAACTAGTTGGTCACGCAGTCAAGAATTACATACTGCTTTCAGCATTCTTAGAAACCGGCCATCATGGTTGTCGAAAATATCCAGGTTGTATGCCCGTTTGAATTGCAAACACATTTGACCTCTGGTTCACAGTCCAAAGTATGGGGGGAGGGGGAGGATATCTTGAGTGAAATCACACCTAAAATTTAATGAACCAATTGGTATCTTCAAAGTTAAATGGCATCTTGAATTTAATTTAAATCTACAAAAAATGCTTGCTCATCCAGCAAGGTATATATTATCCTGAAGCAAATCTTCAGTCATTAAAATTTATATAATCCACATTGTCTTCTTTATTACAAACAATTTTAACTTATGGTAATAACAATAAAAAAAAAAAAAATAAAAAAAAACAATTCAGTTTTTTTTTATAACAATTCAGTTTTCAAACCATCACTGAAAGTGTGTTGACCCACCAGTGCAGTTGTGTGTACCTCCACAGCACATACGTGCTACAATCCATTCACTCTACCTGCACCTGCAGAGATACCACGGTAATTCCCAAGCAACCAGTCAGTCAGGCAGGTAATAAGTATAATTGTACGGAAGTTCTCGGCGGGAAGTGATGCGTTGACCCAACAGTGCAGTTGTATGTACCTGCACAGCACATACGTGCTACAATCCACTCACTCTACCTGCACCTGCAGAGATACCACGGTAATTCCCAAGCAACCAGTCAGTCAGGCAGGTAATAAGTATAATTGTACGGAAATTCTCGGCGGGAAGTGATGCGTTGACCCAACAGTGCAGTTGTATGTACCTGTATGCACATACGTGCTACAATCCATTCACTCTACCTGCACCTGCAGAGATACCACGGTAATTCCCAAGCAACCAGTCAGTCAGGCAGGTAATAAGTATAATTGTACGGAAGTTCTCGGCGGGAAGTGATGCTACTTTCTTCGCGTGATGAGGTTCATTGTCACAATCGTGATATGCTCAGCCAGGTCCGCTGCTTGAGCGTCGACCAGCTATGGTTGTTATGTTTATTTACCAAACGTCCTCAACTCTGTAAGATAATATTGTTCTCTTTCGAAAGCTGGTTGTGTAAGAGGAATTATATATGTTTTCTCTCCAGCTTTACTGTTTGTTTTATTTATGGCTATTTTATGGCACACATCAACGTTTCGTTTATGTTGCAATTGGCTTCTTCTGAGCAGTAAATACTAATATGATACAATAGGAGTGGCTGTATGTTAAGATGCTAATACTGGATGGTGAGTTATGGTTCTTATTTTTATGACTATACATTTCCCCATACTAATTTAACGGCACATTAAAAACACATATATGGGTCATACACCCATCCTTCAGACATCACGTGACTTTACCGTAGGTTATAGTGTCTAAGAAAACGGGCCTTTTGGACTTACTCATATAATTAAGGAACAGTTGATATTTGACAGACAGACACTTACATGATACCAGCCGACAGTCCTAGCTTCCCTACGGGGTGGTTATTTACGCTTGCTTATTCTTCCCTCCTTGGTCCTCTTTAAACTATCCCATAAATATAAAAGCTCATTCCAATCTTCTTAATAATAAAGTGTTATAGTCTAGAAAACTTATAAGTCTACTTTAGTGGAATGCAAAGTAAGGTAATTATGTCAAATTTAGTACAAATTACCTATAACTTTCCGCAATGAGAACTAAATTAACCAAGATTTTGTATCTTATTTATGTTTTTTGTATCGTCTGTTTGAAATAGTTTATTAAATTAAATTAATGTCAATGTTACTCTTACGGAACAAAAGAAAAGTTAAGGGGACGTTTCTACCCCTTCGGAATGGAATTTCCAAAAGTTCTTTCTAAGTGACATCTACAATACAAAAGCTAACTTCACAAAAATCTGTTCATTAATTAAGGAGATATCGCGTGAATAGTGAATACATCAAATTTTGATTATATTTATTAAGATATTCTATAGTAACTATGTATATCTATAGAACGGCTTCTAGGTACTGGCTGTACTGAAATACACGTACGTTGGTATTGAAACACCCACTCTCCCATACACGTACGCTGGTATTGACCCACCCTCCCTCCAATACACGTACAGTGGTATTGACCCACCTACCCTCCCATACACGTACGCTGGTATTGACCCACCCCCTCCCATACACGTAGAGTGGTAATGACCTACCCACCCTCCCATACTCGTACAGTGGTATTGACCAACCTGCCCGCCCATACACGTACAATGGAATTGTCCCACCCACCCGCCCATATACGTACAGTGATATTCCTCCTTCTTCTACAATGGCTGTATTTACCAAATATCACAGCCATGGTGTGGTTAATTCTTACACATTTATCACAACATGTAGTGTGTTTACCTTTCTATGGTGCATTCACATAAAATTCCTACATTTCTTTATTTTAAATTATGGTCAGGAATGTGAAAGTAAGATTAAAGTAAATAATATAAAAATGCATTTTTAATATTATTTGATTCATAAATTGAAATTTACAAAAACATTGTATCATATAAAAAAAAACTGTAAAAAAAAAACTGTAAAAAATTTGGCATGACAAATTTATTTGATCAATTCCCCTAAGGGGTGCATGCTATTAACTTTACGAACAAGCAGCTTGTTAAAAAGGAATAGTTTTAATGAAGAAGACAAAATACATTGTTCAGCTTACACAATAGAACGGGTAAGTAAGTTTGATAAATTGACAGTGTTTTTGACTTGTTAGGTCACATTTACTAAGAACATCATCTTGTCTACTGTATAAAAACACGAATGGATTTTATTTTGAACATTAAATTTCCCAACACAGCACCTAATTGTAGCTATATTCAACAAATTGGAGCAATCTCTGATAAAAAATATTTGATGTAGTTTTATTGGTAAAATCAGTAATTTAACACTCAAATATAAATTAAAAAAAGTAATACTAATCTCCGAAGTTGGTAAAAAATTTCGAGAAAACCTTAGTAAATAGTATAATATTACTAGAGAAAGGTAAATGCATTAAAATGTTTATGATTAGTGAATATTTCTTTGTGCCTAAATAATCACCAAACATTAGCTTCACCCAAAATCAGTTAAGTAGATAATATTCTAAACATTTGCATATTAATGTATTATTATTATTATTATTATTAAATGACCTATCGTTCCATTTTATTTTAAAATCAATAAGACCATATCTATATGTAGAATATATAACTCTTTATATTAAAAGCAAGAATAAAAATGATTTAATTAAAAAACATTACAAATTATAAATACTTGGTTTTCTTTTAATGGTCTGAAAATTAATAATGATAAAACTAAGAGTATAGACATTTTCAATCAAAATCAAAATAAAAAACAAAAAATATCAAGATTTTAGGTTTACATATATGCAACAACCTTGATTGGTCTTATCACATTAATATATTGAGTGGTAAACTATCAAACTCAACCTTTGCACTGAGACGAGTGTCTCACTCTGTATCGTATGAGATATTACGTCATGTATAGTTCAGCATGTTCCTCAGTAAAATGACACATGGACTTCTCCTGTGGGGTAATAGTTATCAATCTTTGCACTGAGACGAGTGTCTCACTCTGTATCGTATGAGATATTACGTCATGTATAGTTCGGCATGTTCCTCAGTAAAATGACACATGGACTTCTCCTGTGGGGTAATAGTTATCAATCTTTACACTGAGACGAGTGTCTCACTCTGTATCGTATGAGATATTACGTCATGTATAGTTCAGCATGTTCCTTAGTAAAATGACACATGGACTTCTCCTGTGGGGTAATAGTTATCAATCTTTACACTGAGACGAGTGTCTCACTCTGTATCGTATGAGACATTACGTCATGTATAGTTCGGCATGTTCCTCAGTAAAATGACACATGGACTTCTCCTGTGGGGCAATAGTTATCAATCTTTACACTGAGACGAGTGTCTCACTCTGTATCGTATGATATATTACGTCATGTATAGTTCGGCATGTTCCTCAGTAAAATGACACATGGACTTCTCCTGTGGGGTAATAGTTATCAATCTTTACACTGAGACGAGTGTCTCACTCTGTATCGTATGAGATATTACGTCATGTATAGTTCGGCATGTTCCTCAGTAAAATGACACATGGACTTCTCCTGTGGGGCAATAGTTATCAATCTTTACACTGAGACGAGTGTCTCACTCTGTATCGTATGAGATATTACGTCATGTATAGTTCGGCATGTTCCTTAGTAAAATGACACATGGACTTCTCCTGTGGGGTAATAGTTATCAATCTTTACACTGAGACGAGTCTTTCACTCTGTATCGTATGAGATATTACGTCATGTATAGTTCGCCATGTTCCTTAGTAAAATTAAATATGGACTTCTCCTGTGGGGTAGTAGTTATCAATCTTTGCACTGAGACGAGTGTCACTCTGTATCGTACGAGATATTACGTCATGTATAGTTCGGCATGTTCCTCAGTAAAATGATATATGGACTTCTCCTGTGGGGTAATAGTTATCAATCTGTGCACTGAGACGAGTGTCTCACTCTGTATCGTGTGAGATATTACGTCATGTATAGTTCAGCATGTTCCTCAGTAAAATGACATATCGACTTCTTCTGTGAGGTAATAGTTATCAATCTGAGCACTGAGACGAGTCTCTCACTCTGTATCGTATGAGACATTACGTCATGTATAGTTCAGCATGTTCCTCAGTAAAATGACATATCGACTTCTCCTGTGGGGTGATAGTTATCAATCTGAGCACTGAGACGAGTGTCTCACTCTGTATCGTATGAGACATTACGTCATGTATAGTTCAGCATGTTCCTCAGTAAAATGACATATCGACTTCTTCTGTTAGGTAATAGTTATCAATCTGAGCACTGAGACGAGTCTCTCACTCTGTATCGTATGAGACATTACGTCATGTATAGTTCAGCATGTTCCTCAGTAAAATGACATATCGACTTCTTCTGTGAGGTAATAGTTATCAATCTGAGCACTGAGACGAGTGTCTCACTCTGTATCGTATGAGATATTACGTCATGTATAGTTCAGCATGTTCCTCAGTAAAATGACACATGAACATTTCCTGTGAGGTAATAGTTATCAATCTGAGCACTGAGACGAGTCTCGCACTCTGTACCGTATGAGATATTACGTCATGTATAGTTCGGCATGTTCCTTAGTAAAATGACACATCGACTTCTTCTGTGAGGTAGTAGTTATCAACGTAAAATTATTTTCAAACAACAAAAGAAAGATATAAGAATAATTCATGGTCTAAATTACAAACAATCTTGCAAATCATATTTCATCAAAACTAAAGCATATATATCTGCATTTATATTCTACGTTTTAACTCATATAAAATCTGACATACATGTGTTTCAATCAGTGGAAAACATACACAATTATAACACTGGAAATCAAGAACATTTGTTTTTAATAAGATGCAGACTATCTAAATCTCTAAAATCAAATTGTGACCAAATTTATGACTCTTCAACACTTTACCAATCAAAATAAAATATATGACTTCTAAATAAAAATATTAACAAGATTCTATTAGAAATGGAACTTTATGCAATAGAAGAATTTACTGAAAAAATTAAATTACATTTTTTTCTAATTAAACGTAGAATAAATTATTCATTACATTGTTATATATAAGTATATTTTAATGTCTCTGCAGTTCTATATACAAAGACAATAAAGTATTATTATTATTACTATTGGTAATTTAAGTGATATGATTAAAAGAGAAGAGAGTGTAAAACGTTGATTTTATTTGGATTAAAGATAAGGAATAATACATTAACAAATCTAAACTAAGAACTGATAATTGAATTAACTCTATCTTATCAAAACAAAAAATGAGCTTAAATAATGTTTATATTTTCTATTTAGAGACACATTTTTACTGATATCAAATGTACGCATTGAATTAATTAAAATAATATTTAAATAATGAATTAAGAATATACTAGTAATGTTAATCGGATTGTAGGCTGTATAAAACAAACAAGTGAACGTCAAACATTACATCTATTAAGAATAAGTACAACATATTCAAATACATTTTGGTAAATCATGTTAACCATCATCACAGCAGAGGGAAATACATAGGTAACAGTAATATTTTGTATTCCTACCAAAGATTCGTGAAGAAAGTAAAAATAAGTACATTTCCCCCCTTAAATGTAAGATATTTGTGTTATGTGACGTTCACTTGTTTTTATTTGTGCCAAGACGTAATGATTAGAGGTGTAGTCCTAACCTCACCATTTGTGAAGAAATATAATAAATATGTTTGTCATGTATTGATAATTAAGGTAATATTTTCTTTTTAATAGCACTTACTTCACTATAACCAAAACAGCGCTAACACGTTTATGGTTCCCAATACACCATTGATTATGTATATATATATATATATATATATATATATATATATATATATATATATATATATATATATATATATATATATATATATATATATATATTGTAAAAATTCTCCAATATATATGACTGTCAAACAGTTTAAGAGTTTAGTAAAGTTTACTTCTGTAAATTTGAGATAGAAAAAGGAAAATGTTTTCCCAAAGGGTCCTTTAAAAAAAGGTGAGCAAAATTTGAATGTGACTTGGTTTTTGACGGAAACCATCTACATGACAATTTTTAAGTTTTAAGCTCATTATACGTGCATTATAGTATCCCTCTGAGTGATGGAGTAGTCACACTTAGTTATAATAAATTAAGTTAAATCTATATAATATGATATGAACATGTGATTTAATTTTATATCATTTCATAGGATAAAATGTGATTTGGGCTAGATATAAAAGAAGGGAAATGAAAGTTGTGTTGGGAAATCAACGACTAACAAAGTATTAATAAAGAAATAATAATAATAAAATAATAACATCAATGTACAAATATTACGGAGATCAGCGGGATTCACAAAGGTATATTTTTATGTTCTTTTATTTTGTTTTTCTTACGATACGCATTTGTTTTAATTACGAAACCATTAACAAATTAATACCCATTAAGGGAAATAGAAAGGGTTTATGAATGGAATATTACGACCAGCGGTTTACGGCAGCCAACCAAGCGTGGCATCAGTCATTACTCGGACCATTCTACGACGTACGCCTATTATGGACCGGCATTAGTTCAACTCTTGCTAAACACATTACCCAGGCCTATATCGTTAGAGTAACAGTAGAGATTATGGAGTCCATAAAACCGTTATCGTAGATGGCAGACGATCCCTGCTAAGTTAACCGGGCAATTTAGTCCCTTATAGACCTGTTGGTGGGTGATGTTTGCACGGAAAATTGCTTAGTTAAAGCAGGTGTTTACTCAATCGAAGAAAACATTGTATTGTGAAAGAGTTAGGATTTGAAATTCAAACCTTAATTTTTAACAACACTTTCGAGGAAACTAATTGATTCTGATCGGAGTAACATACTGAACACCTGGTTATATATTTGTTATTAATCAAATGATAAACATCGCTAAAAGAGAGGATAAAAAAATCGTCAATATGTTCATTATTGTGTTATTCTAAAAAAAATTTATTTGTAATTTATTTAAAAAAATGAATGAACAGCTTCATTAAAAATGTAAAGGATACGATATTTCAAAGTAAATTAATTTACTCAAACCTCATATTTACAATTGGATCATCCAACTGGATTTGGATGGCCTGCTTTGGGAAATGATTTCAATATTTAGTTTCTGCTTTGATTCCAAAACAGAGTCAATATACGGTTATTATGATTTGCAAAAATCTTTGATTGCTATATTCCAGTATATATTTCCAGTAAGGCTGAGAATATAATCAATATTAAAGGGGTGCGTGTATCATAAATATGAGTAGAGATATAATCGTCCTAAACTTGGAGTATTAAAATATGCATATCTTCATTAAATGTGAATACATTCATTAGTTATGGATCTATCTTCATTAGGATTGAGAATACTTTCGTTAAGACTGATTATCTCTTCATTGTGATGGGTCCGTCTTCATCATGAATGAGTATATGTTCATTAATGATGAGTATATCTTCATTAGACTGAGCATATACTCATTAGTGATGGGCCTATCTTCATTACTAATGAGTATATCTTCATTAGGGGCGAGTATATCTTCATTAATGATGAGTATATCTTCACTTGGGGTCAGTATATTTACTTGGAGTCAGTATATCTTTCTATCTTCATTGATAATGAGTATATCTTCAATAGAGTTTGGTATACAGGTATCTGCTTTAGCGGTGAGTATATATTCATTAGGAGTAATTCATTAGTGATGCATATATCTTCATTAGGGGTAATTGAATCTACCTTAAAAGTGAGTATATTTTACCAGGCGATGAGTTAATTATTAGTAAAGGTCATTATATATTCGCTATTAAATGGTGTGTAATCACTTCATTATCAAACTATATTCACATATATAGTATTTAGTATATATTCACAAACTATATTCACATATATAGTATTCAGTATATATTCACAAACTATATTCAGTATATATTAACAAGTGGTAGTTTATTATCATTAAGGGTGGACATATATTTCCTACTAAACGGATAAGTTGCTACTAAACTCATCAAGGAGGCACATAGGCTTAAATGCCTCTTGATGTCCAGCTGACCTATCTCCTGGATAGATAGGTCAGAACCACAAGATATTAGACCACAAGATGTTAGTGCTAGTACTATATACTTACACTATCATTAGTATCATTGTAACACAAGTGAGTGAGGCTATTGTGTGACGTACTGGACTTATGTACCGCCATTGCTAAGTCTAGTAGTAAACCATAAAGATAAACTAATCTACTAGTAGTTACATTAGCAGTTACGGGAACATAAAGTGGTTCGTAACTGAGTTAATTAGCAGGTGAAGGACTATTTAATCAGTTTATCTCTCCTAATTATGGCGTTATATTGGTAAACATACGAGTATATATCTTAGTTTACAGTAAAATTAGCGGTTTAAAACGTTCATGGGAAAATCGTTTTTTAGACAAACTGCGTAACGATGATGTTTGTCGTGAGTTAAGCACGAAAGATATGTAGTTCAACTTATGATTTACATGCTTAAACATGAAGTTTATGTAACATTTATAAACAATTTACATAAGATATTAAAACATTGTAACAGATCTAGTCAAGTAAGGCACTTGAAGTGAGACAAACTTCACGAAAACATCCATTTCAAAATAGGAGTGATAAAACCTTTATCAATTATACATATAGACATTTGTTCACTAGAAATTAAAGTCATAGAAAACCGTATTATCATTAGAAACAAAGAATATTCAAATATATAATGATAATAAATATATTAAATACTTTCCATTTCTTTTTTAAATTCAAAATTTCAAAAAATACTAGTTAAATTGAATAATACACGACACTGAGGTGTGGCCGTTTATTACCACGGTTTATGTGAAGAGAGTATATTTTATAGGTAAATATCATTGTTATACATATTTCAGTGATAAGGCTTTCTTATCAAAAGTCTATCTGAGTATTTAGTATACAAACTTACCTGTCGGTGACACTAATAAATACATTTTAATAAAAATAAATTTGTGTGGCATTAATTTGTTTTTATTTTAATAATGTTGAAGAATTTAAACTTTTTTAAATTTCTAACTATACCATATTTTACTCACTATTAGATGTGTATAATTTTTGCAATTAAATTTTAATAGATAAAAAAGATTTCCGCTCAGTAAGAAAGTGATGAGAATTTAAAAATACCACTTGTCAATTAACAAATTAATAAAAGGTTTATACTAGTTTTAACAGTTTTAACCTCCATATATGGTGTTTACTTATAACGAAGAAGTTAAAAGTAATTATAAGCAGTTTTTGTAAGACTTCCTACTCGGTTATTTTAACTAAAAGATGACACAAGTATTGTGACATAAATAATTAAGACATTTTCATTCTATTTCATAACTCAAATATAAGCGTGATTTAACTGATTTCGGCAAACCACGTATGCCGATTCAGAAAATAATCGTTTACAAAAGAGTAGACAAACAAAATCAATTAACACAATATTGGTACCTTAATGCATTCATATTATAAATACGTTTGTGTTCCTTAATGTTGTAGTGTTTTGTATTTCTGTTAAACTACAGAATAATAATAATAATTCTACTATAATAACTGAGAAAAATTTTACATATTTTAATATAAAGTATTCAGTTAAGGTCGCTTTGTTTTTATCATTCTAGAATATACTTATGCTGCAAGAATTAATGAACAAATAAAATTTTTTATCATAAAAAAACAAATATATTTTTAATCACTATTCTAAAATAAAAAAAAAAAATATTCAAAACTAATATAAAACTGGTTTGATTCTGCAAAATTATATATAAAATTATAACTAACAATAAGCTTCAAATTGAACTTAAGCTACTGTTCTTTTTGACTTCATTTTCAACTGGAGTTATAATGAAAATAAAGTAAAAAAGAAGAAATGAAATAGTGCACTAAAAATAATAAATACATTTGTTTTTGGCCTAATTATACTGAACAAGCAACTAAACAAATGTGTTGTATTCAGAACGATGAGACGACGTTTAGCTGACTACCTGGCTGAAATAACTCTTGTAAATGAAGACTAAAAAAACATATAGGGCCTAATTCAACAATATTTTTTAGTATATAAATATATAATTTAATTATATATATGTGTGTGAATAGTTATATTAGCAATATAAAGTATGCTGAAGGGATGAAAAAGATAGCTTTAAGGAACACCGGTGTGGACTCAACTGTGAAATATACGTCACACAATGAACACTCAACTGTGAAATGCACATCACACAATAAACACTCAACTGTGAAATACATATCACACAATGAACACACTAGCCATATACTTTGTAACTGTTATATCACACGTTTTGTAACAATGTTTGGGTTACTTACATAGAGTGGGTAATCCAGTTTGCGCACAGAAATACAGACAGACTCCGTGCCACCTATATTTATATATTCACGGCGAGAGGGAAAGTCAAGATGCGCTCCCCCCCCACACAATACCCGTCTAGGCCCGGTCTCAACGGCACATTCTGTACCTAGGTGAATACAACTATTGCGTGTGTTTAATTAATGAAAATTAATTGAAAACTTCTTAAAAATGTTTTGAAGTTTTTAAACTTTTGTACCTAAAAACTTTAGTAACGATGAAAATACTAGGAATGAGTTTCGTTAAAAATTAAAAATACATACTCTTTTTTAACGTGTATATTTTCGCTAATATTGTAGATGGTCGAATACAGAATTTCACTTTGATTTAAAAATGTAATCTGGCTAGGGGACAAGCATGCACGCTTCGCGTGGAAACTCCATCATCCTGCACTCTAGTTACTCCACTCCGTAATTTTCTTATTTCTTTTGACATTGCACGTTTAATTTTTTTAACAATTATCTATTATGTAAAGTTTCACCTGCTTAAGCTCTCTTATTCATACGGAGGGAATGTAAACAAAGGGCGTTCAAGTGTGTGTATGTGGAGGTGTTTATAGTGAATAGAGAAATTTGAGTTTTTTTATTAGATAATGTCTAGTGATTTTTTAAACTTAAAAAAAAAAAAATAACTTAAGCTTTTGTAAACAAATAAAGAAATGTAAATTTTATTTCGTTTTGTTCAATACTTTTGGATTGTTCATTCTAGGGTTTGTTTCTTATTTATATGATTTTCGTAATTTTATTTAGAATGTTACTTTACTTTATATGTATTGGGAGTTACTATATTGTTTTTACTATTATGTGAATAAAATAGTGAAAATTTTGTGAAACTGACTGCTAATAAATTTATTTAACAACATAACTTCTATAAACAGGCTATGCCTTGGAGGTCAGCCTGAGCAACGCAATATTAATTTTTTATAATCTGTTTATGTAAATATACTTTGTGTTTATGTTATTTAGATAATGTTTTGTGATTGGATACATTTGTATTGATTTATTTTGTATGGTATGTTATTTTTTGGAAAATAAATTATCATCATTATCAAATTATCATTGGCCGGCCTCAAGATCATTTTATTTACCTTATTTTAGCTCTTTTAGAGAAAATATTTTGCAAATCCTTTCTTAGTACATGGCTAGAGTATACAAGAGTGTTTGTGCCAAGTTTTATCGTCCAAATCCTTATATATATATTTTTTAGAATTGTGATCGGTCAGTCAACGGTATTTTGAATTTATTCTTATAATTATGAAAATCAGTGGTGAAAGAAAGTTTTGCAAGGGCTAAACAATTTGATTTTGAAGTTGATCAGTTACAAAGTTGGATAACGCCCAAATTCTTAAAATAAGGCCTATGAGCTCAATCCCAATCAAAGTCACAGAGAATTTTGAAAGGTATCAGGAAATAACCACCAGCTGTTCATTTGTCATTGTTAATGACACTTTCTAAGGAAAAGTCGGTAATATATTCGTTCATTCACAGTCATTAAACTCATTAGAAATACCTGTTCACCCCACATATTTCCAATAGTAAATATATAGCAGAAAAAATATGAAAAATAATTAAATGTAAAAAAAATTCCACACATTTTCAAATAAAACAATATCAAATATCAATAGTAGACATGTCAATAAACATTGTAAGAATGATTAAGGTATTTTACATTTTTGAAAGCCATGATATAAATTTTAATTTAAGTATCCAATTTATGTTTCTGAGAATTTTAAATGTGAAAAATTCCTACACAAACCGTACAACTTAGTTAATACATAAACAGTTAAATATAAATTAAAATGTTAAATTAAGTTATTACTACGTGACTAAAGATTTGAAAATCTACAAAGTATACGTTACAATGTTATTTATTAATACAGCCATTCTAACGACAAAGTTCATCTATTTAAATAATTTATAATGCGTTTTCTACAATGTTGTGAATTTATTGAAAACTACACACATTAATTTGATCTTATAGCATTCATTTGTTCTACATACATTTATTTATTTATCTTTCCTCTGTTGTACGTTTTCTTTAATATACATGGTATTTTGCACAACCTGTTATGTTACAAAAATGTATATCTAAAGCCAGTCTCACATCCTCCCACAGCTCTCCCCATCTCCATAGACTCCCATGCACATAGACGCCAATCCTCTAACAATCCCTGTCTACAGACAGTTCACACATCTACAGAGGCCAAAAAGAGTGACGCAAGACCCAATGGGAGCCGTACATACTCTAACATTCATGTAATACTGTCTTTCGTAGACTAAAATATGTACAGTATATTTTGGACATTTATCATGTTCATTGGCTCGGCATTACAATCAATAATATGTGTCATAGCTACCACCACGTAAAGAGTTTAAAAGCCATGATTATTTTTATATTAAGATATAATATATATTCAGAATCTTAAGGAGTTTATTAATAAAAATATTAAGTAAACTGTCCTTATATGCAAAGCTTATATGATTTATGTTTTTAGTATAAGTAAAAATCGTACATCTATAAATTAGTGATTTAAATCACACGTACATAATCAGTTCATCTGAAAATATGTGGCAGTGTTACTTGAATTATCATATATACCTGCCAGTGGCCTTGACCAGAGGGTTCCGACGTTATCGCAAGATAACAGAGTCAAGCAACATCGAGCGTGGCTGTCCCTGGGATGGGTGATCGTCTGAGCGATCCCGTCCTTACATGTAGCCCGCCTGCATAGTCAGTGGTGGTGGTTCGGAAGTCACCCTTTAAGCCGTTGGCGCCCAGTTTAAGTGTTAGAGAGAGCTTCTTAGCCCTAACTTCACCTGGTAAAATAAGACGATCTTTAACTTTTAATGAAGTACATGTAAAAAGAAGACAATTCTAAGATTCAGTTAGATAATACCATAAATCAATAATTGAACTTGTTCTATTTGTGGCATTACGTAATATCTACATTAGTTACCGATTACTCTCGATAGATAAAAAAATGCCTTTCACATCATGGATTAATACAAACTACAAAAAATGAAATCCAATATTTCTAGATATAATATCCGATAACCTCAACAAAATTAAGAATAACACTTAATAAGAATCTACATACAGTATGTATGATTCTCATGACGTATGAACTGGTTTGACAATAAATGTATGTACGTGGTGGGGATAAAACGACTGGCTATAGACGTACTGTCTGTAATGATAGTGAATGGGCCCTCCCCATGTTATGCATCTATTAATTATTTAGTATCTACAAATTCCTCACAAGGTTAGTGGACTTTTGTAGATGAGTGACTTTGTATGGAATATGATGGAGAAGAAAATAGATTGTAAGAGAAAATCACTTACTTATTCCGTCGTACAGCTCCTGTGTGAATAGTATATTCAGAACATGTTTCACCGTAAGTACGGCATCCTCAGCTGGTCATCTAGTGAAGATCAATCCACCTAATAGGTTTAGTCACAAGTTAAAATTACACAAACACAAAGTACATATACATAATCAATACATTTAAACTCGCACGGATGAACACTAACGACGGGCCAGTCATGACTGTAACGCATCACTTTGTCTGCAGTACTGGACGAGACAAGTCGTTGTGCTAACCAGGCGTGTTCTTGTTGTTATCAGTTTGGCAGAATATATGTTGTACATTCGGACAACATATATTTGATCACAATCATTCGCTTGAGGCAATGGACAATAGTTTGGATATCTTACATGTATGCAGTAAATGAAGAAAGATGGACACGCTTGAAGAATTCGAGATTTACAAAGCATTTAAAAATAACAATATTAACGAATTCATCATAAATGATAAGCTACAATTTAATTCAAATGTAATCTTCAATGGCCTCATTAATGGATTTAACTCAAGTCACCACAGATCAGCTGTTCTCTGCCAAACTGATAACAACAAGAACACGCCTGGTTAGCACAACGACTTGTCTCGTCCAGTACTGCAGACAAAGTGATGCGTTACAGTCATGACTGGCCCGTCGTTAGTGTTCATCCGTGCGAGTTTAAATGTATTGATTATGTATATGTACTTTGTGTTTGTGTAATTTTATCTTGTGACTAAACCTATTAGGTGGATTGATCTTCACTCGATGACCAGCTGAGGATGCCGTACTTACGGTGAAACATGTTCTGAATATACTATTCACACAGGAGCTGTACGACGGAATAAGTAAGTGATTTTCTCTTACAATTTGATTGAACAGCTCAGGGGCTAAATAATGTATATGAAAAAAGAAAATAGAGCTTTAAAGATGGCGATAAAGAAAAACAGATTTCCATTAGGTGCTTGATTAATTATTTTCAACAATTAATTATAGATTTTGAAGGAAATAACACTTTACAATGACATACCAGAGTATTTAAAATAGTGTTGCGATCATAATCTTCCGTTGTTATTTATAAGTCCAAACATTGATTAGGCATATAAAATAATTTTAAATTGTTAATCGTGTATTTTTAACTCTAGCTGTCATCAATACCACATCATAGACAGTTCCATGGCTATTATACTACTGCGAATAAACAAATACGACTCGATACGATACAGGCACTCTACTTTATATTTTGTCGTGTGTAGGTCGAGTAATAGAGGGCAATAAGAGGTCGTACAAAAACGCCACTATGTGGCAGACATTCACAGCACTCAATGTAGTATATTATTAATATATATTATGAATTAATAAAATCTAAACTGAGTACCCTTAAAACATTTTTAAACAATTATATCAGATACACTTGAAAATGACACCAAAGTCGAAATATGTCATGTTATGATTTAAATAAAAACGTTTTAAGGGTACTCAGTATATATAATTCATTCATAGTAATACGAGTACGTAAGTACCGCTATTTGTTATGTGATATTACTATTACTATATAATTAATATAAACTTGAAAATGGACAACTATTAATTTGAAACTCTTGTCCATTGTCACTCCCAAGACTTATTTCACACGACGATTCAGGAAATCATACCTAGCATTCGGTCATCTGATGAGTAACGTTTTAACATTTTTTGAGGTTTAATTTAGATTAAAGTTTTTTTTAATAGGAACATAAAATTATGCACGTACAATGCATTTAGGATTCCAGCATACCCTTATTGGTTGTAAAGAGTTATAAATCATGTCATGTACCTCTTTAAAGCCAAGTATACAATTATCTATGAAGGATGTTTTTAAAGTATTTTTTTAAGTAGAGGCCTATCTTATATTTAATTAGAGGCCTATCTTATTTTTAAGTAGAGGCCTATCTTATTTTTAATCTTACCTTGACCTTTCCACATTAAATCTGTGTGTAGAACATATGCAGAGTAAAGGCGAGAACCAGTGTGGCCTATAGTATAGTACAAGGTGAATATTAACGATAAAATCCTCTAGTCAAGGCCCCTGCACTATCTCCAACAGTCTCAAAGTTCTGATAAACCGGTTATCCCAACGGACATTCATTATTTAAATTTAAATTTTGATAAGTATAAATTGTAAGTATTTAAAAGTTATAATTGTATGAAACATTCCAAAATTGCAGCCAATCATATTCCACAAAAAATAATCAACTGCTATTTGGAGAGGCAAAATAGAGTGTAGAAAAAAAGACATTGTTATAGTTGGTAGTTTTTATTTTACTAGTTGAGCCCATTTAAAATCCACTCACCCTCATCATTCAGGAGTTTTAAAGATTTTCCCAAGACATTTTGAATGTTCCAATGTCTAAGATATTTTGACGTAAAACCGAATGGAAGCTCCATGTAAAATTTTAAAAGGGGAAAAATAGCTTTTGCTCTACAATCACTCGAAAAGTCGTTGAATACGACTTGGTTCCGGATATTTACGAGACACCTTATTACGTTGCGCTCTGATCTGTAATAACTGGGGGGGGGGGATCCTGATCAGCCGTTCTCTGTTAGTAACCAGGATTCTATAGAAACATTCATTATTGTCCTTGATCATTCGTCAACATGAATTAAATATCGTGGTATAATTTATAATTGGCACTTTAACACTATTGTGAGAAATAAACTTCTTGCAAAATGTTCTATAAATGACATATACTTATTCTGAAACTTTCGTTACAAACTTAGGGATTCTGCCGTTGACCAAAAGAAGTCAAAACCTAACTGTAAGTAATGGTCTATCTCCCTTAATTTATCATCTGTATCTGTTTTTATTTAACAAAAAATCATATTTTCAAAATACTCAACCAAATTAAAAAAATTAAGTAAACTAACTATTTCATATAATTAGATGTTATAATGAAAAGAGTTTGGTGACGTTTGATTGGTTAATTTCAACATTACGGCCATTTATAATAAAAAAAGAAATAATTTCATTTAAGAGTTGCAAATTAACTGTTTAGACTGTTTAAAAACAAATTTAACGATGTATTAAGTATTAATATCGAATATCACCAAATAACTGAATTCTTGCACTCGTTCTCAAACTACTTCATTAATATATGCAATTCAAATAAAGGCTTTACTCAAGATTGGTAAAATTATGTTGAGTATTTTAAAAATAAGATAAAAAAACAAGAAACAAAATAACCACGTGCAGATAGACAGTAAACGAAATGAGATAGACCACTACTTAAATTTAGTTTTTGGCTCCTTTTGATCGATGGAACAGTATCCGAAAGCTTGTAGCGAGATTTTGAAACACCCTGTAGCTTTTCAATATTTATTCTTAAAGTATATGAGTTCATTTCTCTAGAATATTGGTGTTTCTACACACGTGGGTTAGGTAATGATAGAAAATAAACTATCTTTGATACACGCGATTACAGTAGGTTGTTTGCATAGCGGTCAATCACGTCTGTATCATGTGGAAACATGCGCGGCACCGTTCAGACAGCATCATACATGAGACATACAATACCCGGGACCATTCATGGTATATATCGAGTCTCATATTTAAACAACCAAGAGTCGAATGTGCCGGCAGCACTCTGGCGGGTAAATATTCACGGCCATAAGACATGGTGCAAAGTAGGACCTCTTGACTCCACGAGTGTTTGGGCAAGGGAAGCCTGTCTGGCTAAACACTTAGAAACGTGATGGAGAATATCTCAGCTTAACTTTGCTGAAGTTATCAATTGTAATTTTAGACTGAGAAATTGGATTTGATTTTGTGTAGTTTGTGTTAGTCGATTATAGGAAAGGTATTTCGTTGTGTTGTTACTTGTGTTTTCTATTTCGAATTACTCTGCGTATGGTTTATTTTTGAAGTTATGAGGAATCGGAAACTTACGAAAATGTAATGCAACGTTATATATACTGTATGGTTTGTTTTCAGCTACCATTTATTGATAAACAAAATTCGGATTAAGATCCAAAAGTCATAGTATATATTAATAAAAATAAAATGTAAAGTGATGTCCTGTCACAAAACTAAATCCAATCCAACGGATCATTCAAGACCTGACTCACTGATTCTATTTATACTGGCTGGTCACTCCGTAAAACGGCGCAGGTGGCACTCTGTAACTATGTAACTCAATGCTTGGATAGGCTCCCCGCAATCACATGACTGATCCCCATATATTTCTACAGTGCCAATCCCCATTTATATATTCTGTAGTTATTTTTGCTCATGTCAGTTCGGAACCGATTCAGCAGTGTCTATTCCCTAAGAGGGATGTTCATCCCACCCACTTACAGATATTGACGGATCGTTAATGAGGAACTTATTTCATCCATTAAAACTGTTCCACCCAGCTAGCTTGGGTTGATGTTGTTCGTCCACAGCTAATATTTAAAGCTGTACATATCCCCCGGGTACTTCTAAATGAGCAACAAACTTCGTAGCTAGACGGTCATTAATTTGTGTTGTACATGATATGGCAGAAAAAACGCAAATAAAAAAATGTTATAAAACAAATAAATAAAAAATGATGTTTTAGTGTATTCATTTGATGAATAGGTTTTATATGCATTAAAATTATGTATATTTTTACATATAATCTTGGGAGGCTTTGCCCTCCCACACAATAGACACCTCTCCAGGAATACGAGCCCTGCCACCCGTTCAAGGAAAACAACTAGACGAGCCCGCCCACCCACCCAAGGTCTACGACTGGACAAAACCTCCCACCACCCAAGGGACATGATGAATGAGCCCACCCACCCTCTACAGTGATATGACTGTTTCAGCCCTCCTGCCACACAAGAACTGTGACTGGACTAAACCTCCCACCACCCAAGGGACACGAATGAATAAGCCCACCCACCTTCTCAAGTGACATGAATGTTTGAGCCCTCCCATCACCCAAGGGATCCGAATGAATGAGCCCACCCACCCTCTCAAGTGACATGACTGATTGAGCCCTCTCACCACCCAAGGGACACAAATGAATGAGTTAACCCACCCTCACCAGTAGCATGACTGTTTGAGCCCTTCCATCACCCAAGGACTACACTGGATAAAACCTCCCACCACCCAAGGGACTCGAATGAATGAGCCCAATCACCCTCTCAAGTGACATGACTATTTGAGCCCTCTCCCCAAGGGACATGAATGAATGAGCCTACTCACCTCGTCCAGTGGCATAACTGTTTGAGCCCTCCAACCATCCAAGGGGCACGATTGAATGAGCCCACCCACCCTCTCCAGTGATATGACTGTTTGAGCCTTCCCATCACCCAAGGGACCCTAGTGAATGAGGCCACCCACCCTCTCAAGTGACATGACTGTTTGAGCCCTCCCACCACCCAACGACTACGACTGGACGAAACCTCCCACCACCTAAGGGACACGAATGAATAAGCCCACCCACCCTCTCAAGTGACAAGATATTTTGAGCCCTCCCACCACCCAAGGAACACAAATGAATAAGCCCACCTACCTTCTCCAGTGAAATGACTGTTTGAGCCCTCCCATCCACCCAAGGACCATGACTAAACGATTAAGTATAAGTTGTAAGCTCATTGACAACCAAAACATTTTAAATGAAATGTGATTAAAGTACGATTACATTTATAAACATCTATCCACATCGAAACAGGGTTTGTTCTAATTTGATTGACATTAAATTAGTTTATAACAATTACAATCTCCATTCATCAGTTACATATTTTAATAATCACATTTGATTTTTAACGAATATTTTCTACTTCGTTAGTTCAATTCAGCGGTATACCTAATTATTTTTAGTGCAACCAATCAAAATAGACATATTATTAAATGTAAATAAACTAGAATAAGCAGCATAGAATTTTTTTCCATGTTAAATTAATCAAGAGGTAATACATTTTATGCATTAAATACACGACTCTAGTGAAAAAACTACGTCAAATTTGCTGTAAAATATACATTTTACTTAAAAATCAACTGTTTGTAAAGGTTTTATCAGTCATTAGACATGTAATAAAGACTCTTGCAATGAGACATTTTACTGAATAAACAATATGGCTACGAGACGTGTTTATATACCATACAACACAAACAAAATATGCCTGCATTATAGTTTGTTCTAAAACAAAGTTTCAAGGAAATATATACAGTGTTTATAATGAAAATGGCTTAACTTGTCTACTGATAAAGTGTTGTTTAACGTATCAAAATACTAAATGTAAATCCATGTACTTTTAATACATATTATGGTAAAAATAAATTTTACATATTTTAATAAGCTGTATTTGTTTGCATTGTTTATTTACTTACCGTATTTGCATACACAATTTCACTATCAATGGTAAAACAACTATATCGTATTACGTACTGTTATAATGAGGAGTACATTTTCTAAATATCAAGTCAATTATTATTTTGTCAACGCATTTTTGTGTGAAACATTTTTGGTCTGTCAAGTGTTTTAGTAACTATTATAGGGCAGAGATTAAAAAAGAACATACTATTGTGACTCTCTGAACCCATGTCAATCATTAACATAAATTTAATGACAATTCACACATTTTTTAATCTTACAAATAATATACCAACTGTGCACCACACTTACTCTTTATTCTAGAATAACACGTCAAAATATTTGTGTATACCTATTAAATTTTAGTTTACACAAAATGAGGAAATAGTAATTCATTTCCCGAACTGAAAGTGTGTAACATGACATAGACTCATTGGCAAATGTTGTATGATTAATGCGACCCTTTTGTAGTGTTGTCACTAGGAATAACAATATACCAATTCAATAGTTAATATACATTGGTTGGTGTTACAAGTCTTTGTATACTTTCCACTTAACTTTCCAATAAAGCCCTGATTCCGAAATAGATTTATTACATCATAAATTAATCGTGACTGATCTACTAATCACTATTCGTGATTATGTTCTTACGACACAAACATAACTAATTATGAAATCCAAGAGACTGCCGATCGGCCTCTGATGACAGAGACCGTACCGCGTGTCGTAGGTCGGGGGTTCAACCTCAACCTGCAGCGTGGAGACCTATGCATTGCACACATGCAGTCATGTTCGGTTGACAATCATGCTTCTTGGTTTGTCATGCATGATGCTGTATGTCTGTATGAATGATTTATGAGTGGAAGGGATGTTGTTAGACACTCAATAGACACAAGGACGTACTTTCCTTATCTCATAAAGTCAAGGATGGACGGTTTTCAATCAGTCGGAAACAGAGCAATTAATTACACGTATCTATTTGAAGCAACTCTAGTGGCATTCGTATAAAGGCAACACCATCATTAAAATGTCAACAGTTTTCCTACTTCCCGATACGCAAGAGGGAACAATCATACAGATCCACTGTGATACGCGAGAGGGAACAATCACACAGATCCACTGTGATACGCAAGAGGGAACAATCATACAGATTCACTGTGATACGCAAGAGGGAACAATCATACAGATTCACTGTGATACGCAAGAGGAAACAATCATACAGATTCACTGTGATACGCAAGAGGGAACAATCATACAGATTCACTGTGATACGCAGGAGGGAACAATCATACAGATTCACTGTGATACGCAAGAGGGAACAATCATACAAGAGGGAACAATCATACAGATTCACTGTGATACGCAAGAGGGAACAATCACACAGATCCACTGTGATACGCAAGAGGGAACAATCATACAGATCCACTGTGATACGCAAGAGGGAACAATCGTACAGATCCACTGTGATACGCGAGAGGGAACAATCGTACAGATCCACTGTGATACGCGAGAGGGAACAATCGTACAGATCCACTGTGATACGCGAGAGGGAACAATCATACAGATTCACTGTGATACGCAAGAGGGAACAATCATACAGATCCACTGTGATACGCAAGAGGGAACAATCATACAGATCCACTGTGATACGCGAGAGGAAACAATCATACAGATCCACTGTGATACGCGAGAGGGAACAATCATACAGATCCACTGTGATACGCGAGAGGGAACAATCACACAGATCCACTGTGATACGCGAGAGGGAACAATCATACAGATCCACTGTGATACGCAAGAGGGAACAATCATACAGATCCACTGTGATACGCGAGAGGGAACAATCATACAGATCCACTGTGATACGCGAGAGGGAACAATCATACAGATCCACTGTGATACGCGAGAGGGAACAATCATACAGATCCACTGTGATACGCGAGAGGGAACAATCATACAGATCCACTGTGATACGCGAGAGGGAACAATCATACAGATCACTGTGATACGCGAGAGGGAACAATCATACAGATCCACTGTGATACGCGAGAGGGAACAATCATACAGATCCACTGTGATACGCGAGAGGGAACAATCATACAGATCCACTGTGATACGCGAGAGGGAACAATCATACAGATCCACTGTGATACGCGAGAGGGAACAATCATACAGATCCACTGTGATACGCGAGAGGGAACAATCATACAGATCCACTGTGATACGCGAGAGGGAACAATCATACAGATCCACTGTGATACGCAAGAGGGAACAATCATACAGATCCACTGTGATACGCAAGAGGGAACAATCATACAGATCCACTGTGATACGCAAGAGGGAACAATCATACAGATCCACTGTGATACGCGAGAGGGAACAATCATACAGATCCACTGTGATACGCGAGAGGGAACAATCATACAGATCCACTGTGATACGCGAGAGGGAACAATCATACAGATCCACTGTGATACGCGAGAGGGAACAATCATACAGATTCACTGTGATACGCGAGAGGGAACAATCAATCCACTGTGATACCGAGAGGGAACAATCATACAGATCCACTGTGATACGCGAGAGGGAACAATCATACAGATTCACTGTGATACGCGAGAGGGAACAATCACACAGATCCACTGTGATACGCAAAAGGGAAGAATCATAAATATTCACTGTGATAGATTGTGCTAATGAAAAACTAGTTTATCCAGATACAGTAACAATAAACAATTAATTGTAATTTCATTTTGTTTTTGGATGATCATTGATTATTGAGGAATTATACTTAGAAACCCACAATTATATACAGTTAAATTACAAACCACCACCACATGTATGATTGGGCGGGTGAGCTCGTTACCACGACGCCACTACAATTTTACTTGTGTGGGTGGGTGTGAGTGTCAGTACTAGTGTACGTGTATGGCTGGATGGGAGGGTCAGAACCAGTGTACGTGCATTGTTGGGTGGAGGGGTCACTAACATTGTACGGTATGGCTGGGTGAGAGGGTCAGAACCAGTGTACGAGCATTGTTGGGTGGAGGGGTCACTAACATTGTACGGTATGGCTGGGTGAGAGGGTCAGAACCAGTGTACGAGCATTGTTGGGTGGAGGGGTCACTAACATTGTACGGTATGGCTGGGTATATGGTTAGGTAGGGAATATTACAGTTTCCTAGTTGGTAGTCTGCTAATAATTTTAAGAACACGGCGTAGTACATTAATTTTAAGAATACAGCGTAGTACATTAATTTTAAGAATACAGCGTAGTACATTAATTTTAAGAATACGGCGTAGTACACTATTTTAAGAATACGGCGTAATACATTAATTTTAAGAATACAGCGTAGTACATTAATTTTATGAATACGGCGTAATACATTAATTTTAAGAATACAGCGTAGTACATTAATTTTAAGAATACAGCGTAGTACATTAATTTTAAGAACACGCCGTAATAAATTAATTTTAAGAATACGGCGTAATACATTAATTATAGGAATACGGCGTAGTACATTAATTTTAAGAACACGGCGTAGTATATTAATTGTAAGAATACGGCGTAGTACATTAATTTTAAGAACACGGCGTAATACATTAATTTTAAGAATACGGCGTAGTACATTAATTTTAAGAATACAGCGTAGTACATTAATTTTAAGAATACAGCGTAGTACATTAATTTTAAGAACACGCCGTAATAAATTAATTTTAAGAATACGGCGTAATACATTAATTATAGGAATACGGCGTAGTACATTAATTTTAAGAACACGGCGTAGTATATTAATTGTAAGAATACGGCGTAGTACATTAATTTTAAGAACACGGCGTAATACATTAATTTTAAGAACACGGCGTAGTACATTAATTTTAAGAATACGGCGTAGTACATTAATTTTAAGAACACGGCGTAGTACATTAATTTTAAGAACACGGCGTAGTACATTAATTTTAAGAATACGGCGTAGTACATTAATTTTAAGAACACGGCGTAGTACATTTATTTTAAGAACACGGCGTAGTACATTAATTTTAAGAACACGGCGTAGTACATTAATTTTAAGAATACGGCGTAGTACATTAATTTTAAGAACACGGCGTAGTACATTAATTTTAAGAACATGGCGTAGTACATTAATTTTAAGAATACGGCGTAGTACATTAATTTTAAGAACACGGGGTAGTACATTAATTTTAAGAACACGGCGTAGTACATTAATTTTAAGAACACGGCGTAGTACATTAATTTTAAGAATACGGCGTAGTACATTAATTTTAAGAACACGGCGTAGTACATTAATTTTAAGAATACGGCGTAGTATATTAATTTTAAGAACATGGCGTAGTACATTAATTTTAAGAACACGGCGTAGTACATTAATTTTAAGAATACGGCGTAGTACATTAATTTTAAGAATACGGTGTAGTACATTAATTTTAAGAACACGGCGTAGTACATTAATTTTAAGAACATGGCGTAGTACATTAATTTTAAGAATACGGCGTAGTACATTAATTTTAAGAACACGGCGTAGTACATTAATTTTAAGAATACGGCGTAGTACATTAATTTTAAGAACACGGCGTAGTACATTAATTTTAAGAATACGGCGTAGTACATTAATTTTAAGAACACGGCGTAGTACATTAATTTTAAGAATACGGCGTAGTATATTAATTTTACATTTTTTAAATCATTATAACATTACATTTTTCTCAGACTACAAAATATATTCCATTATTTCATAGCTATTTCCATTAAGACTTTCCGTAAATGAGATGGGCTAATTTGAAGATGCGACTTAATGACACTACTGTTAATGTACGTTCGGTTACATCACTACTGTAAGACTTGTGTGACATGCATTACCGAAGAGTGACAAGGCAATGCAGGCCGGTGCATCCTTGCTTAACTGCACACAATATGGGTGATTAGTGAACGATGCAGTTCGCGGAGAAAGTGCACTCATCTTTACTGTTGTACCCAAGGAGTGACCGAGTAATCCAGCAGACGACGTTCTGTGAATAACTGAACGCCAACCACCTTGGAGTTTGGGGTTTTTGTTGACGTTTAGAATTCCTAACACATGCTCAAGTCATGTAGCTATGCTTTACTTTATAAAAACACTATCATAAGAAGCACTAACAAATCTAAATTTAACATGATTAATGAGTGTAAGAGTGTTGAAAAAATGAATAAGTGAGTGATCAAAATAGTCATTACAAAAATTGTCCAACTAAGACTGGTTTACAGAATATTTTAGTATAGATAATATAATATATATATGTCTGGACAAATCTCGGAGTGTATATGGGAATATCTCGTATGTATCTTGTATCCTAACCTACGTGTTGCTGCCCTTGGGCTATATTTTTGGAGGTCTTCTACGTGCCCTATCCTGACGTCATGGTATTGCCATACTACGAAAGAAAATTATAACAAATATACGCAACAAAATAATTATTGATGAACATTAATAATATATTTTAAAATAATACATTTAAATTATTGTCAAATGTGTTAATAAAATAAACTGCATATGAAAGAATTATTTAATTATAGTCCCAAAATATATGGTTTAATAATTCCTTAACACTGTCAGGAAATAGCATTTTCGAAAAGTAAGAAAATAGAATGAGAACAAGTTTTATACCGTATGTTTACACATTATAATGAGAACAAGTTTTATACCGTTTGTTTACACATTATAACGAGAACAAGTTTTATACCGTATGTTTACACATTATAATGAGAACAAGTTTTATACCGTTTGTTTACACATTATAACGAGAACAAGTTTTATACCGTATGTTTACACATTATAATGAGAACAAGTTTTATACCGTTTGTTTACACATTATAACGAGAACAAGTTTTATACCGTATGTTTACACATTATAATGAGAACAAGTTTTATACCGTATGTTTACACATTATAATGAGAACAAGTTTTATACCGTATGTTTACACATTATAATGAGAACAAGTTTTATACCGTTTGTTTACACATTTTATTTGCGGCCACTCCAGCAATCGTCTCGGGGTACGACAATATATTTTGTCTCATTCCAGTTAAAGCACAAAAATAACAAATAACGCTATAAGTTTGAATTTGGAAAGCACTTTACAACGCGTGAACATGCTAATAGATTATTTTCAGAAGGGTAATTTTTAAGTGCACACTTGAACATTTCAGTTCTCAGCTATACAAAAATTCAAGTAATTTTACGTTTAATTTATTTTAGTAAAATCTGATAAAAAGAATAACCATCCAGATGAAAATACTTTAATTATTAGTATAATATTTACTAAAACTTATTAGTTGAATGAATTAAGCAAATAATTGAAGTGCATTTGGTGATCATTAAATAATCTAAATTGATTTAATTTAAATGTTACGAGGTTTTTAAAAACAGTGATGGTTGACTGTGTCAAACATGTGGAGGTAAATTGCTTTATAAGAACAGTAAATCTAAGACAATCTAGCCATGAGGCCGATTACTTGATATATTTCTCTCGCATGGTGACTACGTGACTTAAAGACGTGCAAAGATCCCGGGACAACCAGGGATCCTCACGACTTAAGGGTTACCCGAAGTGGTAGATTAAGTCGTACTCCTTAAACGTAGTGGAGGCACCTCTCTCTCCCTGCGTGACCGGAAATTGAGGGTGAAGGTGACATCTCGTGGAGTCCGCGGGGGAGACAGTAAAACACATTACAGAGCATGCGCGGTACTCATGGGGCGGGGTCGGGTCAGAGCTCACAGTCGCTCTGCGCATGCGCTTTATCCTAGCGCGCTTCCTTCACAGAATGTCAACTGTAGAAAGCAAGCGTGAGGCCTGTTGTTTTATGACCATCTTAACTTTTCACGCATATTATTTGTTTATTGTGAAAATTATGTAATATAATCGCTATGACTAGCTCGAGAATGACTCCCAAACACGAAAATACCAAGTAACGCTTATGCGATTTGAGTACGTTTAAGAAAGCATTTTGAATGAAGAAATAACTTGAAACGATCTTTATAATGTTATGATTACTAACATTATTTTTACGTAATATTATATAACGTTGTATACATTTTTACGTATGTAAGGTAGATATGTAGATCTAATAGTGTAAAGATATACTAGGTGGTATATACTTTAGGATCCCGAAATTTATAATGAAATTATGTCTATTACTTTTTAACAAAATAATTTATTACCTTCAGCTTGATAATGAAAATTTACGATCAAATTCACTCGCCAGTTGACATGGGCCTACAGGCCTGTGCGTCAACTTATTCAACGAGTGAAGTACCAACCGTTGGATCAGTGGGAATTCGAACCTTGGAATTAGCCCCTCCGCAGTCCGAAACCTTATCAACTGAGCCACCACGCCGGCACATTAAATTATCGTGATTAATTTAATTCGGTGCATTTTGTTATCCATTAAAAATACTCTACGTGATTTTAAATATCAGCTCACATTTACTTAGAGGTAATTGCTACTATAATTTTTAACATTCAATATTAGTTTTGTGTACAGTTCTAATAAAAGCAGATGACGGAGAGTAAACTCAAAGTTCAAGATTGGTTCAACTTGGAAATTTCATAAAGGGTAAAGTGAGCAAAAATCAATTCACCGATATGCAATCATATTTTTTAATTGAATCTAGGTGATAAAAAACAAAAAATAATAATAATAAAAAAAATAGATAAGTTTAGTAGGTGTCTTTGGCGAGAAAGGTTTAAATTTAAATGTTAAATTGCGTTATTAATATCGTGAAAAACATCTTTCCTTTTTTTAAATCGGAAATTACGATTTAATAGCTATAGAAAATTAAAATATTTTACCAGATGCAGGCTCATTTATGTGAATTTTGAGCCATTTAATTCATGAGTTATCAATACTCATGAACTAAATGGCTCAAAATATTTATTTACTATGGAGACGCCGATCGTCAATATATGGGTGACTAAAGGTTGCGGATGAGTGCGAATGAACGAATGCAGTCATTGTTACTAACTTAGCCCAACTTTTTAAAGAAAAGGACATTTATCAATAGCCCAATAACTAGGGAACCCATGCTACCTACACCTTAGCGAGTAATTAAAGCCTTACAGATAATCCCTTACAAGGGATGTACTAAATATACAGACATGCACATAGTTAATATGTGCTGATTTATGAACCTGTCTTTTTTTACTATGTAAATGTTATATGAGACCAAGTTTTCGAGCAAGTGATAACTAAAATATTTAAAGTACCACAATTTTCTTAACGTTAAACATATTTTAAAGTTATTATTAATAGGCAGTGTATGAAAATGTTAACCTCTATACTAAGTTTGAACATTGTAACCTCAGAGAATCTGAATTCACAAAACTTTAAAATACACAAACAGTCATACAGATAGACTGCGAAATATTTTAGTATACATAATAATAGGAACCTTTTTCTTATTTTGACCCAAGGAACTCTATCCTAAAGTTTGGAAACGAAGTTTAGAGCTCTGAATATGTATATTTACTACATTAGTTACAAAATTATAATCCTTGAAATATTTTAGTTGCTACTTACTTGAAAACTTAGTCTCATACAACACATACATAGTATAAAAAAGATTAAAATGTCAGACACCAATAAAATGATCCCTTGTTTGTTGAAATATAATCATAAATAACGGACAAACACGCATTTGATTATTGTAAAATATGCCGTACCGCTGCTTACCAAACCCATTGCTTATGATGACCAAATGTTTCACCGTTAACAATATTGTAAAATTGTTGTTACTTTAGAAATGTTACTCCATCAGGTGGATACTACCAATCGTATACTAAGTTTGTGAATTTTAACCTCAGCAGTCCTTTAGTTATACACATTTTCTTTAATTACATAAACAGACAGAAATATAGGCAACAAAACAATATTGGACCTATGTTTATAGGAACTTCTTTTCTTATTTTGATCCTAGAATAAGACATCTGGACATACTAAAAATGAAGTTGTTTATGTAAACAAACTTGAGGGCTGAGCCTGCAACTCATAAAAAGTCTTTAGATACTTGAAATATTTGTCATTTTACTTGCTATTGAAGTTATACTTCTTTGCGCCCGTTAGACACTTTGGGATGGGATGTTGGTCGAGAAACCGCGTCACGCTGAAAAGTAAGAACAAATTTTTAAGAACTATCGATTAATCGATTGTTAATCGAAGAAATTTAATCGAAGAAATTACTGATAATGATAATATAGGTGTATAATATAATAATATTATACACCTATATATTATTATATTATATAATATAATAATGAATATAATAATGAATATTATATAATATAATATAATATAATAATGAAGTCACGTATAATATATTGAAGATAAATATATTGAATAATATTGAAAAATGTCTTATATTTCATTTATATATCCTGTCTGTTTGTGTGCGTGAGTGGGTGTATGAGAATGGCCAAAGAAGTATAACTTCCACCGTGTGGTCCGACGCACACCCAATTTTTGTTTAGTTTATTCTGCATGAGAGGAAGCAGAACCCATATACGTCTATTAGTATTTACCCATCTACCCACCCACTCATACATGTGCATTAGTATTGACCCACCCGACCACCCAAACACGTGCATTAGTATTGACCCACCCGAACACCCATACACAGTGGGTGTATTGACCCAACCGCACACCCATACACGTGCAGTGTTATTGACCCAGCCGCCCACTCATACACGTGCAGTGGTATTGACCCACCTGTCCACCCATACACGTGCAGTGGTATTGAAACACGTGCAGTGTTTTTATTTGTTATTATTTATTAAAAAGTCCCAAAGTTTGTAAATTATTTAAGGACACCCTTCGCGGTGTTGTGGGCTCAACCGTGGTAACTGATTACGTACTCAGATAGTCTACCGACGTCCTAGACGATCACGCTGAAACTATACTACATTAAACATCAGTAATTGACGTATGAAATGGATACAACCACACATTTCATGCGTCAATTACTTGGTGTATGAAATGTACCCAGAAGACTTCTCACTTATATACTGGATGTTACCAAATTTATACTAAACATTTCAGGATATTGGGTCTAAGGAATGTAACAAATAATATAACTGGGAGTATGTATATATCTCTTCGTTTATCACCAATCTCTCTGTATGTGATTTTTCATATTAAAAATTTCAGGATATTATTCCTTAGGTCAAAAGAAACGTAAATCAAAATATATCTTGGGTTATGTATCTATAAATTTAACCTATGTCTGTTTGTATGTGATTTAATATATATATATATATATATGTATATATTTAATTTTTAGAAAAAGATCTAAGAAAATTCAAGTTAACATTTTACCTAGTAGACTGCCTATTGAAAGTAAATTTTCAGTATATAAACGAGCGGATTTTTTCCTTTTCAAAATAGTGGCTATTTAAAATGTTTAACCTTAAATTTATAAAAACTCATACATATTTTTCAATAATTATACAAGAATACAAGCAATTTAAAGATGAAAAAAGTCACAGCTGAATACTTCAAATTCTGTTTCAAAGTTTTAAACAGATTCAGTTTTAATGAAATTTGCTTATTTAATTAAAGCATATTTTAACTTTTATTATAGTATTTTTGATTTGTTAGATATTTGAAATTGACTGTCTGAATGAAAATGAGATTGACCACCTTTTTCAAAATGAAATAGATAATTGTACAAATTTAAAAAAAGAGAACCTACTACGCAGAACGGTTTACTACAATTTGATTAGATTTGGTCAAATAATTTAAAAGATACGCTTGTTTTTGTAAGAGTCATATACATACAGACATTAAGACAGACATTAAATGAATGTGATATACCCCCAGTCACATTGGGATTTACGTTTATTTTGACTCCAGGAATAGTGTTAAGATTTTTGTATTATGAATTAGGAAACATCCTATATGTTTCCTATACACTTTTGATAACTTTATTTAGAAAAGAGCGTAACGAATTTAAGTTAACGATTTTTCAATTCTGTTGACTGAAGTCTGAAATTGTTGCTTTTTATTTTTTACTGTAGAAGCCGTAAGTTCCAAAGTCAGCCATAAATAAATGCTATCCTGAAAGGAATTCATAAAGCAGCTATTCAAGATGCCTGACTCTATTCTGAGCTAGGGTCGTGTTGTAAGGTCAGGCGTGACGTCACCATAATGATAGCACACGTGGATACACAAGGACCTGAGTTACATAAGAGGACACATCCTTAGTTAAGAGTGATCACTCCTCTGTCGGTGGAAAGTGAAAACTGTAATCCACGTAAATGCTAATGGTAGGCTGTAAAGTAAAAAAAAGCTCCTCGGGCCGGGTTTATTGGAGGAATGTCCAACACTTTCTTTTAGGACCCATATTCTAGTTGATTGGGCTTCTGATTGTAGAGAGGAACAGGATTCCATCTATTTAACTAACTGTTTGAGGAGGCAAACTATATATCTTCACAGAAATTAATAGAATTCTATAAAAGGTATTTATATATTAAATTGGTGATTAGGAAGAACTTTGTGCATACATAAATAGTCATATGTAAAACTTACATAATATTATGTACTATATACCACTATGTAAAACATACAACAGCAATAGCATTATGTAAAACAAACATAAATAGCTATAATTAAAGTTTTGTTATATACTCAAAACTAAATTTCCAACAGTTAATAAAAATGAAAATTTCACTGGGAATAAGAATTTTGAAAATTAATTAAGGAAAATTTTGAAAATTCACTGGGCCATGTTGAAAATTAAATAGTTGTATATTAAATCACTCAAAAGATAAATATAAACTGTAATACAGCATGAACATGTTATCATGTACATTTTAGTATGTATTGCCAATTACTCTAAAGAGCCATGAATAATCACTACGCCATACTCAGTACTAATGGCGCAGTGCTGTAACCCAGATACTTGGGACAAAGTGTTGAGGTTCCATACTCAGTCCTCTTTATACCGACACGTCGACCGCTCAGTGGTTGCCATCGATGTGCACACTACTAGAGAAGTCTGTGGTTTCCAAATTGGGTGGGAAGTCATGGTTCAGAAGTTGTGTAGGGTACAAAACTGTGTGTCAGGCCTATCAGTTAGCTGACAATCAGACCAACACTATGTGGTTCATATTCTATATAGAGCTGCAGGTCCCTTAGTTTCCCTGGCTATTGGGATATTAATAGACAGCTCTTTCTCAGGAACAGTCGATCTAAGTTAGTAATAATGAGTACACTCGTTCATCCACACTCATTACACTCATTCACCCCCCTTATTCGCCCATTCTCTATGATCGGTGTCTTACTAATGAATAGTAATGGTTTTTTTACAAATAAATTATAAATTATAAAGCAATGAAAACTATATTAAACAATGCTTATTTAAATTTAGGTTAACCGTATTTTATTTTACGTTCAGGAAGATTTGAATAATTTATAATTAAAACCTTTTACAGAAATAATAATATTGATGTGCAGTGCTGTAATCCAGGCACTTGGAAGTGTAGAATGACGAGCTCACTACATTCCCTCTGGACTCACAGTCCACTCAATAATGAATCTATATTGGAGGATGATTGGCACGATAGAACAGAGTAATAACTGTCAGGTAAAGTCCTTCATACACTATAGTATATGGTTTGGATTGGACTAATAAAACAACGAAGGTCTTTAGAAGTTCAGATTAATCAGTTAAGACTATTCAAATATCATCTTTGATACAACATTTGTCACAAGACTACAGTACAATTGCACCCTTTATGCAATATTACTTTTAAAATAGAAACATTGTAAATTTGTCTTATTTTTTATCCAAGCACAGGTGTCAGATATTTAAAGTATATCTACAAATTATAAAATTGGATTTTTAACCTACGCTTTTAAATGTTTAAACGTGCATTAAATGATAGGAAAAAATTAATTCTTAAAAAACATTTCTTATAGCTTACGTTTAAAATGTCTTTGACATAAAGAAATTCATAATCTAAAATTTACTTCAAATGGAAATATACCCATAATAAAGCTTCACAATATAAAATCAAATGAACATTAAAGCATGTAACATACGTAATAATTAAATAAAACTATCTAAATTAAAAAACAACAATAATCGCAAGCTTTTAAACTTTATTCAGACGAGAATATTTCGCAAAATGTTTTCAAATATGTATTTTTCTTAGATACTATGTTAGGTTAGATTAAATTCAATAGGGTAGGTTATGTTCCGTAAAGCTAGTTAAATGAGGTAAGTTGTTAGGTTAAATAGGCTAAACTATGTTTTATAAGGCTAGTTAAATTAAATGAGTTTCATTAGGTTACGTTTCATTAGTTTAGGTTAGTTTGGTTAGGATAGATTAGCTGACGTTGATTTGATTAGTTTCGTTAGTTTAGGTTAGTTTGGTTAAGATGGACAGGTTAGGTTACGTGTCATTAGTTTATTTAGTTTGGTTAGGTTAAATTGGTTAGGTAACGTTTCGTTAGTGTTGTTAGTTTAGGTTAGTTTGGTTAAGATGGACAGGTTAGTTTACGTGTCATTAGTTAATTTAGTTTGGTTATGTTAAGTAGGTTAGGTGACGTTTCGTTACTGTCGTTAATTTAAGTTAGTTTGGTTCGGTTAGACAGGTTAGGTGACGTGTCATTAGTTAAGTTAGTTTGGTTATGTTAAATAGGTTAGGTGACGTTTCGTTAGTGTAGTTAATTTAAGTTAGTTTGGTTCGGTTAGACAGGTTAGGTTACGTGTCCTTAGTTAAGTTATTTTGGTTAGGTTAAATAGGTTAGGTGACGTTTCGTTAGTTTAGGTTAGTTTGGTTCGGTTACGTGTCATTAGTTAAATTAGTTTGGTTAGGTTAAATAGGTTAGGTGACGTTTCGTTAGTGTCGTTAGGTTAGGTTAGTTTGGTTCTGTTAGACAGGTTAGGTTACGTGTCATTAGTTAAGTTAGTTTGGTTATGTTAAATAGGTTAGGTGACGTTTCGTTAGTGTCGTTAGGTTGGGTTAGTTTGGTTCTGTTAGACAGGTTAGGCTACGTGTCATTAGTTAAGTTAGTTTGGTTAGGTTAAATAGGTTAGGTGACGTTTCGTTAGTGTAGTTAATTTAAGTTAGTTTGGTTCGGTTAGACAGGTTAGGTTACGTCTCATTAGTTAAGTTAGTTTGGTTAGGTTAAATAGGTTCGCGACGTTTCGTTAGTGTAGTAAATTTAAGTTAGTTTGGTTCGGTTAGACAGGTTAGGTTACATGTTATTAGTTTAGTAAATTTAGATTAGTTTCTTTATGTTAGGTTACGTTTCATTAGTTTTCTTAATTCAAGTTAGTTAGGTTACGTTTCATTAGTTTAGTTAAGTTAGCTTAGTTTCGTTAAGTTTAGTTACGTAATATTAAGTTAGGTTAGGCATGATAAACGTATCTTTTCAACAAAAAAACAGCATTTATTGTTATTTGTTTCCCTGTAGAACAATTTCCTATATTGCCTTATTTTGCACTTAAAACCGGAAAGATCCAAATACAACAATAATTTCAGTCAAGAAAGTGCAGGAAGACACTAACCACGTCCAAAATAGCGAACTGACACTGTCGACAATGAAGTCGTCACGAGCATCATTTGAAGCAATTTGGAGATGTTCGTGTTAGTGAAGACGATCATACTGGCAAGTAAAAGTTACGGGTCTGGAGGCAAGTTCCATTCACCTCGGAGAGCCTCACAACTGGTTACAGTCTCACATCTGTTTCCTGGGTGTGTGGCTTTCCTACCGTCTGACGAGTAACGATGAATAATTTACTATCCTAACACTAGTGAACCTACTGAAATATAGTTTTGAAGCTATTTATGTTTACATGTAACAATATCTCTGTAATATAGCTTTTTTTGCAAATACTATTTATTAGTTGAGAAAAAGTACATTTATATTTGATGTAATGTAATACTGCATATACAAGTTATCTATATATTTAAGTTAGAATACTATTTTGTTAACTGAGTTTCTGAAGGAATCTGGGGTTGCAATATAATGAATCATTTTAATTTGAATGCAATTGTGTGTAGAATTACATGTTGACACCGAAATTAAAAATGTTTTCAGTTTTAACACGATTTTTTTTTAATTCTAAAAAGTCAAGCTGTCTTGATCTTTTTAAATGGCATATTTTTTAAATTTACAACTATGCTGTTTATTTACTGTCTTTACTATTATCCTATTATGTAGTTAAACACACGTTGGAACAATAACAATTAAAATAGTTTGTTTTATTTGTTTTTTATGTGTTTTAGGTTATTCTGTTGAGGCTAGAATATGATTTGTATAAAATTGGACTGTAATGTTTTTCATTATTTTCCGTTTTTACACAGATTTTTGAGTGCATCTAAAATTGATTCTATGGAATATGTGGTGTAGTCCCAACAAACAAAACGTAAACTAATTATTATTGTGTTTTTATTATTATTATTCATTTATTATTATGCATAACCTGTGTTTTTTTACTGAGGTATTTTATGGTAAGTATTTAGTAAATTGTTTACTGAATATTATAAAGAATTGAAACTGGGAAAATCTATTTATAACTAGTAACGGGTTTCATTAAAAGACTACGTACACTAACTTATGGACAAGGTGACGACTTTTAGTAACTGTGACTGTCACGCTAGGAACTCACACCAAACTATGGTGGATATGTATATTTTAGCCTTTTGCATATTTGTGTACATCAATAGAGTAGAGTAAAACCAGTCGACGCGTCAGAATTACAACAATACCGAATGTCCTTATAACCTGACTTCAAATATTCACTTTCTCAGAAGGCAATCATACTAAATAAAATTTTCTATTGGTGATTTTGCTTTGTGTTTGAAAAATTACAGGTGCTTTAGAATTTTTAACACCCTTAATTAACAATTTAAGGATTTCATTTAATATATGTTAATAGGCAACTTTACAATTTGTAAAATATTCACGCAGCTGGATGCAACGAAATACTGTGAAAGACGGCGTCTCTGGTGATAAAAAGCATCTTCAAACAATTCATTTGACAATCCACTAATAAATTTAGCTTTCCCAAATACTTTCTCAAAACCAGTAATCACATGTTACACAACCTGCCTAGTGATGATGCCTAGTGTTCATTGGACATTAGTCTCTCCCTGCTAGTTATGGAGAACTGACGTCTGAGCAGGACAGGTTTGGAGCTGAGGAGTAACCAGACCTGGTTTAGGTCAAGTACAAGATCAAGTCCAAAAGAACTATCTCAGGTGTTTAAGTTCATCACATGTTACACAACCTAGCTAGTGATGGCTGTATGTTCACTGGACATTAGTCTCTCCCTGCCAGGTATGGGGATCTGCTATGTGACTTTACGTTCATCACGTGATACAGCCTCTTGCTAAAAAGACTCATAGTTGAATTTTAGCATATTGTTGTATTTATAATTGATGAAACGTTTTAGAGTTTGAACATTACAATACTAAAGTGAGGAGGGATTGTTGATAGATTATTATTGTTAATATTTTATCTTCTTTAATTTCTCACTATTACTTTTTAGTCAGTAATATTTCATATACACCATTCTAACTTGATCTTTATCATGTAAGCAGCTATATCTAGTTTAAAAGATAAAAATGAATAATTCATTTGTGAATATAAATTATGTATAATAATTACGGTTTGAAAATGACAGGCCTTACTAATCCGTAAAATGGGGAAAGAAGTTTGAAGGTTTGAAGAACATCTTCAACAAATCATGATGGTCTTATTCTTTTCTTGTTTTAAAGGAAGGTTAGGATTACAATAAGCTACAGAGTATCCTCCAGTATTGAGTCTTAGAGCACTGTCCCTAAGGTCTGGCAATGTTTTGAGGCTGGTTTAATAAATGATCTCCAACTGATTTTCCTGTGCTTTTATATATACTGTTCCCTGAATACTCCTTAACATTATAACCACATGATACAGAAAATCTCACTTTTATTTCAAATAGCTCACACTTTTATTATAAATAACACAAAAAAGACAATTTCGTGACATCACCGTCCGTGCAGTTCCTTTTTCTTAGGAGGGAGGCATGCTCTTAATTTTGATTTAAAATCCTAATATAATAGCCTAGCCTATTGTTAATTGTATATAAACATTACAAGACACTGTATAGCAGTTTTCAATCATATGTCTGAGGGTTTTAAAATGTGTGATGAACTTCTTATATAGGTCTATGGTTAAATTTGATTTAAAGGGGCCTTGCAATTAAGCCACTAGAACATTACACATTGACCACAATTCAGTTGTAATGGAACAGTACTCTTGGGGGAAAAAAGGTTTGTATAAACGCGTGTTTCATATTTTACTGTCTAATTAAAATTAAAATAAATTGCGGGCCGATAATTTTGATTTGGAAAGTTTTTGAGGGAAAATAATGGGTTCTATCTGCTACTAAAACTAAAATATTTGAATGAACTTCCGAAGACTGGCATTCATGAGTTACCTATCGTAAACAATTCATATCTGATTTTGAGCTTCGGATCTTAAAATTTTGATGTATCAGAAACAAAAATCATAAATAAATAAAAACTAATAAAGCTATGAAATGTTCGAACTAAATTGCCGGCGTGAAAGCTCAGTGACTGCGTAGGGCAATGTCTAAGGTTCGAATCCCCAACTGAGTTAACGGTCGGTATTTCACTTGTTGAATAAAGTTCACGGTCATGCCTGCAGGCCCATGTGAAATGGTAAGTGAAGTTAAAAAAAGATTATAAAAGTTTATATAAATTCAATTTAAATGCTATTAAAAAATGAGGAAAAAACTTGAAAAATATTAGGGTTTATAATTTATTGAAGGATTAACACTTGTTATATTAACTCGTCAGAACTAATAAATCAGCTTTTGTGATCTGTCATCCACAGAAGAGTTGCTACAGCTATACAAAGCTTGCCATCTACTTCATCAAGATATGTAGTTTTAAAAATACTTTATAAATCATACGAGCTTCTTGGGGACAGTAAATGCTTTAAAGACTAAGCGATATGTTCAGTTAACAAGGTGTCCACTCAATGGTTGTCATCGATGTGGAATCTGCTACGAAGTCTGGGGTGTCTATGTTGGATGATAGTAAAGGTCCGGAAGTTGCCTAGGAAACCATGTCTCAGGCTTGTCAATTAGCTGAAAACTAGACTAATACGAAGAAATTAATTACATACCAAGTTTTAGGTCCCTTAGTTACCAAATAATAATTGGGCTATTAATAAATGGCAATGTGTCTAAGGAACATCTGACCTTAGTAACAGTAATTACACTAGTATATACACAGTAATTTGTAAACTATTATTTTGGTTAATTTTATTATAATTTTTATTTCCCTTTGTTAAGTTAATGTAATTTAAATAATTTAGCTAGTAAATTAGTTTTCCTTATTGAATTTACGTATTGTTAATTTTAAAATAAAGAAGTTAAATATAAGACACAGACTCTTAGCGCTAATTGTGCCTTTTTATATAAAAGATTGTTATTTTATTAAATTTATCATCACACTCTTTCACAATACATTTAATATCGGCTTCTCAATGTGAATAAATGAATATAATTATATGTCACATGGGAAGAAACAACGTCTAACTACTTCAACTCAACAGTTGGCTTTACTTTAACTAGGAAGTTCTCCTTTAAACATTTAAAATACATTTTACAAACGTTGTCCATTACACAATAGCTCACGATTAAGAAGCAGAATGGTGAGGTAATATAATTTTCTGTCGATTACAAGCAATAATCCCAATATTAACCGGTAAGCTGACTTTGCCGGTTAGTATTGGAACCGGTAAACTCACTCTGGAAGAAAGTAATCTCCGTCCAGTTTCAACGCGTAAGTAGTGTAGGCCTACTAGTGTAAGGTACTAGTGTAAGTACTTGTGTAAGGTACTAGTGTAAGTACTTGTGTAAGGTACTAGTGTTGGTACTAGTGTAAGGTACTAGTGTAAGGTACTAGTGTAAGTACTAGTGTAAGGTACTAGTGTAAGGTACTAGTGTAAGTACTTGTGTAAGGTACTAGTGTTAGTACTAGTGTAAGATGCTAGTGTAAGATGATAGTGTAGAGTACTAGTGTAAGGTACTAGTGTAGGGTACTAGTGTAAGATACTAGTGTACGGTACTAGTGAAAGTACTAGTGTTGGGTACTAGTCTAAGGTACTAGTGTAAGATACTAGTGTAAGTACTAGTGTAAGGTACTAGTGTAAGTTACTAGTGTAAGGTACTAGTGTACGGTACTAGTGTTAGTACTAGTGTAAGGTACTAGTGTAGGGCACTATTGTAAGGTACTAGTGTAGGGTACTAGTGTTAGTACTAGTGTAGGGTACTAGTGTTAGTACTAGTGTAGGGTACTAGTGTAAGTTACTAGTGTAAGGTACTAGAGTAGGGTACTAGTGTTAGTACTAGTGTAAGGTACTAGTGTAAGTTACTAGTGTAAGGTACTAGAGTAGGGTACTAGTGTAGGGCACTATTGTAAGGTACTAGTGTAGGGTACTAGTGTTAGTACTAGTGTAGGGTACTAGTGTTAGTACTAGTGTAGGGTACTAGTGTAAGTTACTAGTGTAAGGTACTAGAGTAGGGCACTATTGTAAGGTACTAGTGTAGGGTACTAGTGTTAGTACTAGTGTAGGGTACTAGTGTTAGTACTAGTGTAGGGTACTAGTGTAAGTTACTAGTGTAAGGTACTAGAGTAAGTTACTATTGTAAGGTACTAGTGTAGGGTACTAGTGTTAGTACTAGTGTAGGGTACTAGTGTTAGTACTAGTGTAGGGTACTAGTGTTAGTACTAGTGTAGGGTACTAGTGTTAGTACTAGTGTAAGGTACTAGTGTAAGTTACTATTGTAAGGTACTAGTGTAGGGTACTAGTGTTAGTACTAGTGTAGGGTACTAGTGTTAGTACTAGTGTAGGGTACTAGTGTTAGTACTAGTGTAGGGTACTAGTGTTAGTACTAGTGTAGGGTACTAGTGTTAGTACTAGTGTAGAGTACTAGTGTAAGTTACTATTGTAAAGTACTAGTGTAGGGTACTAGTGTTAGTACTAGTGTAGGGTACTAGTGTTAGTACTAGTGTAGGGTACTAGTGTTAGTACTAGTGTAGGGTACTAGTGTTAGTACTAGTGTAAGGTACTAGTGTAAGTTACTAGTGTAAGGTACTAGTGTACGGTACTAGTGTTAGTACTAGTGTAAGGTACTAGTGTAGGGCACTATTGTAAGGTACTAGTGTAGGGTACTAGTGTTAGTACTAGTGTAGGGTACTAGTGTTAGTACTAGTGTAGGGTACTAGTGTAAGGTACTAGTGTAGGGCACTATTGTAAGGTACTAGTGTAGGGCACTATTGTAAGGTACTAGTGTTAGTACTAGTGTAGGGTACTAGTGTTAGTACTAGTGTAGGGTACTAGTGTAAGGTACTAGTGTAGGGCACTATTGTAAGGTACTAGTGTTAGTACTAGTGTAGGGTACTAGTGTTAGTACTAGTGTAGGGTACTAGTGTAAGGTACTAGTGTAGGGCACTATTGTAAGGTACTAATGTTAGTACTAGTCTAGGGTACTAGTGTTAGTACTAGTGTAAGGTACTAGAGTAGGGTACTAGTGTAAGGTACTAGTGTAGGGTACTAGTGTAAGGTACTAGTGTAAGTAATAGTTTAAGGTACTAGTATAAGTACTAATTTGAGGTACTAGTATGAGTACTATTATGAGGTACTAGTGTAATTACTTGTGTAAGGTACTAGTGTGAGGTACTAGTGTAATTACTTGTGTAAGGTACTAGTGTGAGGTACTAGTGTAATTACTAGTTTAAGGTACTAGTATAAGTACTAGTTTGAGGTACTAGTGTAAGTACTAGTATGAGGTACTAGTGTAATTACTTGTGTAAGGTACTAGTGTGAGGTACTAGTGTAATTATGTGTGTAAGGTACTAGTGTGAGGTACTAGTGTAATTACTAGTTTAAGGTACTAGTATAAGTACATGTTTGAGGTACTAGTGTTAAGTACTAGTGTGAGGTACTAGTGTAAGTACTAGTGTAAGGTACTAGTGTAGGGCACTATTGTAAGGTACTAATGTTAGTACTAGTCTAGGGTACTAGTGTTAGTACTAGTGTAAGGTACTAGAGTAGGGTACTAGTGTAAGGTACTAGTGTAAGTACTAGTGTAAGGTACTAGTACAAGTACTAGTGTGAGGTACTAGTGTAATTACTTGTGTAAGGTACTAGTACAAGTACTAGTGTGAGGTACTAGTGTAATTACTTGTGTAAGGTACTAGTGTGAGGTACTAGTGTAATTACTTGTGTAAGGTACTAGTGTGAGGTACTAGTGTAATTACTAGTTTAAGGTACTAGTATAAGTACTAGTATGAGGTACTAGTGTAAGTACTAGTGTGAGGTACTAGTGTAAGTACTAGTGTAAGGTACTAGTGTAATTACTTGTGTAAGGTACTAGTACAAGTACTAGTGTGAGGTACTAGTGTAATTACTAGTTTAAGGTACTAGTATAAGTACTAGTTTGAGGAACTAGTGTAATTACTTGTGTAAGGTACTAGTACAAGTACTAGTGTGAGGTACTAGTGTAATTACTTGTGTAAGGTACTAGTGTGAGGTACTAGTGTAATTACTTGTGTAAGGTACTAGTGTGAGGTACTAGTGTAATTACTAGTTTAAGGTACTAGTATAAGTACTAGTTTGAGGTACTAGTGTAAGTACTTGTATGAGGTACTAGTGTAAGGTACTAGTGTAAGTACTAGTGTAAGGTACTAGTACAAGTACTAGTGTGAGGTACTAGTGTAAGTACTAGTGTGAGGTACTAGTGTAATTACTTGTGTAAGGTACTAGTACAAGTACTAGTGTGAGGTACTAGTGTAATTACTTGTGTAAGGTACTAGTGTGAGGTACTAGTGTAATTACTTGTGTAAGGTACTAGTGTGAGGTACTAGTGTAATTACTAGTTTAAGGTACTAGTATAAGTACTAGTTTGAGGTACTAGTGTAAGTACTAGTATGAGGTACTAGTGTAAGGTACTAGTGTAATTACTAGTTTAAGGTACTAGTATAAGTACTAGTTTGAGGTACTAGTGTAATTACTTGTGTAAGGTACTAGTACAAGTACTAGTGTGAGGTACTAGTGTAATTACTTGTGTAAGGTACTAGTACAAGTACTAGTGTGAGGTACTAGTGTAAATACTTGTGTAAGGTACTAGTACAAGTACTAGTGTGAGGTACTAGTGTAATTACTTGTGTAAGGTACTAGTACAAGTACTAGTGTGAGGTACTAGTGTAAATACTTGTGTAAGGTACTAGTACAAGTACTAGAGTAAGGTACTATTGTAATTACTTGTGTAAGGTACTAGTACAAGTACTAGAGTAAGGTACTATTGTAATTACTTGTGTAAGGTACTAGTACAAGTACTAGTGTGAGGTACTAGTGTAATTACTTGTGTAAGGTACTAGTACAAGTACTAGTGTGAGGTACTAGTGTAAATACTTGTGTAAGGTACTAGTACAAGTACTAGTGTGAGGTACTAGTGTAATTACTTATGTACGGTACTAGTACAAGTACTAGAGTATGGTACTATTGTAATTTCTTGTGTAAGGTACTAGTACAAGTACTAGTGTGAGGTACTAGTGTAATTACTTGTGTAAGGTACTAGTACAAGTACTAGTGTGAGGTACTAGTGTAAATACTTGTGTAAGGTACTAGTACAAGTACTAGTGTGAGGTACTAGTGTAATTACTTGTGTAAGGTACTAGTACAAGTACTAGTGTGAGGTATTAGTGTAATTACTTGTGTAAGGTACTAGTACAAGTACTAGTGTAAGGTACTATTGTAATGACTTGTGTAAGGTACTAGTGTGAGGTACTAGTGTAAGTACTAGTTTGAGGTACTAGTGTAATGTACTAGTGTAATTACTTGTGTAAGGTACTAGTACAAGTACTAGAGTAAGGTACTATTGTAATTACTTGTGTAAGGTACTAGTACAAGTACTAGTGTGAGGTACTAGTGTAATTACTTGTGTAAGGTACTAGTACAAGTACTAGAGTAAGGTACTATTGTAATTACTTGTGTAAGGTACTAGTACAAGTACTAGTGTGAGGTACTAGTGTAATTACTTGTGTAAGGTACTAGTACAAGTACTAGTGTGAGGTATTAGTGTAATTACTTGTGTAAGGTACTAGTACAAGTACTAGTGTGAGGTATTAGTGTAATTACTTGTGTAAGGTACTAGTACAAGTACTAGTGTGAGGTATTAGTGTAATTACTTGTGTAAGGTACTAGTACAAGTACTAGTGTAAGGTACTATTGTAATTACTTGTGTAAGGTACTAGTACAAGTACTAGTGTGAGGTACTAGTGTAATTACTTGTGTAAGGTACTAGTACAAGTACTAGTGTGAGGTATTAGTGTAATTACTTGTGTAAGGTACTAGTACAAGTACTAGTGTGAGGTATTAGTGTAATTACTTGTGTAAGGTACTAGTACAAGTACTAGTGTGAGGTACTAGTGTAATTACTTGTGTAAGGTACTAGTGTAAGTACTAGTGTAAGGTACTAGTACAAGTACTAATGTGAGGTATTAGTGTAATTACTTGTGTAAGGTACTAGTACAAGTACTAGTGTGAGGTATTAGTGTAATTACTTGTGTAAGGTACTAGTACAAGTACTAGTGTAAGGTACTATTGTAATTACTTGTGTAAGGTACTAGTACAAGTACTAGTGTGAGGTATTAGTGTAATTACTTGTGTAAGGTACTAGTGTGAGGTATTAGTGTAATTACTTGTGTAAGGTACTAGTACAAGTACTAGTGTGAGGTATTAGTGTAATTACTTGTGTAAGGTACTAGTACAAGTACTAGTGTGAGGTATTAGTGTAATTACTTGTGTAAGGTACTAGTACAAGTACTAGTGTGAGGTATTAGTGTAATTACTTGTGTAAGGTACTAGTACAAGTACTAGTGTGAGGTATTAGTGTAATTACTTGTGTAAGGTACTAGTACAAGTACTAGTGTGAGGTATTAGTGTAATTACTTGTGTAAGGTACTAGTACAAGTACTAGTGTGAGGTATTAGTGTAATTACTTGTGTAAGGTACTAGTACAAGTACTAGTGTGAGGTATTAGTGTAATTACTTGTGTAAGGTACTAGTACAAGTACTAGTGTAAGGTACTATTGTAATTACTTGTGTAAGGTACTAGTACAAGTACTAGTGTGAGGTACTAGTGTAATTACTTGTGTAAGGTACTAGTACAAGTACTAGTGTGAGGTATTAGTGTAATTACTTGTGTAAGGTACTAGTACAAGTACTAGTGTGAGGTATTAGTGTAATTACTTGTGTAAGGTACTAGTACAAGTACTAGTGTGAGGTACTAGTGTAATTACTTGTGTAAGGTACTAGTGTAAGGTACTAGTGTAAGGTACTAGTACAAGTACTAATGTGAGGTATTAGTGTAATTACTTGTGTAAGGTACTAGTACAAGTACTAGTGTGAGGTATTAGTGTAATTACTTGTGTAAGGTACTAGTACAAGTACTAGTGTAAGGTACTATTGTAATTACTTGTGTAAGGTACTAGTGTGAGGTACTAGTGTAAGTACTAGTTTGAGGTACTAGTGTAATTATTAGTATGAGGTACTAGTGTAAGTAAGTTACTAGTGTGAGGTACTAGTGTAAGTACTAGTTTGAGGTACTAGTGTAATTATTAGTATGAGGTACTAGTGTAAGTAAGTTACTAGTGTGAGGTACTAGTGTAAGTACTAGTTTGAGGTACTAGTGTAATTATTAGTATGAGGTACTAGTGTAAGTAAGTTACTAGTGTGAGGTACTAGTGTAAGTACTAGTTTGAGGTACTAGTGTAATTATTAGTATGAGGTACTAGTGTAAGTAAGTTACTAGTGTGAGGTACTAGTGTAAGTACTAGTTTGAGGTACTAGTGTAATTATTAGTATGAGGTACTAGTGTAAGTAAGTTACTAGTGTGAGGTACTAGTGTAATTACTAGTTTGAGGTACTAGTGTAATTATTAGTATGAGGTACTAGTGTAAGTAAGTTACTAGTGTGAGGTACTAGTGTAATTACTTGTGTAAGGTACTAGTACAAGTACTAGTGTGAGGTACTAGTGTAATTACCAGTGGAAGGTATTAGTGTAAGTACTACTCTACGGTACTAGTGTAAGGTACTAGTGGAGTGTATTAGTGTAAGTACTAGAATAGGGTTCATTTATCCTCCATGGCCTCCTTGTACTAACATAGTACTGTACATCTTTCAGTTAAGTTCCTATACATCCGTAACATCGATAGATTCCCATGTGCTGCTACACAGTGATGTTCTTTTCTAGTAAGGAAATGTATTTTTATTTGGTTACATTCCCATAACCTACATTGAATACGTAGGACCAGTCGGGAGAACCGTATTGCAACATAATAGCCATTATTAGGCCGTTGAATAACTTGTGTGAATCTAACATTGTTCACAGCTACATCCAGAGAGAGACTCACTTCTGGTTACACACCGGGGTCTGTGCCTGTTGAATAAAACTAACTCTATTATAACCGATGACATTCAAAATGCTTCATTGAACATTAAAATACTTTCGAATTATACATTTGTTCTTCACCTAATTATTCTTTGTTTTCTTTAAAAATATTTATTCCAGCATATGATAAAATTACTAATTGTTGAGCTAATACGTATGCCAAACAGTCATTCCAGCGCTTATTTAATACCAATAATCGTTAGATAGCAGCACAGGCACGTGTCTAAGAAAATATATTGTCTTGGACAATTGTTGTTGTTTCTATAATCAATGATTATACTATGTCCATTGTTGTCAATGATTAGAACTGTTCATAGATTAAGAGACAGCTCTCATACAGTCACATACTGCAGACTGGGCCGGCTTGCCTTGAGTGACAAAAATACGGTACGATGCATTAAAACAACACTAAAAAACTTTTTTTATTGAAAATAATTTCAAACATGAAGTAATTCTGTCAGTTTTTACTTTATTTAGCAGTAATTAGAATTCAAAATGAGAATCAGTTCATTGATTATATTTACAAATAAAGAGTATTAGGTTTTTTGAATTTAATGAATTAGGCAAGTGACATTGGTCATGTAACATTATTTTCCTAGATTAACATTTATAATCTAGACTTTAGATAGTATGCTTTCGGGCGCTTAATATTTCAGACGCCTTCAGTCCGATTGAGTATAGGCAATTCATTATCAGAAGAAAAAAAAACACATGCTAGAAATAACTGTATGTCGAATTTACTTCAAATGGATAAAGAAGAAAAGTCGTCTAGATATCGAGATGGGTGAAACACACCGCTTTATTTCCTCAATTGTATTATTGTAATTAATTGAGGAAATAAATCATTTATCATTTATTATATGTTGTGCACTTTGACAAAAGTGATCTTATGAAAACCCTAATATTCACTAACTACATAACCTTATTTTGTTAAAAATAACTGGTGAATATATAAATAGTGACCATCATGAGTCAAGTTCCCGAAATCACAATAGAGTAACAATGTGTTTCTAAACATTAAGAGTTTACGACTTATCCTAAGTAGTTTAATACCTTCTTTGATTTGGCGCTCTCACGTTTAATCTAACATAACGATGTTTTCTTAAATTATATCAGTTTTGAGTTTGACCCACTTTACGTTAATGAATGTACTGTATTACATTTTAACTTGCTTTTGTCATTATGACGTTTTACTTAACATACATGAAACGGCGTGTCTGATAACAAAAGAGAGGGTGAGATGATCCCAAGACAAGAATCGCAGTTGAGTACACGCAGAAGGTGAAAGTGCGAGAGCCGACCCAAGCCGAATCGGGAGGATCTGAGTTGGTTGACAAAGATCATGGGAACATGAGGTAATTCCGTAATCGAGAGGGCAGGGAGAAAAGAGCGGCGCTGCGGGAGGCGAAACACAAACAGCTAATTACAGGTCCATTTCAATCGTGCCTTACTTTTGGATTTTGATTCTTTAATTTTCTGTCCTACTGACCAAATAGCTCTTTCCCTTGTTATTTGAGAACAATTTAAACTCTAATTAAAACGTGCTCCACAGGCTAATTGGGCAACTGGGGTTCTGGACTTCCTAGATTGATCAATGCTCATGAAGAAATTGAAATATAGTTAGTTATAAGTACCTTTTTAAAAGACTTTCAGTTTAGGAAAATTCAAACTCTAGTTAAACAGTTGCATTAGAGTTAATTAAAAGAGGGTTATACACATAAAAAGGTTTTCTTTAAGAATTTAGTTATGCTCGGCTGTAACGAATATACTAGTAATTTTGAGTCACAGGAAACGTTCAAATATATATATATATATATACAATAATCTATATATATTTATATATATATATATAGATATAATTTATATATATATATATATATATATATATATATATATATATATATAAATTATTGTAGTTTGTTATAAATATATATACGCTTAACTAAGGAGTTTATAGTTGTATGTTCACGATTCAGTCGTTGTATTGGACTTTGAACAACGTAGCTTCAATAACTTCTCACATTTTAGTAATTACGAGCTACTTTGCTTTAGAATATGTAAATGAATGAAATTTAATTTATTATGGAACTTTTTTATTTTTGTATTTTTTATGTAATCTTTTGAAATAAGCATCAAATGAACATTTCACATTAAATATGGTTCTGAGTGCCTTTTTTCATATGCTACAACCAATTTATTTGATTATGTAATCCAATAATTCACTTCTAATTGTCATATCCAACATGTATAACCTGTATCAACTTATTGCCAGTTTAAAAGTATATTTGATTACTCTATCTTGGATTCTTTGAACATTTCTCATATTAATAATACATCAAGACTTCCCTCACTTCAATATTTATACACAACTAAAACATCTATCCTTAAATACCACAATTTTCATAGTAATCCAGAATCACGTTTTAATTAAAGGCCGTTAAACTCAAATTTTTTTTTACATACATCATTAGTCTGTTTATGTCAAATCACGGCAATAACATTTTCCTTCATGCAGTGTGTTTTAAAGGTTAAAAGCTAAAGTCCCCATTAAATTCGGTAAAATATTTATTTAGTGAAATAAATTATAAGAGATGAGAGAAAGTAAATTGCGTAACATTGCCAGGGGGACGGTCCTCTTTATTGTCGATGTCGGTGGTGACAGATTCTCACTTAATATGCAATAAATCACCGACAACTGTCATTTAGCTCCATCAATTTGAGGATGACCCCTTCCGGTCCCAGTGTGACCGGAAGGGACGTGGTCTTTGTTTCTGTCAACTCAATGACCTGACTAATCTTATTTTTTTAAAGTCTCATGCTAAAACAGTGGTTATCAACTGCTCCTAAAGCAGCGAGTCACACCACAGAGGTCCACTTAAAATTAGCTAAAGAGGTTTAAACCATTGTCCCTCAACAAATAATATGTAAAAACGCCACTGGTCTAGGAAAGAACAAACAGCCAGATAAGAACAAAATAAAATTAAATTCTTGAAGGTATGTATTTTTCGTGATGGTGTTCATTACTGATTTATTTTAAATAGCTACACATCATATAGTTTTTTTAAAAAAATGTTATATTTCGGCTATACAGTCTGAAGCCATTTTCAAACATTTAACAACATAAATAGTTTTTAATAAAATATAAATTAATTAATAGATCATATGTTCTTAAAAATATTTTACAGATTATTTGATCAATGAAAATAGTTGAATATATACTATATAAATTTTGATAAAAATTGTTTATTCACTTATTAATTTTGAATTTTATTTAATACTTCTGATTTAATAATAGGCAGGTAAATTGAGCATAAGGTGGCACTAGGTTGTGAAATGCAGCTTTCTACAGCCATACATGCTGCTTCTTTTATTGTTCTTTCTTTCCATTTACTTTCTTTATATACTATACTTACTGCTGTCCATTGTATAGTATGTATGTATACAATAGTATAAAAACTATTCTAAACTTTCAGATCATGTTTTGGCGGAAGAGCATAAGGGGCAATGGACAGCAGTAAGTATAGTATATAAAGAAAGTAAAAGGAAAGAAAGAACAATAAAAGAAGCAGCATGTATGGCTGTAGAAAGCTGCATTTCACAACCTAGTGCTACCTTATGCTCAATATACCTGCCTATTATTAAATCAGAAGTATTGAATAAAATTCAAAATTAATAAGTGAATAAACAATTTTTATCAAAATTTATACAGTATATATTCAACTATTTTCATTGATCAAATAATCAGTTAAATATTTTTAAAAACATATGATCTATTAATTAATTTATATTTTACTAAAAACTATTTATGCTGTTAAATGTTTGAAAATGGCTTCAAACTGTATAGCCGAAATATAACATTAAAAAAAACTATGTAATGTGTAGCTATTTTAAATAAATCAGTAACAAAATAAAAAACAAACAAAAACAGTTTTGATAGGACAAATATTTATATAATTTATGAACTGTTAAATATGAATCGTCCAGCAGTTTTTTAGTAGCTTTTAGACAGTAAGATGTATAAGGCTCTTGAATAAAGGGCTTTAAATCAGAAATACTCACTCGTAAAATACATTATGCTAAATATGATATAGTAAATTATGAGAATTTCATTTTTAGTAAGCAAGTTGCACATGACAACTTTTTAAATCTGTAGTCTATGAAAATTCACAAAGGCTTCATACGTACAGAAGTTTTAAAATAATCGTATTAATTAATGGCTTTTAATTGACTATCTGTAATTTTACCAATTTATAGATTTTTTAGAAAGACTCATTTTTGCAAATACCTATTAATGAACTAATAAACACTCAGAAATAAAACTATTTATGATTACGTAGTGAAATAAAATCTAAACATCATTAAAAAAAAAATCAATTACGAAGAAAAGTTAGTATCATTTATGACTGAAAGCTAACATAATACAAAGCCGGGCTGCGGAAATATTTTATCACCTGCGGGATACTAGAAACTAGGAAATACTAGAAAACTCTCAGTAATACAAATAGACATGGATATAAAAACCCCACATGAACTTGGATATGGACCTAAGACCATCTTTTTAAATCATTCGATTCTTATCGAGAAAGGTAACCCGGAACTCATTGAAATGTACGTAAAGTAGTAAGTAAAAGTCCTAACTGTGTCAAAGGAGTTTTGGCACCCGGTGTGTTTGTTTTTTAAATACTACAAAAAATAAAAATATAAAAAATGAACATACAAAGACAAGAAACTGCGTGAGTTCGTAATACAGTGCTAGCCATTTTAATTTTCAACGAAATATCAGTAACGCCTTCAAACATGCAGCTGGTAATCACAAAACCCACAAGTTGACCTTCTGTAGTCGCTACACTTGCAGGATATTATGTTGCTGTACATTATTTTAAAAACAGTATTTTATCTTCATTATATTTTCAGTCGGTGTAAGTATGTGTATTAAAAAAGACCTGAAAAAATCTCAAACATATTTCAAAAGGATAATATGAACTGAATACTCTTGCAGTGCAATATATGTCTTGTGTATAGGCATGATATACGTCTTGTGTATAGGCATGATATACGTCTTGTGTATATACATGATATACGTCTTGTGTATAGGCATGATATACGTCTTGTGTATAGGCATGATGTACGTCTTGTGTATATGCATGATATACGTATTGTGTATATGCATGATATACGTCTTGCGTATAGGCATGATATACGTATTGTGTATATGCATGATATACGTCTTGTGTATATGCATGATATATGTCTTGTGTATAGGCATGATATACATCTTGTGTATATGCATGATATACGTATTGTGTATATGCATGATATACGTATTGTGTATATGCATGATATATGTCTTGTGTATAGGCATGATATAAGTATTGTGTATATGCATGATATATATCTTGTGTATAGGCATGATATAAGCATTGTGTATATGTATGATATACGTATTGTGTATAGGCATGATATATGTGTTGTGTATATGTAAGATATATGTCTTGTGTATAGGCATGATATTCACTTCTGTCTGTGTGTCTGTACTTGTTTTTTACACAAATTTAAATATCTCAAAAACCGTTTGACATACAATACTGAATATTTGTAAGAATGTTGACCTTACAAAGATACATTTTATGTAAAAAGGCTAAATGTCTAAGATTATCAGTTTCAAAATAGCGGCTGTTTAAACATTTCAAAGTTTAAATATCAACAAAAATAAAATTATGATGTATAGACTACGTTATGTCAAATTCAATGATATGCTATTTAAAAAGATCGGTCGATAAGTTACTGAGAAAACGTATTTTTTGTGATTTAAAGCATTGTCATCTGGATAAAGAGTACTCATATAACAATGCTGAGTAATTAAAAACAACGTACCTTTGACCAAAATCAAAGGTACATTGTTTGTAATTAATTTTTATTTAGCTCTGACTTGGGGGAATTCTGAAAAAGATTCCATATATTTTACCAAGAGAGTTATATTGTACATTATTAAATTTAATGTACCATTATCTTTGTTATCGATCAAATAGTGTTTGAAAAAGTATGTATCTGTTAAATATAAAGGACCTTTAGATAACCCTTTCCTTTACATTTGTTTTTGTTGTGAAAACTAGACATTGCTGTCTTAAATCTATAAAAAATAGTGGCTATGCTGAAACATCACGATAAAAAGTTTTTCCTTAAGTATCAACTCACTTAGTTTACCTAGTCTAGTGTTTATCCCAGTAAACAGCTGAAAAGCATAAAATAAATATTCTTCAAAATATTGCACTAAGTATTCTAAAGCGTATTAGTACTGATATGAATATTCGTTATCATAATGTAACCTTCATACTTACTATGGTGACCATTCTAGGAAATCTGGTAATACAAAGGCTACATACTTACTATGTTGACCATTCTAAGATATCTGGCAATACAAAGGTTACATACTTACTATGTTGACCATTCTGGGAAATATGGCAATACAAAGGTTACATACTTACTATGTTGACCATTCTGGGAAATATGGCAATACAAAGGTTACATACTTACTATGTTGACCATTCTAAGATATCTGGCAATACAAAGGTTACATACTTACTATGTTGACCATTCTGGGAAATATGGCAATACAAAGGTTATATACTTACTATGTTGACCATTCTAAGATATCTGGCAATACAAAGGTTACATACTTACTATGTTGACCATTCTGGGAAATATGGCAATACAAAGGTTATATACTTACTATGTTGACCATTCTAAGATATCTGGCAATACAAAGGTTACATACTTACTATGTTGACCATTCTGGGAAATATGGCAATACAAAGGTTATATACTTACTATGTTGAATATTCAAAGAAATCTGGCAATACAAAGGTTACATACTTACTATGTTGACCATTCTGGGAAATATGGCAATACAAAGGTTACATACTTACTATGTTGACCATTCTAAGATATCTGGCAATACAAAGGTTACATACTTACTATGTTGACCATTCTGGGAAATATGGCAATACAAAGGTTATATACTTACTATGTTGAATATTCAAAGAAATCTGGCAATACAAAGGTTACATACTTACTATGTTGACCTTTTTAAGAAATATGGCAGTACAAAGGATACATATTTACTATGTTGAATATTCTAAGAAATCTGACAATACAAAGGTTACAACATACTTACTATGTTGACCTTTTTAAGAAATATGGCAGTACAAAGGTTAAATATTTACTATGTTGAATATTCTAAGAAATCTGGCATTACAAAGGTTACATACTTAGTATGTTGACTATTGTAAGAAATATGGCAATACAAAGGTTACATACTTACTATGTTGACCTTTCTAAGAAATATGGCAGTACAAAGGTGACATACTTACTATTTTGACCATTCTAAGAAATATGGCAGTACAAAGGTGACATACTTACTATTTTGACCATTCTAAGAAATATGGCATTACAAAGGTTACATACTTACTATGCTGACCTTTCTAAGAAATCTGGCAATACAAAGACTACATACTTACTATACTGACCATTTTAGGAAATCTGGTAATACAAAGGTTACATACTTACTATGTTGACTATTGTAAGAAATCTGGCAATACAATGGTTACATACTTACTATGTTGACCTTTCTAAGAAATATGGCAGTACAAAGGTTACATAATAACTATGTTGACTATTGTATGAAATCTGGCATAACAAAGGTTACATATTTACTATGTTGACAATTCTAAGAAATCTGGCAATACAAAGGTTACATACTTACTATGTTGACCATTCTAAGAAATATGGCAGTACAAAGGTGACATACTTACTATGTTGACCATTCTAGGAAATATGGCAATACAAAGGTTACATACTTACTTTGTTGACCTTTCTAAGAAATCTGGCAATACAAAGGTTACATACTTACTATGCTGACCATTTTAGGAAATATGGCAATACAAAGGTTACATACTTACTATGTTGACTATTGTAAGAAATATGGCAATGCAAAGGTTACATACTTACTATGTTGACCTTTCTAAGAAATATGGCAGTACAAAGGTGACATACTTACTATTTTGACCATTCTAAGAAATATGGCAGTACAAAGGTTACATACTTACTATGTTGACCTTTCTAAGAAATCTGGCAATACAAAGATTACATACTTACTATGCTGACCATTTTAGGAAATCTGGTAATACAAAGGTTACATACTTACTATGTTGGCTATTGTAAGAAATCTGGCAATACAATGGTTACATACTTACTATGTTGACCTTTCTTAGAAATATGGCATAACAAAAGTTACATAATTTTTATGTTGATCTTTCTAAGAAATATGGCAGGACAAAAGTTACATACTTACTATGTTGACCAATCTATGAAATATGGCAGTACAACGGTTACATACTTACTATGTTGACCATTCTAGGAAATATGGCAGTACAAAGGTGACATACTTACTATTTTGACCATTCTAAGAAATATGGCATTACAAAGGTTGCATACTTACTATGCTGACCTTTCTAAGAAATCTGGCAATACAATGATTACATACTTACTATGCTGACCATTTTAGGAAATCTGGTAATACAAAGGTTACATACTTACTATGCTGACCATTTTAGGAAATCTGGTAATACAAAGGTTACATACTTACTATGTTGACTATTGTAAGAAATCTAGCAATACAATGGTTACATACTTACTATGTTGACCTTTCTAAGAAATATGGCAGTACAAATGTTACATAATTACTATGTTGACTATTGTATGAAATCTGGCATAACAAAGGTTACATATTTACTATGTTGACAATTCTAAGAAATTTGGCAATACAAAGGTTACATACTTACTATGTTGACCATTCTAAGAAATATGGTAGTACAAAGGTTACATACTTACTATGTTGACCATTCTAAGAAATATGGCAATACAAAGGTTACATACTTACTTTGTTGACCTTTCTAAGAAATCTGGCAATACAAAGGTTACATACTTACTATGCTGACTATTTTAGGAAATATGGCAATACAAAGGTTACATACTTACTATGTTGACTATTGTAAGAAATATGGCAATACAAAGGTTACATACTTACTATGTTGACCTTTCTAAGAAATATGGCAGTACAAAGGTGACATACTTACTATTTTGACCATTCTAAGAAATATGGCAGTACAAAGGTTACATACTTACTATGTTGACCATTCTAGGACATATTACAGTACAAAGGTTACATATTTAATATGTTGACCATTATAAGAAATATGGCTGTACAAAGGTTACATACTTACTATGTTTACCATTCTATGAAATATGGCAGTACAACGGTTACATAATTACTATGTTGACCTTTCTAAGAAATATGGCAGTACAAAAGTTACATACTTACTATGTTTACCATTCTATGAAATATGGCAGTACAACGGTTACATACTTACTATGTTGACCATTCTAGGAAATATGGCAGTACAAAGGTTACATACTTACTATGTTGACCTTGCTAAGAAATATGGCAGTACAAAGGTTACATAATTACTATGTTGACATTTCTAAGAAATATGGCAGTACTAAAGTTACATACTTACTATGTTGACCATTCTATGAAATATGGCAGTACAACGGTTACATACTTACTATGTTGACCATTCTAGGAAATATGGCAGTACAAAGGTGACATCCTTACTTTTTTGACCATTCTAAGAAATATGGCATTACAAAGGTTACATACTTACTATGCTGACCTTTCTAAGAAATCTGGCAATACAAAGATTACATACTTACTATGCTGACCATTTTAGGAAATCTGGTAATACAAAGGTTACATACTTACTATGTTGACTATTGTAAGAAATCTGGCAGTACAAAGGCTACATACTTACTATGCTGACCTTTCTAAGAAATCTGGCAATACAAAGATTACATACTTACTATGCTGACCTTTCTAAGAAATCTGGCAATACAATGGTTACATACTTACTATGTTGACCTTTCTAAGAAATATAGCAGTACGTACCGTATGTAATAATAAGTATAATATGTAATACCGTACTTACTATGTTGGCCATTCTAGGAAATATGGCAATACAAAGGTTACATACTTACTATGTTGACTATTGTAAGAAATCTGGCAGTACAAAGGCTACATACTTACTATGTTGACCATTCTAGGACATAATACAGTACAAAGGTTACATATTTACTATGTTGACCATTATAAGAAATATGGCTGTACAAAGGTTACATACTTACTATGTTGACCATTCTAGGAAATATGGCAATACAACGGTTACATACTTACTATGTTGACCATTCTAGGAAATATGGCAATACAAAGGTTACATACTTACTATGTTGACCATTCTAGGAAATCTGGCAATTCAAAGGTTACATACTAATAATCAAATTTCCTGTCAGTGCTGGTTCACTTAAGAGTATTATTATAATATTTAGAAAAAAAGATAAAATACAGTTTTATCTGTTCAACTATCTACTTTCTAATGAACACAAGACTTGCCAAACTAAGTGGGACAGGGCTTTAGAGAATACTTTGTTGTACGTTATAGGCCCTCAATCGCCCTGTGGAAATTGGGGGAGGGGGATAGGGGACCTAATAGACACCCTTTATATATATATATATATATATATATATATATATATATATATATATATATATATATATATATATATATATTTATATATATATATAGGTTCTGTTATTTTAAACGAATCTGTAGATTAAATAAGTTATTGTTTATACAACACAAAATGAGGGTCCATCGGCCGGTCACCAGCCTTCTGTTTACTGAAGACTAATGACCTCATCATTAATGTCCTAATGTCTTCTCCTGACGTTTAATGACAGGGATAGAGGGTGCTAAAACACATATATTTCTAAATAAAACATTAAAACAACAAAATAAAAAAATTCATTAATATTAATTTAAGTACGAATTTTATACTTAATTTGCATATTAAATGTTTTTCTACAAATTTGAAATGAATCACATTATTTTTGATAAAAATTACAACTTATTTAATTTTTATTGACAGGAATGTAAGAAAATTAAACTCTTAAAAAACAGCATTTCCGTTTTATTTTCTTTATTATAATTTTTTGTACAGTTTAATTACATTTAAAAGTATGTGATGTATAAGCAGATCCTCAAAATAAACAGAATATTTCAACTGAAATACCAAAATATCACATAGTTATGTTTTAATGTGTAGTATATAATTTTCAATATTTTTAAAAGGGTAGTTTATAAAGTAAATTTGATACAAGGAAAATATTAATAAAAGCACCAGAAAACCTAAATGAATACATAGACGGTGTTTCACGATACAGCCTGTATTAGGCAACCTTTGTTCCCCCTTTGATTAAATACAAGAAAGTAGGAAGGTAATTGTGATTTATACTGCTTTATACCGAGTAATATTAATATCTCACTCACTCTTTAAACATATTTCAAATATTAAGCCTATTTGAGACTATGGTATGGAGGCTTTTACGTTAAAATTTCTAACTATTTATAGAGTCTTACTTCAGTTAAGACCATGGCAGATTACCATGTACAAATTGAATAAGATGCCGACGTTTCGCTCGCATTGCGGCCTTCCTAATCAGAGTGTTACGATCGCTAACAGTCATACATTTGTAGATTGAACCACAACCATGTCGTCCTGATGACGAGGGCTGCAGTGTGCTCAAAACGTCATCATCTGGAACGATTTGTAAATATTTACCTGACATATTCCCAACAGGATTTCTACGTAAAATCAGTGTTATATAGAAGTTAGCTGGACGTGGAATCTGTACGCCTTAGCTGTAACAGTTTATAGGCCAACACATAACTACTAATACGTCCAACATTGCTCAAAGTAGTACACAAAGAGCTGAAAATACACTTTACCATGGAATAATACAGTTCTACGACGCAGTTTTCCTAATAATATCACGGAGATAAGTCAAAAGCAGTTACAGGACGAATACTCAGAATACCCATTAACATCCTGAAAGGAACCATTCGTCCTTCTGATAAAGGATACGTTTGAGGAGAGTAGAGGAGCCAATCAGTTCTTTGTCTGCGACAGAGATGAATCCTCCTCGGTTTGTGGTTTGTCTTGCCTTTGTAAGTACTTGACGACTTAGACTTTCACTATAGACTTGATTAGCCTTTGGAAGCTGTTGTAAGATGTCAGTATTGACGTTTGCTTCAGTTTAAGTATATATATGTATTTGAAACATTTATTTAATGCAGTAAATAATTTTTCCTAGATGTTAAACATCTAAGAAAAAAATCGCACTATATATTCTTATGTAAAAAATATGTAGGTTATATGAAAATTGATTTAAAATTTGTTTGTTTGCCAATGAAGGTAAAAAAGGTTTGTCAATGATGGCAGTAAAAGTAAAGTGGTCGTTTCTGTAATAAAATACTTTTTATCTATCGTAGTGGACACTAATATGGACGTCCGGGGTTTCAGTGTAGGCTGGTTGCTAGAGTACGTGTGTTGTGAAAGAAAGAGAACTGAAAGTACACTATCATAGGCTTGTCAGGTAGCTGAAAATCAGACCAATACTACGTGGTTTGGATTCCAAGTTAAGATTTAGATCCCTTAGTTACTTCGGCTATTGGGATTTTAATAGACCTTTAACAATGAAACAATAACAATGACTACAATAGTTAATCTACAAATTTATTCACACGTATCTTCACGTTGGGTATCTTATTGACAAATATAAAAAAATAAATAAATAAATCTTAAAACACATTATCATAGTACTGTACATACATTTGTACAATCTTATGCAAAGTATACTAATTAATTGAGAGAAATGTAGAGAAAAATAAAATGATAGAAGGAAATACACGATTATGCTAATTTTAATAAGACTAATATGTATATTTTTTCCTGCTGAATCAATATCTATATTAGATAAATAATTATATACACTTAAGAAGTGGTACATATCTTTTGAAATTTTAAAAATAAATATTTTAACTTAACAGAATTGAAATAACCTTATTTCAAGAATGTATCTTATAAAGAATTTTAAACAATTCCCCTTATTAATAATTACATTTTAAACAGAACTGACTAACAAAACAGATTTCTAATAAAAGTAAGGACAATGGAATGACTGAGTATGAAATATCCTTGAACAAATGACAGCCAAAGACAATATTTCCCTTCCCTTTATTAGGAAAAAGAACAATAAAGTGCTATATTTGCTGATTTCTTTGTTATATCTTCTACCAAAATCATTTATTGTAAAGTTGCACAATCAATATTATAGGTCGTATAGCTTTTGTAATATATGACAGGCTATTTTTATTGCATTTTTATGAGATATTATTATGCTATTATAGGCTACATAATATACATAAATACATTAACAGAATCATAGTTTTTTTAATGTTGAAGTGCGATAATCATAAAAGTAAATCTTAAACAATCAATAATAAATAACTATAATGTTTAGTGGATTTTATGTATAAACTTTACAGAAATTATGTTATACATTCAGTCGACAGTATTTTACAGCGACGTAATTTCAACAGGCACTGGTGAAAATAACTATAGATACGATTGTTTATAACACTGTAAGAAAAACTTCTAACGTTTTACTCTGTTTCACAAATGTTTTCTATTTAATTTTGATGGGGTTTACTTAGTATTTTTATTTTCAGCGCTAGTATGACATTAATTTTAGATTTTATAATTAATTGTCATAGTGTGATCCCAAGGTTACTAGAGTAATAATGTACTCTAGTAACCTTGGTGTGATCCTACTTTGTTTTGCTTTTTGACTCAATTTTTATTAAAATTTACAATTAAATCGTGTTACATTTTCTGACTTATTGTTTTTGACTTTTTTTAAAAAGAAATGTTTAAATTGTTTACCTCATTCCATAGGATGTAAAGTAACTTACTTACCTTAAATTACTAACACTGGAGTGTTCCTAGACATAAACATGGTTCTCGTACAAGATTGGACGCTTGAGAAAAAATGTGTTACGCAATATATTTGTCGGGCAAAAAACCAGTAACTTCACATAAACGGTTACATGAAATTAACTATTCGTAACTCATTAACATATTTTAAGTTTTTCTATTGGGTCCGTATGGTTATTTTTCTGTATTTTTGTTTAAGGAGAGGCCGATCCTCCTTCTTTACCTTATTGTCCATTCCCATAGACTATTGATTTGTGAGGAGAACTTTTTCAGACAGAGTAAGAGGGCGACCTAGTACAGTAGAAGGTGTACCGTACCAATGAATGCGTGTATTCATTGATATTACTGATATCAATCCGGAAGCGAACAAGCGCTGTTTATAACCCAGGATTAAAGTCCTAACGGCTTGGATCGCTCGGCCACCTACACATTAATTATTGTAAAAAAATATAAAAAAATTAAGTAAATAAATAATCTAAATGGCATGAATGTTATATTCACCACACTATTTTGCCGTTTGATGTTAATCTTAAAAATATTATGTTTCATATAAAACCTACATTATATTGGTTACTCTTACTCTAGAGTGCTTGTTGCCCCCTCAACCTTGGCCTTCACAACAGTTATCCCATCTGATTTTATCTTTCTTACTTATATCATTTTTAGATTTTTAACTTATTTCTTATCCTCCTCTTACAAATTTACCCTTACATTAAATTTATCCCTTTTATAATGAGATACAGGGTGGTAAATTTATTAATCTCAAACTTTCTCATTTCTTTTTGTTCGAATAATTATTTTTATTCCCACTTCAGAAAAAGGATTATACAATTATCCTTAGTATTATTTTTTTTAAACTATACATTTTTTAAATAATCCATGTTCGATTTAAAATGCCAAACTGGTTATAAAACAATTTTAAAACGTCAACCTTTATTGTTATTCAGGTTGGTTGTATTCAGAATTGTTTACAGTATGATTATACTGAAGAATAGAATTTATCATATTCTTTACAGAAATGTATAAATTCATCGTTGTTGCTTGCAATATGACTCCTAAACAATTAAAATTATCTTATATTGAAAAATAATAACTTGACATTTTTGCCTATAAAGTCATCAATTATTTTACTAATCTTGGTTATCATCAGTTAGTTATAAGACTAATTAATTTTGTTTACAGAGTAGATATGATTTATTATGTAATTGTTGTTATTTAATACAACAAATCTAATAAAACATGTATTTATTTGTTCTATACTATATTATAGGTTTATATATAACTCACTCTGTTTCAGATTTGCAGTTTTCCTTTGAGTAACTGCCATCCAACCACTGAAGAGAGTAAGTTTAAATGTAAATTCAATTTATATTTCAATCAATTGTATAATAATAGATAAATACAAACGTCTATTATTATTTTTCCCTTTTTGTTTAAGAACATAATACTTTAATTTGATGAAATAGTGTACGTGTTATTCTACCAGCCCTCTCACCATTTTAAATCTCGTATAACAGATACAAACTGGCTAGATAACCGTAATATCTAGTGTAATATTTTCTCTATTATAAACTAGACAGTAGATCTAACATTGTGCAAGTTTTGCTAGTTTGAAAATTAATTTATATAAATATAAACAATTTATTACTGAATATAAGTTTAACATAAGTACCCGATTAATGTATAGTGGTCGATTGAAATCCTCTTATACCATAATGAAAACGAAGGTTAATTCTTTATTAACATTGAAATCTTGTACTTCCAAGTTATATTGTGTTTAACATGCGTGATTTATGACTGTTTTATAATTTATACCATAAATTAATTTGCTAATAAAGAAATCGATTGTTTAGTTTATGATCAGAAATTTTTTACATAACATTCATAAAATCTTTAAGTAGAGGTATAGGGTCAAATCAACAATCTTAGTAATCATTTTCAATTAATAAAAACAGTTTAACTTTGTCTTAATTTATAAGTTACAATTGAATTAACTTTCAATCGTAATATAAATAAATAATTGGAAGAATTTTACAAAATATTATTTAAATGTAAAGTTTGCTGGCTCAATATAAAGCAAAAAGTATTATTCTATTGAAAAGTGAAATTTTTGATTTGATATGTGTTTTATTGTGTATTTTTTATAATAGTTTCTTCTTCTACACGTAATAGTTTTAAAATTGAATTTTTCATTTTAATGTAATACATTTTTATAAAAACCAATCATTAAATCAATTGTAACTAAATCCATTATTACATTTCAATCTAAAAAAATCTCCATCCTTGATTGTAAGACGCAATATTCATTATTTCAAAATATATTGCAGTCATCAAACTCCCTCTACTATATGGGAGTTATGAAGATATCAGGAAATAGAATTTTGTTGACTCTTTGAACTTATTTTTAAATATCACCTATTATTTTAATGTATTACGATCTTTTTTAATTTTAAATCACAGCACATTTTCACTTAATTGATACGTAGTGATTTACATTAGACCTTTTTTCACAGAAGATTTTGCGATCTCCAGTAGCGTCCTTTCGTCTTCCAATGGCTTCCACATAAGTTCCCTGTCAGAAACACACGATGGCAAATGCATTTCCAAAATGGTAATTGACGGCCATGGAATCCACAAGGTCATTGACTACCCCTGTTCCGACAAGCCTAAGACCATCATCAACCTCAACAAGACATTGCTGTTGGGTGATGAGTACTTCTCTGACACCCATGGAGAACTGGTGAGGCTTAAGGGAGAGTCATGCATCAAAGAAGTCTTCACCGAGCATGATGGCTCGTTCTCCAGTACTGAGCATCCCCTGGACGAACCAGACTGTGAGAAGATAAAGATCAAAATTGGAATCCTGAAGGAACAGCATGACAGTTGGCTGGAGTGGGTTAAAATCAAACAGAAGGAAGCCGAAGAACAGCTGATGCAGCTTCAAAACAACTTGGCTGCTCTGCAGGAAAATATATTTGGAGGATTTTTCGGTGGTTTATTTGGCTAGAGTTTATTTTCACTAAATAAAAATCAACTTGACATTAAAAACATACAGTGGAATTCGAGGATTTCATAATATTTTGTCATCTGAATATAGCTTTGTGTATATTGTAATAAAATAAATAATAAAACACTTAAGAGTTCAATATTATTCTAATACATGATTCCTGGACAAAAACAGTAGTTAACCAACCAAAAACTATTGAACAAGTAATGAGCGTTCGACCTTCATATTTCTGAAATCTTAATATCCTATAGTAGGAGCGAGGACCTGTTGAGGCCTCATAGAATACCGCCTGAAGGTTGCGTGATTTAAGAGTCTGTCTAGCTGCAACATCACCATTAAGTTGATGGAATTTTTAGTCGTGAATCATGTGCTAGGTGGGTGGAGAAGAGGTACCATCGAGGCCTACCTAGGCTTAGGGCCTTGGGTAGGATTCCCAGGTGTAAAAATGTGAAAATATGTACTATTCTCAGTTATGCATTGACAGTACTTATTATTATTATTTTTATAAAACTTATGATTTGGTCATATACTTTAACCAAAGTTACTGGAAAGCTTAGATCTCATATCATGAGATGGCCGGACAATTTTTTTCATATTCAGATAACATTGAATTATTAATTTTTCAACTCAATTTTGGGAAACTTTGTGAAATCCGTCTAGCCATCCTCCACATAACTAAGATCCTATGTGACACATGTTAAAAAGTACACATGTTAGGACACACATGTGTGACACATGTTAGGATATGTATATGCTTCCTAAATTATTGTTATAGCCTTTTATGCAAACAAAATTTGTTGATAAGTCAGGAAAACCACTCAATATAATACATAGTGTAAGGAAGACCTACTAAACACTACACAGTAATTAAAATTTTAACCTTTATAGCAGATTAAATTATTTATTTGTTTTATATACAATTTGTCAATAATATACCTTCGAAAATCAATTTTGTGCTATGACCTGAATCTTAGTTAACTTATCACTTTCCGGATTTCTTCTTTCAACTTCTGATAAATGGTAATGTATTAAGTATATACAGTATCATATTTTATTGATCAGCTGATTAAGATGATCAACAATTGTGCAATACATATTTAGAAAATAATCATTCTAAAATAAATCTCATATAAATGCAATAAATTTAATCTGTTTAAAAATATTGTAAGATACAAAATACAAACCAGACAAATTAAAATAATAACAATAAAACATTAAAACAATAATAATAAATATAAATAGTCTTGTGGTTAAAATTCATGACATAACCAAAAGATAACTGTAATAAACATAATTTGTAGCAATAAACATATCCTATAATTATAATATATTTCAAATAACAACGGCTCCAGACCACACCCTTGGGGTAACCCAATACAAAAGGTGATGGTGTTATTTTGGTTCGTAAACATCCTTGAGTCAACAGGTAATTTCTGTGGTGAAACATCTCCTAGATAAGATACAGGATCCTCCCTGGACAGTTAACGACATACTTGCACCACTCATCACAATGGCAGCGCACCGATTAGAGAGGCGGCCTTGGGTCCGACGACAACAACCCAGTTATGTGCTAGGAATGACTTGTCAACCATGGAGGCAAGGTTAGTCATCGTAAACATTCTTTTGGTAAGTAAGTTGTATTAGTATTGAATTATAATATATGATATGTACTAAACACTAATATGTTATGTATTATATAACATTAATACATTATGAAATTACATATAAATTAAACATAAGTTTTTGATTCCTAAAACGGCTAATCACACAATTTTTATTCAATTTTTAAATTATTTTCCTTCAATATATTTGGAAGTATGGAATTCTTTCTTGTTTTTAATTGAAGTGTAATGCTATCACATGCACGTACAGTAAAGATTATAAAATAACTACACAATATAACTATTTATTTTTCCTTTTTCATAGAAAAGGAAAACAATAGTATTAAAAGTAAATATTATGAACAGGATGTGCAAAATCTAATAGTACAAGTAGAAAATGTATGAGACATAGATAAATTGAAATTACAATTAACTTCCGAATTGATTCAAGCTTCGTTTATGATTAAATCACATCTAGTGCACTACTTTTTATTGTTGTTTACTAGCACAAAAACAAAGTAAATTATAGACATATTTATTTGTTTTTTTTTTGTTTTTTTTAAACTGATATCGTACGTTATTGTACATGTAAAATAAATGGCATAGATGTAATTTCATTACGAAAATCAAATGTAATTCTTGAATAAGATATCATTTGTGTCAAGCTTTGATTCTCGTAACTTAGCAAATATGACTTAAAACAATGTGCACCTAAGCAATATGGCAGATCATATATTTCTTTAAATAGTATTTTAAACTAATTTTATATGAATCATACAAAAATGTGAACATATAACTAATGATATAGATTTAAAAATTATTATCATGAAAACACAGATTATTTCATCCATGGTCTAAAATTGGTTCTAGTCTTCCACATAATTCAATGTACACATACCTAAATATAAATATTTATTTGATGATTTATTTGTAGTTCTTGACAGATAACGTATATATATATATATATATATATATATATATATATATATATATATATATATATATAACTCCAATTTGATGTGTTTAGTATTGATAGTAGCCTAATGCATATTCAAATTACATCCCTCCTATTTTAACAGAAATCTTATTCTTTATCTGGCTTAGAAAAAATATAAATAGTCTATGCATTTTAAACGGTGGTTTGACATATTAAAATATTTTCATTGCATACTAGTAAAATATAATATATAAAAATGACCTTTATTTTACAAAAAAAAAAAAAACCTTTTTCACCCAGCTTGAAACAAATTTATATAATTCGTACATTTTAAATGCTAGCTATATGTTACTAATTAATGTTTCCGTTCAAGATAACATGATTTAATAATTAAAAGTTTTCAAATATAACAAGTGGCTGTTAATATTTGAAAATTACCGTTTGCAATTAAAGTTAGCTCAAGAGAAATCAAGTTTTCATGAAAGAGAAATGAGCTTTTAAAGGATGCCCCAGGTTGTTTACTTTTCTTCAGTGAGTAATAAAGTTAATTAAGTGTAGATAGGCAATTTAAGTCTGGATAACAAACCATTGTTTAAATTTTCCACGAAATTAGCACTGGTTACATAAATTTTAAGAGCATCTTTGTTATTTACAGATTTGTTTTATTGTGAATACAAACTGTGAAAACCTGAACACAAACAATGGTGATATAAGTGAGTACATAAATAATTTTAACTAATTATTAGTCGATTATTTGTTTTAAAAATCTAAAAAAAATTTTTTGTGCAATCAATTTTTCAGTGAGTTTATTTATTAGTAATAGAAATTTCTATCGTCATTTATTTAAAATAAGTAATAAAATCACGAAAAGTCTTTTGGGAAAACGTTTTAGTTTGAGAGTCTGTAGAGGCAATCCGCTATGTTGGTTTTAATCCCATAAGAACAAAATTATTTGCGAATGCATACTTTTCGTTATTTATTGACCAAAAGCTGAGTGTGAGGTGTAATTTTAAATGTTATCATATTGCGCATTTGGTTTGCTTTTGATGTTTTGAGTACATATAAATATATATGTACAGTTTTGAAAAATATATTTAAATAAAAACTTAAAACTAAATATTTTTTCTATAAAAATACTTAGGCATTCGCAAAGCAATTCCAATGCGCAATTTCATTCTTGATCAAATGATGCAATTTGTGTGGATAAAATCTGTTTGAAAATAACTGTTTAGTTTGGATACATTGTTCTTCTGGGATTAAAACCAACATGGCCGACAACCTCCAACAGCCTCTGTAGAATCTAAATATCGAGATGATAGTCAGTTAATAACATTAAGTTTTTAACTCGAGAGTAAATTAATTTTGAAAGACATTATTTTATCTTATATTTGCTACATATAAAATATTAATGTTTCCAGGGGGAGAAGATTATTAAAACTGAACTTAAGAAAAATAAAATTATGACCGTATGGTTAGATATTATTTCCTAATAATGTATGAAAACCTAAAATGACATAAAAATCTTACCATTTCCATTTTATTAAAATTGATAAAGAATTGAATTTTTTCATTGCCACTCACCATTCAACGGATACGCATTTTAAATACATAATGTAAGAGTGTTGTCTCTACATTTCTTAGAGTAGCGAATACTAGGCGTACTTACACGTTCCTACATCAGAACATCTGAAGAGAACAATTTCTTCTGTCGATATGTCATTAAGGTATATTTTATTCACGTATGTTCTAACTTGTCCAGATAGCCAGTTGTGAAAAGTTCTTTGGCTATATTTGGACGTTAGGATCACATTCTCACTGTCTCATTACTTACTATCTTAGGTAATTAAGCAGTTTCCAGGCATCTAAAAATAAATTTACTGTTTCAAAGTGGTTAAAATTGAATGATAAATATAATGAAGTACCCTTTTTATTCATTTTTATAAAAATATATGACCGGTTTCGGCTCTTAGGCCATCTTCAGATAGTAAATAATATAACCTAAAATAAATAAAATAAAATAAATTTAATTAATTAAATGGTTAATTTATTTTAGGTTATATTATTTACTATTTGAAGATGGCCTAAGAGCCGAAACTGGTCATATATTTTTATAAAAATGAATAAAAAGGGTACTTCATTATATTTATCATTCAATTTATCAAAATAGTAGCCCTAACGTGAACTAGTTTATACATTGGTTAAAATTGAGTTAGATTATGAGGAGATATCAGTTAATTATATGGAAAACTTGTTTTTTGCCGTAAAATCGGAAAAACTCGATTTATACAAGAAAATTAAAAAAGTGAAGTGAAAAAGTCGTTATTTTTTAAAAATATACTTTTTATTTAATATTTTTTAACTCTGAACACTATTTCGACGGTGTTGTGAAAAATATCGCAATATTTTCACCCAAAAAATACTTTTCCAAAACTAATCTAACAAAACTTAACATGTCCTCCAAAAAAATCGAGATCTGCGTTAAAAAGCGTGCTTGGTCTCCAGGACAGCCCGCTGGCCATCCCTATGGTGAAAATATATTTGAATCAGAGTTTTGTGGTTAATTGTTAGTGACAATTAACCACAAAACTCGAAGTTGTAAAATTGGTTTTTCGAAATTGTTCGTGAAAAACATAATTTCCGCGGAATAAAAATTGGTTTTTTTTTGTTTTTATAATGCCACTAATCGCGATTCGCCGGTGAAGTAGCTGTTCCGTTATATCTAGAGAAATAACTATCATAGACCAAATTAGTTTATAAACGTGTTCTACGTAAGAAAACATGTCGAATTAAAACTCATAAAAAAATAATTAAAATAACGAAAATATGTCGACGTTAAAATAAACGAAGCTGTAAAATTGGCTTTTCGAAATTGTTCGTGAAAAACATAATTTCCGCGGAATAAAAATTGTTTCTCTTGAAAAAATGCGCAATTCATAACTTATATAAGATTTAACATTTCTTCAGTTGGCAAGAAAGTGTATAAATATCCCATGTTATTACTATGGACGTAAAAACTAAGTAAATATATCCAGTGGGTTCTGATTTTAATCTTAGTTTTTTTACGCTTAATATCGGTAATTATGAACACCGTACAACACACATTTAATGTCTTTTTATCGTGCTTTTGAATTATTTACGCATTGTAAAGTGATATTCTCCAAAATAAGAGATTACTATTCTTTAAAATACTTATTTTGCATCAGGACATTTTCAACATGTGATGAGGTGTGTCTGGACTACTTAAAATTTTATATCAAGTTTATATATTTATCCCTCAATGAATAACGTGTTCAGTTAGTCTCGTATTATGCGACAGTTATAAACATTTATATAAATAGAATCTTTTATAATAGCTGGAAATGGTAAATACTGTTTTAGAAACACCTTATAAAATTATTAATTTAAATACTACTCAATAAAATCTAAAAGAACAAAAACTCCTAACTGAAATTCATTTATTATTTCTGTAACAAGGCATTTAAACATTTGATAAAACTACGAAGTAAATTTGATTAGTAAATATTTTACATTGAAAAACCCGCTTTAATTTTAAACATAGCTTCTTTTTTCTTACACCATGATATATTTATTTCTTTGTATTGCGTTTCACTATATTCTTGTGACAGGATCATACATGACCAGTAGCAGTAGTAGCCAGAGTCTATCCTCAGGAAATGGATTCAGTGTCAGTTCCACTGAGAGCAGTGTCAACGGGAGATGTGTAGCAAGAATAACTATATATGGAAACGGTATATACAAGGTAGGATAATGTAAAATTACACTAGGCTTTAGAACGTCATACACGACCAGTAGCAGTAGCAGCCAGAGTCAGTCCTCAGGCATTGGAGTCAGTGTCAGCTCCACTAAGAGCAGTGTCAACGGAAGGTGAGGCGAGAATAACTATATATGGAAACGGTATATACAAGGTAAGATAATGCAAAATTACACTAGGCTTTAGAACGTCATACACGACAAGAAGCAGTAGCAGCCAGAGTCAGTCCTCAGGCATTGGAGTCAGTGTCAGCTCCACTGAGAGCAGTGTCAACGGGAGGTGAGGCGAGAATAACTATATATTGGAACGGTATATACAAGGTAGGATAATGCAAAATTACACTAGGCTTTAGAACGTCATACACGACCAGTAGCAGTAGTAGCCAGAGTCAGTCCTCAGGCATTGGAGTCAGTGTCAGCTCCACGGAGAGCAGTGTCAACGGGAGATGTGTAGCAAGAATAATTATATATGGAAACGGTAATATACAACGTAGGATAATGCAAAATTACACTAGGCTTTAGAACGTCATACACGACCAGTAGCAGTAGTAGCCAGAGTCAGTCCTCAGGCATTGGAGTCAGTGTCAGCTCCACGGAGAGCAGTGTCAACGGGAGATGTGTAGCAAGAATAACTATATATGGAAATGATATACTCAAAGTATGATATACAAAACTAACCTTTAGAGCGTTGTACATGGGCAGTAGCGGTAGCTGTCTGTCCTCGGGCAATGTATTCAGTGTCAGTTCCACGAAGAGCAACGTGACAGTGTTTCCACATGGATGATACGCTCATGGGCATTTTTTGTGGAGACCCTTGCTCATCCGAGGGAGGCTGCAGTCAGACTGCCCGCGGCACCCGGAGGATTCAGGAGGCTTGTTTATTGTCGCTTGCTTGCGAACTGGGATCGATGAAGATGATATCGCTACCCACCGGCATAGTCTTATCTACTTTCGGCGGGGGTGCTTGAATTGCGACAGTTATTACTTAGGGTTCGTTAATGGTTGCTTGAATTGTGGCAAGTGCCCAAGAGGATTAAGAAATAGTGTCCAAATTGCGACAATCTACCTACAGTGGTAATAGCAACGAAATATATAAAGTTTCTAAATCTTAAATAATAAAAACATTCATTCTGAAACTAACTTTCTTTGAAACGAATTATATTGAAATTATATTGTACTAATTATAAAAATAAAAGATATTATTTTAAATGTACACATAAAGTCTAACAAATAGTGTTACACAAGTGAAATTACTACTTGTTGTGATATCCATTTGACAATAGACTTCAATTATTAGACTTATAATATAAACCTATTGACAACATTTAATTAATTTATTTTGATATTTATATGCAATTAAAATGGCACTAACGTTATACTTAGAAACAATGCTATTCCCAATAACCTTCAAAATACCCTTTAGCCTCTCGAATTATCAATAAATGAGCAATTTTGCAAAATAGTCAACATACACCTTCCAAAACACTATCAGATGTCAGTGCCCTTATTCCTTGTGTTATAAGCATACCATCATCAGCTTATCCTTCTTTAATGCCATCTAAGTACAGTATATTTTGGAATTCAGTTGAACCACATCCTTTCAAAATCCTCACCGCTAATGTTAAGTTATGTTTAACTTTGGTGCAGTGAAGTTCTATTTAGTAGTGTCATCAGTGAATTTGTTATTTTTGTTACTTAATTTTTAATAAACGATTTGATAAATTCTATGGAAAATTTGTTTGTGAATAGGAGAAACCTCTAATACATTTTAATAGTTACATATTTATTAAAACAATAGTATTGGTGAAAGTGTACGATAAAAAACTCGCTATACAAACATATAAAGCTAAGATATAAATTTTTAAAACACGTTTCAAATTTTCAAGTTATATTTTCTTCCGTCAGCTGAGGTTAAGAGGTATGTCGTGGACAACATAGATGAAAGATCAGCTCAGATATACTGTGAGATAGGAAATGATATAATTTGTTAAATAACCTGAAATAATGTAAAATATATCATTTATACACATTTTGTCACGAGTATTTAAGAAAGTTTCTGGGACAAAATGAAAAGATCTAAACATAAAACCCTGTACATTTTGTCAGTAGCCAGAACTGTTGGTTATAAGTCTAATGGATGTCCATGTTGGGTGATAGTCAAGGTTAAGATGTTTTGTTGAGAATAGATCTGAGTGTCAGGCTTGCCATTTATCTGAAAATCAGACCAATACTAGGCCTACGTGGTTCACATTCCACTTAAAACTGTAGGTCACTTAGTTCAATGACTACTGGGCAGCAACAGATGACCTTAGTTAGTAACAATGACTACACTCATTAAACTCATTGTCCCCTCATATTTGTCCATATCGCTACGATCAGTGTCTTAATATATTTCACGGTATTTAAAGTGGGCTGAGCTATTTACGGAATACTTATCTGGGTGGGCTACTCGAGATCGAGAATTGTCGCAACTTGGGCACTGGCTTGTGGACCTTCCGAGACAACGTAATTGACACAGGTAAGAATTGTCGCAACTCGATAACGGGCCTTTCGGCTTCACCCTGAACGCTCCGAAAGTGCCGAGTCCATCTGTCTAAGGATGTGCCGATCCTTCTAAAGGTGAAGGGGACCAATAGAGTACCACCACTATCTCTATAAGTCCAACCTTAGTTAGTACGGTGCGTGAACCAGATGATGGAGACCGTGGCCAACAGGCGAGACCGTTCGTCAACGTGAATTTCAGGGTAGTAGACTTTATACATATTATTTTAATGTTGTCATTCAATTTAGGCCTCTTGCTAGACTAGTGGTTAGCACGTCAGCTTCCATTAAAAAGAGGTCATTGGTTCAAATCCAGGGAGGTCCACTTAAATTTGCCGCAGGGGTTTAGACCTTTGTCCCTCAACAAGGCTTGAGTACTATGTTAAAAATTCATCTGACGTAGACATAAAAAAGGACAATACTATTTGTTATATTGCTTAATGAAATAATTAGTATTATATCAAACATAACAATTTGAAGATTATTTTTATAAGTTGAAGCGTAAACACACTTCAAACACATGTGAACTAAACGGCTTTAAAAATTCTTCTCTTACTGTTACTAATTATCTCTTCTTAAATATACAGGTGATAGACTACTCTTGCCCCAGCAAGCCGTTATCAGTGATTAACTTGGACAAGAAGCTGCTAGTGGCAGACGAGTTCTACAGCGAGCATCATGGAGAGTTGATAAGGGTGCGCGCTGGACATTGTGAGCGGGAAGTATTTCGTCATCACCGAGAAACCAACCGGTACACCAGCACCATCACGACAATGTCGACAGAAGACTGTGATAAGATCAAGTCCAGGATTGTGGTGCTGAAGCAGACTCAGCGTAGATGGGACGAGTGGTACAAGAAGCGTCAGCAAGAGGCTCAGCATCAATTGTTGCAGGTTCAGAACAACCTTGCCTCTCTGCAACAACAGTTCTTCACCTCCATATTTGGCACTGATGTATTTAACAGTGGATAATGGATTTAACAGAGGTTCTTAATATTTCATAAAACATAGCTTTTGAATAGAACTAAATACTAAATAACACATAATAAATACTTAGACACTTCTTGAGAAGGCTAATAAACGAATATAATACAATATTAAAACACTACATAAAATAAAGGAGTTTTATTTAAATAGGCCTAGTAGGAAATAAAACTGGTTGGTATTTTTGAAGAAATGGGTCATTAATCTTTTTGTTATAATTTATGAATGGCCAATTTCTAATAAATAAGGGGCATAGCCAAATTTACAGTATGAAACCATTAAACCAAAACTAAGTCTTCTGCAGTATATTTTTACTTATTTATGAAATTAGATGTTGGTTGAGATATCAATTACATACATTATATTATAATTTAATAAACACTCTTATCAATTGTAAAATATAAACCAACCCTAATGAAAAATATGTGGACAAAATATTGATAGTTATTATGTAGACATAACCCCAAAACATAACGTACGCGAAACTGAACGAGACTGTAGAAAGATGGAAGTATCACATCGAGTTGGTTAAAATTTGTAAAATTCAACTAATCCACATCCTGTGGTTTAATTTATATATTTTCTATGCGAATATGTTGAATAATATTCACCTTTACAGGCAATGTCAGTGGAACTGCTATAGCTTTTGTGGAAAGTGAAAAAGAAGTAAATTATTAAATGTTATTTTAAGCTATTAACTAACAAGACTCTATTAACTTTAAGAAACTAAAATACCAGAATGTTTAGGTGAAATCTGAACTATATAAAAGCTGTTCACTAAATCACTTGCAACAGAACGTCAACCAAACTTGTAGCACCAGGGAGTGTAATTTGTGACCATGCTTATAAATGATGTGAATTGTGAAGAAGTCAGTGTGAGAATAACAATCGATTAGTGATACGATATCAACACAGTCAACAGCGTTCAGCGCTAGTTGTCTGCAACTCAAATATGTCGACAATACATATCTGTTATCAATCGAGATATGTTTACATAATAGTATACAGTATTTTGTAAAGGGTTCACCGTATTTACCCACTGTAAGTTATGTACTTAGGAAAGTGTTCACCACATTTACCCACTGTAAATTATGTACTTAACAAAGTGTTCACCGTATTTACCCACTGTAAATTATGTACTTAGTAAAGTGTTCACCGTATTTACCCACTGTAAATTATGTACTTAGTAAAGTGTTCACCGTATTTACCCACTGTAAATTATGTACTTAGTAAAGTGTTCACCGTATATACCCACTGTAAATTATGTACTTAGTAAAGTGTTCACCGTATTTACCCACTGTAAATTATGTACTTAGTAAAGTGTTCACCGTATTTACCCACTGTAAATTATGTACTTAGTAAAGTGTTCACCGTATTTACCCACTGTAAATTATGTACTTAGTAAAGTGTTCACCGTATTTACCCACTGTAAATTATGTACTTAGTAAAGTGTTCACCGTATTTACCCACTGTAAATTATCTATTTTGCAAAGTGTTGACCACGTTTCAACACCCTAAGTGGTGTATTTTGTTGAATACTACACAACGTTTCAATAATGTAAGTGATGCATTTTGTTCAATATTTCATTCACCACGTTTTAAAACTAACTGGCGCATTTTGTTGAATTCTCCACCACATTTCAACAATGTAAGTAAATGCATTGTGTTCAATGCTCCACCCCCTTTCATCAATGTAAGTGATGCATTTTGATGAATGTTCCTCTAAGTTTCAACAATGTAAGTGATGCATTTTGATGAATGTTCCACCACGTTTCAACAATGTAAGTAATTCATTTTGATGAATGTTCCACCACGTTTCAACAATGTAAGTGATGCATTGTGTCGAAAGCTCCACCCCCTTTCAACAATGTAAGTGATGCATTTAGATTAATGTTCCACCAAGTTTCAACAATGTAAGTGATGCATTTAGATTAATGTTCCACCACGTTTCAACAATGTAAGTAATGCATTTTGATGAATGTTCCACCCCTTTTCAACAATGTAAGTGATGTATTTTGATTAATGTTCCACCACGTTTCAACAATGTAAGTGATGCATTGTGTTGAAAGCTCCACCCCCTTTCAACAATGTAAGTGATGCATTTTGATAAATGTTCCACCATGTTTCAACAATGTAAGTAATGCATTTTGATGAAAGTTCCACCACGTTTCAACAATGTAAGTAATGCATTTTGATGAATGTTCCACCCCCTTTCAACAATGTAAGTGATGCATTTTGATTAATGTTCCACCACATTTCAACAATATAAGTGATGCATTGTGTTGATAGCTCCAAACCCTTTCAACAATGTAAATGATGCATTTAGATGAATGTTATACCACGTTTCAACAATGTAAGTAATGCATTTGGATTAATGTTCCACCACGTTTCAACAATATAAGAGATGCATTATGTTGAATTCTCCACCACTTTTCAACATTGTAAGTAATGTCTTTTGTTGAATGCTCCACCACGTTTCATTCCAAAATTGTAATGGATGCATTTTCAAACCGATTCGCCGCATTTCACCACTCTAAGTAATACACTTTTCACCAAGTCCTACAGTTCATTTGTCAGTCTTTAGTGATTCGTTTTGTATCGAGATCATTCATATGAATTCAGTTCAGAGTATTTTGAATTTTATTGTAGTCATGTATTTAATTTGATTGTTATGATACTGCTATCTTTTAGTGTATAAATCTTAAACCGATGTCAATAAAGAAACCAATCTAGATCTTAAGGAGATTATGAATACGTATTATCTATCAATACCATTTGATTTAATAAATTTTTATTACCTATTGAATCCAACGACTAAAATTATAATTGGCATTAACATATTTTTATTTGGCAAAAAGTGATTCCCTGAACGATAACAACATAATAACAGATACTTAGACTGCCATAAAGTTAGCTATGCATTTAATGGTGAACGTATTCTTATCTCCGTAATTACGTAGTCGTTAAACTGACTTAAAAAGTCTGGTTAGAACAAACTCGAGTAGACTTATTTTATCGATGAGTCTACTCTTTTCTGTCGATTGCTATATTGTATAACTTTTGGTTCCTGTGATAGTTAACAAATTATTTTTCTCACAGGTAAAACCTGTTTGGGTTAATCACTAATTAATTGTAAAATTAACTTATTTATTATAAGTTAATTTATACTTATAATAACTTATAAAACTTATAAAAACTTTTAAACTATTGTTTATTTTTTAAACTGGCCTTAATACATCTTAGATAAACATAATTTTATATAATAGATGGTTTAAAACATCTTAATGCTGCGGGTTCAAATAAGAAAATAGTAATGAAAGAAAATAACAAAGAGCTAAAACTATATATTTACAATGCAATATCACTAGAACTGGAGGGATGCAGTATATGATTATACATTTACAAATTATGTGTAGTATCTAAGCCTATGTTCGGATTACATTTTCTAGACACCCCTAGGTTCGAAGGGTTGTAAATTTACTATAAATCTCTGAGGCAGTCTGCTAGTCCCATGTCATGTATACATCTTCTTCCTGGTTGGAAGAATGCTATCTGAATATTGATTATTATTATTATTTGGTGTCATTCCATTGTTCGGTATCTAATTTATCAACTTAAACAGGAAAAATAAAAAATGCAAATTGCTTGTTATTTTATGGTCAGCATGCTTTTTTATCCATTTTAGTGAAGTTTATTTTCATGTAATTTTTCACCAAGGCTGTATGAATTAAATGTATCCAACATACTTGGTTAACAGTTGATGCAGTTTTAGGCTAGACACTTTCCAAATTTACTTACCATTTTAAACTAAAGTCAAATGATGTTAAAGCATACGGACAGTTAAACGTTAATTCTGATATTTAGATAACACTGGAATCATTTGAATAATTTATTAAAACTTTAACTCACAACCAACACACTTATTATTTTTTAATGAAACTCTTTTCTACGACTGTACTAACATTCTTCGGTTTGATAAATTTATCTTTCATATGAAAACCATCATTCTTAGTGACACATCTTCTTATTAGTGTTTTACAGTACCGGATGAACAAGAATTTCAGGAACGGAATTTTTCGTTTCTGTAATAGTTAACGAATTATTTTTCTCACAAGCATAACCTGTTAAAGGTTAATCATTCTAATAACCTTGAGTTCATGCAATAAACTCCATCCAGGGGATTATCTCGTTACATCCTTTATGTGACATGCTAAACATTTTTTAAGTTTAAAAAAAAGCTTATTAACGTGAATAAAATTTATGTTGCTTTAAATATTAGTCTACTTTGTAAAAACGTAACTAAAATGACGAACTTCGTAACAAATGACAACATCGACGAACTACATTGTTGGTCACTGCTAGGTTACTTCTCAACCTTATGGATATTTTCATTTAATTATTTTACTAACCATATACCTTTAACGAAGGAAGAGTATACATATAACAATATGGGAGGTATTAGACCACCCACCCAAAGACTTGTAACTGTATTGAACGCACACCCACCCATATACGCACACCTACCCGCTCACCCAGATACGTGCAGTGGTAATGACTCACACACCCACCCGGGCACGTCCAGTGGTATTTTATTTAAGTAGGAGAAAATGAGGAGTGTGATGAGTGTAGATGAACGAGTGTAGTCATTGTTATTAACTAAGACCAACTGTTCTTTAGAGAGAACACCTATCAATAGCCCAATAGCCAGGTAAACTAAGAGATCTACACCTTTACGTGGAATTCAAACTATGTCGGCACTGGTAGCGCAGTGCTGTAATCCAGCTACATGGGGACAAAGTGTTTGGGAGATTGTAGGTGGTAGGTTGGATGCTCGGTCCTCTTAATACCGGCATGGCGTCCGCTTAATGGTTGCTATCGGCGTGGACACTACTAGAGAAGTCTGTGGTGTCCATGTTCGGTGGTAATATTTTTTGGATGTTGTCTGGGGGAGATAACTAAGTATCAGGCTTGTCAATTAGCTGAAAATCAGACCAGCACTATGTGGTTCGGATTCCACGTAAAGCTGTAGGTCCTTTAGTTGCTCTGGCTGTTGGGCTATTAATAATTGCCCTTTCTGAGGAACAGTTGAACTCAGTTAGTAACCAGACTACACTCATCCACACTCATCCTACACTCATATAACCATTCATATTTGCCTTAAAATACCAATAACGTTGTGTCGGCGTCTCAAATGTAAGAATGTAGCATTAGTCTGATCTTCTACTAATTTCTCCTCCCTACACAGGATCCGGACCCTGACTTTCATCCAACATGGACACCCCAGACTTTTATAGTTTTGTCCACTCTGATAGCATGGAATTAGATAATGAGTCAATTAGATATATATCTACTAAAGCTAGTTTCGAAATATTCAGTTCAGAAACTTAAACTATTTTTTTTTATATTTATATGTTATAACTGATATCAACTAACTGAAGAAAAGATCGACATCTTCATGTAAATTGTTTTGACACATTTACGTGAATTTCCTTGATTGTTCATAAATCTTAACACATATATTCCAACAACTACGTTCTCACTCATGACGACATTTTGTGAACTAATTTACAGATTTTGATATTAAATTCCTAATGTGTACGAAACAGCCTCGCAACATTTCGATTTTAATTCGCATTGATGTAATAAAATAATTTATATCAAACAGATCACACAACAAACATGAACATGATAAAAATGCTTGGCTAATTTGGTTTTCATTGTGATATGTTTAACGGTATTTCTACAAGTGTGACAAGATTGCACTGCATTTGCATTCTCCAAAAGTACTCTTACACGATTTTCTAGACCATAAACGTTGTTTCTAGGAGAATGGAATCTGAGCTTTTATACTGATGTGATGGTTTAGAGATAACCACGGAGAGAAGACTAAGCAAGCGTAGAGAACCACCCCATAGCGAAGCAAGGGCTGTCGGCTAGTTTAATATAAACTTACATTGGGTTCATGCTTAAATGTGCTAAATCAGGTAATTAATAAGTAACCTTGCTCAGTTTCAGCGATACCACTAATGATGGCACATATCACATCACAACATGGTGAAACATCAGGTAATATTGTAAATATTAAAAAAAAAAGAAAATAAAGTAAATAGCACTTTGACGTGGTTGTAACCGAAACAATTCGATTCTAGTTATATTGCTAAATACAATTTGCTGCACTTCTGTTTCATCACCGATTGCCACATAGTAACCAACTATTATTGGACACTTAAACCTACCATAAAGTAAACGATGGTTGTAATGTTCAACCAATAATCATCTTCAGCGGCTGAGGTCTGTACTTAATTACTTGAGTATCGGTTACGACAATTTTCTGAAGTATATTGCCAGTTGTAACATTCATTTTATAGAGTACTGCTTCTCGTGATAACATTAATTATTTTTTGTTATAAAAACACAGATAACGTAAGGAACCTTGTCAGTCTGCTATGAACGTCTGGTTAGGCGTATTTATGCCCTGCTAGCAATTAGTTTTTCCTATTATACAGCGTATATCAGAACTCTACCAACCTTAAGAGGTATTGATTCTGGGCAAAGAGCGAACCTCAATATCACATTAAAATCATCCGGAAATCCTCAGTTACCCACAAAGCCACAATCTTGTTTTTTCAAAAAATATATTTTTTTTTTAAAACCGTAAAGAGTAAAATTTTGAAACTTGGTATACATTTTAATAATAGTAAGGCCAACTTAAAAAACAAACTTCAAAATTTTGTAAAGTAGGAAATCAAAATGATGGCCATCAAAAAATTTCGAATAAGAACATCCTTAAAAATAATAATCTTATAGCACTTTTACTTAAATAACATTTTTTAGAAAATTTAAGTGCAAATATAACGATATCGTATTTATTTAGATTGAATAAACAATAAACGAGGTATGACACTTTTTGTGGTACTTGGCAGATGGTGCATGTCAATGTACGCAGCCAATACAACAATGTGACAATCACCTAACCAACCCCTAATAATGATTTTTATAAGTTAATACAAATTTGTTTTCTCTTTTAAAATAAGAACATAAGTTAAAACAACCTTATTTGTTTCCCTTAATCTCTTCCATGTTTTCGTTACATTCAGCAATGAAAATACAAAAGGAATTGTTTAAAACCTGATTTCTATTAACAAAATAATAGGCCTAATAAATAAAAACTAATAACATATTTAATAAATATTGAATAATTTAAACTAAATAACTATCTAATTAACTTATAAAATAATTTTTAGGGGTCAGGTGACTGTCACATTTTTGTATTGGCTGTGTTCATTGACCTGCACCATCTGCCAAGTACCACAAAAAGTGTCATATCTCGTTTATGTTTTATTCGATCTATCGTTATATTTGCCTTTAAATTGTCAAAAAATGCTATCAAGTAAAAGTGTTATACGATTATTATTTTAAAAGTTGTTCTTATTTGAAATTTTTTGATGGCCGCCATTTTTAATTCTTACTATAGAAAATTTTGAAATTTGTTTTGTAAGTTCGGCTTACTATTAGTGTACACCAGGTTTCAAAATTTTAAATTTTACAGTTTTAAGAAAAATGATAATTTTTAAATAAACAAGATGGCGACTGTGTGAGTATCTGAGGACTTTCGGATGATTTAAACGTGGTATTTAGATTTGCCCTTAGTCAAGAATCAATACCTCAAAAGGTTGGTAAGAGTTCTGAAACACCCTGTATACAGGCGAATAAATGAAGGAAAACTGGCACCTGTTTCTAAATAAAAAATTATTGGTTAGATATCATTGTTTGTTTAAAATTAATAGCGTCTTCTTGGATTAATTCCTTAAAGTAACAAGTTTAATCAAAACGGTCATTAAATATTATTAAAATGCTTCAGAAAACTCAGAAAAAGAGAAAGAATTTGAAAATTAAAACATGATTATACGCATTTTTTCATGACTCTTAAAACAAAACTTAGTAAAACTAAAGTTAAACAATGAGATTTGTGTTTTTGTTGTAACTGTAATAATTGACATTTAGATTCCCTCTAACTTGTTATTTAGTGAAATAGCAACTCATAGAAAAAATTAATTTAAGATATAAATTTTAGTATTTGACGGTATGTTTTTATATAGAAAGTTCGGTATAATTTTTCAGTTATTGCTTTTTTAGTATTTGTAAAATAATTACTGAACTTGATATTACTAATTTACTAATAATTAGTCACAACAGTTCTGAAGCTGTAAAATGTTTAGCAATAGTAAAATACAAAAGTCAAAAATTCACTAAAATGACATACAGAGTATTGTCATGACCTTAATCGTTCGAATGAAAAGGTTGGAATCAAATATTCGGGTGCAATGAAAATTTGATTTTTAGCTCCCTCTGAAACTAGGAGGTTTTTATTAGCATCACTACAGTACATATTTATAAGTACACTTCTGCTGAAAAGGGCAATATTTATATGAATGGGTGTCACCTTGACTACATTACTTACCAGTCGAGAACTTCCCAGTGCCGACCTGTATGCAACTGTTTAGTTACAGTTTGTTTAACAATATAACATATTTAACTACATTACTTACCAGTCGAGAACTTCCCAGAGCCGACCTGTATGCAACTGTTTAGTGTCAGTTTGTTTAACAATATAACATATTTAACTACATAACTTACCAGTCGAGAACTTCCCAGAGCCGACCTGTATGCAACTGTTTAGTTACAGTTTGTTTAACAAAATAACATATTTAACTACATTACTTACCAGTCGAGAACTTCCCAGTGCCGACCTGTATGCAACTGTTTAGTGTCAGTTTGTTTAACAATATAACATATTTAACTACATTACTTACCAGTCGAGAACTTCCCAGTGCCGACCTGTATGCAACTGTTTAGTTACAGTTTGTTTAACAATATAACATATTTAACTACATTACTTACCAGTCGAGAACTTCCCAGAGCCGACCTGTATGCAACTGTTTAGTGTCAGTTTGTTTAACAATATAACATATTTAACTACATAACTTACCAGTCGAGAACTTCCCAGAGCCGACCTGTATGCAACTGTTTAGTTACAGTTTGTTTAACAATATAACATATTTAACTACATAACTTACCAGTCGAGAACTTCCCAGTGCCGACCTGTATGCAACTGTTTAGTTACAGATTGTTTAAACATATAACATATTTAACTACATTACTTACCAGTCGAGAACTTCCCAGTGCCGACCTGTATGCAACTGTTTAGTTACAGTTTGTTTAACAATATAACATATTTAACTACATTACTTACCAGTCGAGAACTTCCCAGTGCCAACCTGTATGCAACTGTTTAGTTACAGTTTGTTTAACAATATAACATATTTAACTACATTACTTACCAGTCTAGAACTACCCAGTGCCGACCTGTATGCAACTGTTTAGTGTCAGTTTGTTTAACAATATAACATATTTAACTACATTACTTACCAGTCGAGAACTTCCCAGTGCCAACCTGTATGCAACTGTTTAGTTACAGTTTGTTTAACAATATAACATATTTAACTACATTACTTACCAGTCGAGAACTTCCCAGTGCCAACCTGTATGCAACTGTTTAGTTACAGTTTGTTTAACAATATAACATATTTAACTACATTACTTACCAGTCGAGAACTTCCCAGTGCCGACCTGTATGCAACTGTTTAGTTACAGTTTGTTTAACAATATAACATATTTAACTACATTACTTACCAGTCGAGAACTTCCCAGAGCCGACCTGTATGCAACTGTTTAGTGTCAGTTTGTTTAACAATATAACATATTTAACTACATTACTTACCAGTCGAGAACTTCCCAGTGCCGACCTGTATGCAACTGTTTAGTTACAGTTTGTTTAACAATATAACATATTTAACTATATTACTTACCAGTCGAGAACTTCCCAGTGCCGACCTGTATGCAACTGTTTAGTTACAGTTTGTTTAACAATATAACATATTTAACTACATTACTTACCAGTCGAGAACTTCCCAGTGCCAACCTGTATGCAACTGTTTAGTTACAGTTTGTTTAACAATATAACATATTTAACTACATTACTTACCAGTCGAGAACTTCCCAGTGCCAACCTGTATGCAACTGTTTAGTTACAGTTTGTTTAACAATATAACATATTTAACTACATTACTTACCAGTCGAGAACTTCCCAGTGCCGACCTGTATGCAACTGTTTAGTTACAGTTTGTTTAACAATATAACATATTTAACTACATTACTTACCAGTCGAGAACTTCCCAGAGCCGACCTGTATGCAACTGTTTAGTATCAGTTTGTTTAACAATATAACATATTTAACTACATTACTTACCAGTCGAGAACTTCCCAGTGCCGACCTGTATGCAACTGTTTAGTTACAGTTTGTTTAACAATATAACATATTTAACTATATTACTTACCAGTCGAGAACTTCCCAGTGCCGACCTGTATGCAACTGTTTAGTTACAGTTTGTTTAACAATATAACATATTTAACTACATTACTTACCAGTCGAGAACTTCCCAGTGCCGACCTGTATGCAACTGTTTAGTTACAGTTTGTTTAACAATATAACATATTTAACTACATTATTTACCAGTCGAGAACTTCCCAGTGCCAACCTGTATGCAACTGTTTAGTTACAGTTTGTTTAACAATATAACATATTTAACTACATTACTTACCAGTCGAAAACTTCCCAGTGCCGACCTGTATGCAACTGTTTAGTTACAGTTTGTTTAACAATATAACATATTTAACTACATTACTTACCAGTCGAGAACTTCCCAGAGCTGACTTGTATGCAACTGTATAGTGTCAGTTTGTTTAACAATATAACATATTTATCTACATTACTTACTAGTCGAGAACTTCCCAGTGCCGACCTGTATGCAACTGTTTAGTTACAGTTTGTTTAACAATATAACATATTTAACTACATTACTTACCAGTCGAGAACTTCCCAGTGCCGACCTGTATGCAACTGTTTAGTTACAGTTTGTTTAACAATATAACATATTTAACTACATTACTTACCAGTCGAGAACTTCCCAGAGCCGACTTGTATGCAACTGTTTAGTGTCAGTTTGTTTAACAATATAACATATTTATCTACATTACTTACTAGTCGAGAACTTCCCAGTGCCAACCTGTATGCAACTGTTTAGTTACAGTTTGTTTAACAATATAACATATTTAACTACATTACTTACCAGTCGAGAACTTCCCAGTGCCAACCTGTATGCAACTGTTTAGTTACAGTTTGTTTAACAATATAACATATTTAACTACATTACTTACCAGTCGAGAAATTCCCAGTACCAACCTGTATACAACTGTTTAGTTACAGTTTGTTTAACAATATAACATATTTAACTACATTACTTACCAGTCGAGAACTTCCCAGTGCCGACCTGTATGCAACTGTTTAGTTACAGTTGGTTTAACAATATAACATATTTAACTACATTACTTACCAGTCGAGAACTTCCCAGTGCCAACCTATATGCAACTGTTTAGTTACAGTTTGTTTAACAATATAACATATTTAACTACATTACTTACCAGTCGAGAACTTCCCAGTGCCGACCTGTATGCAACTGTTTAGTTACAGTTTGTTTAACAATATAACATATTTAACTACATTACTTACCAGTCGAGAACTTCCCAGAGCCGACCTGTATGCAACTGTTTAGTGTCAGTTTGTTTAAAAATATAACATATTTAACTACATTACTTACCAGTCGAGAACTTCCCAGAGCCGACCTGTATGCAACTGTTTAGTTACAGTTTGTTTAACAATATAACATATTTAACTACATTACTTACCAGTCGAGAACTTCCCAGAGCCGACCTGTATGCAACTGTTTAGTGTCAGTTTGTTTAAAAATATAACATATTTAACTACATAACTTACCAGTCGAGAACTTTCCAAAGCCGACCTGTATGCAACTGTTTAGTTACAGTTTGTTTAACAATATAACATATTTAACTACATTACTTACCAGTCGAGAACTTCCCAGTGCCGACCTGTATGCAACTGTTTAGTTACAGTTTGTTTAACAATATAACATATTTAACTACATTACTTACCAGTCGAGAACTTCCCAGTGCCGACCTGTATGCAACTGTTTAGTTACAGTTTGTTTAACAATATAACATATTTAACTACATTATTTACCAGTCGAGAACTTCCCAGTGCCAACCTGTATGCAACTGTTTAGTTAAAGTTTGTTTAACAATATAACATATTTAACTACATTATTTACCAATCGAGAACTTCCCAGTGCTGACCTGTATGCAACTGTTTAGTTACAGTTTGTTTAACAATATAACATATTTAACTACTTTACTAACCAGTCGAGAACTTCCCAGTGCCGACCTGTATGCAACTGTTTAGTTACAGTTTGTTTAACAATATAACATATTTAACTACAATACTTACCAGTCGAGAACTTCCCAGTGCCGACCTGTATGCAACTGTTTAGTTACAGTTTGTTTAACAATATAACATATTTAACTACATTACTTACCAGTCGAGAACTTCCCAGTGCCGACCTGTATGCAACTGTTTAGTTTCAGTGTGTTTAACAATATAACATATTTAACTACATTACTTACCAGTCGAGATCTTCCCAGTGCTGACCTGTATGCAACTGTTTAGTGTCAGTTTGTTTAACAATATAACATATTTAACTACATTACTTACCAGTCGAGAACTTCCCAGTGCCGACCTGTATGCAACTGTTTAGTTACAGTTTGTTTAACAATATAACATATTTAACTACATTACTTACCAGTCGAGAACTTCCCAGTGCCAACCTGTGTGCAACTGTTTAGTTACAGTTTGTTTAACAATAAAACATATTTAACTACATTACTTACCAGTCGAGAACTTCCCAGTGCTGACCTGTATGCAACTGTTTAGTGTCAGTTTGTTTAACAATATAACATATTTAACTACATTACTTACCAGTCGAGAACTTCCCAGTGCCAACCTGTATGCAACTGTTTAGTGTCACTCTGTTTAACACTATAACATATTTAACTACATTACTTACCAGTCGAGAACTTCCCAGAGCCGACCTGTATGCAACTGTTTATTTACAGTTTGTTTAACAATATAACATATTTAACTACATTACTTACCAGTCGAGAAATTCCCAGTGCCGACCTGTATGCAACTGTTTAGTTACAGTTTGTTTAACAATATAACATATTTAACTACATTATTTACTAGTCGAGAACTTCCCAGTGCCGACCTGTATGCAACTGTTTAGTTACAGTTTGTTTAACAATATAACATATTTAACTACATTACTTACCAGTCGAGAACTTCCCAGTGCCGACCTGTATGCAACTGTTTAGTTACAGTTTGTTTAAAAATATAACATATTTAACTACATTACTTACCAGTCGAGAACTTCCGAGTGCCGACCTGTATGCAACTGTTTAGTGTCAGTTTGTTTAACAATATAACATATTTAACTACATTATTTACCAGTCGAGAACTTCCCAGTGCCGACCTGTATGCAACTGTTTAGTTACAGTTTGTTTAACAATATAACATATTTAACTACATTACTTACCAGTCGAGAACTTCCCAGTGCCGACCTGTATGCAACTGTTTAGTTACAGTTTGTTTAACAATATAACATATTTAACTACATTACTAACCAGTCGAGAACTTCCCAGTGCCGACCTGTATGCAACTGTTTAGTCACAGTTTGTTTAACAATATAACATATTTAACTACATTACTTACCAGTCGAAAACTTCCCAGTGCCGACCTGTATGCAACTGTTTAGTTACAGTTTGTTTAACAATATAACATATTTAACTACATTACTTACCAGTCGAGAACTTCCCAGTGCCGACCTGTATGCAACTGTTTAGTTACAGTTTGTTTAACAATATAACATATTTAACTACATTATTTAACAGTCGTGATCTTTCCAGTGCCGACCTGTATGCAACTGTTTAGTTACAGTTTGTTTAACAATATAACATATTTAGCTTGACTCGTATGGCTAGGTAGCACGAGTCACATGAAATTTTTAATAAAATAAATTCACAAAAATATGGATTTGGTTAACTAATACTTAAAAAACGGTCGAGAATCAAAACAAGGTGATCGCTGTTTGAGTACAAGGTGATCGCTGTTTGAGTACAAGGTGATCGCTGTTTGAGTACAAGGTGATCGCTGTTTGAGTACAAGGTGATCGCTGTTTGAGTACAAGGTGATCGCTGTTTGAGTACAAGGTGATCGCTGTTTGAGTACAAGGTGATCGCTGTTTGAGTACAAGGTGATCGCTGTTTGAGTACAAGGTGATCGCTGTTTGAGTACAAGGTGATCGCTGTTTGTGTACTACTTTTGTCTCTTTAATATATTAAGTAATAAATACAAAGTAATTTTGTAGATTTGTTTGAAAACTCACTATTTGATAATTAAATAAAACTTATTAAATTTTTCGATGACATTTGCTAATTAAATCAATGATATTAAAAACTTAAATGACTATAAAAAGATTCAACAGCGTCAATGTTATCGTATACATTTTTATAACTTCTTTAGCGAGAGCGGTATGTCTTCAGTGTATCTGATGCTAGTCTAATGCAGTTAACGGTGAGTGATTGAAAACAGCTACCACAATGTAACTCTCTAGACTCCTTTTTTACTTAACATCAATCAATTTAACAGTGAAAAAGTTAAACAATTATTCCGAGAGGGACCATTTAGGCAAGCTAAGTGACATTTTCTACGAACATTTATTACTGTAGTGTATTTGAGTTGTGGAAATTGTAGACGATATGTTCTATCTTTGCTCCTCTTAATACCGACACGGTATCCGCTCAATGGTTGCTATCGGCGTGGACATTACTAGAGAAGTCTGGGATGTCCATGTTGGGGATAGTCAGGGTCTAGATGCTGAGTAGGGATGCTAACTGGGAATCACACTTGTCAATTGGCTAAAAATCAGATCAACACTACGTGGTTCAGATTCCACGTTAAACTATAGGTCCCTTAGTTGCCATGCCTATTAGACTATTAATAAATAGTTCCTTCTGAGCAAGGTCGAACTCAGTTAGTAACAAGACTACACATGTCATCCGTACTCATTCTAAACTCCATTCATGTTTGCCCTAAAATAGCTTCATGTAGTGTCGGAATCTTATATCATTGTCAGTAATAATATTATTTTTCTACATAAATATAATTTACATGAATTTCTTAGATATGTATTGCTGAAGATATTTTGTATGTTCTATTTTTTCGTATTTATTATGATATTAAAACTGTTGATACATATAAAATATGCTGAATCTTTAATCTAAGATTAATAGACAATAGAACATAAATTGATTGGTTTGATTCATTTTTATAAAAGAACTGATACATATAAAAAATTATTATGAATAAGTATTTTGAATTTTAATATTATTTGGAGATTATTGGCCTTTGAAAATATATCAATAGCAATCAACTTTTATGCAGATCTCTCTACCTCAATGAAAATCACATTATATGTGTTTTATACTCATGGATATGAATATTACGTACGTGTTTTCAAGAACGTATTTAATACTTCCAAACTTTCACGCGCCACGTCAACATAATGAACTTTAAAGCTCAAGTAACAGTCAGGTTTATTACCAAAACACTTTCTCTCGTTGTAAGTTAACCATATTTTAAATGCAAAATAAATTACAGTAGGAATGATATTTAAAAACGATTACTAACATTCAAATAATCGATTACTCTACCTGATTTACTCTAGTAGTACTTTTATTTCTATGTCTGTGTACAGTCTTATGCAAATGATCAAGTGCCTGCATGAAAACTTCTAGGCAAATGTACTTCATTTCCGTTTTGAATGTTGCAGTTGGAGTGAATACAGGCGTTTATTAAAGCTTATTTTACAAACTGTTATCACGATTATACTAACATTTAGTATCTTCGTTAAGCTAGTTAATTATTATAATATATATAATATTATTGGGCTTTTTAAATATATATATATTGTTGGAATTGTTTAAAGCAAAGAAACAACACCTTGTCAGGCTTTGGCATTAGACATTGATTATATACGAAATCAATGCTTTAGAATTATATACAAGCATTAATTGTATGCTATGGATGTTTGCTTACTTCAGTTGCTTACCAATATTGCCCCAATCCTCGTATCAAAGTTTATATTTGTTCAGGTGTATTTACACGATTTCTTTTAATTTCAGTAATATCAGTTCTATTTGGAATCTAAAATAGTTATAACAATGAAACATTTTATTAGTTTTGATGCTTACTGTTCATAACTTACATAAATCACAAGTGGAAATTAGTCACTGTTATTTTCGTGAGTGGGAAAGATTGGTGAGTAGTCGATGTTTGTATGAACGATAGTAGGTGAGTCTCTAATGCTAATATGAGTCTCAGACTCTTGTTATGGTTGGCCAACTTCAAGAGCATTGAGTGGATCAGTATTATGTTTTTGTTGATAACTTACAAGTGATTCATAAATACCATGTTATATTTGCATGATTTAGGTGAAAATGTATCTAAAACTCATACATTAACTAATAATGTAGGATTTACAAATTTTTGATAAAGGTCTTAAAACTACTTTTACTATATGAAGGTTATAACTACACAACATTCGACAATCTTTGGTATTTTTGAGGTTGCAATAGCTTATGTAGATGAGATTTATGTAAGGAAGTTGGTCAGTTATCTACTGTCATCAAGTTTTAGACTGACTCGCTTAGCTTATTGCCTTTCATACTCTTAATATTATCTCAAGAAAACATCTCTAGTACCACACTGGCTTTCCTTTGAGTGTTGAAACTTGAATTACAACTGTTAACTCATAGACTAATAACTACTATCTATGAAACAATTTGTTGTTTAGAAACTACAAATTTTAAAACAACTCAAACAGTTTCTCCATAAAAACACCTCATATTACTCAAAGCCAGTTGTGTAGGAATTAAATTTAAGAAATTTCCATCCATCCTACAATCACTAAAGAATATCGTTCTTTATTAGTGGACACTTTATAATGTGGTAATTACCGACCACTCCAGTCAGAAACGTTAAAGTACAAAGTTGTAGGAGAATTCTCAATTAGTGGACACTTTGTAAAGTGGCAATTACCAAGACCTCCAGTGAGGATCGTTAAGGTACAGAGTTGTAGGTGAGTTGTCAGTTATTGGACACTTACCGACCCGTCCAGTAAAGGTCTTTATGGTAAATTCGCCTCTTAATTGGCGTGGGAAGTTGTAACTACTGGACATGAATATAAGGATTAACATAAGAGCAGTCATGATATTTCGGTTAGTATGTCTATACAATGGATCACATTGTTACAGAGTGCTTACTGCCCTTTTTTACTTAAGGATTAGGCCTAGCTAGCATATATAGAATATGATAGTTAGGGTTAAATTTGCATGATGGATTGGATTTAGCTGTTTGAAAAGAGATCAGTTTAATATTTGCATTAACGATTAACACGATCATGTTCTAATTGTATATTTACTGTTTTATTAAAATTAGTATATGGTATCTGATGATAAACCATACGCTATAGGTTAGGTTAGGTTTATACATGTTAATGTTGGTATGTTGTTCTACGTCAGCCTCCAATTACTGGACACTTGTAATAAGACAATTAGCGATCTCTCATTAAAGTCCAGAGATCTCAGTGAGTTTTTAATCATGAATCATTTGTAATACTGCAATTACTGACCTCTATAGTGAGGTTACAGAGTTATAAGTGAACCCTTGATTATTGAAAATAATGTTATATCCGGCTATATCTTCATCTATACTATTGTTTTAAGTTCACTCGCCAGTTCACATGGGCTGCATGCTGTGCGTCAAATTTATTCAATGAGTGAAGTACCGACAATTAGCTCAGTTGGGGATTCGAACCCTGGATTTGCCCTCCGCAGTCCGAAGCCTTAGCCACTTCGGCAGTCTTATATGTGAATGAAAAATGGTTTGATGTGAAATAATTGGAAATATTTATTTACTCTGAGTGAAATACTAAAGTTATGAATTACTCTTGATCATTTTTACAACGTGTCCGCTTTGATTGAAAACTTTTTGAATACAAAGCTGATCGTTATCTAGAGAGTTAAAGGTGTCAAAAATAATAATTTTATTTTACTCCCCTTATAACATTTCAATTTTGGAATATCTTGGTCCCGATTTCGTTAAAACAAATATTTTATTCGTCTTTAAAGGAACAAGCAAGTTAAATTTTAGATACTTTTGAAAATATAATTTTTTACAGTTTTATTATGAGAGAGGTAGGGACGACGCATTTTTGCTATAAATATCAGGCAATGAACAACATGTTTCCATATAATATGTTTTTTACTTTATATATTTAGATAGGATTTAGTTTTTATTGATATTATGTATGAAGATATGGAAAAAAGACACCCCAAGGCAACATTTCTTATGTTGTACGTTATTAATAATATTCACCGGACACTCAAGCCATATTTACATTATTACTATTTTAAAGTCTGATTGATTTCTTTTAGTAAGTAAAAATATTTGATGTTACTGGGGATACACCTAAAAATAATGTAAGTAAAAAATAGGCAGCATGGTTTAAACATGCTGCCACCTCAGTGCCGCCATCTGGCGGAGAAGTAATAAAAGGTGTTACGACTCTAACTCTACTGCATTTAAATCTGCCACCAAAGTGGACTGTGAATTACCTTGCAAGGTACCTTGGTAGTAGTATTAAACTTAGCATAATTTATTATTATTAAGGTTGTTAGTAGTTTTTATTAAATTAAAGAAAAATTAATCAAATTTACAAAGAGAAAAATAAACAAACAATACGTTACAAATTATTTCAATCCAGTACTGAAATATTACATATAAAATATAAGCCAACCAACATTATAAATTTCAATTCTATATTAAATTCTACGAGTAATTTTATTACTTTATAATAAATTTAAAAAAATATTTTACATGAAAAGAGCATTTTTGGTATAATTTAAGGACAGGGTTGGATAGACCATGAAGTGTTGGTGGGAAGGTTAATAGCATTACAGGTGTGTAGGTTGGGGTTGCTATAGATAGGCCATGTCCAAATATGGTGAAATATGCGTAGTCATAATTATTTATAAATATTTGGATTATAAATAAATAACTTGATGAGTAGGTAGTTGTTTGATTTAGAATTGAGTATAATAAAATACTTATAATTCACACAGACGGAAATTAATTACATTTAGAACCTAATTTACTATAAAGTTTTTAAATACTGTTTCGTCTGTCATAAAAAAGAAGTATTTATTGACATCTCATGATTTTTGTAGAGGGTGTCCCGTAAGTATCCAGCCAAACCTCTAGAGGTCATTCCTTGGATGAAAAAAACAAGTGTGCATTTATGAACATCTCATGATTTTTGTACAGGGTGTCCCGTACGTATCCAGGCAAACCTCTAGAGGTCATTCCTTGGATGAAAAAAACAAGTGTGCATTTATTGACATGTCATGATTTTTGTAGAGGGTGTCCCGTAAGTATCCAGCCAAACCTCTAGAGGTCATTCCTTGGATGAAAAAAACAAGTGTGCATTTATTGACATGTCATGATTTTTGTAGAGGGTGTCCCGTAAGTATCCAGCCAAACCTCTAGAGGTCATTCCTTGGATGAAAAAAACAAGTGTGCATTTATTGACATGTCATGATTTTTGTAGAGGGTGTCCCGTAAGTATCCAGCCAAACCTCTAGAGGTCATTCCTTGGATGAAAAAAACAAGTGTGCATTTATTGACATGTCATGATTTTTGTAGAGGGTGTCCCGTAAGTATCCAGCCAAACCTCTAGAGGTCATTCCTTGGATGAAAAAAAACAAGTGTGCATTTATTGACATGTCATGATTTTTGTAGAGGGTGTCCCGTAAGTATCCAGCCAAACCTCTAGAGGTCATTCCTTGGATGAAAAAAACAAGTGTGCATTTATCGACATGTCATGATTTTTGTAGAGGGTGTCCCGTAAGTATCCAGCCAAACCTCTAGAGGCCATTCCTTGGATGAAAAAAACAAGTGTGCATTTATCGACATGTCATGATTTTTGTAGAGGGTGTCCCGTAAGTATCCAGCCAAACCTCTAGAGGTCATTCCTTGGATGAAAAAAACAAGTGTGCATTTATTGACATCTCATGATTTTTGTACAGGGTGTCTCGTACGTATCCAGCCAAACCTCTAGAGGTCATTCCTTGGATGAAAAAAACAAGTGTGCATTTATGAACATCTCATGATTTTTGTACAGGGTGTCTCGTAAGTATCCAGCCAGACCTCTAGAGTCATTCCTTGGATTAAAAAAAGAAATGTAAAGAGTAAGTAGTTTTTACAAAAAGGTTTAATATACGGTATATGAAGTTTTTTATAGATAAATCATGAAAATTGGTAAGAATATTGATCTTTATACTATTCAAATACATTTTAAATTTAATTTTTGTAAAAAAATCCTTCTCAAACTGGCGACCATTTAAATCTATTACTTTGAAACTAATCAAGGAATAGATTATGGTAAATATGTTATATTCGACAAAATAATTCAAGATACTATTATTGAAATGAAAAAAATATATAAAACGAAACTTTTATATTACTGCTACAAAAGTTTGGTCAACAATTTCGACGTAATCTCCGTTAATCAGCAGATGATGAAAGCTGATTACACTTAAATTTAAAAGTAAAACTTTTTACTTTGAATGCTTTATTTTTTTATTTAAACTGTACATGCCATTATTTAAAAATTTATTTTGTTGACTCGGCATAGTCAGTATGTAATGTTACATGATATGTTAAACAGAAATGTTTGTTATTCTGGTTTTAATATTAATATTACATTCAAATTAAAACAATTCAAACAACCAAATATTCGGCTAATTATTTATTATTTATAGCTTAATTCATTACATCGTAAAGTAAGGAACTAATCCCATCCACTCACCCACCCATACACAAATTGGTATTGACGCACCCGTCAAGGCATACACGTGCAGTGGTGTTGACCCACCCACCCACCATATTACTGGGTGGGTACAGTGCTATGAGGTGCTACCTAGAAGCCAATGCAGGTGAATACCCAAAAATATATATTGTGTAGTTATGTAAGTATGTAAAATAGAAGTATATTTTGTTAGTTTTTAGTTAGATTTTGTTTATTTCTTTGAATAGGATTATCATTTTTCGTTTAGTATTTAGGAGTTTTTCAATACAGTACAATTATTTTGTTTTAGCCCATATCTCTTTTTAATATTGTAAATTTCAGTTTTATTATTCACTTACTTTTATTATGCGATCAACTTAATTATTAGAGCAGTTAGGCACATTCGTCGAAGTAAGCTGTACATCACATGTCCTATAAAGGAATAAATATCGTTATTACACTATAAATAAATCTTAACAAAGAAATTAGAGCATGTGAACACCTATAAGCAGCTGAAGATTTCCTCTATGTAGACTTTCTATACAGAACCATCTTACACCTAGGAAAGTAATCTTCTCTGGTAATCCAATGATGATAGAAATGTCAGTCATATTATTTGGTTCTATATATGTACTTTAAAAGCTAGTTTTCTATACCAAGGGCATTAGTATTTTTCAAAGGAATAGTCCTATGGTTAGGTGTAAGAGAGGACTTTTTAGTCCTAACCTCGTCAATTGTAACATGATTGTACAGTAGAAATCATTTCATTTCATTTAATTTCGTTTCATTTCATTAGACCACTAGCCAACCGGTAATTCCTGGAAATATTGTATGTACATAAGATAACGTTTGAGATTGTTGATGGACAGTTCAACCACAATTAATGTTGAATAGTAATTACGCGGTTTCTCTAGAAACATTTGCGTCCAAACATTAGACACGATGGTAGTGTCAAATATGTTCTTACATAGTGTGACATTGTTATAGGACTCCGATCACTAGCCTATATTGTATTAGTGTGTGGCTACAATATCAGCATTGATGTTCATTGTAGACTGGAACATCATTTAGACATTAAAAGTTGCAAAAAACACCTTCATAAACAACGACGAGTTTGTATTTTTATAAAAGTGAAATGTGAGTAGATTTGTTACTGACTGAGACTCGATAATCTATGTTTGTTTTAGTTAAGAATGTATAGTTTTAAAAATTAAAAAATAGGAATAAGTTGAAAATTTAGTTTGAATTATAACGGCTTTAATGATTTGACAATGAAAATAATTTAAATAGTAATCTTCAATGCTTGACAACTACAGATACAAATCTAATCAGTAGATTTACCGTTTAGATTGAATTAAACCATGTAACATAAGAACTAAGGTTTATTTTATTTCAAAGGAGTCACGTGGACTTTGCCATCAGCACCCTCCATTAGTAGACCGTTATGATATACTAACCTGCCTTTTAGGTTTTTGATGACTTCAAGTCTCTTTGAAAGTGATGTTTGTAAAACTACATGTAAACACAGTTTTTGCTATTTTACAATGGGTTTATAATGGAAGTGGCTATCCTTACTCTCATAAGCTAGCTATATTAACCATCTATTCCTGTTGTGACACCCAAAGGATGTTAGGAATAAGTGTATGTATTGCTATGGTTCTTCAGGATTGTAAACAAATAGAGGATTCCATTCTGTGACTATTTTATTTACACACACACACACACACTAACTAAATTACATAATGAAAAATGAGTTACTTACGAATATAAATTACTAGACACTATTTTAGAACTTTAAAATAAACATCTTTAATTTACTGATATTATCTTCATTTAACATTCACTAGGTTATGTTCAATCAGTATCTGTTACACCTCATGACCTGTCACTGTTTCGCACATGCCACTATATTGTCACAACTAAACTTCCACTCCAGGCTAACTAACACTGACACTGCCTAGCTAGCCGAAGAGTGTCTTTTTATAAGGTGCCACTGCAATCCAGAAGAGTCCAGAAGTGCCAGATTTTTAATCCACCATGCCAGAAAATGACTATCTTGGGGCTTCTAGATTGTTCTAGCAACCGGAAGTAACCTGCTACACCCCACTATAAAGAGGGGTGTAGCTTTCACTAAATGACATGTTCCGCAACCATATACTCAGTATAATTGTGACGTATCTCCACCCGGGTCTAATTAAATGGGGAATAATTTTGTTTTAGGGAAACATTGTCAGAAATGTTTAATAGGTTTTGACAACTTAGGAGGGATGGCACATAGATACATATTACTATATGAAACATAAACCTTATATGTGTAAATATAATTATTATTTAGTTAGCATGACATATCTAACAGAGAGCAATACTCTTAGACAAATATTTTAAATACTAGGGGATACTCTTGCACATTTCTCATGTCAACCCCGTCACTAACTGCGAATGTGAAATCTCTGCCTTTGGCCACATCGTATGTTTTTTTTATTACAAATAGTAGGTAAACTGTCTTAAGTAAAATCATTTACATTTATTTACGGTAGCTTAAAAACTGCGCGTGAGCTTCAACCTATTTATAGTATAAACATAAACACTAAAGTGTTATTAATTAGCATATTTCTAAAGCTTTAATTTATTTTATTTAATAACAAATGATTACACACAGTCAGGTAGAAATCCAGAAGCTTTTTTATATCTTTAGATCTCTAAGATTTTCACTGAATCAATCAAACTTACTCTCTCAAGGAATATAAATTTTCAATATTGTAAACATTATAACAGTTTTAAAAGCTGTTAAAATTTCATTAACATCATTGTTTAAATTTTTAATAGCAGTTACTTTCCGATTAATTGAAATCTCTCTCTTAAGGCCAATAAACAAACTAAGAGGATTTACCGTGTTGTTCATGCACAACTAGGGGCAAATCCTTTGACGCCCATCATTTTAAAATTGGTCAAGAAAAATGGATGAGTTACGTTGACAAAAATAGCCTTCACTTTTTATAAATGACTTAATAAAAGGCAACAAACCTAATGATGTTTACCCTAACCTTGTACAAACCTACTACAGTACAACTGCACCATAGTGGCACAAACGAAGTTATAACAATAATATACTAATAACAATGTATAGTTTTTTTTTTTTTATAAATTGTGGTAACCACTGAGATATTTTATCTTTGGTTGTTTATAAAGGAGTCTGTTTTATCAAAGTATTGATAATATACAATAATTTAAACCAGTTAATGTGAAAATTTCCCCAAAAAATTTACTATATTATTTTATCATGCCCTAAACAATTTCATATTTTACATAACTTCACATAAAACCATACATGTTATAATGGAAATACATTTTTATAAAATATTTATAAAAGTTGCCAACATCAAATTTGTAATTTATAATGACACAGCTGTGCAAAGGAGAAAAAGCTGCAGAATATAGTAGATACAGTTTCCAATAAAAACTTCTACCCGAGCTGTGAAAGAGTTCATGAATTATTTATAATTACAATTTGCGTAAAACTTCTCCAGTTCGTTTTCCCTTTCATCCAGGACTTTCCGTATTTATTTTGAGTTATTCATTTATGAGTTAATAAGGCTACCTCCAAATCAAGTTGGGACTCCTGCTAAGGGGAATATGATTGGAAATATCAACTTGTTTATAGTATTATTAAGATTATATAAATTAACCTCCTCATTGTGAACTTATTTATGGGACTTATTTAATGCTTAATAAACTAAAAACAATTCTAAATCCTATGGTCAAAAATAGTCATTATAATTTAAGTATTTATTTAGTAACATGATTCAGTGATTACAATTGCATTCATTTTAAATACTACCCATACAATAAATATTTCCAGATTCAACAGGGTCCGAATTATTAAAGCAATCCCACTTTGTAGTTACTAATTGTTACTTATATTTATATTAACTAATTGATTATATTACACACTAAGAGATATTTACAGATTTATATTACCAGACAGACACTATTTAACACTTGAATTTAAACCACTAATATTTACAAAAATTAGTGGCACTTATCACACTCGACTTAGTGTTTGCGCAAATTGTCGCTGTTCACCACTGTTACTTCCACTGCAGTCTGAACACCGAAGCCACACTTCCACTGGACTGACACTGACTGATTGTCTCATTAGCTGAGGGGTGCCTTAATGTAAGGCGCCTTCGTCAGACTAGAAGTTTCTGGAGTTGTGGTGGAGATTGTTCTAGAAGGGTGGTCTAGATGTCTAGATACTTCTGGACACCATTTGAGACAGTTCTGGCTTTACCTCCAAACAAACTAGAAAGAAAGAGAGGCATATATAGAGATAGATAGATAGAGAGAGTAGATAGATAGGAGAGAGAGAAACATAATGATGAGAGCTAGACGATGATGAATCTTTTGGTTTGAAACGCATCGTCTAGCTCTCTAGTGGACTGATTGACTAATTAAAACACGTTAGTAAATAAATATTATTATATTTGTTTTTATAAAAAAAATTATTTATAAAAAAATTACATTTAACTTTAAATTTTCGCTTAAGCTATTGCTGACGATATGCTGATAATATGTGTAATTAGTAAAAATTATTTCATTTAAATGTCATAATTTTCATAAACTAAAAGCGTTATTATCAAATAAGAACACACCATTTCATAAACTCGAATATAAAATATTACATTCCTTAGTGTCTTTATAATCATTTCTAGAACAACACCCTTACAAAAGTGCATTTGTTCCTACATATTTTAAAAACACTTAAAATCATATTGCTTTCGAAACATCGAGTGGACCTTTGTTGACTTTCTACATTGTTGTACAAGGGTAGAGAGTGGTCAAACTTTTGCTAGATGAGACAAAATTTACGGTTATCCAATGAGGTATAGCAAATGTTTCAAGTGATAAACAAAACTGAGTAGATTTAAAAAAAATCTCTAACAAAAATATTACTGAGCTGTATACGTTCAAATATTACTGAGCTGTATACGTTCAAATATTACTGAGTTGTATACGTTCAAATATTACTGAGCTGTATACGTTCAAATATTACTGAGCTGTATACGTTCAAATATTACTGAGCTGTATACGTTCAAATATTACTGAGCTGTATACGTTCAAATATTACTGAGCTGTATACGTTCAAATATTACTGAGCTGTATACGTTCAAATATTACTGAGTTGTATACGTTCAAATAGCCGTATTGTAACTTAATCATTAGTAGTTTTATTTATTTTAGTTTTATATTTCATGTTTCTGTAAATTATGTTTTGTTATATTTACTAACTTAACGTAGAGCACACTTTTATCTTCATGAAAATGTATGAAACATCGTTGAAAATAAAATGAAAAAATAAATAAATAAATAAAATAAAAAAGAAGAAAAACACATAAACTATGAAAACGCCATATTCTTGGCTTATTTATACGAATTATTTATGGATGAAAGGAGTTCTCCATAAAGAGTTTACACATGGTTTGAAGATATTGGCTTATATTTTGAGCTAAATATGTTTTGGAACAAGAGTCATCGTGATTTAAACGTTAATTCAATATTTATTATGAAGGATTAATTTTCTATTACTGAGAGGAATCTGAAAAAAAAAAAAACAAATTCAAACATTTGTATAGAAACATTTTAAAACCATTTACGATTATATCTACTACTAATCATAATTTTTTTATTTATTTTATTTATATTTCATAAAAAGTAAGTATGTTTGATGTATCTAAAAATTATTACACATGCATCAATTCTCGATATTGGTAAATTTGGTTGATGTTTTGTCATACGAGGTTTTCTTATAATTAATTAGAATTGAAGTATTCGAATTCAATGAATAAAGTAGTAATATTTGAGTGTTTAGTTAGAAATGTAGCATTAACAGATTTTTATTTAAGTTTTATCTTTTAGAATTATGAAATATGGCTTCTGAAGTAAAGCCAAAATAGCTGTACGATGTCTACCGTTCAAAGACGTGACTACGAGATGTAAAAGTTTAGTTCTTACGTTGTCAATTCAATCTTCCGGGACTATTTAAAAAGCGAAAAACTAAATAAAACATTTTATTAATTAATTTTTCGCGATGAAAATAAAGAAGCACTATCTTTGTTAGACATACTTAATTTTATTGAAATATACTTTTTGAGCCAGCTATGATTTACACCTCTGACATATACTAAAATTATAGCCTACATCAGTATATGTACATAATACAATTTTACAACCATTTTAAAACCTTCTGTAGCAATAATCAAGTTACAACTTTAAAAGGCTCAATCTATCATTAACTTATATTTATCTGAGTTTTATATATATATATATATATTTTATATATATATATATATAAAATATATATATATATTTATTTATTTGTTGAGCCATTATTGTGTTTACTTGACAATGTTATAATCTTCAATTTGAAAAACAAATGTCATACATTCAGGTTAAAGTTAACCTAAATATATTCTAAATTAATATAACGTGTAATCTAGGTACTCTGATGACTCACTATTGTAAAATGTTTAAGTATATATTACGTAAACGTAGTAGATACAAAAATAATAAGTAAAACATTGTAAAAATAAATAAATGTATTAAATTTAATCCCGTTAAAATTAGTTTCACAATGAAATTCAAATTAGTGACAAATCAGTGTGCTAATAGACAAGCACTTTTCACTATCTTCAAAACTCATAAATGAAATGAATTATTAATATCCGTCATTAATATAATTATAATTTAGTTATTAAGTTGGAATGTCTTTTATTTACACATTTTCACGATTAAATACGATAATTTTATCAGCTTACTAGAAATTCCACAAATATAGTTAAAGAACATAAAAGTTAGTAGTACTATCAATAACATAATATTATATAAAAATTAAAAAAATCTGAGCATACAACATGAAATTAGTATCTTATCTACGATAAGAAGTAGATATTCCTGGTTTTTAAGGACAAAAATCAGTCCTTCAAAAACTAGTCTTAAAATCAGTTTTTATTTTAAAATAATTGTAATTAAGTAATACATTTGGATATTAAAACTAATAAATTTGTAGCAACGCAAGAAATGTGAGTGAAATACATTAAATAAATGAAATATTGTGATTTTATGTTATACAGTTAATCTACTATTATTTGAAGTAAAAAGTCACATGGCGAGGCCGAAGGCCGAGGTGTATCGAGCACACGAGTGTCGGGTTTGGCACCCGAAGCTTGCAGGAGTGTCCCTTAGTATATATATAAAGTTATAATATTATGAATAATTTGAAAATTATTCCTTGAAAAACTGTCAATTCCCCGTAAAGTGTGATTTGGTAAGGGAAAGGGTGGTAGACGGCACAACCATCCGCTGTATTTGTAGATAGGAGGGAGGCTTTGAGGGGTAGATAATTACTGATAAAGTGTAGTAAAAGAAAAACGTTTCCTTCATTAAAGACTACTAGTTAGAGAATATCTAACTACAAGTTATAGTAGTTAAGAGTTTAAGCATCAGGACTAATTTATGAGATTGAGAATCAATACAATTGTACCAATACAGATAACATTGAATAATTAAATCTTAGTTCATATCCTAAACGAACCAAAACTATCTAGTAAGTTTAGTGTTTAAATGGTTATAGTAATATAACGAAAATATAAGCATACAAGAAACTAGTTACAATATTACATACATTATTAAGAAGATAGTACAGTTTCAGTTAGTAAGGAGGAAAAATAAGGTAGGGCTTAAGCATTTTTATTTTTCTGTGATATATAATTTATACATTTTTGTATGGATCATGTGAATACATTGTTATACTAGATTAACTGTTTAATGTATTATTGGTTGAAATAAAAGTCACTCCGTTAATTTTGTAATTGAATTAATTCCCACCGAGTATATTATTTTGTATGAACAAGTTTAAATTACAATTCTGACATGAAAATTGCTGCCAAGCCAATTTACAGTTCATATAAATTTCAATTATTTCAACGCTAGAGTTTGCTTTGTAACAGCTGCTTCATATTTATATCAGAACAACAACTTTGCTACCAACGGTGCCACATTCATCATGCATAATTTCGTACATCCATTTAAATTGCAAGGGGGCATCAACGTACCTATATCAAGTAAGGTGATGTATATTTTACTGCGCTTTTTTGCATAAGTATAAAGCATCTAGGTATTCTTTATTTTCATACCCAATATGAATCTTCAATTTCACTATCAATTTAGGAGTTGCGAATAAGCCATTTTCCCTTCTAAACGCCACCCTTGAAATGTCCTTCAAATCCTGAATTTGTTTTAATCAGTGACATTATACGTTGATCTAAAATCCAATATGGAATTTACACAATTATTACTTAACACACGTCATTGGAAGTGGATCGTATAATATTGAGGTCTGAAGTGAAGTTCGATATCAAGATCAAGAGAAATGGCTAACATCTAAGATCTACCTGCAGGATAACTAAGTTTAGAGCAGAATCGGGAAATCTTAATTTAGCAAGAGAAATTGGATAACGCAGTGCATGATGTATGTCAAACCGTCACTAAAATCAGACATACCTAAAGAGGCTAGTGTTGGAGTTAGTACTAATGCAAATAGTATCCGACAATATCCAATGGCTTCCGTATATCTTAGTTTATACTGAAGTGTTTTTTTGTGTTCGACCACAGAGATAAAAGAAAAATATATAGCAACTTTTGGGTGCTGAATGGGTAAGTACATCTTAGTGTGTATGAGTTGTTTTGCATGTGATAGACCACAGAGATGAAAGAAACAGAGATCGTAACTATTGGGTGCGAATGGGTGTCGAATAGTTACTTCTCTGTGCGGATATCACGACTGGCTCCGTTGAAGTCCTTCCCTTTATTCCACTCCAAATCCTGAACTCATTATTTCTACAAATATATTAGGCTTTATGTTAGTGATAACTGACATTGAAACGTTCACTGTAGTCATAAGATAGGGACAACTATTTCTTTTTTCTCTGTGTATAGACACAGATTATTGGAGTGGATATTTTATCCAGACAATGTTTGTCCTCAATATTGGTAAAGTCAATCTACTATGCTATTAGTTCAACGACTGGAAATAAACATTTATAATTTGCTAATATGATAAGATTTTGAAATAAAACGTAGACATAAAAAGTCAATTATAAAAAACAGCCAGTCTTTTAAACTTAGGCAGTAATTTAAATCAAGAGTAAGCTTGTTAAAGTGAAACATCAGAAGCCACTTTGTTGTCAAACCGGTTTCATATTTCATTGCAGTTCTGGTAAATTACAGCTTCCTCGGAACTGATGCTTAGTTGGATTTATTTAACAAATTTATTTTCTTGAATTTAAATATCAAATGTAAAACAATAGCTTTGAACATTTATTTATCTGTCCCTAGTCTCTGTGGCCAATGCCTTCTTACGATTGAATATTAATCTAATGGCTGTCGTACATATATTCTTGATTGTTAACTTATAACGGTATTAACGAAGGCAAAGTTAAACCATTACAATACACGTTAGACATCATGTTATATGATCAGATTCTTTATTAAATGAATGTAGAGTAATTAAAGTAGCTGACATTGCCAATACAAAGTGTTATCACATAAGCAGTTGATTAAAATAATTAGGTTATATGTAATGCATGCAAGTTGATATGCAACTAATATGAATAATTCGCAGTTTAATAAGGTTTTAAGCTACTGATCGTTTAGTTAGGTATCAAATGTAACTGAAATTTGATAGTAAGTTCGTGATCCATTAAAGTTTAAATTAACATAAATAATTTTAATTCTGTTGAAAGTAAAAAACCAAACTATAACCTGACATATCCAAATTCACACCCATGTCAAACCAGTTTGATTTCGGCCCGCTATAATGTCCAAATTCTCACCCCTAGGCTTTGCGTAATTTCTTTTGGCCTGGACTGTCCGTCTTCCTTGGAAACAGTTTACCTCACCCACTAAGTTGCAATATCCCTGTTTATCGAGAAATTCTCTAAGATACAATTAGGCCCCTTTTCCCCCTCATACCCGGTCAAATTTTAACTAAACTAACCGTGAGGTGCTGCAGATAGTTTTTTACCATTCAATATGCCTATGGAACTTAACAAGGCCGACAAAATGATTTTAATAGGATAGTTTTGTTTATTTATTTTGTTTACTGGTTGATATAGTGGAACCGATGAGGGCGAGCTCCCCTATAAGGTTCCGTTGATCCCTTCATGGCTAGTGGAATACCAGTGGCAACTACACTTGTATATACTTGTACATTTGTTATAATGAACCATCTTGCTAACAATGTAAAATAGAGTACGTATGTATGCTTGTAATAAATGTGTTTGGTTACTCTGTTATTTATACAAGTGTCCAAAGTTTAAAACTTTTATTAACAAACGAAACTCTTAATTACTTTTAGTCATTAATTTTTATTCTTATCATGATCGATTCTTATGAGTTGCCTTCTCCATTTTTTGGTTGTGAGGCTCTAAATAAAATGTTGCCTCATTAGTAACACACATAAGACTGATTAACGTCCATAAATTCCAACTGAAGATGCAATACACCTAAAACAAAATACAAAAAAAGAAGAAAAGCCGTATATGAATACGAAAAAAAGGAATAACAACAAGCAACTAAACAATCAAAATATTTAAAAATAAAGTTTATTACTGGTTCAAATGTATACTTGTGGCTGCACAAAATAATTTATAGAAAAAAATCTTATCCTTAGAGTTTATTAAAAACTCCTTATTTCAAACGATCGAGCTTCCTGTATTTAAATACTTTAACCAAACACTGTAGTTTTCTTAATTAAGTATAGTATAATTGGCACTATGTCAAAGGTGAATAGAATGGTAAAAATATATTTTTACTAATGCCTCTCGACTGGTTTCAATGAGATGTTAAATAGGGTAGAACGAAATGCTGAGAGGATTTCAATCATAAGAATTTGATATAATGTTTCAAAGAGTTGCTTGACGATAAGGGAATTGCAATGCTGGCCCGAAATCATAGTTCATAGGTAGGTACAGTCAAATCCAAAAATTTAAATATTCCTATTTAGCCAGGGGGTGTGAATTAGGACATTTCGACTCGCTAAAATCAAACTGGTGTTAGGGATGTGGATTTGGATGGAGGTGCTGGTACCCTTGATGTGGTGTGAATGTGTACACACACACACACACACACACACACACACACACACACACACACACACACACACACACACACACACACACACACACACACACACACACACACACACACACACACACACACACACACACACACACACACACACACACACACACACACACACACACACACACACACACACACACACACACACACACACACACACACACACACACACACACACACCACACACACACACACACACACACACACACACACACACACACACACACACACACACACACACACACACACACACACACACACACACACACACACACACACACACACACACACACACACACACACACACACACACACACACACACACACACACACACACACACACACACACACACACACACACACACACACACACACACACACACACACACACACACACACACACACACACACACACACACACACACACACACACACACACACACACACACACACACACGCACACGCACACGCACACGCACACGCACACACACACACACACACACACACACACACACACACACACACACACACACACAATAAGCACAGGTGGTATTTGTCACTATTTATTTCTTTGTGTGTGGTTTACACCTTTTGACTCTAAATGTTTGTCACCTAAACAAGTCAACAATAAGTGACATCCATCATGCACACACCAGCAGTGACATGTTTGTTGAGTTGTTACAAATACTGACGTGAATTGTTGAGTCGTCAAAGGGTGCAATAAAACCTATTAACATACAATGCTAACACGGTCAACAGCTTTCAACACTAGAATATATGTCGCCTAAACATGTCAACAATGTGACATCTATCATGCATAAATCAGCAGTGACATGTTTGGTGAATTGTTACATAACTGACGAGAATTGTGGAGTCATCAAAGGGTGCAATAAAACCTATTACCATACAATTTCAACATGGTCAACAGCTTTCAACACTAGATGTATGTCGCCTAAACATGTCAACAATGTGACATCTATCATGCATAAATCAGCAGTGACATGTTTGGTGAATTGTTACATAACTGACGTGAATTGTGGAGTCATCAAAGGGTGCAATAAAACCTATTACCATACAATTTCAACATGTTCAACAGCTTTCAACACTAGATGTATGTCGCCTAAACATGTCAACAATGAGACATCCATCATGCATACATAAGCAGTGACATGTTTGGTGAATTGTTACATAACTGACGTGAATTGTGGAGTCATCAAAGGGTGCAATAAAACCTATTACCATACAATGTCAACACGGTCAACAGCTTTCAACGCTAGATGTAAGTTGCCTAAACATGTCAACGATGAGACATCCATCATGCATACATAAGCAGTGACATGTTTGGTGAGTTGTTACATAACTGACGTGAATTGTGGAGTCGTCAAAGGGTGCAATAAAACCTATTACCATATAATGTCAACACGGTCAACAGCTTTCAACACTAGATGTATGTCGCCTAAACATGTCAACAATGAGACATCCATCATTCATATATCAGCAGTGACATGTTTGGTGAATTGTATCGCTTTGTTTTGTCATGCGCTTACCACATTTTACCATTTGCAGTGACGCCATTCATCACCTTGCTACAACTAGCTAAAAAATAAATATTTTAATTACATATTTAAGAAAATAAATAAAAAATAAAAAAAATAGTTCCACCTTATAAAACGTGATTAAATTCTTAAAAATGTCTTGAAGTCAGTGATCATTGACAAACCTTGCTGTTAAACAATCATATGCTGTAAAGGTCTTAAGTAAAGAAGAATTATTTATTGTCCAACAATATCATTTATTTTGTAAAGTAACACTCCTACTCATCACTGTTCTTTTAGAAAATAATCATTTATACATTTAAATAATTGAGAACAAGAGCTAATGCAATGATTAAATGATGTGAGATGGGGTACAAAGACTTCATCACGGAGGAAAACAAAATAAAAACCTTGTAATAGATCCTTAAACCTACCATAAAGTTGACTGTGGACTTAATGGAAAGCCTGTAATAGCTTTTCTTTGTCAGAGTTTGTTCCTGCCATTACCCAGACTTTAAACTATCTTATTTTCAGTTACACATGGTAATAGGAGGTTTTAAGTAAAGGGATTTAGTACCTGTGTACTAGTTAGTATACATAATTTACATAGAGGGAGTAAATCGATAAAATATTTTATCTCCATTTCATAACAAACATTCGCATATGAAGTAAAATAAATAGATGTTATCAAATACGAAATATGAATGTATGGTGACATTAACAATTGAGTTAACGATGCTATGCTATCATTCGTTAACAGCTCCGACTTTTAGATGATCTAGGGTGAATCATAATATGTGAATCAGATATATGACGTATGATAGATGTGTTTATAGTTGTTGTGTCTGCTACAACATCAACCACTGTAACTCAAGTCATGCATTGTAATAAAAATGGTTACATTTCAGTAACCTAGTTCACTACTGTACACCGGTATATCTAACTGTGTATATACATAGTATATGGATACAAGCAACTTACTAGCTCCCTTATACATGCCAGTCTTCATAGAAATTTGATATTATTCAAATAATACTAGGCCCGCTCACAACCTTTTGCACTTTAAAAGACTTTTTGTAATTCTTACATAAACAGCTGAGCCCTCAAATTCATATGATGAGTTGTTTTCTCTGCATCATAAATTATTGTTCATGTAATGTCTAAGGACTGTCATATTCATATTCTTGATACCTGTCATATTCTTGGATAAGAGACGCCGACACAAGTTTGTGCGTAATTAAAGGTCAATAAGAACTATATGAGTATAGGATGAGTGTGAGTGATCTGTGTAGTCTTGTTACTAACTGTGTTCGACTTATGCGTAGAAATGCCTATTTATTATTAGCCCAATAGCCAGGGTAACGAAGGGACCTACAATATTGCGTTGAATCCAAACCACGTAGTATCAGTATGATTTTAAGCTTACTGATAAGCCTGGTATTCATTACCCTCCCTAGATAGCACTTAATACCAACCAACATGGACACCCCAGACTTCTATAGTAGTATCCACGCCGATAGCAACCACTCTAACTGCTATGTCGGCATTAAGGGGACCGGACATAGAATCTGTCGCCTACAATCTCGACAACACTTTGGTTATAAGTAGCTGAGTTATAGCACTGCACTACTACTGCCGAAATTATGTCTAATAAAACAACTAGTTATCATTAAAAAAAGGGATCTTTTCTGTTAATTCACTACCACTACTCTATTTTTCTTTCCGTTAATTCACTACCACTTGATAAATATTCTATTACACTAAAAACTGCCCCACATTCATTTTTAAGTCCACTGTGGCATTCCTTATCCGCTAGGAATCCGATATCGCTGGCCTTACCTTATCACTTTCCAAGAACTTACACACGGATAGTGCACTCGGTGGTAAATCAATTATTCGATTTACCAGTTTGTGATCAACTTTAGTAGCCACCTAACTAACCTAACCTGAGCACACCTAACCTGACCTAACCTAACCGTAATTACGATAAAAAGTAGTGGTAGTGAATAACGGAAAAGGTCCAAAAAATATACTTAGCTTTTGTTATATATCCGAGTTATTCCAAGGCCGATTGATGTATTAAAAAGTAAAAGCCATTTCGCAATACTTTTGAAATATTTAGTTGTCCCCACTGTTTTATTTCGGAACACTATTATCTGTACATCTGTAATTTTATAATTGTATTCTTCGACCAATAATGATAAGAGTGCACGTTATGTCTTATGATATAACTACTGTCAGTTTCATTAGGTATTGTTGCAGACCAATGGCAAACTGACTATTGTACATATGAGAGCTCATAATCATAGTGAATTTAAAACTATACAAACCAAACCTGTTCCCAGTAAAGTTATTGACTATGTGGGTAACTATCGACCTAAATACTAAAGGATAGCCACTTGTTTCACACGGTGACATGATATGGACTAACAGGTTTATTATTTGATTTTCAGAAAAGAAATAAAAATAAACATGAGCTGTAGACCTGTTCATTAACTTTATTTAAACATTAAAGTACCAACCATCAGCTCGTTGGGGATTGAACCTTAGACTCATGGCCACTGAGCACTACGTATACATGGCTATCAGTTGGTAACTTACGAGCTCAAAACTAGGTTAAAGTAATGTTCTATGTTTGTTTTTTTCTTTAATTTGTTTTCATTCTTCTTCTTCTTCTTCTTAGAACAAAACTTTCCCATGGAGTGTGTAGCGTTGTCAGGCCGACTACCTACTATAGAGTATTTCATGATGGTTCATCACACACGTTGCTGTGTTTCAAAAGAGTGTTTTCTAAAGTTTTCTTGTGTTTGGTAACTATATATAATGTCCTCTCTATGTGCAGAAAATAAAGAGGATGTATCATTAGAGTTAATGGAGACCCTACAAAGTTATCACTGTTCATGGGACTTCTCCGTCTTTGTGAGTCTTGATTTTCTCTCAAAGAACAGCTCCATTCATATAATGTAGTGTTACATTAACGTGTAATAGTTTTGTATCTGCTGGTGTAGTGAACTGTCCAGTGTTCAGTACACTGTTCTGTGCAAGAAGCCCAGTGCTTATACATGGATGAAATCTGCTAAGAGTTGTCGTTTCAATTTCATTCCAAGAATATTTCTCACAGCAACCACATACCCAGCTAACGTAATATTAAAAATGCTGTTTATGGCACTGCGAGTCTCCCTCTACACAATGAGTCACAAATGTAACTAATGTATTTAACTGTAACAATATACAAAAATACAAAATATACAAAAAATAAACTATTATATATTTAATATAATAGTTTATTTTTCTTACAATTATAAAAAATATATTTTAGTTAAAATGGCGACGAAAGTGATATTATTGTTTCCCAAAATAATTGACTTTCATTATACTTGATTTTTCTAGGATATGTTCAAAAGTATCCAGTATATTGAAGATCGCAGTCCACAAATGTGCTCCTCGACTAATGTTACGAACATTTGGAATACATTGGTTTAGGAAGCCAGCGCTAATGATGCCAGTGGTAACATTGTCAAGTAGCGTAACACAGTTTTGGGACGTGCAACTCATCAATTCTAATGTTGAGATATTGCTGTGATGTCAGCATTGATTTTAGGTCAGTCCAGAACATCATTTAGACAATTAGGGCTTGCAATATGTCAATATTAACAACGCTGAACTGTCCACGTTGGAGTGGAAATCAGATTATTCAATGATGTAATGAATTCAATGTATAATTAGTTTCTTCATTAGCATATCACGTGTTAGTATAAGTAACAATCTAAGTAACGTCACACAACGTGTTAGTACAAGTAACAATCTAAGTAACGTCACACAACGTGTTAGTATAAGTAACAATCTAAGTAACGTCACACAACGTGTTAGTATAAGTAACAATCTAAGTAACGTCACACAACGTGTTAGTATAAGTAACAATCTAAGTAACGTCACACAACGTGTTAGTATAAGTAAAAATCTAAGTAACGTCACACAACGTGTTAGTATAAGTAACAATCTAAGTAACGTCACACAACGTGTTAGTATAAGTAACAATCTAAGTAACGTCACACAACGTGTTAGTACAAGTAACAATCTAAGTAACGTCACACAACGTGTTAGTACAAGTAACAATCTAAGTAACGTCACACAACGTGTTAGTATAAGTAACAATCTAAGTAACGTCACACAACGTGTTAGTATAAGTAACAATCTAAGTAACGTCACACAACGTGTTAGTACAAGTAACAATCTAAGTAACGTCACACAACGTGTTAGTACAAGTAACAATCTAAGTAACGTCACACAACGTGTTAGTACAAGTAACAATCTAAGTAACGTCACACAACGTGTTAGTACAAGTAACAATCTAAGTAACGTCACACAACGTGTTAGTACAAGTAACAATCTAAGTAACGTCACACAACGTGTTAGTACAAGTAACAATCTAAGTAACGTCACACAACGTGTTAGTACAAGTAACAATCTAAGTAACGTCACACAACGTGTTAGTATAAGTAACAATCTAAGTAACGTCACACAACGTGTTAGTACAAGTAACAATCTAAGTAACGTCACACAACGTGTTAGTACAAGTAACACTCTAAGTAACGTCACACAACGTGTTAGTATAAGTAACAATCTAAGTAACGTCACACAACGTGTTAGTATAAGTAACAATCTAAGTAACGTCACACAACGTGTTAGTATAAGTAACAATCTAAGTAACGTCACACAACGCAACTTTATTCCAAAATGAGTACAAAACATAGAAATATTACGGTGATCGTTTTCGGGTAAACTTGGTTTACTAAAATCAATCACTGACATTTTTAAATTTTGTACTCATTGCAATAAATATGTGTTTTGTGACATTAACTGGTTTATGTTATATTTGTAATACAACTAGTAAAGTGTTTTTATTCATTCAACTCTAAAAACAAAATATAAACAAAACTAAATGCATTTATTTTCTGTTAAATCATTTTCAGTATATTGTCAGATCACGTACACTGGTTTAATATAACTATTATGTTCCAATTATACTTTCCCCATTTTACTACTTCGTATACTTATTTAAAAGTAAGTTTAAACCTTGAGAAACAGTTTTATTTATGTAATATAAATTGACAGAGTTTTAGTAATAAATGCCTGTAATAAATAAATGCATTTGCAAAAAAATAAATCATTTATAAATTGCCTATTAAAATCGAGCTTTTCTCTATATCTGATGAAAAATTTATCAGATTTCGCTTATTTAGTGAGACTACAGTTTTTAATATATCTTTATTTTTAATCTCTTTCTATGATTTTAAAGCATGTAATAAAATAATTGTCTGACCATGAAACATAATATATAAAACTAATTAGTAAGATATGTTTTTGAAATTACTTGAAAGTTGAAGATTTCTGTTTTCATTCCTAACGCTAATGCTATAGACACACATACAAAGAGTTCAATCAGTTACATTAATCCAAAATAAAGTAAAATTTTGAACTTGAATTTTTTATATATCATGTAGTGATTCAATTGTTTGTAGTAATATTTCATATTGTGAAATAAAATAATTGCTTAACTAGTTGATATGTTTAGTTTGAATTTAATTAAATTATAACGTCGTAATCCAAAATAAAAATTTCCATTTTGTAATTAAATTAAATACTTGACCCGTTAAAATGTGAATTAGGAGTATATAAAAAATAAACTGTTTTGTTGTAGAAAGTCATAAAGTTTAACATATTGTATAACTTTAGTTTAATGCATTAATAATGCCCGTATATTGTTAATCCTTAAGTTTGTAAGACATTTTAATAAACATATAATAGTTAATATAATGTTATAGTACGGATAATTTTTCTCGACACAGATATCAATCGAAGATCTTAGTTTAATTGGAGGGAATTGCCTTCAATTATCGTTAACTGAAGTGGTCGTTAAGGTATCGATAGGGGGCCCTCAATTAGTACCATTATTGGATTGTATTGTTGGAGTACTTGCGGCTAAGTGATAATCCAATATAACTTGGGCGTTATTTCCCGTCGTGAACAAATAACGTAATACAGAGCATTTTCGTAGAGACTTGACTAAATATTACTTAGACATTTTGTTTAACTGTTTAAGTACCTACTAAATATTACTCAGACATTTTGTTTAACTGTTTACGTACCTACTAAATATTACTCAGACATTTTGTTTAACTGTTTAAGTACCTACTAAATATTACTCAGACATTTTGTTTAACTGTTTAAGTACCTACTAAATATTACTTAGACATTTTGTTTAACTGTTTACGTACCTATTAAATATTACTCAGACATTTTGTTTAACTGTTTACGTACCTACTAAATATTACTCAGACATTTTGTTTAACTGTTTACGTACCTACTAAATATTACTCAGACATTTTGTTTAACTGTTTACGTACCTACTAAATATTACTCAGACATTTTGTTTAACTGTTTACGTACCTATTAAATATTACTCAGACATTTTGTTTAACTGTTTAAGTACCTACTAAATATTACTTAGACATTTTGTTTAACTGTTTACGTACCTACTAAATATTACTTAGACATTTTGTTTAACTGTTTACGTACCTATTAAATATTACTCAGACATTTTGTTTAACTGTTTAAGTACCTACTAAATATTACTCAGACATTTTGTTTAACTGTTTAAGTACCTACTAAATATTACTTAGACATTTTGTTTAACTGTTTACGTACCTACTAAATATTACTCAGACATTTTGTTTAACTGTTTACGTACCTACTAAATATTACTCAGACATTTTGTTTAACTGTTTACGTACCTACTAAATATTACTCAGACATTTTGTTTAACTGTTTACGTACCTACTAAATATTACTTAGACATTTTGTTTAACTGTTTACGTACCTACTAAATATTACTGAGACATTTTGTTTAACTGTTTACGTACCTACTAAATATTACTTAGACATTTTGTTTAACTGTTTACGTACCTACTAAATATTACTCAGACATTTTGTTTAACTGTTTACGTACCTACTAAATATTACTCAGACATTTTGTTTAACTGTTTACGTACCTACTAAATATTACTCAGACATTTTGTTTAACTGTTTACGTACCTACTAAATATTACTCAGACATTTTGTTTAACTGTTTACGTACCTACTAAATATAAACATATGAAAGTTATTGGTGAATAAAACAGTCATAGGATAATATTGAGTAAACGTATGATAATAATTTAAATACAATAAATAAATATATATATATATATATATATATATATATATATATATATATATATATATATTGAGTAACTTGTTTCTTTAAGCTGTGATATACATTTAGATTAAGATCCAAAACTCATGCAATATATAATATGAAATTAAAAGTGATCTCCTGTCCCAAAGCTAAATCCAATCCATCGAGCCATTTACGACCTGCCTCACTTATTCTATTTATACTTGCCAATTCCTCCATGCAAGAACGTAGGGACACTCTGTGATTATGTGATCCATTGTTTGGATAGACTCACAGCAATCATATGACTTATCTAGTGTCAATTCCCATTTATATACTTCCAGTAGTTACATCTACCCACGCCAGTTCGGAACCGATTCAAAAGTGTCCATTCCCTCCAAGGGAGGTTCATTCCACTTTCAGGTATTGATGGAGCATTAATAAGGAACTTATTTTGTCCATCAAAACTGTTCCACGCTACCGCCCAGCTAGTATTGGGCGAGACGTTTGAACTACTCAACTGGGAAGCGACCGTTCTGACGAGGGAGATCCTGGGTAATGGGGAGGTACGGGGCATTCAAGATCTTATTGAATACTTTAAGTAGTGCCTCCTGATGTCTTATCTCAGGAGGAGCTATATTGTACAGTCCCGGAAGCCAAGGAAGTGGGGTTGCCATGAGAGCACCACTAATAGCTCTCATAGCTCTCATTAACTTGGACATCAATCACTTTTTTATGTGCGCTATTAAATATAGTGACGATGTCAGAATAAATAAATTAAATCACAAAAGTTTTTAAAAAATTGAAGTTCACTATTTAAAGTCTAGTTCCCAAACAAACAAGTGTAAAAACTGAAAATACTTCTCAGACAGTTAAGATGAAATTTATTTGTCGTGTTTCCTAAATATACCTAAAGGAAATTTGTCTTCTTTAATTTTAAGCCCAGGAAGTGTTTGGCAGCATTCTCATGAACGACTAATTTTTTACTCTGGGTAACTTTATAAAAACCAAGCTAAGCTACTAAGGATCAGTTTGAAGTATTTTCAAAAATCATTTGATTAATGTTAGTTATTTATATAAATTGGTTTGATATTGATTAAATAACATTTTACAATGAATTTATATATTATAAATATCAGTAATCAGAAAATAATAGAGACTTATAAATAGCATGCTGCTATTTTCTTACTCTCTCAATGAACACTTACATAAGTAACTGCGAACTAATATACTAATAATATAAATGAACAATTTATTACAATCATTTGTCTATAATTTTCATGATTTCATTAAACAGGAGAATGGAACGTGATAATATTTACTGCGAAGGTCAAACAGTGTTGTCGGTTTCAATAAAACTCGAAATTAATTGTTCTATAATTATAAATAATTTAAACTGTTAATAAAAATTAAATGACTACGTTCTTATATTTAATTTTTCACTTTTAACGCGGAATGATTTTTGTATTAACAAAAGTGTAAATAAATACAGTTCGGACATAGTGCTCGGTTTAAAACAAATAAATTCAACTGACTTAAGAAATGAAGGCGTTTCTTTTAAAATACATGAAGTGTTTGACAGAGAAGTTGAACGTAAATCCGCGGTAATCTGAAGATCAGAGATAAGCCGATTAAACTGAACCTTAGACGCCTCTTTATTGCCAAGACTGTTTCATATTTCATTGGACTTTAGTTTAAGAACCTCTCTCTTAATGTTAAGGCATAATTACATTCACATTGCCAAGTTATTTCCTTGAATCTGAATACTAAGTACAAATATTTTAGTGCTGTTTGCATACATTTTGCACACCGTAAACTTGGAGCGTACAATTTAATATCACGTTTTAACTTAACGTATTTGCAGTATTTATAAACTTAACGTATCTGTACTTGTTTTCTAGGTTAATATATTTTGAAGAGATTAATTTGTAGATTCTAAACTTTTAAGCTTACTTTTAAAAGTTTACTGCTCTTATATATTCCTCCTCTGCTCAACCACACTTTTATGAAGCAATACTAACTAATTATTTCATGATAATGAGTATCCTGTCTCCCCCTTCCTCCTAAATCGTTTTCTTCTAAATATTCCCCACACGTGAAGAAATATTATAATATAATAGTTGTGTAACATGTAATCAAATTGTCATGTTATTAAAATAAATAATAATTAATTTTAAATTAGCTTTTATTTAAGAGCAGAATAAAAGATGATTGAATAAATACATTGTAATGTCCCATATCCAAGAATCGCATAACACATTAAATGAAGTTGGCGCACAACTCAGACATTTTTCGGTGCTGTAATATGACCACCATAATATTCGGAGCTGAGAGATTATGCCCTAAGATAATCAGAACTATAGGACTCAGAGATATGGCAATGCCGAAAATGTAAACCTTCTCATCGCACAGAATCATTTAGCTCAGTAATACAACCTATAAGGTCAGATATATTATAGCTTAGAATATCATAAGACAAAAAATATAGTTTTCACACCGGGTAGAGTAAAGTCCAATAAAGGCCAGTGGGATGGAGTCCTACAATCTGATATTGATAAAACCATGCTGAAACAATATTTTGAGTAAAATGCAAATTTTCAGGATGGTTGGTCGAATGATGTACTAAAGCACAAAGGTAAACAAACACACATACAGACGTACATTCGTGTTTAATATCGATATATAACTTGTAGTATCGAGATATTTAAATTATTTCCAGTCATTATTTATTTTCGCATTGTTGAATAATACTTGTTTATTCTAGACATTAATGTATTTAAAGCTCTTTAATAGCTATTAATTAAAAAAAATATTTATTCAAATTCAGTACATGAATATTCATATGAAATTCGAACCACTAGTGAAAGTGATAACCTTTCATGCAAATATGCGAAGAATTATCAACAAAAATCTACTATATAATATTCGTGTAGGTTGTAAATCGGACAAAGTAATTGACGTGGCAGATAATAAATTAATCATAGTTTAATATTAATAAGTTACTGTCTGCCACGTCAATTACTTGTCAGGTTTACAAGTTACTCGCATATTTCTGTGGTAGATTTTTCTTGATAATAATTTACATATTTGCATGAAAGTTTTTCACTTTCACTGGTGGTTTGAGTTTGAAATGGATATTTATGTCTGCATTTGAATATACAAATTTTTAATTTAAAAGTTAAATTTTAACTTTTTAAAATATTTAAGGACAGTTTTATAAAATTTTCCAATAACTGTTGATAAAACAGATAAAATCTAAATATGACGTGCTTTATATCAACATTGAAGTACAGTTTCATTTATATAATTCCTACGTAAAAGCTCTTTATAATGATGTTTATTATTTTAGCAAAGATACCTTATATTTATCTTTATCAAAGAATTCCCATTAGCAAATTTTGATCAAAAGTTGTAATTTAGGATTATTAGAGGAAACCTTTTTTTGTTCAGTTATAATGAAAGAAAAGTAAATGAGATTGCACCTTCATCCAATTTTTAAAAGAAAATCAAAGGTAACAATTAATTAACATATGTGATTGCCTAGAGACATTATTATTATGTTAAAGTGATAACGAGGTACAAATTTATTAAGTTAAATACACTTAAACATATAGTGAAGTATCTAAGCAAGGCGCCTAATTCAAACATGCATTTGTTATAAATTTACATTACATTTATGTTTAAAATGGTAAATATCGTACCAAAACGTGTAATTACTAGGTTACAATGACTACTAAGAAACCACTATAAAAATATTTAGAAGATTCTAAATACGTATATTTTTATTTTAGAACAACAACTCTGAAGATTAATGAAGAGATGTGACGATTTATAAAACACGTATTTTGCAAAAACAATATGCTAAAAGCTATCAAGAGTTAATTTCAATTTGTTACGACTGTTAAAATTTAAAATGGTTTATAGTTATATGGATTCATTACTCCTTAGAATAGTGACATTCTGTAGTGAAAGGATACAATTAAATGATTAATTATCAATAGGGTTATTCACGCCGAGGTCAAAGACCACCCTGGGTATTAGAGGGACGATTGGAGTAAATAAGGTTATCCACAGCTTAAACCAAGTAAATTTACACAAGGAATTTCACTACTGATTTTTTTAACTATATCAAAGAAAAGTTTTCAAGTAAGTTCTTTAGTTCAGGTTTCTGCTAATAGGTCTGTTAGCAAGATGGACGTGTACGAGAGCGCGGGTGGGTCATCACCACCAATTGTGTATGGGTGGGTGGGTCGAAGGCCGAGGTATAACGACCCCAGCGAGCGTAGGAGTTGGCACGCGTGCAGGGGTGTCCCCCTAGTACACTATAAAACTGTTGACCTAATAACATTTTTTATATTTCATAAAAATTATGTACCTGCTATGATAAGTACAGTTAACACCAATATCACCACCATTGTAGGTGGCTATGTCACCACCGCCATTGTAGGTGGGTATGTCATTACCAGCATTGTAGGTGGGTATGTCATCACCACCATTGTAGGTGGGTATGTCATCACCAGCATTGTAGGTGGGTATGTCATCACCAACATTGTAGGTGGGTATGTCATCTCCACCATTGTAGGTGGGTATGTCATCACCAGCATTGTAGGTGGGTATGTCATCACCACCATTGTAGGTGGGTATGTCATCACCACCATTGTAGGTGGGTATGTCATCACCAACATTGTAGGTGGGTATGTCATCACCAGCATTGTAGGTGGGTATGTCATCACCACCATTGTAGGTGGGTATGTCATCACCAACATTGTAGGTGGGTATGTCATCACCACCATTGTAGGTGGGTATGTCATCACCACCATTGTAGGTGGGTATGTCATCACCAGCATTGTAGGTGGGTATGTAATCACCACCATTGTAGGTGGGTATGTCATCACCAACATTGTAGGTGGGTATGTCATCACCAGCATTGTAGGTGGGTATGTCATCACCACCATTGTAGGTGGGTATGTCATCACCACCATTGTAGGTGGGTATGTCATCACCACTATTGTAGATGGGTATGTCATCACCAGCATTGTAGGTGGGTATGTCATCACCACCATTGTAGGTGTGTATGTCATCACCAGCATTGTAGGTGGGTATGTCATCACCACCATATATGAATAATGTGTTCTAAAAACCAATGAATTTTAAATTCCGTTTGCAAATAAAGGTTTATACGAAGCATGTAAGCATATTCCATGTGGTCGATAGCTGAGGGGACCAGCAATAAAGCTCTTCAGTTATTGTTTAAGATAAAACAAGAAATTATGATCCTATACTGTTAATTTAAACTCTACACTTCTCCCATTGCAATGAGTATTAGGAGATATGATGAAATATATCTAATATTTACTATGGAGAGTGTAATTAGGTGTGAAAAACTCATATTATATATAATATAGAGTAAACACTTAATTATAGAATAATATATTACAAATGGTCTACATGAAGTATTTACACGCCACTGAAATGAAAATAAAATTCTGCAGATTAGCTAATTTAAATATACTATATTACTAATATTGAAATATAAATATTTATGAAAATTATCAATATAATGGAAAAATTACGAATTATTTCTTAAATATAAAGTACAACATCAGTATGTATATTCTGTACTTATTAAGATAAGTATTAAGAATAAACAAGGCTTGTGTAGGTTTTTACAAATTAGAGTGTATTGATTAATTTATCATAGGTTATTGCAAAAGAAGCTATAATATATTTTGTAATATAACTTAATCCTCGTGGTTTGTACGGTGTACTTGAATTAGACCGAAAAGTCTAAACGATATTACAGACACTATGTGAGAGTTGCTCCCAAGTCAGTTCACACATTATGAATTTCTCTCGCAGTAACTCTCAGCCATCCTAATGCAACATCTGTGTTCGTCCACTTCCAAAACTTTATATTTATATCTCAAAGGCAACTTTTCCATCAGCTGACAGCATTTATTTTGCACGAGAGCTTTTAAATTGAAGAGGCGCCTTCAAATTACTAGAAACAATAAGACAATGGAAAGTGTTCTTAAAATATTTATGGAATGTTTAATTTAGGATTGAAATAATTAGAAACAGTCAGGTTCCATATACATCTTAAAAATATATTCACCACTCGCATCGCTTAAACTGCATCTTTTATCAATGTTACATTTTAAATTTCTGAATTAAATTAAAAAAAAGTTAAGTAACATATTTGTAACATAATAATATTATTTATTTTTGTAAACATTTTAACAGGAATAATATATTTTTGTAAACACAAGCGTAGTTTTGAACTGAACCAATACAAGAGGAAAACTTATTTATCAACATTTATTTTAACATAGGAAATACCTTAAAATACATAATCTGTACATTATATATTATTAGACAGTCTAAACAACTGATTAGGATCCCGGGAGTACATTCGGAATAAATAAACATTAAAATCTTTTCAAGAACACGAGTAAAAAATTATTGTCTTAGTAGGCTACAAATTATTCCTAGTAGCCACCCAAGGTAGACGGCGCAACATAATACATAGACCACAAAAGACCAATAGATGGAGAACAAGAAAAAGTGACATCAAGTCAAGAAAAGTGCGTGCACCTAAAACAAGATTGCGGTGGATGGATGATTCACGCTAGTGTCGAGCGTCAGGTCCGTATGAAATCCGTGTGCAGAAAATACTTCAGACCACACAATCATTCCAAAGTAATAAATGAAATATTCCACAAAAAAAGTTAATGAATCACCTTGTACGAACATCTATGGTCCAGTTAATGTTTTTGAATTGTTTTATGAGTGTTACAATCGTAACTATAAATTATCGCAGAGTATATTTTATTAACCCACATATTTAAACATGTATATTCTTAGCCGTTAGATTATATAATTTAGAAGAATTATAAATAAAGTATTATTATGTATGTTGAGTATTTAAAAGGAAATTTTATTAAGAATATCTGAATATATAATAATTATACATATTTTTATTGATTTTTATTTAATTTGGTATACGTTTATAATAATTGATGTATGATTAAAAATTAGAAATCATGAATTCACCCTTCTAATTCTTATATCACTTAGTGTAATCCATCATAAACATGAACTGATATGTTACATTGATAGGAAATAATAATTACTGTATCTTTGAAAGTCACGGTTGAAGGACCAACATGATTACTTCCCCAAAATAACGCAAAGCGCCTAAAGTCACGAGTTCAAACATTCATATAAACTACACTATTGTCCAACCGACTATATGACTCAGACAGTTGAACTCTCTGACTAGAATTTCTATTGTTTTAAAACTTACCTGTTCAAAAAACTTTAAGAGTAACAGCCGACTACCTTTTACATGGCAGGTTTTAAAATTTATATAAACATTTCGAATTTGTTTTCCTACTTAATATATTAAATAACTGCTATTTAGCCTAGTGGATTATGATATGACATGATGATAGTAGTACAGTTACAAGTTGAGTATACAAATTAAAATGTAGACTATTCTGGATATTTATCCCTGTACAATGTTGAGACACTTACATTTTTATCTTGTCAGATTTTCACATCTAATTTGGATAGTTACAGATTAAACCAGTCAGAAGAAGTTAAAGCTCAGTTTAAATAAATATTCAGCTTATGGCGAGACACGTTGGCAGAATAGTCAGGTCGAGGTCAAATGGATAGTTTTATATATAACTAAAAATTGATAAGCAGTCGAAGTGAGGCTTGTGTAATTTCTCCATGAAGTGTGCGCAGTGATTCATTAACGAATATAGAAAAAAAATTATTACTTTATATTGTTAAAATCCCTAAACTAAACTTACGATCTTTATTAAATAAGCTACTATTTCTATAAATTTACTTTTCATTACAAGAATTGTATTTTGCATTAAAATTCGAACCCCAATCCTCTCTTTAAAAAACCCATTGAAAGAAAAACTACAATTTACCAAATAGCTGTATTTTTATTTTGAGGTTTGACAATTTACTGATTTACCTAACACTTTAGTTAGGGCATCAAATATTCATACTTCACCTGTAAAGTTAACGCCACTTACGTCGTACATAATAGTAATAAACATTTATTAATTTAACTAATACTTTAGTTTGGGCATCGAATATTCTTACTTCACCTGTGACGTTAACGCCACTTACGTTGTACATAATAGTTATAAACATTTATTGATTTACCCAATACTTTAGTTAGGGAATCGAATATTCTTACTTCACCTGTGACGTTAACGCCACTTACGTCGTTCATAATAGTAATAAACATTTATTGATTTACTCAATACTTTAGTTAGGGAATCGAATATTCATACTTCACCTGTGAAGTTAACGCCACTTACGTCGTGCATAATACTAATAAACATTTATTCATTTACCCAATACTTTAGTTAGGGAATCGAATATTCTTACTTCACCTGTGAAGTTAACGCCACTTACGTCGTACATAATAGTTATAAACATTTATTGATTTACCCAATACTTTAGTTAGGGAATTGAATATTCTTACTTCACCTGTGACGTTAACGCCACTTACGTCGTACATAATAATAATAAACATTTATTGATTTACCCAATACTTTAGTTAGGGAATCGAATATTCTTACTTCACCTGTGAAGTTAACGCCACTTACGTCGTACATAATAGTTATAAACATTTATTGATTTACCCAATACTTTAGTTAGGGAATCGAATATTCATACTTCACCTGTGAAGTTAACGCCACTTACGTCGTACATAATAATAATAAACATTTATTGATTTACCCAATACTTTAGTTAGGGAATCGAATATTCTTACTTCACCTGTGAAGTTAACGCCACTTACGTTGTACATAATAGTTATAAACATTTATTGATTTACCCAATACTTTAGTTAGGGAATCGAATATTCATACTTCACCTGTGAAGTTAACGCCACTTACGTCGTACATAATAATAATAAACATTTATTGATTTACCCAATACTTTAGTTAGGGCATCAAATATTCATACTTAACCTGTGTCGTTAACACCACTTACGTCATACATAATAGTAATAAACATTTATTGATTTACCCAATACTTTAGTTAGCGCATCAAATATTCATACTTAACCTGTGACGTTAACGCCACTTACGTTGTACATAATAGTTTTAAACATTTATTGATTTACCCAATACTTTAGTTAGCGCATCGAATATTCTTACTTCACCTGTGACGTTAACGCCACTTACGTCGCACATAATAAAAATAACCATTTATTGATTTACCCAATACTTTAGTTAGGGCATCAAATATTCTTACTTCACCTGTGACTTTAACGCCACGTACGTCATACATAACAGTAATAAACATTTATTGATTTACCCAATACTTTAGTTAGGGCATCGAATATTCTTACTTCACCTGTGACGTTAACGCCACTTACGTCGTACATAATAGTAATAAACATTTATTGATTTACCCAATACTTTAGTTAGGGCATGAAATATTCTTACTTCACCTGTGAATTTAACGCCACGTACGTCATACATAACAGTAATAAACATTTATTGATTTACTCAATACTTTAGTTAGGGCATCAAATATTCTTACTTCACCTGTGACTTTAACGCCACTTACAACGTACATAATAGTAATAAACATTTATTGATTTACCCAATACTTTAGTTAGGGCATCGAATATTCTTACTTCACCTGTGACGTTAACGCCACTTACGTCGTTCATAATAGTAATAAACATTAATTGATTTACCCAATACTTTAGTTAGGGCATCAAATATTCTTACTTCACCTGTGAATTTAACGCCACGTACGTCATACATAACAGTAATAAACATTTATTGATTTACCCAATAATTTAGTTAGGGCTTCAAATATTTACCTGTGACTTTAACGCCACTTACGTCATACATAATAGTAATAAACATTTATTGATTTACCCAACACTTTAGTTACGGCATCAAATATTCATACTTCACCTGTGACGTTAACGCCACTTATTACGTCGTACATAATAGTAATAAACATTTATTGATTTACCCAACACTTTAGTTACGGCATCAAATATTCATACTTCACCTGTGACGTTAACGCCACTTACGTCGTTCATAATAGTAATAAACATTTATTGATTTACCCAATACTTTAGTTAGGGCATCAAATATTCTTACTTCACCTGTGAATTTAACGCCACGTACGTCATACATAACAGTAATAAACATTTATTGATTTACCCAATACTTTAGTTAGGGCAACAAATATTCATACTTCACCTGTGACGTTAACGCCACGTACGTCATACATAACAGTAATAAACATTTATTGATTTACCCAATAATTTAGTTAGGGCTTCAAATATTCATACCTGTGACTTTAACGCCACTTACGTCATACATGATAGTAATAAACATTTATTGATTTACCCAACACTTTAGTTAGGGCATCAAATATTCATACTTCACCTGTGACGTTAATGCCACTTATTACGTTGTACATAATAGTAATAAACATTTATTGATTTACCCAACACTTTAGTTAGGGCATCAAATATTCATACTTCACCTGTGACGTTAATGCCACTTATTACGTTGTACATAATAGTAATAAACATTTATTGATTTACTCAATACTTTAGTTAGGGAATCGAATATTTTTACTTCACCTGTGACTTTAACGCCACTTACGTCGTACATAATAGTAATAAACATTTATTGATTTACCCAATACTTTAGTTAGGGAATCGAATATTTTTACTTCACCTGTGACGTTAACGCCACTTACGTCGTACAAAAAATTAATAAACATTTATTGATTTACTCAACACTTTAGTTAGGGCATCAAATATTCATACTTCACCTGTGCCGTTAAAGCCACTTACGTCATACATAATAGTAATAAACATTTATTGATTTACCCAATACTTTAGTTAGGGCATCGAATATTTTTACTTAATCTGTGACGTTAACGCCACTTACGTCGTACATAATAGAAATAAACATTTATTGATTTACCCAATACTTTAGTTAGGGCATCGAATATTCTTACTTCACCTGTGACGTTAACGCCACTTACGTCCTACATAATAGTAATAAACATTTATTTATTTACTCAACACTTTAGTTAGGGCATCAAATATTCATACTTCACCTGTGACGTTAACAACACTTACATCGTACATAATAGTTATAAACATTTATTGATTTACTCAACACTTTAGTTAGAGCATCAAATATTCATACTTCACCTGTGACGTTAACGCCACTTACATCGTACATAATAGTAATAAACATTTATTGATTTACTCAACACTTATTTAGAGCATCAAATATTCATACTTAACCTGTGACGTTAACGCCACTTACGTCGTACATAATAGTAATAAACATTTATTTATTTACCCAATACTTTGATTAGGGCATCGAATATTCTTACTTCACCTGTGACGTTAACGCCACTTACGTCGTACATTATAGTAATAAACATTTATTGATTTACCCAATACTTTAGTTAGGGCATCGAATATTCTTACTTCACCTGTGACGTTAACGCCACTTACGTCGTACATAATAGTAATAAACATTTATTGATTTACTCAACACTTTAGTTAGGGCATCAAATATTCATACTGCACCTGTGACGTTAACGCCACTTACTTCGTACATAATATTAATAAACATTTATTGATTCACCCAATACTTTAGTTAGGGCATCGAATATTCTTACTTCACCTGTGACGTTAACGCCACTTACGTCGTACATAATAGAAATAAACATTTATTGATTTACTCAATACTTTAGTTAGGGCATCGAATATTCTTACTTCACCTGTGACGTTAACGCCACTTACGTCGTACATAATAGTAATAAACATTTATTGATTTACTCAACACTTTAGTTAGGGTATCAAATATTAATACTTCACCTGTGACGTTAACGCCACTTACTTCGTACATAATATTAATAAACATTTATTGATTTACCCAACACTTTAGTTAGGGCATCAAATATTCATACTTAACCTGTGACGTTAACGCCACTTACGTCGTACATAATAGTAATAAACATTTATTGATTTACCCAATAATTTAGTTAGAGCATCAAATATTCATACTTCACCTGTGACGTTAACGCCACTTACGTCGTTCATAATAGTAATAAACATTTATTGATTTACCCAATACTTTAGTTAGGGAATCGAATATTTTTACTTCACCTGTGACGTTAACGCCACTTACGTCGTGCATAATAGTAATAAACATTTATTGATTTACCCAATACTTTAGTTAGGGTATCAAATATTCTTACTTCACCTGTGACGTTAACGCCACTTACGTTGTACATAATAGTAATAAACATTTATTGTTTTACCTAATAATTTAGTTAGAGCATCAAATATTCATACCTAACCTGTGACGTTAACGCCACTTACTTCGTACATAATAGTAATAAACATTTATTGATTTACCCAATAATTTAGTTAGAGCATCAAATATTCATACTTCACCTGTGACGTTAACGCCACTTACGTCATACATAATAGTAATAAACATTTATTGATTTACCCAATACTTTAGTTAGGGAATCAAATATTCATACTTAACCTGTGACGTTAACGCCACTTACTTCGTACATAATAGTAATAAACATTTATTGATTTACCCAATAATTTTGTTAGAGCATCGAATATTCATACTTCACCTGTGACGTTAACGCCACTTACGTCATACATAATAGTAATAAACATTTATTGATTTACCTAATAATTTAGTTAGAGCATCAAATATTCATACTTCACCTGTAACGTTAACGCCACTTACGTCGTGCATAATAGTAATAAACATTTATTGATTTACCCAATAATTTAGTTAGAGCATCGAATATTCATACTTCACCTGTGACGTTAACGCCACTTACGTCATGCATAATAGTAATAAACATTTATTGATTTACCCAATACTTTAGTTAGGGTATCAAATATTTTCACTTAACCTGTGACGTTAACACCACTTACATCGTACATAACAGTTATAAACATTTATTGATTTACTCAACACTTTAGTTGGAGCATCAGATATTCATACTTAACCTGTGACGTTAACACCACTTACATCGTACACAATAGTTATAAATATTTATTGATTTACTCAACACTTTACTTAGAGCATCAAATATTCATACTTCACCTGTGACGTTAACGCCACTTACATTGTACATAATATTAATTAATGTTTATTGATTCACTTAATACTTTATTTAGGGCATTAAATATTTATACTTTTCCTGTGCAACTTACATTGTACATAATATTAATAAACATTTTCTTTAAGTTTGTTATCAGAATATTTTACAAAAATACATAAAAATATCTAATTTATGAAAAGGAAAGCCATGGGATAATTTTTTAATATTTACATTGTACATATTTAATTTTGGCAAAATATTTACTGATAGTATTGACATTATTATTTGATACAAAAATACTCGTTTGGATACTTCAATTCAATACTTTTCTAATACTTATGTACATATACATGTAATATAAATTTTGCTTAAAGCCGCTAGTTTATGGATGGTGGCAGATTTGCGATGGTCCTGATGTTATGATGAATGCCAATGACATAAGTAAGGACATTGATTATGACATTTAAGCAGCCTACTATATTAAACTATGAATTGTAAATGTATTTTTAAAATTGTAAATAGCATGAAAATGTGTACCTATGCCAACATGTATGTGACCTATGCCAACATGTATGTGACCTATGCCAACATGTATGTGACCTCAACATGTATATGACCTATGCCAACATGTATGTGACCTATGCCAACATGTATGTGACCTATGCCAACATGTATGTGACCTATGCCAACATGTATGTGACATATGCCACCATGTATGTGACCTATGCCAACATGTATGTGACATATGCCAACATGTATGTGACCATGCTATCAGATAGAACCATCATTCAAAGGGTTTATCAAAATATTATAAAATTACGAAGACAGTGAATGAAAATCAAATAAGAACTTTTTATAAATAAAATATGAGCCTGTAAATATTGACATATAAAGTCAATTAAAACGATTTGCTCAAACATAAATACGTATAAAAATTTTCAAACATAAAAATATTATATAGACGATATTTTTATTATATAGAAATATTATTTTGACGATAGTTTCACATAACATTATAAAAGTTTTCAAACTATAAATAATTTCCTTTTTTATAAACGAAATAAATTATAGTGTTGCTTTAGTAGTTTTAAGAAAAAGTAATTTTGCTCTTGTAAAGGATATAAAATAACTTTTACTCTTTATATTTGTTGATTTCAGTCTAAAAAAAAGAAACCTCAGCGTCCTCATTTTGATCTTTTGACTGTTGCAATAACTAATTAGGCAGACTTCTTTGAGTTCGGTTCCAATTTTCTTTAATTCCTACTTGTTTTGAAAATTACCTTGAGTAAATAATAATAATAATAATAATAATAATAATAATAATAATAATAATAATAATAATAATAATAATAATAATAATAATAATAATAATAATAATAATAATAATAATAATAATAATAATAATAATAAGTAAATGAAAATTAAATATATCAATAATTTAGACCAAACCCATGACATTAGAGTCAGGATAGAGTGTAATTGAACCATACATACAGCATGATTTTTATTTAAGTTCATCATAATTATCAGGTATGTTATGTTATAAAAATAGTGATTCAAATACTTCAATCTACTCTTACCAAATATTTGTTTGCTAATATTTTATCATATTGCTATTGTCAAAGCCAAACATAAAAGTCACATAAAAATCAAAATTAGTTCTCCGGGATATGAACTATATATCATTATTTGATTATGAGAGGATATTTTGTACATACAGGGTGTCTTTTTTAAATTGGCCACTATTGTGATCTTAGAAACCATCGGCCTGACAAAAAACTTTAAATGGGGAACCTTACCTTGTTTTTAGAGACGATTAAAAATACGTATTTCAAATAAAAAAAAAATAAATAAAAAACTGCCACCATTTTCCAATATGGCGGTCAACTTTATTTTTTCGTATAGAACATACTAAATGTTATGATTGTTTTGGATAGAAATAGTAATTTAATAATTTTTATTCTTGGCAGTTTTTTATGTTTTGCCTAATAACGTAGTTATGAGACCTCAACATGTTCAGATTCCTTATGGAGCTTACCATTAATATAAACATTTTTTAATATTCATTAAAAAATTGATCTAATCTGCAAACGTTATAAAAAACATTTGGTAAATGTAGGCCTGGTTATTATTTTTTCACGATTTAACAGAATAGTGTTTTAACATATAATACACAGCAATTTAAACGAATATATTACTATTTTGTAACTGATAAATCGATATTGGCAGGACTGTTACCAATATCAACGGTTTCATTCAGTTGAAGTTTCCAATATAGATCAACGCCTGTATTATAATTTGATTTAAAATTACTATTTAGATCTAAAACAATCATAAAATTCAGTGTGGTCTATGAGAAAAAAACAAAGTTGACCGTATATTGGATAGTGGTGGCCATTTTTAAATTTGAAATATGTATTTTTAACGGTATCTAAAAAAAGGTGAGGTCCTCCGTTTAAAGTTTTTTGTAAGCCTTATGGTTTCCAAAATCACTGTGGTGACCCACTCTGTATTTACCGGTACTTATTATAACAATTATTTTGAGTTAGTTTATGTTTTGTAGGTCTCTAGTAACAGCCGTAATTAACGCAGTAACCTAAAGCACAGGTCCATAACCTTCATTACCAATAACTTGTCATTGATAACCTTTTTACTGTACAGTTGCTAATAAAAACATAGGAAGAGGAAAATATATTCTTATTAGTACAGTATATGAATATTAAAATATGAAATATAAAAAAGTCAACTTTGTACTCTGGATGATCTTAGAATCACATCTGTATTTACAATAGTTGATCGATTTACAATAGAACGTCTGGAATTACAATAGTTGAAGAACGTCCTGTGCGAAAATCAATTTTGGGTATACTCATTTGCATAAAGCTTGCATACAAACAACTATCTATGAGCAGAAAAAATAATGGATATTAATATTTTCACTGTTGAGCCTCATCCTGTTATCTAAATGATTACACCCCATTGAAATAGTTATAAAAAATGGGAAATAAGATAGTATAAAATAAATTACTTAATTATATATGAAGATGACGTTAATATGTTGAAACGATCGTCATACACATCACAACAAATTTGAACTTTTGACAGAGGTAATTTATTTTATATAACCTTAAAACAGTTCAGGGGCTAAATAAACAGTTTTTTTTAAATTAGATAAATAAAATTCAAAAGAACCGTTCGGTTACATACCTGTTTATTCTTAAAGTCAGTAGATTATTTTGTCCAAATTAGATTAATTTCGTTGTCTGTAACACTAAAAGTCACGGACAAGAATTGTCAATAATAATATATTCTCTAATAATTTGCGCAGTAGTATATTCCAATGGTGTTCATTATTATCTAAAATTGTTTCTAATCGATCGTTGTAGAACGAAAGAATTGTTTTATAAAGTATATGTTGTCGATTCCGTAGCTTTCCCTGTTATTGGGATATTAATAAATTATTCTTTTTAAGGATATGGCAATCTTGGATAGTAATAATGACTACATATTTCATCTACACTCATTAAATCTGTTTATCACTCATATTTGACTAAAATGTGACATATAATAATATAAAGAGATAAAAGCCATCAATTCCAACTCAGTGTGATGCAATATAAACCCTCAACTGAATTAACAGTTAACCAAAAATCAGTTCTCAATTTCCACCCGAATTCCACAACCCCACAAATCCCTCGATCCCTTACTTCATCAAATATCTAGACTGCCATCCATTAATTACCAAACACTCCAGAGCTGGAAACAAGGTTGATGTTCTGACAAACATATTTATTACATTTTAATATTAATGTTAATCAAGTACGTATACTTTAATATATATCTTGAACAATTAACTTGTACTTATAATCTATACACATCTTCTCAAATGCATAAGAAATAAACGATATGCTGTAATTTATTCTGTATGTATTAACCTTCAGAATTTACCCTTTTATTAAGGTGATTATAGATTAGCTTATTTCCTAATATATTGAAATATATAGTGCTATCACAGGTGCTACAGGTACTAATTTATTTTGTTAGAAAAATAAATATGTCTTCCCTTTGTTATGTTATATTTGAATAAATGGTGTAATGCACACTTTTTTCAAACTGTTAAACCAACACAAGGGGAATTGTTATAACTCAAACTACTTTTGACCTAAATATTCTAGGAGAGATATTGTTTTAATCCTCTTCTACCAACATTGTGATAACTCATCGGCTACTAGAGAAGTTGGTGGATACAGTTCACATACTACGTGTCGAGCTTATCAGTTACTCGAAAATCAAACTACGAGTATAACTACGCGGTTTGGATTACGCGATATGTAGTAGAACAAGTAGTTGTTATTGCTGTTGGGTTTTTGATAAATTACCCACTCTAAGTAAATGTCAACCTTGTTAGTAACATTGATTTTACATATCTCCTACACTATTAGAAAAAAATAAACACCTTAGACATATATTCCAAGTGATATTAGGAATTTATAAAATAATCATGCAAATATAAATTGAAATATCTTTGTATGAAACTATTGTATGACAATTAGTAACAGATAAAATCGATCAGTTAAATAAAATAAGACTACTTGGAAATGAAATATAACTTTCAAGATTTTTTTACTGTAAGAGTTTTTTTCTGGATCACGAACATTTTAAATATATTAGATTAAAATGGTAAACGTTTCTAAGTTGCTGACAATAGTCACTGGATCTAATTTCGTTCATTTTCTGTCTTCACTAATATATTTTGCGCAGCTTAGTACACTATATACAGTGTTTAGTAGTTAAAGAAAAAAACACACAAACTTGCAACGTTTAATAATAACTATAATATTTTCCAAATATTTAAAACCTTTAAACAGATTTTTATGGTTTATTACACAACTTGTTGTATTGAAAATCATTGGCCAACATCTAACCCTGTACCTAATTGATACAACTCGCCACAGATCACTAAAAGTGAAGTTACTAACGAAACGACAGTTCCATATGAGTTATTTATGTAATTTGACTTAACTACCCATAGAGATTGTTATATTTTGTTTTTGTTATTGAAATATTTTTCAAACATTTGTTACCGATATAGTTTTTTCTTTACAATTTTATATATATATATATATATATATATATATATATATATATATATATACATATATATATAGATTGATTTACTTATAGGTTTAGTATATGTTTTTTTTACCAAAACGAAAACATTGGAATTGTAATACATTTTGGGTTAAAACGCTCTTTTTTGTAAATATTTTGTGGAAATAAAACATTACGTGGATATTTTGCCAATTAACACGATATAGATATTTAACACTATTAACAGACTAAAGAGCTATTCATGAAACGATTTCGTGGATTATAAGAATAAGAAAATGCATTTTCTGTGATTATTTAAATATTATTAAATATTTAAATATTACTTAAATATTATTAAATATTGGCTGTCCATAGCACTTTCTTTACAGCTAAAAAGTACTCCTCAATAAAATTGCAAGTTAAACATTTATAGATCCTATAAAACCTGAACTAGTCATAGGATATAAAACTGATCAAATTTTAATATTTTTTATTAATGATGGGTTTTTATTAATAGTTTTTTTATTAATGATTGTATCTTTTTTCTGTTCCGGTTCTGGTTATCGGTTCTGAGTACTTTTTGAGGATGTCTCAAAAAATGTATCAATACCTTTATGCCAGAAAATTAACAAATTATGTGGAATGAAGCAGTAAAAATAGTGCATAGTATTTTGATTGATCCAATATGAAGTATAATACACCCTAAAAATCTATAAAATTACATACAATATTCCAATAACTAGAGAATTGTGACATTTTATTTATTCTCAGGGAATGATTGTTTACATTTTCTGCACAAATAAAGTATTTACATTAAATAAAAAATGTATACAATTTTTAAAAGGAATATAATGCTCAAATTAGTTTCAAATCAAAATTTACATTGAGGAAATTGCAAAACTTATAAGCCTAGAGATAATTAAAAAATAACCTGCCATTTTAGGTCTGATTTAGTAATTTTTGTTTTGGCTGTATATTTTTGACGTACTACAATTATATCAACCATTTAAATTTAGTTGTGGTAATTTAAGTTAATTGCTATGATTTGTTTTTTAATAAGTCTTATTATATTCTTTTATTATTATAAAGAAATATGCTTTAAAGAATAAAGAATATAATAAGAATATAATAAGAATATAATAAGAATATAATATTCTTTAAAGAAATATTCTTTAAAGAATAAAGAATACAATAAGACTTATTAAAAAAACAAATCATAGCAATTAACTTAAATTACCACAACTAAATTTAAATGGTTGATGTAATTGTAGTACGTCAAAAATATACAGCAAAAACAAAAATAATAATACAATTAATTAAAAAAACAATTTTTACTAATTATTAATTGAAAAAAAAAAACTATTTTTATTAACTATTGGTTCTTTTATAAATTGGTGATAATACTGAATTGAGAAAATATAAATGCAATTCATTAAAAAAAACAATACAGACAATAATACCATACGTGTTTTTAGAAATTTCACTATACATTATGTTTTAAATTTAAGAAATAAAAAACTATTTTGAGTCAGTTAATGTTAAGTCAATGCAATATAAAATATGAATCCTTCAAGGCTTTGTAAAAAGAAAAAACAACTAAAAAAAATTAACTATTTAAAAATAAAAATGCTAAAAACTCATTTTGTTTAGTTTTGACACAATATTAATCTTAAAAATTTATTTTTCAATCCAATTCCAAGGGTTTTTTGCACTTTTTTTCATTATTAAAAACAAGCCTAAATAATATCTTAGGTTCATCATAAAAACCTTTTATTTTTCTAAATATACAATGAAACTAGAAGCATAATTAATTTCAAAATGTTAGATGAGTAGTAAACAGAATGGAATGTTTCCACAAGGCGTTTTTTATCAGGCAGGAAGTGATAAGAAAGGGTCGTGATAAACAAGCGTGGAGCTCAGACGGAAAGGACGACTGGACTCTGGACTCTTGGAAAAAACAGATTGGCTTTAATTCTCTGCTTTAACTCACGTAGGTTGATAAGGAAGTGACCTTCTACGGCCAGATATTTTCTGACAGATAAATTCTTTATCTTGTAGCCGGGTATTGTTGTTTGATTGTTATGTGAATCGGCACTTTCCGCACCCAAAAAATTTCTGATATGAAAGCTATTTCCCCATTTACGTTTTTCTGGAACCGGAACCACAGAAACGAGCTTTTCGTATGGTTCTCGGTTCCGGTTCTTTTGTCAAGAACCGAAAGAACCGAGAACCGACTTTAGGGACCGACCCATTCTTACATTTTATGTTTAGCCTTATATATAAACACCTTTCTTTAAGGCTTCAGAGGAGATGGTTAACGAGTGTTTTAAAGTTATTAGAACTTTGAGCCTGAGTTAGAGAGTGCACAGATAGTAATCCTGGCTTGGACTGGAGATATTTACCAGAAATTTTCACCTTTAACAATAAGGGTTTCCCCCTTACTCTGTCTGAATATGTAATGTACATGAGTTAAAAAAAAAAAAAAAAAAAAAAAAAAAAGAGTAAGATCTTACCAGAAAGTCTAAGCATGGCCTTGCTGATTTACTTAATTTTAAAAAGTCCTTTCCATTTACAAGACCAGTTTTATATTGTGAATTTTATACCGTAATATAAATAGTTCAATTTAGCAAAGTAAAACTACTGATAATATGAAAATAGTTATATATCTTCTAAATTAAAATTCTTATCCACTTACAAATTAACGTTATCGGTAAAGAAACTAAGATGAACCTATAATACTTCTTATAATTTGTTTGTGCAATTGCTTCTAGTTAAATTTATTACATTATTAAGTTCCGAAATGAAAGAATATTTATGAGCTAATATGAACTCTATGCATCAAAACTGGAACAAGTAATAACCACAAGAAGGGTAATTTATGTTTAACTTCCTCAGTCTTGCCCTATTTAGTAGGATATAGCCCTCTTAGTCTACAGTATATACAGCGAGAATATCTTACATTGTTTTTCTTGGAGCATAAAACATGATAATTTATCACGCTGATATTTTAATCTGCAATTCAAAGGTAAAAATAAAAAAAATAAAGTTATTCATGGCTGTTTTAGGATCAACTCATAGGATCAGTTAGTTAGGGTCACCTTCGTTTTTGTTCCTCAGGTTGATTTCATATCATCATTACCTCTGTACACTAATGGGGGTGGGGGAGTTGGGAGGTTTATATACGTGAATCGGAAGGGGGGAGTCAATACCACTATACTTGTATGGGTAAGTAAATATCATGACATGTGTATTGGTGTGTCAGACCAACTTGGAATGGGTGGGTGAATGGATACAACAGACGGGAACTAACAAGTGTCCAAATGTGGTATGAAAAGTAGATATAATAATACGAACAGTAGACATTAATATTATAGAGAAGTTTAAACACTAATTAGTGATATTTGATTACATTTATAGCAATAACATCCTTCTTATAGTAATACATAGTATTGATAATATTCTAGAATATATTGTCGTTTGGATATAAAAGTATTCATTAAAATTTTTCTCGTGAGTGGATTTATATTTTATTGTTTATTTTGATGGTTAACGTTATTTCGATAAACCCATAATTTTCTTTTTTTAAATAGCTGACCATGTATATAAGTTATGATGATGATTCAATCCAACTTCTGTACATTACTATGAATATATTGAACAAACGGCCTGTTCAGCTATAAAACATCCTGAGCTGTATTTAAAAGAAAATAGACCCAAATTTCACTCACATTAAAATTAGAAAAGTTATCATCCTTCTGGATAAGACTTGCAGAAGGGATAACCATTTCTGTAATTATACCTTCTGGATGATCCTTCTGGATATACATGCAAAATGTTACGCGCATACAAGACTGAAGACTTTCTCATTATTTAAATATTTAAAGAGTTATAGTCTCATTAGTTAATATTCAGAATTCTATAATCGGACATTTATTAAAATATTTATACGATTGCGAAAGATAATTTGTTTCCTTTGATTTTTAGTGAAAGGTAACTCACATCTCTCCGGCATCCGCAGGCCATGGCGTCCTTTGAGATAGCGTGTCTTAGATGGGAAGTGTCTTCCTTGAATTTTGTTAATTGGCACTGGTCCCTCTCTTGAGGCTGCAAACACGCTTTCACATCCAAGTTTATGTACAAACAATGTGATAGCTACCCACACCGAATTCGTGAAAGCCATGCAACGAATTCCATGCAGTAGAGTCCTAATAAACAGTGAATGAATGGCACGAGCTTGTTGGACACTCATCAGCAAGAGGCAGACAGAAGACGCTCCAGCTTGTGCTTCGTCAACGGGTGAGGCATTTCAAACTTGACCAATCAGATTATTGGTTCAAGGTACACAGTAAAAACATGTGTACTGTCTTTCTCTCTGGCTCTCAGCTGATTTATAATTTTGGGAATAGCTCAAGATAACAACAAGTAAATTAACAAGTAAATATAATATTTAAAAGGCTTTTAACTTGAAATAATATTTAAACTTGTATTATATTCAAATTAACCTTCTTTACTTAACACTCATCAACAGTAAATAAGTGAATTTTAGATATCTGTTAAAATTATGTTGTCGGAGACAGCAAACAGCTAAGCTGTACATGGACAGATAAGCCAGTCTTTGGGTTGTATACAATACGGGTCTGTTTACCGTATACAAACAAATACTATTTTAGAATAAACGTTTATCTGGCAAGTGAAAATGAATTAATTTCAGTTTATTTGAATAGGTGTTGTTCATATCTGTGCAGATGTTATGTTGTTTTCATCTTATCACACAATCAGTTCAACAATTAACTATAACCACTTGTTTTTGGGCATAGATTGTATTTGGTATTATCAATATGCTATGTGTGATCACGTGAATTTATATGGTTTACATACATACAATACCACCAATTACATCCATGTTTGATTTTTCAGGAAACACTTAATTGTGCTGTTGGGATGTTAGTTCAGGATCAATTTAAATATCAGGTAGCCTATATTATATGACAAATTCATTTATTTTTCTTTAAACATTTGTATTTATTTAAACATTGATCTTATGGGTGAACATGAACTTTGAATGATTGTGATGACTGTAGTTGAATTAATGTAGTCTTTATTACTAGGTGAAGTGGCACAATCCTTACATATGACCAATTAATAATACCTACAATATCCATGACAAATAAGGACCTACGGTCTGTCTTGGAAGCCGGATTGTGTAGTATTGTTGTTATTTTCAGGTGACAGGCCTGATTCTCAGTTCTACCAACACCAACACCAAAATGTACACTAGTTGTTAGTACATCTCTGGTATAACTTGACAAATACTGGAATTTAATTTTAATTTTAATTTTAATTAATTTAATTTTAAAATATTACGTATAAATATTGTTTCTACGTTACTATTTAAAATAACATTGTTTATTTTGATTCGATTTGTTATTTTGTAATATTTTCGACATTATTGTAAAATAATATAAATACCGGTGCATTTATTCACATCTATATTCACAACTAAGCTGATCCTTCAGCATTTTGTATCAATGCTGCTTAAACTTATTTTTGTTTAACACAATGCTATCTATGTTTTCTAGATGCACGGGTCACAAAGAACTCTTCCACGATTTGATATAAGTTGCTCTATCAAAAATAAAAGTAAAATCTTAGACAAACTAAACTAGGGAACTCATCTTGATGGTGAATTTAGTTAAAGTTTGTTCATTAAAATCAGCTTGTCAAAAAAAAAAAAAATTAAATAAATAAATAAATAAAATAAATAAATAAATGAAATAAAACATTAAACATTTATACATCTAATAATTCAATGAATTTCTGTTTTGAGGGATAGAGATAAAAATTATTCAGCAAATAGATACAATAATATAACCAGGTTTTGAACAAGTAGATCACGTGCACGTAACATAATAAGTACTTAACTGCAAGCTTAAATTAGACCTGGATTCCACTTACAACATGAATTGTTACTTAACTGAGCCATATGCATCAAAGCCATTTGTACTACACCCATTATCTTAAAATAGACCTGGATTCCACTTACAACATGAATTGTTACTTAACTGAGCCATATGCATCAAAGCCATTTGTACTACACCCATTATCTTAAAATAGACCTGGATTCCACTTACAACATGAATTGTTACTTAACTGAGCCATATGCATCAAAGCCATTTGTACTACACCCATTATCTTAAAATAGACCTGGATTCCACTTACATACATGAATTGTTACTTAACTGAGCCATATGCATCAAAGCCATTTGTGCTACACCCATTATCTTAAAATAGACCTGGATTCCACTTACATACATGAATTGTTACTTAACTGAGCCATATGCATCAAAGTCATTTGTACTACACCCATTATCTTAAAATAGACCTGGATTCCACTTACATACATGAATTGTTACTTAACTGAGCCATATGCATCAAAGCCATTTGTACTACACCCATTATCTTCTGAATAATTTCGTTCAAAACCTTTTTTTATCCTTACAGTCCTTGGAGTATAAATTATTATCTTTACTTATTGACTATTATTTTAAATATTATTATTGTATATTTATAACAAATCAAGAAACTTTTCAGTATTATTAGTAATTTTTAATGTTCAGTATTTGTGTTTATATGTAATTATTCATATGTCATATTACTGTGCTTAAGTCTATTTCTTTAATTTCTAAGTGTATGTTGGTATATTTACTACTTGTGCTTTGTACCATAAAAGGACTTCGTTCATAACGAGAAGGGCTTAATTACTGGTCTTCTGTAACTATACTTGATTTGTTGTGTAAATCCTGGAAATTGAATAAATAAATTGTTATAAAAGCTCTTAATATTTCAATACAGCTTCGTTATGTACGTCCCATAATACGGTTGAAATATCTAGTTACTAAGTCATATAGAACACGCACCAGTAACTGAAGTGATACTGACATACGTAGGTGATTACACACTCGTAATAACATCTGTGTAATTAAGTAATACATACACACCCACATGCAACCCCTGTTAATTAGAGTAACTTATTATTACTAATGTATACTAACTCAGCACCTGTAGCTTTATCTTGGCCATTGAAGCCGCAATAAAAATATACATTAATAGGCCTACTACCATTTTACGTACATAATTATATTATAAGTTTTCTATATGTTGACAGTTCAAAGATTTACTTCATCATTATCGAAGCTGAAAGCTAAGTGATTTATCTCACAAGTGTTTTTAATAATAAAACCGTAAACAATCTCGATTATTTATATATTAATTACAAAGAAAGTTAATTCTAATAAAATGTGCATATTTTACACGATGATATATAATATAACCAGTCACTGCGTCGATCAATTGCCGAGAGGTTCAAGTTGGAACATGGATGCAAAACCTTTTGACGTATAAGAGCATCAATAATTCCGAGGCTTTGAATTTGAATACTCCACAGGAATACCATCCATCAACGTGAAATACCTCTTGAAAACCAATTCTTTGATATTATTTTATATCTTTCATACTTGAATAGTTTTCAATAGTTATACAGGCAGAAACAAATATGGAAACGCTTTCACAACTTTTGACTGACTTCACTTGTAACAGTGAAATCTTGTACATGATCATGGTTACAAAGAACACATTTTTTATGCCATTTGCGACATTATTTTCAAAGGGAAAACGTTAAGTTGAACAAAAATCTTCAACCTAAGCCTACGCCGAGTTTAGTATCAAATTAAAGGCATATTCAATAGAAATTAATTGCCACAAACCGGATTTAAAAAGTTTTATTCATTCCAGAGTAGTGGTCATTTGAATTTCAAAGTAACTAATTTGAATAAATCATTTCTTCTAATTTGATAACTAATATAAGTAACTTCTAATATAAGTAACTAATTTGAATAATAATAGTATATATTCATATATATATATATATATATATATATATAGTATATATATATATATATATATATATATATATATATGAAACCACTTAAGGGACTCCCCCTCCCTTAAGGGCCTATATACAGATAATATCAGTCATAACGTTTTATCATTTAAATATGGCGTTCCAACCCTTTCGAAAACACGTAATTTGGACATAATATTTTCGTTGGATTATTTTCTGTAAATCTTCCAATAAATAGACAGAGATTAAATATAAACCTAAAGGTACATTCATTACATAATGTAATTAACCAATAATCCTTATTAACCTTGACAACACAATAAAAAATAACTTAATCAACTTAGACAAACCAGTTGATTTACAACTTTTACTTTTAAACATTTTCAAGTATATACGTATACACACAGGGTGTCTATTATGTTTGGAAACACCCAAGTATAATCTTTATTTATCGATATATAAATTCGAAACTTTTACAATCGTGATAGAGATTGGGCACCTACTATTTGGAACATATTTAGTCATGTCATACTAACAGGAAGCCTAAACCTCGTGTTAACTTTAAAGGTGAATTAAATGCCACAAACTACATCTCTAAGGAATCATTCTATCAGGAAATATAGCACTTTAAATATTGAAACTTGGTGATGTTCAAGAATTTAATTTCAACTTGGTTCTTGCCTCAGCAATGTTTTACAGTATATTTCCTTGTATTTTCTTAAAATGTTTAATTGATATAAAAGAAACATTTGATTTTGAACTGGTTTTATTCGTACAATTTTTATACGTTTTTATTACAATAAAAGTGTGTATAAATAATAATTTATTTTACTAATATATTATAAAAATAAAACCAATTTATGATGTTTGAAAATGCTTAACACTAACCTTATAGCACAATTTAGTGACAAAGTAAATGTTTGAGCGTCTCCCTTCTTCAGTTTGGCAATGCAGTTGAAATTAAATTGTTTATTATCACCATTTTTCAATACTCAAAGTACTCAGTTTCTGATAGAGTGATTCCTTAGAGATGCAGTTTGTGGATTTCAATTAAATTCACTATAACCTTTAAAGTGACGTATCACAAGATATAGGCTTCCATAAAGAATATTGACGATACCCTCGACAGGACGTCCCCCGTTAGTGTGACATGAATAAACGATGTTCCAAAAAGTAGGTTCCCATTAGTTGTTAATATTGTAAAAGTTTCGAATTAGTATTTATATTTCGATTGATAATGAAAATGTTTGGGTGTTTCCGGACATGTAAAAAAAGAGCAAGTAGGATTCCTTTTACTACACTTTTCACTAAATTTTACCTATTACACTGAAAAGTATATAATAAAGGGTATAATTTACCTCAATATTATTTGTAGCGAACGTGTTTTGGTCATTAGCTACATTATTTGGCTGGTACTGAGCTGAGGGCTGAACCAAATATGATTTATAAAATCTTTTTGTGTAACTGTACTATTATTATTTTCAGAATTTTTTAATTTTAACGTGCTAAACAATGTAATGTGTTTAACATTGTATATTATAAAATCACAGTAATTCAACAGTAATTCACAGTAAATCACAGTAATTCAACTAATTGGAAAAGGTACTGTTCAGTTATGGAATTGATCAGAATGTTTTCTCAATTGAGATAATAAAATACATGTATTCATATATTTATAGAGAATTTATTCATATAGTTCCTTTTACCTTGCATGTCGTTAAAGCAATGCAATGTACAAAAGTTAGGAACATGAATTGTGTGATAGTATGCCTACATATTGTCACTCAAACCAAACGACCTCAACACTTCTTAATTAGTTTGATCGTTCTTTACTTCGTTACCCCAAAACATATACTCAACCCACCTTTTGCATTGGAGAGAGGTTGAGTCAGCAAGATAAGAACCGGTTCTTAATAAAAATCAAAAACTACTCTGAACATTACCTAAAGCTGCTTAGAGCATCTTCACTGTTAATAAACTGTTCCATTAATAAGGGTGTCTGTCTACACATGCTTTGAACAGTCCTACTCGTAGACGCGCGCCTGTGCGGCTATGCAAAGGTGAATGGTTTCAAAGAAGAACTCGAACGATGTTTTGAGCGCTATTAGCTTAGTTATAAGTTACTTAGCATGTTCTGAGGGGATACAGGGAGACGTTTATGTTAATTGGCTCTTGAATGGTTAATCCCCTCTTCAAGGGGATGCTCTTGAAATAGTTAATTGGCTCTGAAATCTGCTAATGACATATAAGGGCTAATATATTCTACGAAAGTGCTCCACTTTCCAGTGGAAAATTCTGATTAAACGGTTTCACATATGATTAAGTTTACTAAAAACTCACTTTTCCAAGTGTGCCGTTTGCACATTACGATCGTCTCCCTCGGACAGCTCAGACTTCCTCTGTGTTTCATTTACTTTCTGTGTCTTTGTGTTCGTTTTCATGTTTCCGTGATTTAATTTTCTGTGATCCTTGTCGTCTACGGATGCCTAGCCATTCTAGCTGCCAATTTCTCAAGTTATGCCTGGCTGCTAGTTTACGTTTAGGTAAGTTTAAATTGTATCTTTTGTCACGATGTGGTAAAAAAATTTTGTTTATTTATTTTTCTTGTTCTCTTTTGTTTGTTGTTTCAGTAGTTAATAAAGCTGTTGCCTGTTTGTGAAATAGTTTTTATTTTCTGCACGTTTAGGTTAGGCACATGTGTCGACAATTTATGTAATATATTGTCTATGTCATGTCATTGTAAATGTAGATGTCTTTTTATTGCATTAGTTTGTCATGTTAAAACTGATTTTTATATGTAATTTAAATTTTGTATTTTTGTTTTCCATAATTGTTTTCTAGTCAAATCGGCATCTTATTCTCTTTTTATAACTTATCTTATTTTCAAGCTGTCTAGCAAACTTTTCATGCTTTTGCTTCCCACTGAAGGAAATCCCTTGTAATGGCTAGTTATGTTAAATTGTTATTTATGGATCATATTTTTGCTTAATTAATTTGGTAACAGTTGTACTTGGTCCTTTTGCTGTTTCAGGTAAAACTTAGTTTAGTATTTATATAGTTCCTGTTCCTCTTTATTTTATTTTACAAATATTACATTTCAAATGTTGTGGCAGCTCATGTTAGTATAAATATTTTTTTTCTTTTACTTTACCTCACCCCTTTTATTTATTTAGTCATCTCACTTTGTGTGAAGCCGGACTAAAATATGTTATGTGCTGTGCTGTTCCTTTTCCCTGGGTTGGAGAGTGATGGACGTTTTCCTGTAGGCACAGTGTGGAACCTACTCTGCGTTCCAGCTACTTCTTTACGCTTTCCGCGCTGTCCATCCAACGGCCTCCTAGATAAAGACTTCGTCATGCAGGTGACCCAAACCCAGTCTATTTTCTGGCCCTTCTGGTACCCAGCATTGAATTTCTGAAGAGTTGTGTTCACAATATGAAACTTTAGTGAAGAATGTCAACCAGTGAAGTATTATCTACCTGTGACGAAACCCTTTGTTTTTTTAAGAACTGTCACTCATAAAAGTGAAACATATTTATTAAGATTTTGCTTTGTTTAGTTTATATATACATATATTTTAGTTTAGAACTAACTATTGATATATATTAGGGGGTTATTTTTAGTTATTCCTTTCAAAGAACGGGATTCTCGGGTAATTCTTCATTTTTTGTTTCCCATTAGTAGCCACCCAGTTTCTGGCTTTCGGTCACTGGCTTTCGGTGTAATTGTTAGTTTATATATTTTGTTTTTTCCAACTTTTCAAAATTGGCATAACCTCCCAAATTTCTTTTACTGCCCGAGACCCCGTACTGTTTGCTGTAGTAAATGAAAATTTAAATGTTGACTGCTTTATTTGTAGTTATGCATTAGTGTATTTGTAGTTATTGTTTAAGTATTGTTTTATTATTGATTTTTTAATTGTTTGATTGTTATTTTTGTTATCTAATTTATTATTATTATATTTTCGCAAAACTCTATATTTATATATTTATAAAAAAGGTATTGGGCCTAACCAATTTTTGATTCACGTTTTATTGATAATTTTGTACTGTTGATATTTTTCGATCTTGTTTTATTTTTTAATTATTTTGTGGCCTTTGATGCCATTTGCCAATTTATTGCATAACAAATTTTATTTATGGTATTTTTTCACAAACGATCAACAGCCCTGTTGATGACAGCCCGTTAATGTTTGTTAAAAAAAGTTTTGTCCGTTAATGTTCAACATTTTTGTTATTTTTAACTTGATACTTTTTTAGTGCTTTTTGACTTTATTTTTTTTTTAAATTTCATATAATAAACAATATTTTTGCCATTCAACTTGTGTTCTTTTGTTTTATGTCAACCTCTTGAGTCCGGTGCCTTCGCACTCAAACTCGATGGACCCAGCAATTTTTTGATTTTATGAGGGTGGGTTGCACTAGGCAGATAACAATTTAGTTGCTGTGGCGGAATAGTACTAACAGCTAAAGAATTTATTAAAATACATTTTAAGAGCTACACAAAGCAGATCACGTCAGTCAATTAAACTTAATCAATGAGTTTTTACTTACTTCTATGTAGAATTTGTACTGTAATGTTGCTAACACGAAAAATGATATATATATATATTACTTCTTTGAAATTAACAATACAGTTGCGTGCCAAAAAAATTTAAAGTGGAAAAAGAATTTTACAGAGCAAGATTAAGTCGACGACTAGGCCAGACAAAATAAATTTGGGATTCTGCTGTATTCTTTTGTATTCACCTCTATGTTAACCAGTTATATTAGCTGCCAAACGTAGCCTTGATCAACACATTTGCTTATATCCACTTTATGCACTTTTACAGAATATTGTTTATCGAATTTTTAATGGATTGATCAATTGTGGAAATAAATTGAAAAGAAAGAAACAATCGTCTTCTTTTATTCAATTTTAAAATTAACGGACGTTACACACTCAAAGATAGTAAGCCCCAAGTCTTCCAAATTTTCATCGGCTAAAATAGAAAACTCTCTAATACTGTAGATCCTGGAGACAAATTACCAAGTAAAATTATCACAGTATGCCTAAAGTAATTAACTTTCTATTTAAGGACGTGTACAGCCACAATTCCTTGCACAGTTTACTAAATGTACGCAGTTTTGATCACCTTACTTAGACCTAAAGCTTAACAAGACTTGTATTGTTCCAAATTTCAAGACAGGTTTTGTCTGTTTGATATAAACAAACCGAGCGAAAGTAGGGAACTCACACGGTCACGACTATACACGGTGAAAAAAAAATATGGAAACGCTTTCACAACAACGTTACTTTTTTCCAAATATAATTTTATAATTTAATTTTTTGAAATAATTGTTTCAATAAAGTATAATTTTTGATCATAATAATTTACTTAAACCGTTATATGGTGAAGAAATAATACTGTTCAAATTAGTTACTTGGAATATTCAAATGACCGCTACTCTGGAAAGGACAAACCTTTCGAAGTCCGGTTTGTGGCAGTTAATTTTTCTTAAATAGACATTTCATTTGATACCAAACTCGATCTACGCTTACGTTGAAGATTTTCGTTCAACTCCTCGTGGCCCATCGGCCTGAAAATATGAAGTGTCGTTAATAGCGTCAAAAAGTATGTCCTTTGTAACCATGACCCTCTTCAAGATTTAAACTCTTTTAAGTGAAGTCGTACAAAAGTTGTGAAAGCGTTTCCATATTTTTCCCACCCTGTGTAAATGCTATGAAACAATTATATCTTATTGCATAATTGCATGACAATGTAAGTTACTATTGTAACAATTCAACTTTTAATTTTAATAGTTAAAGTTTATACTTTAATTTATATAATTTTATACTGTTGTTAAAATGCAAGTACTTATAGTTCACATGTTTAAATATACAATTGTGTAAGTTGTACTTTTATTAAAACGTTATTTTACCAATAATCAAAATTGCTGTTGTTGAAATAACTCACAACAAATATAAACAAATATAAAACGATCAAATAAACTAACAAATTCAAATCAAAAATCAAGGTATTTTACTATAAAAATCGAATCTATCTTTGTCTGAGTTATTTATATCTATATTTTATATGTGTATGTTGGATATATATGTACATACAAATAAGATATATTTATACATATACAAATATAAAATATGTCTTTGCTGTATTTGTGATCCAGTGTTATTGCATCGGTTGATGTAGAACAATACCAATCCTTAACTCATTTTTATTTATTTAATGTTTTTATTTTTATAAGTTTTGCTTTTTGATTGTTTTAGCAAATAAACAAATATAACTAAATGTTCGTGTTATTGTATGTTGACGTTAAACTGAAATCAGAAGTTAGATATTTTCCTAGCAGGTATTTATTTTATAGATAAAAAAGTGTACGTAATGTTTGTAAAACATTTTTGGAGACTAAATAAGAATAAATTATTGTGATGTATTTCTTTCTCTACATGGAAGATTAAAATTTTATCATTAGGTTATTATTCTTTATTATTATTATTTGGTAACAAAGTAAAAGCTCTTTTGCTATCACAACGTTATTTGTTACTCGATATTTAATAGCCTATAGTTACATTTCACGTGACATTACCCACAAAGCTGTGTCTTTGGGTTTTGTTGTAAAATTTATAGTTTTTAGACATTCAATACGAACATTTTTTTGACAGCTTTAATTTTTAAATACAAACATTTTTATTGGAATGAGTGCTTATAAGAAAAAATTTATACCAAAATTCAAAATTTGACCTCAAAAAATGTTTTAATATATATACAGATTTTTTGTAAAACTGATATATACAGGTATGGAAAACGGTTTGAAGTACGACACATATTAGGCCTATTGTCCATTATTTGCTAGTTTCGATCTGACAGACATTCCAATAACGTATGGAACAGTACAAAATGGACAATTTGTATGCATGTTATATTATAATTATACAGCTTTCCCCTATCGTAAGAAACGGCTTCCTGAGCAAGTCGCAGTCCTGCCAACAGAACTATATAAATATTCCACAGTTTCTTAGTCTTGTGTACTCAAACGATTATTTTCACAATTCTTAACAGTTCTGATGAGTCTGCATCAGCGAATACGAACAATGAGGGTAGAGCGAATAATTATAAAATTTACAGGTTTTCCTGAATCAAATTAGTATTTTTTAAAAATATTGCGCTTCCTTTTCCCTTTTTTTACGTGTCCTTCTTGACAGCAACGTTAAAAAAGACTGTACATTAATTTAATGAATTAAACATTATTTTATAAAATGAATTAGATAACCTGAAAAGTTCCTTGCAATAATTTAATTTGTTGTGTTGCTGTATTTCAGTTAATTTTCATGTCATTTTACACAGTAGTAAAAGTATTCATAACATAACTATACATTAATTAAATTTCAACTCTGAAATAGATTTATGAAATTATTAAATACAATAATGTTAGTACAAAAAATATAGTGTTGGATAATTTTTAACACTTTCAATTTTTAGTACCATCTGAAAATGGTGCGTTGCCATAATGAGTAGTGTTATTTATAGTTTTTATAGATAGTCGGTACAACAATTAGATATACCACATTGTTGTTAATAGCCATCCAGCCACCAAACACTTATAAACTTCGTAACTATTACGTTACTATTCCTACGTGCAATAATCTCAAATCATGTTTGTTGTCTCAAATCACTTTGAATCCACAAAAACGAATTGCCATAACGTTACAAATATTATGATTTGTGACTAAGCTGATTTATACAAAACTAAGTAGTTAATTCATAACTGTAAAAGTAATAGGGCCTTCTAGCAGGTGTCTGAGGTGTCATAGGACTTCATACTGGGTTAGAGATGGTGCTTGTGAGAACGTAAGACAACATCAAAAGAGCATTGTTTTAATATTTTTCGTAGAATTATTTTGTACCCTAGAGGTAGCTTTTTCTAAAAATTGCTTGCGCTTCAGTCACACAGGTGAAAATAACCAGCAAACAAAGGTTTATCATCTCAGGACTGTCATTCTTGAGACAGGAAATAAATTTTTCTATTAGGAATTATATTTTGTATGTTGACCGCTTTGAAACATCCATCAGACTTGAAATTCCATAAAATCTAGTATTATTGCACATGTACACTAAATAAAGAATACATTGGGGGAGGGAGGTTTCGGCTTTATGGATCTTGTTACCGTTGATAGAGGGAGAAAATGCGTCATTAGTGTTTGGATTCTATTAAGGGGATTCAGCACCCTTGAAATGGTAAAAAAAAATTTTTTAACAAAAAAATTTTTTTTTTCATATAATGTTACTTTATTTAGTTATAAATAAGAAAAATACAATAAAAAAGTCCAATACTTTTTTATTTCATGTGTAATTGGCGGTATTCTAAAGCATTACAAGCCTCGGCGCGCGGATGCAAAAGGTAGGCTAGTGCAAAAAGTAGACTAGTGCAGTGTTTACTCTATTCTGAACTCCTATGCAGTTGCATCTTGTTATAGTATTCCATTGTTATTATATTATATACTTGGCTTTGTTTACTTTGAGGTCTATGAGTCACCTGTTTCAAAAATACCAGATTTTACCAAAAATTCAAAGTACCAAAAATTCTACCAGAGAGCCCTTGCGAAAGGAGAAAACCCACCATCCCATGAAAATAAAATAAAGACTCCACTAAGGCAAGATGTGATGGCAAAGATTATGCCAATTTATCAAAGACTAGGTTCTACAACATTACTATCTAGATGTGTTGATGGGAAAACTCAAAACGCAAATGAAGCTCTTCACGGTGTGTTATGGTCTAAATGCCCAAAAACTATATTTGTTTTTAAAAGTACCCTACTTATGAGACTCAGTGAAGGCATCTGTACTTACAACACAGGGTATCTGAAAACAGTAACTGATATCCAACAAACATCTGGCTTTGGAACCAGTCCTGGTACGAACACTGCGAAAATCGCCAAATTTTTTGACGCCTCGAGGCTTAGGATAGCAACAAAAAGGAAATCTGCTAAATACCAAGACTACAAAAGGAAGAAAAGATTAGAAGTAATGAGGGAAGAAGAAAAAGATTGGAAGGAGAAGGGACATCATATGGTGCAGGACAGTTTTAAGAATAAGTCTTATTTTTTAAATAGGCCTAGGCTAAATAAATTTGTAGCTAACCAGTAAATTAGCATATGAGAAATTTTTATAACTCATTAATATTCATTATATTGATGTATAAATGGTCTTTACTATCTATAAATCAATATATAATTGCATAAAAACATCTAACTGTACCAAAATACACAGTATTTAGATATCAATATATTGTCTAACTTTAATTGCGATTATCCGAAAGTTTCTATTTTCTTTGTTTTCAGGAGGAGAATTGGATATTACTTGAAAACCGTTAAAGATAGATCCATGATTTTTTTGTGAAACAATATAGTACTACAAGCTACCTTTTTTTAGGACAACTTTTTATGTGTTTTGATCAATATTGGACCATTGGTGTTTTGTAAAAAAAATGTTTTTTAAAATGTTGTAAAAGTTTTTTTATAAGTTGAAAAAAATAATTGAAAAAACAATGTTTCTGTAGATACAATAATGAAAATACATAAATTTTTTAAACATAAAAATACCTTTCATTTAACACCAAAATCATCTATTTTGACCAAGTAGTTTTTTCAGAATAACATTTTTATTAAATTACCATTTTTCTGAAAAAAAATTAATTTTTTTGGTAACGTTAAATTAAATTTTTTTAAAAAACGTTTTTATGTATGTTAGGACTCTATGAACAAACAACAATAAAAAAATCCCATGCAAAATTAAATATAAAAAAAAATGTTGCAAGGGTGCTGAATCCCCTTAATAAAGATGTATATAATAATGATTGTAAATTCTGTTGTAGACAAATACCATTAATTATACTTGTCAATATTGACTGAGAGCCTTTACTGAGGATATATTTCATAAACATATTTCCTGCAAAAGCACTTACAGTTAAAATTAGGTAAATATCTAAACATAAACTAGCAACTCAAACCAATCAAACTAAGTGGGGTTGGGTTTGACGTCGTTCTGCGGAGAGCTTAGGAGTTATTTGACTTGTGATTCAGTGGTGAAAGTTAATATAACGCTTTTGATAGTTAACATTAGTAATAACTGTTCTGAATTTATTAATATACGTACAGTAGAATGCTAAACACTTGTGACATAATGTTAAATTTAATGCTTGGTGTTTCGTGTTATTTTTTATGGAATCCGAATCAGTATAAACAAAAACGTTCAAAGTCATCTAAACTATTTTTCCGTAAAACAAGAAAAAGCTGTATACAAACGTGATTAATTAATTAAATAAACATAAAAAATATGAGAGTACCATATAGCACTTTCAAAAATTATTTTGTACGTTTTATAAAAAAATAATGTATTTATATATTTTTATATATTATAAAAATGCCATAATTAGAATGTTTTTTTTAGTTTACAAAATATTTTGAAAGGAAAAAACACTTTTTGATTTTATATTATTTATTTGACAGTGAAAACATGAATGTCGTGCTCGTCTACCCCTGTGTTGACTTTGTCGGTCGTTGCCCAATCCATCGACTCCTCATAAAAGTCTTTGAACTTTTCTGGGACATAAGGCATATGCTTCTTGATGCCTTGCAACTTTAATTTTTTTAGTATGACATTACCTGATGGATAGCAAATTGTTTTGGGGAACTCAATCAGTTGAGCAAGTTTGTATGTTTGCTATACAAAGCATCTACGAAGGGCCTACACACTATTACTCCCTGAGCTCTACCGTAACTAAAATACATTACTGAACTAATTTCAAATAACACTTTATCTTTGGCAGGAACTCTTTTTCCTCTCGTCTTGTTCTTACTTGTACTTAAAAATGGACAATGTGTAGTAAAAGAAGTCTGCTGTATACATATATTATACTTATAACACTGGTGGCCTATCTTCTACAAAAAGACTTGTATATCAGAAGAGACGAGAGGAAAAAGAGTTCCTGCCAAAGATAAAGTGTTATTTGAAATTATTTCAGTAATGTATTTTAGTTACGGTAGAGCTCAGGGAGTAATAGTGTGTAGGCCCTTCGTAGATGCTTTGTATAGCAAACATACAAACTTGCTCAACTGATTGAGTTCCCCAAAACAATTTGCTATCCATCAGGTAATGTCATACTAAAAAAATTAAAGTTGCAAGACATCAAGAAGCATATGCCTTATGTCCCAGAAAAGTTCAAAGACTTTTATGAGGAGTCGATGGATTGGGCAACGACCGACAAAGTCAACACAGGGGTAGACGAGCACGACATTCAATCGAAATAGCATTCCGAAAAAACTTCAATAATTTATATTGTGTTACATAAGTATATATAAATATTTTTTAACCTGAATTGATGTTTTCACTGTCAAATAAATAATATAAAATCAAAAAGTATTTTTCAAGTGAAGATATTATTAGTTCAGTAATTTCATGTAGAGTGTACACCCTATCAAATATTTTCAGTTTCCTTTTAACAATAGAAAAATCTCGGTCACAAGGAAAGTAGGTGTAACCTCAGATCGGACAGTACTGTTCAACTTTATGGAACCGGTCAGTATCAGTAAGGGTTAAGAATACTCTTTTTTAAGGCATGATTCTTATTCTGACCACCACCGTGGTCAGAACCGTTATCAGACTAGACGTGTACTTAAATAAAAATGGCAGGAGAATCGTTTAAATAGTTATACTATACACAAAGGAGCAAACCTAGCAACACAATTTCTCTTCTAATTTTCCACTACTAGTACTAGTAAATCATTCATATTTAAATCTTAATTCAAATAAACGTATTAAAACTAAAATAATGATAATTTAGAGTAAAGCAGCCTCAAACAACGTCAATAATTAAAGTAGGTTTACTGTAGACATCTGATATGACAGACGAGTTAGTGACCACCACACAGGTAGCGCTAACGGTGCCAGCTGCAGAAATCAGACAGTGCTGTCAACAAAAACATGCTGAGTCATTGACATAGAACCTTTTAGTTTCCAATCTCACATACTGAGCGGTGGTCTACATGCAAGGATAAGTTTGGCATAGAACGTTTAGCATACAAAGACGTACTTCTTTCCAACACATGATTTTCTACCAAAATATCGAAAACGAGAAAAAAATTTACTAAGAACGTTTTTGTTTTCACTGATTATAAATACAATTAATAACATTTATTTTATTGGTATTATAGATTATCATTTATTACTTTTTCTCGTGTAAAGATAATATAATAGGATCTGTTCATAGATTTTAAAGAGCTACGTGTTTTAATAAACACAATACATATAATAGAGCATTCTACATATATACTTTATTATTAATCTAAACAATTTAACAGTATCTAAATATTTCAAAAATATAAAACCGAAGATATTACAATTTTAAAATAGTACATAGAAAGTAGAGATAAATGATTACCAGAATAATTATCTTATTTATATATCCCCTTATTCTGTCAAAAAACTATCAATTCTATCGCTATCAACTATCAACTATCAAATCAAATCTATCAATTCTATCTATCAATTCAACTATCAATATAAATCAATTAAATTTGAAGGGGGTTTATTGGATTATTCTGGATAAAAGAAGAAATGTGGTTTTAGAAAGCATGATGATATTCTTGCAAAATTGTCCTACTCTATGTGTAAGGCTTGAATTCATTCTTGACATTTCAGCTTTGTATTAATAAATTAGCTTATAATACATTTTTAGAACACAGAAAATAAGATAACATAACACACATGACGTAGGCAAAAAGATAAATATTAAATATTTTAGTCAATGAAAATCTAAAGTAAAATGATAGTAAAATGAACAGCTATGAGTCTCACGTGAAAACCTATATCAAATACAACCATCACATTGTGGTTTAGATAGAGTTTATTATTTGAGCAATTTCTTTCATAACTTGATTTAATACAAATAAATTACGTAGAGAACTACGATCCTAATATCGTAAAAACGCATTTTAACAAAATTTGTATCACAATATAAAGACGACTTTTACCTTACATAAAATATGTACAAGGGCAGATAAGCCGATTATAACTTATTATGACGAAATAACCCCCACCTTTTGGGGTTACGTTTCCTACCCATGCCTTTTTCTCTTATTGGGTTTTTTGCTTTTAAATATGTTAGTATATTTTTCAGAACTATTATTGTTTATTATTTAAAATGTCCTTACTTTCTTGCCTTAATTTCCTTACTGTTTTTATATTGAAACTACATTTTACATTATTTAAAATTGTTAGTTGAAAATTTTTCTTCTGTGATATATGTTTAGAACAAGCTTTGACATCATATACAAACATATAAAGTACACTTCAAATTTTCTGCTATATGAACGTAAACGCCCATAAGTTTTCAGTTTCCGTAAATCATATATTACTAACTGAACCAAATAAAGGTATAGTCTACAAAATATTTTATTCATAATATTAGTTATAGTTTATTATTTGAAAAATTTTATTCACAAACCAGATAAATAAAAAATCTAAATTCTTCCATATATTATCTGAATTATTTGAACGAAATTTAAATTAAATATAATAATATTTTATAAAGACAAATATACAATCAAAAGCCTATTGCGTAAAATAAAAAATGAACCAAATTTTAAAACTATTTCAATCATAACTAAACTGTTATAGTATCCATTAGGGCATTGAAACTAAATTATGGTTTTCATTTTGATAAGTCATTAATGGTCTTACACAAAATGTCATTACAAGGTATTAAACTGCTAAAATTCTATAAATATTTCACGAAGTTAAGCTAAAATTACTTATGTGATTTGTTCTGTCAACTTAAAAAAAGATACATGCAAATTTAAGCTTTTTAAACAATATTAAAATTTCCTTTCGAGTATTAATCTTGGATTAAGCTCTCATCAAAACATGTGAGATCGATCTTTTATAGTGGTTTTGAATATTACGTTTTGAAATTTAATACTTTATAAATTAATGAATTCATATTTTGTTATGTTACTATGAAGAAGGGCATATAAATATTTCTAAAATGGAAAGGTCAGGAATTTCAGTAAAATCTATATACCTATTAATTAGACACGACAAATCTGCAAACATTAGTTTCCAGATTTACCCTCAATGAACAATGAGTGTAATTATAAGATTTACACTCATTGTTCGTATTCGCTGACGCAGACTCATCAGAACTGTTAAGAATTGTGAAAAGAATCGGTTGAGTACACAAATCTTACAAAAGCTGAGAGGCAATTAGATCGTTCCGTTGGCAGCCTTGCAACTTTGTCATGGATTATTGTCTTGTTTTAAGAAATGGAACATTTGACAAAATATACAATATTTTATAATATTCATGCTTTGTTGCATATGACTAGTAAAATAACAAACATTTTACACATATAAACAACTTGTAATTATAAGGGTTTTTATTAACAACTAAGTAACTTGTTCAGTATTATTACTGAACCATACTACTAAAATTTTTTTAAATATATGTTCTGTTTTTCTTAGCTATACTCAGACTTTATTTTTCCTGTAAGTAAAAGCCACTAAGTTTGCTATTTAATACTTTTCATCCAATTTACCGTCCCAACATAAGAAAATATTTTGAAATATTACATTAACCTAACTTAAACACTATCATATTATTAATATTAATGTTGTTTAATTGACTTAAAAATAAGATATTTATTTTGGAGTGGTTTTAAACTAACAATGCTGATTTACAAAACAACTCTAACTTATTATAATTACAAAAAAAAAAAAAAAAAAAAAAAAAAAATGAAATAATTTATTCAGTACAGTTATATATGTATGATGTATGGATGTATATATATCATCTTGAATTACACATTAGATACTTATATACATCTTTTTTATATGTAGTTTGAGATACATTTTGGCCTGTTTTGCTAGAGGAAAGTTCATTAAGTAATTTGGGATCGAAGTATGCAAATAGTTTTATCCAAATTCAAGGCATCTCCAAAACGTGATCCTGTCTAGTACTGCGAGATCAAAAATAATATTTAAGCACAAAGGTAATATTTTAACAATATCTCATTTTCTTTAGCTGAAAGCATACGTTTATGAGAGAAGTTTAAACACAGCCAATGAATAATGCGAGTATTAATTGTACATAAATAATAATAAATATATGAAATTAACATATTAGTATCTAAAAAGTTAGCACTACTACATAGTCTTTTATAGTTATAAAATAAACACCACATAAATAATTAAATACGATTGAATCCAGTGTAATACAACTTTGCATTTATCCTGGTATGTTTGGTAAAATAACAAAAACATTGCATTTTGAAACTCTTATACGTGTTCGTTGGTAAAGATATATCCGGGTTTACACCACATCAATTGACACGATAGTGTGGTAATGGAATACTAGTTACAGAGAGAACATGTTGATCTACCTTTTCAAAGAAAACGTCGTTAAGTTTTCAGTAAACGATTTTAAATGTGTTAAATTTGATTTATTTCATCTAGAGTCATTGTTATAATTGGTAAAACTATACATTTTGTTTATTAGAAAATAAAATTAACATGAAATTTATGTTAACAATTATAAATTATAAGTACATGCATTAAAAAAACAATACAAAACTTATGAACTTAACAAAGAATATATGATTTATTTTAAATCTTCACGAACGGAATCAAGAAAGTAACAATAATGACAGTGTATCAAAAATTATACTGTGTATGACATATGATGGATATCCCATGTAATAGAAATGTGTGTCTGGTCAGTTAAGTGGGTCCTTCCACAACTGCTAGTTTAAAATATTAGTATTACATGGGCTTACACTAATACTCTACTACTAGGTCCTAAAACAGTTCATAATTTGAATTACAAAATGTTTCATTGTATAAATAATCTATTCATGACTATGTGAAATCATTGGTATAACTTACAACACTAAATAAATTGTAATGAGCTCTTTTACTATGTGATATACCACAAGGAAAATAAACTTTAATATGTATATAATGGTTGTATAGTGTTTGAATTGAGTAAATAACTAAGAACGAACTGTTGCAGCCAATAATATCAACTGCATCATTTTTAACGGCTTCAATATACTCAATATTAGCTAATATAAACGTTACTAGCTACTTCAGTATTTCATTTCAAAACTTTATTTGCTCGTTGTTAATGGAAAGGACAAAGTTATTCATTCGACGTCGTTTGATAAGGACATAACCTACATAAACGCTGACGTACTCTGTAAAACGTTGCTTTATAATGAGCCTATTATTTTTGTTATTGATTGTTTTTACACCTACTGTCACAAAAACACTTAGAATTTACTTTGAACCTTAGTAAGGATATTGAATAAATAGAAGTTTTTCTTATGAACACATTCAAACATACTGATTCCTGCACTGGTGTAACGTTCAAACACACTGATTCCTGCACTGGTGTAACGTTCAAACATACTGATTCCTGCACTGGTGTAACGTTCAAACACACTGATTTCTGCACTGGTGTAACGTTCAAACACACTGATTTCTGCACTGGTGTATCGTTCAAACATACTGATTCCTGCACTGGTGTAACGTTCAAACATACTGATTCCTGCACTGGTGTAACGTTCAAACATACTGATTCCTGCACTGGTGTAACGTTCAAACATACTGATTCCTGCACTGGTGTAACGTTCAAACACACTGATTCCTGCACTGGTGTAACGTTCAAACACACTGATTCCTGCACTGGTGTAACGTTCAAACACAATGATTCCTGCACTGGTGTAACGTTCAAACATACTGATTCCTGCACTGGTGTAACGTTCAAACACACTGATTCCTGCACTGGTGTAACGTTCAAACATACTGATTCCTGCACTAGTGTAACGTTCAAACACACTGATTCCTGCACTGGTGTAACGTTCAAACATACTGATTCCTGCACTGGTGTAACGTTCAAACATACTGATTCCTGCACTGGTGTAACGTTCAAACACACTGATTTCTGCACTGGTGTAACGTTCAAACACACTGATTTCTGCACTGGTGTAACGTTCAAACATACTGATTCCTGCACTGGTGTAACGTTCAAACATACTGATTCCTGCACTGGTGTAACGTTCAAACATACTGATTCCTGCACTGGTGTAACGTTCAAACATACTGATTCCTGCACTGGTGTAACGTTCAAACATACTGATTCCTGTACTGGTGTAACGTTCAAACATACTGATTCCTGCACTGGTGTAACGTTCAAACATACTGATTCCTGCACTGGTGTAACGTTCAAACACACTGATTCCTGCACTGGTGTAACGTTCAAACACACTGATTCCTGCACTGGTGTAACGTTCAAACACAATGATTCCTGCACTGGTGTAACGTTCAAACATACTGATTCCTGCACTGGTGTAACGTTCAAACACACTGATTCCTGCACTGGTGTAACGTTCAAACACACTGATTCCTGCACTGGTGTAACGTTCAAACACTCTGATTCCTGCACTGGTGTAACGTTCAAACACACTGATTCCTGCACTGGTGTAACGTTCAAACACACTGATTCCTGCACTGGTGTAACGTTCAAACACACTGATTCCTGCACTGGTGTAACGTTCAAACACACTGATTCCTGCACTGGTGTAACGTTCAAACATACTGATTCCTGCACTGGTGTAACGTTCAAACATACTGATTCCTGCACTGGTGTAACGTTCAAACACACTGATTCCTGCACTGGTGTAATGTTCAAACACACTGATTCCTGCACTGGTGTAACGTTCAAACATACTGATTCCTGCACTGGTGTAACGTTCAAACATACTGATTCCTGCACTGGTGTAACGTTCAAACATACTGATTCCTGCACTAGTGTAACGTTCAAACATACTGATTCCTGCACTGGTGTAACGTTCAAACATACTGATTCCTGCACTGGTGTAACGTTCAAACATACTGATTCCTGCACTGGTGTAACGTTCAAACACACTGATTCCTGCACTGGTGTAACGTTCAAACAGTTAAAGCATAAGATAATGGTAACGTTCCCTTTCATTGTTATCCATACATTAGTTGTGTTGGGTGTAGGTATAATGGTTCTTGTCATTGGACGGATGTCCTTTTTGCCTGGTCGAGTGTATTTATTCATATCTGATTCAGTGGTAAATTTACATATTGAAATACGACGTTTGAAGTTCCCATTTCAAAATGCCATTGAAAATGTATTATATAAGCTTTAATTTTCGCCTAAAATAGCTAATAGCTAGAGGCGAATGGGTTAGTACAACTACACGTGTAAGGGGAATTTTATAGTTTTGATTCGAATTCATAGAAATCGATTCCATACATACATAATTCATAATTTTTATTTAATCTTTATAATCAGTAAAGTAACAAACAAACCTTGAGTTACAGACACTACAAGTACAATGACTGTAACATGTATCACAATCCTATTTAGTAAAAATGAAGTTGTACGCCTTTGTGTTTTTTAATGTAGGTACCATAATTAGTGAACACAAACACTTAATAACACGGAAGTGGGAAGTTGTTGTTAAAACTTTGCCGGAATCAGCTTCCGCTTTAGGCTTACCCGTCATCCCACTCACATGTGTCTAAAACATCTAGTTTTCTCTCTTATCATCAAAATTCCACCAAAAACAGTTTTGTTGTTTATATTTTCAAAGGAAGTAAATGGTTTGAACATTAAGGTAGGATTTAAATTATAAGAAATAAACATATAAGACATTCTTAAAATTAGTGATCCAGTTAGTTCAATATAATGTTTTTTTATTAAAATAAATTACTGGAGAACTAATTATAAAAATAGTTTTTTTAATTAACTTTTTAGTTTAGCTAATTTTTATTTTATAAATTAACATTTGAAAATGGAGTTTTTAATCTTGATGTAGTCTAAGGTATTTCAGTGTCATTCTAGATTCATTATTGTCTTTTGGAAATAACTTGAACGTGGGACCAAAGTATTAAGTCATATCTAAATGCAGAACAATAATTAATGTACTTAAATTTTAGTTTAATTCCCTTCATTGTAGAGTAACATTCCATGTCATTTACAATAGCCTATAATAAACTAAAAGATGAATATTTCTTAATCAGCACCATGGTTTTATATATATATATATATATATATATATATATATATATATATATATAGGCCTATATTAATAGTGATATACTGAAATCAATCAACTGATAACTTTTGGAACATTATTATAATACACACTAAATAGTAAAAAAATAAAAATAACCAGAATACACAAACTGAATAGTATACACTGTTCAGATAACACGTTATTAATAATCTATTTATTTTGTTCGGGTATTCATTATAGTAATTTTGGCTATTAATAAAAAATAATGATTTATGTACAATATTTATTGTTTATGTCTAACAAGGACTCTCTATCTAAATTTACTTCTGTTAACAAACGGTTTTGCATAATTGCTGCTATCCATTACTATTTTTAGTTTGCAGTATGTTTGATATTAGACTACGACTACACTTTCAGTTGATGTTCATGTTTATAAACTTATTTGCAATCTTGATATTATTTTAAAATAACAGTTTTCATTTATTGACGGGAAATAAGCAATTTATTAAATTTTTTTAAATGTTAAATTTCTTGGCCTGAATATACTGTACATTTTAAAACGATATTGTAACGTTTATAAATAAATACTTTCATTTCCACTCGAACAGGCTGCTGATTCCTCTGGTGAAATCACAGTCCCGCCACAAGCCTTGAAACAGGAAACTAACCTCAAATAACATGGACGGGTTTAACCACAAAACCCCATCATCTCTTGATAGATATCGGGGGTTTAATTTGTATCTGAAGACCGTCCCTAGCCCAGGCCTTGTTGAAATATAAGTACAACGATTCAGCCTCATTTGATTAATTATAAATAAAACTATTTAAAAAAGGCTGGCTAATAATAAAACTATAACTATGATTGGCATAAAGCCAAAAGAAGATAAATAAACTAAAAACATGATTAATAATCTTTATCGTAACTCACTCGCTGTTGTAGTATATTTTTACCTTAAATCATAGCTATTTTATTGATTTATTCGAACCTTTTCTGTTATATATCCTGCCGGTTATATGAAAGTTGGGTTCAATTTTGAATGCATTGTACTCGTATATTATAAATGTTTAAAATAAGAAACAAGTTATACCTTGAATGGAATAATGGAATAATTCCTTGAAAAACATGTAATTAAACCTTGAATGGAATAATTGAAAACCTAAGTTGAATCAAACTTGAATACAGAAAGCATTCTCCGATCAGTATTCCGAGAAAGATGGCTTTGCTTAATCTCTAAAGAAATTTTGAACCGTGGTAACTTGTAAATCATTTTATATCGTAAGGTATATATATTTATATAGTATGTTTAACATTAGAAAATAGACGGGTTTTATCTGTAACTGATTTGATAAAAAGCGAAGGAAACGTGTCTGTTTTCCCACTTGGCCACTCGGCGTATATCAGGTACTACGCAGGTACTACGTATACCTACATGTTACAGTTGTACATTACTTCAGCTGCATATGAAGTCACGTTTTATTTTAAAGGATTTTCATAATTCATATGTTTTATATGCTAAGTGTTACTACAGCTCCATGATACTAGATTTATCCAACTTATTTAATTTACTAAAACAAAATTAAAAATTGAACAATAGTTATTTATATAAAATAAATCACAGGATAAAATAAAATTTGATCTCAAGAGACTCTAGACAATTATGTTTTCTTTGAAAAAATGCAAGTTTCAAATTTTAAGTTCATAAATAAAGCTGTAATCTTTATTTGAATTTAGGGAAAATTTCCGTTAATTCACTACAACTTCTTTTTCTGTTACTCCACTATCACTACTTTTTTTATCACTTTTATGTTTAGGATAGGTTAGGTTAGACAACTACCACTACTACTAAAGTTGATCACAATCTGGTAAATCCATTTGACTTACCGCCGAATGCGATCCGTGTGTAAGTTTTTGAAAAGCGATAAGATAAGGCCAGCAATATCGGATTCTTAGCGGATAAGGGATACTTCAGTGGACGTAAAAATGATTGAGGACCAGTTTTTAGAGCTTAGAATATTTATCAAGTGGTAGTGAATAATCGGAAAGAAATAACATAGTAATAATAATATTTGGAGATTTCCAATGCTTCGTGTTTTTAGGAAAAGAATTGGAGCCTTGACGCATTTGAAGCCTTGAAGCATTGGAAATCTCCAAAAATTATTATCTATAATCAACAATCCAATGCTAGCAAACAAATTAAAAACTATTAGTGGTAGTGAACTAAGGGAAAAGATCAGAATATAAAATTAGCCTTGTTATGAATGAACCTCAAATTAGTGGCAGGTACGGAAGAATCTTAAGACATTGATCGTCTACATATGGGTGAGCATTGCTTTCGAATAATGTGAAAAGTGTAAACGAGGGAAATTTTACAAACTAAGGCCGAGTATTCTTTCAAAGTGTCATTAGTTATTATGGTAAAGACAAGTGAACAGCCACTGGTTATCAGCTGATCTCAATACACATGTGATTTCTCTTTGCGGATCGAACTTAGAACCATTAGCTTATTAAGCTAACCCCTAACCAAGTGCGCTTAAGAAATCATAACTTGAGGCATTAAGTGTAACTGTTTGCTTTATGAAAAACCGAGGGTCACTACATGATGGAGGTGCATGTCTGATATTGTCATTAGGAACATAATCGGTTTTTTGGCCCTTAAGGTTAACATGTAAATATTACGAGGTGTCCCAATTCACCATAAGATTTGAGGATACGAAGGGAATGCTATATAAGCCCATTTATTCAGTTAAACTCTAAAAATGTAAGTTTATATTGTGAAACGGTCCGTAAGAAGGACTTTCTAATTACCCTTGCATGACCTTTTACAGATAATTAACCTAAGAGATCATCGATAGACTCTCAGAACCAAACCTTCATTTTACACAGCTGTGACTTCAATTACAGTCCATTAACTAGGTGTCAGTTACCAGTGAACTCAACTCGTTAGTGAGAAGCATCAAATATTCCTTGGCTAAGGAGGACTGTTCAACTTAGGTAGCATAATGTAAAATTCCTTGATCATATTTTTGAAATTTTTATTGATACGAAATTAGATTGGGGTGTTTTTATATACTTAAACCATTAATAACAAGTGTATATAAATAATATATACCATATTCCATGTACTTTTTTATACATAAACATTCTTCTGATATGATTATTTAAAAAACCACCCACATATTTATACCAGCCCTTGAGAACGTTGTAGGTCATATTGGGAATTACTCAACAAAACTTACATACTGGAAGACGTAATTAAAAAAAGAACTATAAATTATTTTTTATGTTATGCTGTTAAATTTTTAAATTTATAATTACGAACAGTTTGAAAAAGAGTTGATATAAATGAAATATTATCAACAAATTGAGTTTTTATGAGACACAGTTTTAAATATTTACTTCATTGCTGGAATTCATACAGAAGAAAAGGTTGTGCTTGAAGTGTTTAGCATTTACATGTCTTCAAAATATCCATTTAGTCTCCATTTAATTTCCATTTAGTATAGATACTAAATTTATTTTTATGGCGAAGTTAAGAATATTTAGATTTTAACGAGTAAATTGTTACTTTAAGTTCCGATATAGTCAGGTGTAAGTTAACACAATTTATACATGTAAATACAATTTTCAGACACCCACATCAGAGGAGTGTGTGAGTAAAGAGAACTCTACGACGTAGCCAAGTCAAAGTAAGGCCATAATTACGTTAGTTCTAACCAATTAAATTGAATCTACTTGGCAAGTGGCTTTACATTATCACTCCGTAGTTGTATACTCACGCCTAAGAAGATTTTTCATTTCATTTTAACGTTCATAGGTTTGCCTTTATTAACATTAAAGGAGCAAAGTTAGGACTGTAAAGTCCTCTCTACACTTAACCCCAAAGTTACAGTGAGTATTACCATTGATTTTACTATACATAGAAGATAGTTCCATCCAATGTTAAATTTTGAGGCACGGAATATGGGAGCAACCGTGCTGCAACCTGTCATCAATCAAGTTAAAGAGGTCGAAATTGCCTCCAGTTTCGACTGTTCGGTTGCACAACCTGGGAGCAGTAAAGGAAACTAATAACTCCCTCCCATTCTCTCTTGTTTCTTTTAAGACGCTCGTCGGGACTGTCGCCACTCCACCTGTACTGTCGCCGATTGGCCTTGATAGAGGGTCAAAGTGGGATATTGATATTATTCCTTGCTGTGCTATGTCTTGCACGGAAAGAAATCGCGATATTTTATTTAGGCCTTAAGGGTTTGTGAATATGAAAAATGTTAGGGGACTTTTTTTTTGTTATTTTATCAATGTTAATAACAGTGTTTTACAGATGTTTAGTTAAAACATTATGCATTATCTAAAATGATGATGCATAATGTTTTATGCATTATCATTTTAAAATGATAAATACTACGTATTGTAAATTTATTGATATTTTAAGTAATTGTATATTTAGAAGTAGCAAGAAAAATGGTGGTAGTTCTAAATTGTTAAAGGCTAAGTTGTTAAGTCCCTGAATAACACCAACATTTTATATAAGCACATACCAAACATTTTATATAAATTTGAGAGACGTAAAAAATTATATAACATTTCTACGAAAAGACCATATGACAGTTTTTCAAAATTATTTTGCAAAATGTACTAATGAATTAAATAATGTGATCAATTTTACAAAAAAACAATTATTATTCGACATTATTAGAAAACTGTAAAGGTGATGTATCTGAGCAGTGGAAGGTAATAAATAACTTGACAAGTGGGTTTTCAAAGAAAATAGTTGAGCTAATTGAATTGCCAAACGGCGAAGTTATGCGTGAGCCTTCGTCATTGACAAGATAAACAATCACCTTATCACAATCTAGTCTAGCCTTCCAGACGTTGTACATTCCAATACCCTCCCACCTTTACGTACTTACTATCAATATTCATTCCTTATAACTCCTTATCAACTTATTATGAAATTAAGAGTATTGTTAAGCTTTTAAAAATAAAATATTAACTGGCTCTGACCAAATTAATGTACATTTACTGAAAAATATAATTCATGAGATTGCACCAGTTTTAGTTCACTTAATAAACAGTAGTTTTATCAAAGGCATTTTTCCTGAGAGCCTGAAGTTAAGTTCAGTGGTACCTATTTTGAAGGACAATAACTCTATAAACTAGATAACATAATAACTATCAGCGTGTTATCTGTATTCTCTAAGGGGTTTGAAAAAAACAAATATTAAAAGACTCCATAGTTATTTATCTAAATTAAATTTTCTTAATCCACGTCAATTCGGTTTTATCAAAGGAAAGTCATCTGAGGATGCGTTATTAGAAGTATCAGAAATCATTTATAACAATTTAATTATTCATTAACTTATCATCTGTCATATAGTTCACATTTAATACTAGAATTAACCCTTTATATTATTGAAATCATTATTAATTTTTTATCAAGTAATTAAAGCTTCTTGTCAATATTGCATTGTATAATTATTGTTGTATTTTTAACTATAAATGAATATTCCTTTTTGTTTAAAAGTAAATTGAACTATTTGTCATAAATACCACAATATTAAAATCTGCTTCCGGGTCACGCCGTGGACAGGGAAATGTGTGTGGTAGGCCTACCGAAAGTTTTAATATTCGTTGTTTTCCTCGTGTGTGAAGTGTGTTTGTTAAGTTTTAATTAATTTGTGACGCGTCCCACTTGGACTTATTTGTTTTCTTTAACCTGAAGATGCCGTCCGTATTCACGGCGAAACATGTAGTTGTTATTACCATCACACGCTGTGAACTGTTTAACGGAAGGTAAAATAAACCTATTTTAGTCTATACCAGGATTGGCATTTTTTCTTTTTATTTGATATAAAGAGATGGAGATAAAGAGAAAATATTTGCTGTATTGATGATTTCATAAATAGTGGCGGAGTCATAAAATGAAAAAGAAAAACATACTTGCACACAATTCAGTTCTTCAGTCGCGTTGCCGAAAATCGTGTAATAGGCCTACCTCACTATCTGGCCGTTAACGAGTTGTGCGCAATCCTAGCTGCGTTAATTGCGATGTCCCAAGAAGGCCCCAAACCAGTACTCGAGTTGCGCGCAATACCGATCTCAGGTAGTCTGTCCAGTCTTGGTCACTCAAAAAAGCAACTTAGACCTCAAGCTGTGCTATAGAAATATTTCGATAAATATCACAATCCACCAAAAATAACTGGAATTTTCACTGGTCTGATTCCGAATAGCACCAAACTTATACTACAAAATAAGCACATATCTGCTTATATTCTGTGCTTATATTTTCTTGGTTATTGGTAAAATATAATAATTATCTATATCAGCTGAACTTGTTTCCAAGATGACAAAACCAGGATTTCATTTTTCTATAACAACTAAAGTGTGACAATATCTGAATTGATTTTGGGCTTGAGTTGGATAAAAAAAAAAACAATAAAATGGAAATATTTTTATTAATATTTATTATTTTGGTGTACATGGTACTAGACTAACAATCATCGCATATCCTTTGTTTTTCCTGTAACGTTTTAAGTACAGCTCGCACGTTTTGTTATTGGACCCTCGCCTAACTCTCATTAGTGATTTAAGTTAAGTGATCACCGTAATACTATATCCTAATTAATCTAATGTGTAGCTAAATAAGTGTAAATAATATAAGTTGTTTGACTTTTAGTCATCTTTTTAACCGCAGATGTTTAATATAATTATGTTTGCCATTCGTTTAAATGTTACTATTAAATTACAATAATTTTTAAACATGTATAGCCTATATTACTCCCCACGGCCCACAGTTCTAGAGTTGAAGTGTTTGGTTATTAAAAAAAGGTCCCTGTTCTTCTGTTCTTCTACTTAGGATTAATTTATCTAGTTTGAAAGTGTATGCTTATCATTAATACGATGTATATATAATTGTTTCAATTTGAAACCATACTATTACAGTTCAAAATATGCGCAAAACCCAAATTTACGTATTATTTTTTAACTATATTATTGTTTATTTGTAATATTTATTTGTTTATATAGTTTTGTTAGTTCTTGACATTGTTTGTTCTGTTCATTCTCAGTTGTGTAAATAAGTCATATTCGAATTGTTATAATTAAAAACACCACAGAGTGCGGTTATAGTTAATTTTGTTATTACTTAGACTGTGGTTACTTAAAATTAGTTATTTCTTATGTTATTGCTGGTCACGCTACTTGTGAAGTGTTACCAGTGTAATTCCAGAGTGTCTTTTCCAGAGAAATTGAAAATATAAATAAATTGCAGTTTATCCATACTTACACATCTAGTAAAATAATAGTATGAAAAACAGATGGGTTAACTTTAATTATATTCGCTTTAAACATACGTTTTACAATGGTCTGATTCAATCAATGTTATAAATCAGTATTTTTAAAGGGGAACATAAACAAAATTTACAATAATTTCACAACCTGATTAAAATAATGAAAATTGAATCTAAATAATCAGTAGTCTAGTATAATAATATTTCCTAACCAATTGCAATTTACATCGAGATTGTTTTTCTCAAGAAGTAATAATAGAGTCACAACTCTTCATGATTCTGAAAAAAATAAAAACTGGCCATTCACCAAACAATGAAATATTTTACAAACAATCATGCAATTACTTGGAACCAAATAATATGTTAATGTTACAGTCAGTAATAATAAAACATATGAATATAATAAAATTAAAAATAATGCTATTTTAAATTAAATGCCTATACACAGATTGTCTGAATCAGGCCATAAGATGAAAGCTATTTTTATCTTGTATAGAAGTAAATTAGTGGTTTTGTTATGATTTGTTCTAACCCTATCATTCAATTTGAATCTCATTTGGGTTTTATATTTTGCCCAGTATTATTCTATACAAATATCATAGGCCTATTTCAATATTTATTTTGTCAAAGAAATAAATAATGTCACATTTTTTAATATTTCACTATAGGCTATTATATATTCCTGGAATATTTGCAGATTAATTTCATAATTGAAAGGAGAGTCATTGATTGGATTTGAAAACAATTTATTTTTTAATCAATTACCGCATATGAAAAACTAATGATTGAGTACAACAGTCGATTTAATCACCTAATCGATGGTTAAAATGCAATAAATAAAGATTTTTCAGATGGGCTATATAATATGAAAATGTTTACTTAAATCAGCAGTAATTATCGCCAGCATTGCCGATAAGTTAGCGGTCTATTCAAGTGTGTCTATTTACAAATACACGGTGTGTTAATCATATAAATCAATATGGTGTTTGAATTTATTCAGTTATAAATATTTCTTTATTCAATATGAATGTCACACTGAGTTTCACTGTATCAACAATAGTATCAACACAGTATTCTTTATTATTCAAAAGAGATGCAAGCAAATATAAAAACAGAGAACCCGGATAAACGTTGGCCATATAGAATAACGTAAACAATTATCTAAGCAGGACGTTGTTTGTGTGCGTGACCTGAGGAAGAAGAGGGCGGGGCGGCTGTCTGGAGAATGGGAGAGTGGGTTAAGAGGAGGGAAGTGAGACAGAGACGGAAGAGCGTGCGAGAGAGAGAGAGGAAATAGGGCTATGCGCAGCGCAGCGTGGGACCTCAAAACAGTTTAGGGGCCTCGCCACAACTCTCCCATATGGATGGAGTATCTCATTATATAGTAAAATCAATGGTATTACTGTTTATGTTTTCAAGTTGACAAGGTAATTAATTACACAATTTTGTGTATATTTGTTCACACCAAGCGTTGTAATTAACATTTGTAATGGAAAAAATAGTTTAAATATTTAAAGAATTTGTTAATTTTATTGTATTTTTGCCATTTTTTCCATAATTATGTGTATTAACTTATCAACTTGGGAGCTTAGTTAGTGTCTTAAAAATTAGAGTTGATCCATTTTCTGCTCAGTCTTCGGAAACTGATTCCGCTCAGTGATTACTTGCTGAATGAATTAATGAAACATTCTTGTCTTTTTTAAACTACGTTTTAGGGAATTTTCCTTTACTGTGTTTTGTAAAGATTAGTTTGAACTGAATAATGAGATTAATTTTAAGGCATAGGGATCTCAATTTCTGATAGTTTTACAACTATATAACATTGTACAAATCTTTTATTTCTGATTAACAAAGCCTAACAACGTATTAGTGAACTTTTCACCAGACACGTGATTAACAATGAGTACATTTTGTATTAATTACGATGAAAATAGGAGTAACACTTGCACAATAGTTGAAATAACATTTCATAATAATATGTGGCTAATTTACATTTTGATGTTAGAACATCAACAGAAACATGTTAGTTTTATGCTAAAATTAACATTTTATTCACAATACATATTGCTTTATTATAAGGAGACATTATTTTGATTTGTTTAAAAAATGTTATAATATTTTTGTTAAAGTGAAAAAGTTGAAATAACAGATCATTTAACAACAAGACAAATGTAAGACGTTACTTACCAATTAAAACAATAACAACAAAAAGAAATAAGTAAATTATCTTAAGGATAATCCGTAAATAAGGTAAATATTTAAGCAGTGTCGATAAATTGGGTTAAAACTTGTTTTAATTTGTTTAGTGAATTTTAAAGACTATTTAATTTTAAAATCAGATACTTATTTGTTTTTCTTGCCATACATGTTTATAGTTTGCATTGACAACGTTAAAAACGTCATCATAATTGTTTGGTTCATCTCTAGAAAGTTGATAAAGTAAGAGTATCATAGATCTATTGTCCTCCAAACTAGTCACGAGCCTATCTCCAAACTCGTATATGCCTACCTAAAGTCCTTCCCATCAACGGAGATGTGGAAGTTGGCGGTTAAATGTTTATGAAATTAATATCCGCTTCAGGATTGCATCGCAGCTGTGCCGACAGGCCTGTTATTGACAATGTCTATACTAATACCCAAACATTAAACTGATCGTAACTCTTCTTTCTAATACCAATCATTATTGTTAATAAACAAATACTTGAAGTGTTAACACTGACACTAAAGATATCAAATTTACGAATTTTAGTCTCCCGGTGCCCAAACATTTGTTCAAATGTGTTTGTTTTAAATAGATTCGATATATTTATATTTTCAGACATGATTTTTTTTAAATTTGAGCTATACATTTTCCCCTATAGCTTAGGGCCTTTTGAGAGAAACTACTATGACTATATTAAAAACTAACATATTACCTCTATTAATATTTTCTAGAATAAATATTATTTTATTGCTTTTGAAGTAAATTTTATCAACCTTCAAACCGGAGACAAATAATCCACAATACAATAAAGGTTAGCAAATATATAACAATATAAAATAACAGTAAAATAATTAAACGTAACAATATTATATGAATTTATTTATCACATTATATGATCAGATATGATAAATACGTAATAAATAAATAACATTTTGAACAACCTTTGAAAAACCTACAAGGGAAAATGGAAAAACTATAAACTAAAAATTCAAGAAATATAAATATTTTGTAAAGAAAATAATAAATGTTATTACTTAAATTATAATTTTTAAACTGGAATAATATTATAACAAAAACACAATACTCACCATACCAAAGTTCATATTTATAATGTCCTTTTAAATAAATAATTGCCATTAAGAAGTAAGATAATTCATATACTTATTGTTGTTTCCAACTACTGAAAGTTTGTCGTAAGACTCAGATTGCAGGGAAGGAAACTTTGTGAATGACTCTGTAGTCACATTAACATGTCGTAAGTTCACAGTAATGTCGGAGTTATGTCAAATACTTCTTCGGCGACTCTAAACTTTAAACAAAGCGTCTAGATATAAACATAATAACTAGTTGATACCTGCAGTGTCTACACTTAACTTGATGCACTGCAATGAAGATTACATAAGATAAATCATTGCCTTCACCACCGATACTTGCCTTCAGCACTTAAAGAGTTACACAAAATAATATAATCATCTAACAAATGTTTAGCAATAATTTAAAACAATTGAGATAAGCGCATAAAGCCAAATTTCAGCATTCATTCATTAATCTCGTACATTTTCAAGATAAATAACAAATTCCTAATATGTGATATTATTTAGTGTTCAAGGATGAATTACTGTAACCACATATTTCCAGCATCCAGTAGTATAAAAAAACGGTAATTATATAGAACAGGGGCCTTGTAGAAATTTTGACTGAATTTTTTTTCCATAGTCATAACTAAGAAAAATAATATGTTTTTTTCAGCGGAAAAGCCAGAAAAATTACGAAAGAGAGGAAAGTGGAGAAAACATTATTTTCGTAAATATAGCAATGTGGGTACTCTAATTGTGCGAAATATTGTCCTGAGCACGGACATGGAAAGGTTTTTACAATTGAACCATAATTAAGCGCGTTAGCGCCGGAAATGTGCCGATTTCAGAAAGGTTACGTTTGATAGGATAGGGTTAGGTTGTTATTGATAGGTTAGATTATGTTACATTTGGTTAGGATATATTAGGTTTGTTTAGGCTGTTAGGTTTGTTCAGGTTATGTTAGGATTTGGTTAGGTTTGTTTTGGTTATTTTAGTTAGATTATGTTAAACTTAAGTTAACTAACTTAACCATACTTAACATAACCTAAACAAACCTAACATAGCATGACCTAACCAAACCAAACCTAACACAACCATAACAAACCTAACCTAGCCTAATATTAACAAACCTAACCAAACCTAACATAACCTAACCTAACTAGAACCTATAATTTCCGGTGACAACCGCGTCAAGGTGTTATTATTTACCTTGACTAGATAACCAGACGTTTCGCCCATTCTGTGATGTATCCTCAGTGGTATCACTAAGACTCCATTCTGAGAGATACCACTGAGGATACATCACAGAATGGGTGAAACATCTGGTTATCATAAATAATGTAAATAGTACCTTGACGCGGTTGTCACCAGAAAATATAGATCCTAGTATGACACTGGTCACTTAAGCCTAAAATAACCTAACCTATCAGTACCCAACCTAACAGAACGTAACCTTACCGAAATTGGGACATTTTCGGCGATAACGGCTTAATAATGGTTCAGTTGTAAAACCCTTGTCATATTCGTTATCAGGACAACATTCCGCACAATGTGAGTTTATTGTGCTGATTTACATTGCTATATTTATGGGGAAAACATATATTCTATATTTCCTCATATTCGTAATTTTCCGGCATAATTCCCGCTGAAAAATCGTTAATATTCTTATTTTTAACTATTTGAAAGATTTTTAGGCAAACAATATTACAAGGCCCCCTGTTCTATTTAATAACTAAAACTCACATTTAGAATAGTTTTAGTTTTTCTTTCTTAGGATTACACTTATAACGTTCTTTAAAAAATACATGTTGGGTAAGGGATTGCTCGATCCAAGGTTTAATTTGACTATCTTATATTTATCCGCAATCCGTAAAACTGAAATTCAAACAATATCACGATGCAATATTCTAGAAGCAATATAGCAGGACCTATGAGCTTGAAGACTCCTTTGTATACATTTTCTTGAGGTCGACTTTGTGCAAACGAAGCCATTGTACTACATCAACCAATTGCATAGAATATCTCCTTTTGTACGTTTTTTACTACCCATGTTTACAGTCATAAAGTGTTCTTATTACTAAGTGAATATTTAAACTGTTTACGCCTCATTTAATTTGATATTGTATTACTGATATAATTCGTTTTGTCACATTAAAACATGAACGACTATATTTAAGACTTAGAGGTGAATAAATTGACACTAAAACATATAATTAATGAACTTCAATATGCTGTAAGTAAAATCAACATTCACTGTTTAGTTACACAAGATAAATAATTAACTTACCCTGATATACATTAAACAAGTGGTTAATATTCTTGACCTGACAAGAATATTCGTTATTGAATTATCATCAACATTTAGTATTTAGTGTACATAACTATACTCTATTTTATGTTAATTAATCTAAATATTACCCAATTATTTTCTGAGATTTACTACTTTACCATACTACACACCGATTATGGCATTATCAGATAAAAGTTTGTTTTGTGATTGGATCCAATTCAGAAACTGTCTCCCACTCAATCTAAGTTTGCTCATCTGTCAATTGGGGGCGTAAAGTTTCTAAGCCCGTGGAACATGAATGGTGAACTTATCTTTACGGTGTGCGAAGACACAATTGTGTACTTTAACATATTGTAAACATAATAAATAGCATATACAGTAAAATATTTAACTATTCCGTTAACATATATTGAATATCACACGTGACACGGGTTTATACAGGGAGATTACAATTTATATATTATTATAGTTTGAATGTTTACATGGGTTCAAACTACTAAGGTGAACATATTATATTAAATTATTATTCGTTCTATTTTTTATTCTGATCGATCATCCAAATGAACTGGTCATGTTAGGAAAGTACCTATTTTATTGTATTTGTAATTAATAAGTCTTAACAGTAGTTATGAACATTTTCTTAACCCATTTCAACATTTGATTCTTAATAAGAATTGTGTATTGGCGTAAATATGTTAGTTTATCGACAGAATATAATTTAATGCGTCATAAATTTTCATGACTGATTAGTTTGTATCTTTATGATCCAAACAATAATCCGCATTTGCAACTTACAACACATAAAAAAAATATATGTATGATATTTGTCCGATGACTAACGCATTTAAAGCTTTATGTGATTTTCTTAATTGCGCAAAAACTACAAAGTTCTAGTTTAAAGCCTATCACGAAGCAATTTTACCACATAAGTCTTGGCTAACATAATTACAACCGCACTTTAACTTGGCTGCGTCTCTTTACATAGACACCCTCTGATGTGGGTGTTGGAATCAATCCCTGCAAGAGCTAACTTACATCTTAGCATATTGGAACTAAAACTAACAGTGTAATCTTATAAAATCATTATTACTGTTAAAGTTATTTTAATTTGAATATAATGGAACAATATTTTCTAAACCATATGATTTACGCATTTATTGATTCATAAACGGAAACTCTGCACTATCCCTCACACCCTCCTACAATATCTCTCACACCCTCCTGCACTATCCTCACACCCTCCTGCACTATCCCTCACACCCTCCTGCACTATCCCTCACACCCTCCTACAATATCTCTCACACCCTCCTGCACTATCTCTCACACCCTCCTGCACTATCCTCACACCCTCCTGCACTATCCCTCACACCCTCCTGCACTATCCCACACACCCTCCTTCACTATCTCTCACACCCTCCTGCACTATCCCTTACACCCTCCTGCACTATCCATCATACCCTCCTGCACTATCCCTCACACCCTCCTGCACTATCCCTCACACCCTCCTGCACTATCCCACACACCCTCCTTCACTATCTCTCACACCCTCCTGCACTATCCCTTACACCCTCCTGCACTATCCATCATACCCTCCTGCACTATCCCTCACAACCTCCTGCACTATCCCTCATACCCTCCTGCACTATCTCTCATACCCTCCTGCACTATCCCTCACACCCTCCTGCACTATAGCTTACACCCTCCTGCACTATCCCACACATCCTCCTTCACTATCTCTCACACCCTCCTGCACTATCCCTCACACCCTCCTGCACTATCCCTTACACCCTCCTGCACTATCCCACACATCCTCCTTCACTATCTCTCACACCCTCCTGCACTATCCCTCACACCCTCCTGCACTATCCCACACACCCTCCTTCACTATCTCTCACACCCTCCTGCACTATCCCTTACACCCTCCTGCACTATCCCACACACCCTCCTTCACTATCTCTCACACCCTCCTGCACTATCCCTTACACCCTCCTGCACTATCCCTCATACCCTCCTGCACTATCCCTCACACCCTCCTGCACTATCCCTCACACCCTCCTGCACTATCCATCAGACCCTCCTGCACTATCTTCACACTCTCCATCACTATCCTCACACCCTCCTGCACTATCCTCATAACCTCTTGCACTATTCTCACACCCTCCGTCACTATCCTCACACCCTCATGCACTATCCCTCACACCCTCCTGCACTATACCTCACACCCTCCTCTATTATCAGTAGACGTGCAGGAGATAAATATAAATTTATTTAAATACACAGAAATTGTTTTCATTTACATTTGTACGTTGGAGATGATGTGTTAGCACAATTAAATTGTATTATTATTTTGTGCTAACACCTAAATACTTTGTATGGCATTCAGAACCCTGGAAGCTACCCCGCCTGTGTAGCTGGGTTATCCGAGCTCACAAACAAATTAATTCTGGTTGGCATTTATTCTCCTAAAGGTAAACTGTCATAAGAATCAGGCTTTCTTTATTTAATGAAATACAGTTCTTTATTTAAGAAACGTATTATGCCATAAGCATTGCAGATAAGCATTTGAAAGGAACTAATTAAAATTTTTCACCTTGTAAAATCTTTCTCCACCAAGTAAACTCTTACTTCCTCTGAACTTAAATTCGTTTAAAATGTTAATCACACTGACTATTATAAGTAATGAGAAATAACTTGAACTTAATGACTCGCTTAGCTAGTGTAGGAAACCAGGACCTGGAATAACTATTGACACTAGTGAAAGTACAACACATATTTATTATTTTTACAGCATTTCATCTTTACAATCCCTTCCAAAATATTACAACTATCTTATCCTATTTTATACTATACACCTCCTTTAAGCTACCCTTCTCATTCAATATTTAGACAATACAAATTATAGAATTATAATTTTACGTTTATTAATCTTCATTCAATTTATTACTAAAATTGGCGTCAATATACAGCCCGGGGAATCAATATTTTCAAGAATATTATTTACAACAAGCAACAGCAAACTCCTATACTATTAAATTACAACCCTCCAAATTATTATATCGTCACATTGTATATGTGTATATGTATATTATATGTCACATCGCACATCTGCTAAAAAAGTTTATATGTGCCAGCCATCTACACTAACAAGTGAAAATCATATATTCAATAACACGCTATACTCAAGATTAATTAATCAACTATTTCCCATCAAAATTATCAATCAAACACTAATATATAAACCTTAATAACTATGACAACTAAATCAATTTACAGTACCATTTTTAATTACATTATTTAACAAATATTTCCAAGAGATTAGCCAAACATTCAAATGGCCTTAGTTGCTATACTCTATTCTTTTCAAGGATTATCCAATAATTATTGTTTATATAATATTCGACGCAATATTTCTTCATTTACTCTATATAGATTATCTACATTAACTCAAAATCACTATTCATGCGGGACAATGATCAAAACATGGAATTACGTGTTTTTATAGTTATAATTTAAATTAACAATCCAAACTAAATTCCCTCAAACAGTTAATCCTATTATATCATTCAATTACAATTTATGACCGTCTCATCTGACTAATTTACTGCCTGTCGGCTTACGCTTTGGTGTAGGTTAACCCTACAGAAATCCTTCCCCCACTACTTAAATTTTCTCCCCTTAACCCTTGGAGGTGTTAAACTGAAACAGTGTTAACATACCCCTGGACTCGTCTACCGCAGGTATGGGGTGTCCACGGGCCGTAGTGGATTCGGTGTCCTCTTGTCCCTCTGGGTCAGGTGGGCTGGTTCGGTCTGGAGTTGCTTGTAGTCCCTTGGGGGTGAGTGGCGGCGCTTGCAATCCCTTGAGTTAGTTCCTCTGGTCCTCAGGATGGGCTGCAAGTCCGGTCGTCCCTCAGGTTCAGGTTGGCCGCTCGTGAAGTCCTCCGGGGGTTGATATCGCCAGGGGTTGGACCGTAGCTCCAAGTCTCTCCATCTAGATCGTCCCGTGTTTGCTCTGCAGAGCGGGTTGACGAAGTCTCGGTAGTTGGACCACCAGGTGCTGGTCCTCCCTATTGGTCTAATTCCCGAAGTCCTCTCTTTTGCCGAACTCTCCTTAGACTCCCTTTCTTTTCCAACTGTCTCCCTAGTATCCCATTCCCCCTGCCACTCACTGGACACGCCTCCAATTTCGGAACAACCAATTATTCTCCGTGGTCCTATTACGGATCACCCCATAGGCCCGTTTTCGTGATGGGCGGAACATCAGAACTTCTGCTGAATCTCCGTTGCATCAGCATTCATCAGCCTAATTTTGGTGAGTCTCAAATTTTATTATTCTGGTCATTCTGTGTACAGTGCTGACCCTGCTTCCTTGATATCCGATCCCTTGCTTTCCATGTTCACACTCGCCGGATGCCCTACTCAAATTTTACCAACTCCTTTTCCTGTATCACATTTCCTGTTGTAATCTAACCACTGTCTCATTTTCCCTGATAATATTCATTTTTAATTAATTATTTTTATTATTAATACTTATGAGGGAACCTTATACAAAGTGTAACAGTTAAGTAAACGTCAAAGGTTTACACTCCTCTGGCTAAGATTTTTCGGTTTTCCACCAACCGAAACCTACTCCCAACGTGTTACAGGTGTGTAGTCTGGACGATGACGTGTTGCTCCCTATCGTCTTGCTGTGTCGACGCCTGAAGTCAGCTGCAGCGCTAACAAGGTACATTCCGGAGCTATCTCGCTTCTGGTTACACGCACTACCCATTCTTCTTTAACTTAAGCTCTTCCCTAATAATCTCTCGCTGGAGAGTTCAATTTTATTTTTATTGCCTGGATGTGAAGGCAATACGCCATGATTAATAAGACTACGGTGATTCCTCCCAACCATGCCAATACTATATTTAATATAAATTTAGTATCGGAAAATATGTCATATTCACTATGTGGTAAGGTGATGTGTTGTATTCTTTTTTTGTAAATGTGGGCATTGTTAGTGTCCAATTTGTATCAATTATTTCTGTCAAATTTCTGAAGTCATGACTCATGTCGGTTTCTATAGGGTGTAATTTTAAAGTCTTAATCTTTGTCCACGCTGCTGGTATTAAATGCACTGGTGTTGTGTCTATGTGACCGTTTTTTTGAGTCACATGCATTATCTTCGTAACTAGCCTATCCTGATCTTGAACTAGTTCACATTCACATGGTATGTTTATCTTCAGTGTTCCTGCGTTAATTGTTGGTAATACCGTATCTCCCTTTTCACATTTCAAGGTTACGTTACTTTGTATATTAGTTATCAAGAATTTATTCGGTAACAGCTTTGTCACTATTGCATGTGTCGGTTTTTCATAACATAAAAAATTGCAATTGTCTTGCAACGTTTGTACAGAATCTGGTTGTAAAATTACCTTCATACAATTTTGTTCTACTCTTGACAGTAATGTTTCCCTCGGAATGAGGCATAAAGGATACGTATTCTTATTACAAGCATCATCATTCTCATTTACAGCTTTTTTGATGTTTTCCGATTTGATTACTAATTTTTAGGTGAAATCCAGGTGACAAAATTTTGTCTCCCATACTACTGGTGTTCTAATTGTTTCTAAAATTTTATAATTTTCCTTACGTGTAATCAATGGTACATTTACTTTTATTAATAGGGTTTCGTTAATTATTTTACAAACCGAAATTGGTAGTTGATAATACAACATAATTTTTGTTTGTGGGATTGCTAAATCTAAATTTTTATCCTTAGCTGTCTCCCTAAGTTCGTTTAGATACTGAATCAGGTTATCTCTAGTGATGAGGTTTTCTGATAACCGATTTAAATGACATTTCTCCAGAATTTGCCTTATGTTATCTTCATAATAATTCATCAATACATATGCCCATGTCCTTTGGGTAAAAACATAGTTCATTCTTAAACCTCCCAAGTATGATAACGTTTCTAATTTATTTAACTCCTCTCCCATAATCTTGAATCTATCTTGAATTTTCTTCGTCATGTTGTGGATGTTTTGTGTGAAATTATTTAAACCTTTTGTCGTCTTTACCAAATCCCTGTATTGTGTATCCACCGAGTCTATTATCTCGTTGGTGTGCTGCGTTATTGTTTTCTGATTGTCGTATAACCCTGTTACTTGATTTTCTGTGGCCATGTCACAACACCATTTAAAGAAATCTCCGACAAACGTCAGTCCCCTCCTTGTTCGACTGCTGTCCGTTGTCAACATATAATCTGTTCTCTGAGCACTTATCAATTTTATTATCTCACCCTCCAGTCCCTTAAGTTCATCTTGTAAGCCGCACATATTATCTGACCCCTCCATTGTGTTAAGGCAATGTCCAAACTGTGATGAATTATCTAACCACGGTGCTCTAAGTCCTATCGTCATCGTATGAATTAGAGGGATGGTCGCCTCGTAAACAATCAAATCTGGTCTCGGCTGAAAGTGTACTCCACTAAATAATCTCACAATCGCCCCCTCTTCAATGTCCTGGGATTCCCCAAAGCTCGTAAATAGAGATAACGAGATAACGTTAGATGTATCCTTATCAACCATGTGAGTACTTCTAGGTTGCCTGCCATTTCGAGTCCACCTGTTTAAAATAATTGCTGTCAGTCCCTAATATTGATTTTCTTTTTATGTATACTTATCAACTAAAATGCTCTATTTCTATTTTATGCGATTGTCTACATATTTTTTCCCTTTTTGTTTTGTTTTATTTGATATAATACTGGCATTTTATTCCTTTATATTGCTCTTATATACAATGCTATTCTATTTCTAGTAATTATTAACAATCTTATGTGCTTTGATTCACCTAATTTCATATTTCGTGTCTGTATCCTAGAAAACTGGGCCCTCGTTTTCTGAGGGTACTAAGACGAAATATCATCAAGTCGTTCTCTGTAAGTCCTTCCTTTCCTCATATGTCAGGCGCTTCGTAGATCGTAACGTAATGCCTGTTCGTCTAGCGCTGAGTATGCAGGTCTGCGTGAGATCGTTCATATCCTTCATCCCACAGGCTCTGTGTTCTTCCCAGCTCAGCTTTATGTCGCCATCTTGTAATCCCATGCTTTCTGTCCCAGTCTCTGCCTCTTTGTCTCTTCAGTATGCCTTTACGTCCCGCGTCTCCGTTTACCTCCGGACCTAAAATCAAATGAACAAATGTGCTTGAAAGTGATTAGTTAGAGCTTAAAATACAATAAAACACCATTAATTAAAATCCAATAAATTATTTAGGCTTTTACTGATATGCATTTGTATACTTACACGATTATACACAACATTATATATAACATTATAATTTATTTTGCACCTAATTTTTCATATGCAACTATCATGCTTATGCAAATTAACGTAACCTTTTTAAGTTTTATTTTAAGTTGATTTTAACGTAAAATTTAAGTTAATTTTAAGTTGTACGTTTGAACTTGAAATGATATTTTAACTACATCTAAGATCAAACGTTCAAATCAGCGAAATAATTCACTCTTTTTTTCATAACTACTAAACAATTGATAAGACAGCAAAGTTACAATTGTGTATTTAAGATATTGAGGAGTTTAATCAATGTTGATTCTCACTTCTATGTATTGACCAACAGTATAGAATGAAGGGTTCCGGGGAGTAATCAACATAAATATATTATCTCTATGTAGGGTGCCCTACTATTTGATGATTACACCTTCTGAGAACTCTACTAAGGCAACATGTCTCTCACGCACTAGTGATGTTAAAACAATGTTTTAACATCTTTCCCTTTTGTGCGTTCTTTTTGATAGCCTAGTGTGTTTTTGTGTTCAAAAATTACATTGTTAAGTTTTACTTAACGAGTACACATCTCCCTTGTAGGAGTACTGTAGTTTGGGTGAACATTTCTATTGTAAGTTTGACTAAACAATTTAGTTGCCTAGATAAAAAACGTTCAGTGAATTTTAACTCTCTTATATACTGATTCCTAAGTGATAAAAACAACTTTACTTTTTCACACCTATTAAAATATAGGCTCAATATAAAATCTTATAACAAAAATAATCTGTAAATAATGAAAAATGAATCTCTAAAACTGCACAAAATCAGCTATAAAACACCATAAGTTGTGTGGAAGTTTGTTTGTTTTTTTTTGTTACTTTAGGTTAAACTTAACTTAACACTCCATGCTATTAGGTTATTTGAATATTATCACACAGTACTGTGGCATGTAATCCACAATATGTTGCTACTGACAACTAGTTCTGCAAATGTACGGAATGCTAATTGTGTAATATATGACAAACTACAATTTAAATTGAAGCTCTATTAAACTTTATAGCTAGACTTAAATAACAATAAAATATATTTCTTGCAAACAATTCTTCATTGATTGGTGTGAACTTCTGAATAATCTTTTAGTGTTATTTGAAACTGTCTCTTCACAGTTGTAAGTAAAGTAACACCTAAATTAGGTGAGATCTCAAATATACAAATTTATCTCATGAATTCACTATTGTCGCACTGGGAATTGCTTTACTGATGTTGTTTTTTATCTTATTTTTGTTGTCTTAGTTATTTCCTTATTATGTTTAAATAAAAATTGATAGGGGTAAATAAAATATAAAAAAATGGAAAAAAGAAAAATAACCAGGAAAATAAAAAAATATAACATGTAATAAATACTTACATAGCAAAACCTATTAATAGGAACCAAATTAAAATATATTTTGGTGTCAAGTAATTCATCTTTTAATGTTATTTATATACACACAGGAAAATAATAAACGTAAATATGGTGTCGATCTGTTTACCTTACTTATTATATTTATATTTAACTACTTAAAAGCTTTATTGATAAACTGGACCATATAAGTTGTATTCATATTAAAATAGCGTATTATTTACAATAAAAAACAAATATAGTAATACAATTAAAAAAAAAAGTTATACTCCAGGCACGCCTTATCCTCTCCAAACACCCCCTTGTATAATTATAATATATTAGATGGGTATTCATTATTTCTGCCATTTTAGTTTTGTCCTTTATCATCAATAAACTTCGTATAGTACATTTCATTAACTATTGTCTAGTTTTAATTAAGTATTTTGAAGAAGAGCTTCTCAGAATTCTTTACGAGATAATAAAAAAAGACATAACTTTAACGACACTTGTTTTAAGTGATACGAAGACTATGTTTATTGTGCCGTAAATTAGTTTCATATGTAATTAATTTTTTATATAAATTAAGAGATTGTAATTTCTCATACTATTGAATAATACATTAAATTAAACACGCCATGTATGTTCCTGGTTCAATTCAGACTGTTTTGAAATTAAATGAACTGGTTGAACAATTGTATAGACAATTTAATTACCTAATTGAATTTGATGAAATAGTAATTTCATTATGTTAAATTTTGAGGATTATATGTTATATACTGATACCAGGGCACAAATATTAAAGAAACATCATACAGTATAACTTGGATTTGTTCTTCCGTAGAGAATCGGCATTATCAAACTTAATCGCACTTTAATTTTTAAAAGGGAAATTTGTTTATATATTATAACTATGACATTTTATAGAATAAATACTAACATGAAGTTAGCAGATAGCTTTTTGAATTAATCTTTATGTAATTTTAAATACACCTTGCAACATATTTTTATTATTTTTCTTCTTTTTAAAATGTATGTTTAACATATATAACCTACGCATATTTGCAAAGTATACATATGTTTCCACCAATATGTTTATTGTAATCCTTCCTTGATAGGCTTGTTAAACACCTTGAGTTAATGCTATGTATGAAAAAAATACTTTATTGGTTTTATTGTTTATATTTTTATTGTCCCGTAAAATTGAGTTCATTTTAATGATGTCCGATGATTAACATATCATATGTTGTGATACGACTATAAATATTGGCCTAATACTATTGTTACATTCATTTATATTAGATAAAAACAATATAATAAAACAATGGTAAAGAGAAATTCTTAAGAATTTTCCACGTCATAAGATTTTTATAGTTTGGAACATATAAAATAGTTTGGAACATCTTAGTTACTAAATTGACTAGTTTGACAAGGTCAACCATCACATTCTTGTTTCTAAGCTTGCTGAATATGAAGTGGTTGAAATTTAGCTTGGTTGGCTCAAGATTTATCTGAGTGGCAGATTCGTGACTGTCAAATGTGTCCTGTTCTCTCTGGAGTTCCCCAGGGATCACATCTTGGTCCCTTACTCTTCAACATCTTTATCAATGACATTGATAGTGTTCTTAACACCAGATATTTGATGTTTGCAGATGATATTCATCTTTACTGAAGTCCGCTCTGCGCATTACCAGAAAATTCTGCAATATTCCCTGAACAATATCAGTGCTTGGTGTAGGGTCAATGCCATGGATTTAAATGTGGCTAAATGTCATGTCATGGTATTCGAATGGGTGCTACATACCTTACCTTACAACATAGATAGAAATCTCCTGGAAGCCGTGAACACAGTGAAGGATTTGTGTATCCTTATGACATCGTCTCTCAGCCCCTGTGAGCATCTTATACATATCACGTCCAGAGCTGCTGCACTCCTGGGGTTTACATTTAGATCTACAAGAGGCTTCAGGGACCCGAGAGAACGGGTGCTGCTCTACAAGGCTCTGGTTTGATCAATTCTGGAGTACGGCTCGGTCTAATGGATGCCTCATCAGCTTGGTCATATTTCCATGTTTACGAAAATCTAGACAAGATTCACAAGGATGCTGGGGATTCGACTGGGCTATGTATATGATTGGATGCCGGTGAAGGATATCCAGGACAGCTTTGAGATACAGCCTCTTCATCTGAGAAGAAGGCTAGCTGGTATCCTTGTGTTATATAAGCTAATAAACTTTCACCTGGACTGTCCCGAGATTTTAAGCTGCATCAACTTCCTTGTACCAAGAAGTACTCGTTCTAGAACTGAATTTCAGCGTAGATTCTCTCCTATTGCATATGCCTACAACAGTGCCCTGTCCGGCAAGTTCGGTTGGTGGTGGGGTGGATTTATTGGAACTTCAGTTTCCGTCTTCAAAAACAGTATTAGAGCGCTCTGAGGCTCTGTGTGACGATGGAATTCTGAAGATCCTACCTATCAGCATGATTTTTGTGTTGTTGTTATGTTGTACCTTTCTCATCCCCTCTTTTTAGTTAGTAGATTAGCTTATTATCATTGTTATAGTTGTTTAGTTTTAATTATTGTTATGGGTTGTTGTTGCTATGTTGAAATATTATTTATTATACTGTTACTTATTTTGAGATAGTTATACTTAATTTGTTGCTATGGCACTTTACTTGTTATTATTATAATTATTGTTATTTTGATTGGCCTTATTAATAAACATAAAACTAGTTATTCTAACTTGTAATGTTTCCTTCTCTGTAGATTGCTTATTTTGGTTACCTGCTAGCTGTATGCTAAATTGATATTTATTTATTGCTGTTTTGTGGTTAAGTTTTTATTTTTTCTCTTGAAATATTTATTATACTTAGTTAAGTTTTGAACTGCAATTAATTGTAACTTTGACTTAGCTCAGTTTTTATGTCTTGGACTTAATTAATTTATTTTGTATATTGCATGTTCATTGGTAATATTTTTTATAATATAATAAAATTAATATCTTCGTTTGTGAGTGGTTTAAAATGAGTTCAATTTAAAGTTTTACTTATAAATTTGTGTACAGTATTTATTTTAGAATAAAATATTTTGTTAGATATAAGCTTTTACTAGATATCCTGTAATTTTTTAACTTTTCATTTTATTTCTGTTTATTTATAAATGTTTGTATAAAAATGGTATTACTTTAAATAATAACGTTTTAAAGCTTAGTTTTGCAACTTTTTAATTAATTATAGTAAACTACTTAATTAATTATTAATACCATTCAATTTACACACCACATGCTGCAGACACTAATGTGTCATGATATCCACTTTAGTCCAAGGTCTGATTCATGGCTATAATCAACTAATTTATGGAGTTAATTAGCATGGTGTAAATGACTAGGACTTTCAATATAAATGATAATCTATTAAAATAAAATTGTGATATTACACATTTAATCAAATCTCGTATATGTAAATAATATCCTTTTTATAGTTTTCTATTTGAAATTATATTAAATATTGTTAAAGATTTACTGATATAATAATAATTGTGTGCTTATATCTACCAGTAGTTAAAGTTATTATATGTTGTTGTTTAAAGTATGAAGTGTATGACCCTTGTTATTATTGATTAATATTAACCTTTTCTATAAGCTAGTGTACCCTACATGTGCTTTAAATGCGATCGCCCAGCTACCTGTCGTACTAGCTTCAAAATAAATGAAAGTAGTACAATTACGATTGAGTTTTATAAAAATGTATACCTTCACAAATCGTACCCACATAGCATATTATTATTAAGGAGCTCAATATAAAAAAGGAAATCTTTAAAATCTTTAAAACACAAATTAAAATAATGTGTACAACGGCACATTGTACGTATATTTTTGTAAATTCAATACATGCAAAATATAAATATTGAACTACTATACCGTGCTATAATAATACACCTGATTTCCTCTAAGAATTCTACAAAAATACTAACTCCAGACAAATATTAATAGGCTGAACTAATTAGTGCAACAGTTATTGCTGGTATACATGATAAAACAACATCAACTTTACTTTGATCGGAATAACAATGTTCAATGTTAAAAAACGACTATTCACAAAGTTTTAATGTGAAAAAAATATATTTATATGTATCCATTCTGGAGAGTCAATTAATGTGTCACAGATTGGTTTGTCTTTGATAAACATTAACTGTTTCTGTATGTAAACGATTTTATGTGTAAATGAACTGCTGTAAAGAAATTTAGAAGTAACATAATTTAAGTATTTTTACAACGTATTTTGATATGATGGACAGTAAGATAAACATAAATTAAAAATACTTAATTTATATATTGATCATGTTTTATAATTTATTTTACTTTCAAATATTTCGCTAACAAGGCAGAACATTATTCTGTTATTTATTAGCTGAGTCCAGCATGTAAAACGTGGTCTGCCTAACTTCCTGATTAGTTTGGTAACTAAACTTGGCTTCTTCCAGTTCGCTGTAACCCTGATGAACACTGTCATCTGCGAATGTAAGACAAAATAAATGAAGTCCTTTATATCTGATATTATTTTCTTAAATATTTTACTTAGTACCTTTCTTTGTGTAAGGATTATTTTTAGTAAACCCAAGTTCAAGTTAGTTCTATAAAATATTCCGCTGGATTTGCCTTTGAGTGTATTTTGTTTGCTCAGACTTAGGTGAGGATGATATATTACACCTATAAATTGTTACTTTTATAAATCTGAGTTATAGTCCAATTCAAAATAAAAATAAAAATGTTTAGTTTGTTGAATTCAAATTAAAACAGGTATATAAGAAATAATAATTAAACAATGAAGTAAAGAACAGTTTACAATTAAAATTGATTTAAAATATGCGACGAGGAATAATATTTTCTAAAAGTAGTCATAAGTATACTATTCATTTAAAGTAAAAATTGTTCGTCTTTGATTGTTGAATGAAAATATTATTTGTTTATTAATAAAACCAACAACTGTTATACAAACAAGATTCGTTATGATTTCGATCATTATTATCTTATGAGTGATGAAGTAAATAATTAAAAAAAGAAGTTATGTGACTCCTTATGTGAAGCTAGGAGTAATATTAAAACAGACTAGATATTTCTCATGGATTCTATTTCAGTTATACCAAAACTATTGTTACCAGAATCGCCGAAATATTTGCCTTGCAGATAAAAGACTTAACTAAAACTACTGCATTTCAAACCAAATTTAAATTGAAATTAAGAATATAGTTATTGATTCGTGATATATTTCATTATTGAACAAATAAGGACGGTTTGCAAAAATATTAATGTATTTCTTATTATTGTTTTTTGAAATCTGTTAAGCTAATTTTAGTTTTTCGAAACTTAATAAACTTATGAACAGTTTAATCACTTTGATGTTTTAGTAAGATAATTATTGTTATTATTAAAATATGTAAAACGATGCTCCCAAGGTAAAAGTATAATCTTTCATTCTTTAATATTATAAAATATTTCCTAGAATGATAATTAATTCTATTCAGAAGCAAAAACAGTCGATGTACTTTACTAAGAGCATCATCAATAATCAAACTCAATCAAACTAGAAATCAACTTAATTAGTGGCATGTTCTTAAAAGCTAAAGCAAATTAATTCTGTCCAATACCTTTTCCCTTGATAAACTGGATTTAATACCACGTTTTTATAGCTTGTAGATTCAATCCCAATATTGACACATGTTACAAGAGAGACTAATTATTGTTTTCTTAGTGGTATCAGAAGACATAATCTAACCTTCAAAGATATTTCAGACTGGTGAATAGACAAATGTATCTCCTGACACATGCTAGAGGAGAGAAAAATGATTGTTTTCTTAGTGGTATCAGAAGACATAATCTCACCTTCAACGATACTTCAGACTGGTGAATAGACAAATGTATCTCCTGACACATGCTAGAGGAGAGAAAAATGATTGTTTTTTTTTTAGTGGTATCAGAAGACATAATCTCACCTTCAACGATACTTCAGACTGGTGAATGGACAAATGTATCTCCTGACACATGCTAGAGGAGAGAAAAATGATTAGTGGTATCAGAAGACATAATCTCACCTTCAACGATATTTCAGACTGGTGAATAGACAAATGTATCTCCTGACACATGCTAGAGGAGAGAAAAAATGATTGTTTTCTTAGTGGTATCAGAAGACATAATCTTACCTTCAACGATACTTCAGACTGGTGAATAGACAAATGTATCTCCTGACACATGCTAGAGGAGAGAAAAATGATTGTTTTCTTAGTGGTATCAGAAGACATAATCTCACCTTCAACGATACTTCAGACTGGTGAATAGACAAATGTATCTCCTGACACATGCTAGAGGAGAGAAAAATTATTGTTTTTTTAGTGGTATCAGAAGACATAATCTCACCTTCAACGATTCTTCAGACTGGTGAATAGACAAATGTATCTCCTGACACATGCTAGAGGAGAGAAAAATGATTGTTTTTTTAGTGGTATCAGAAGACATAATCTCACCTTCAACGATACTTCAGACTGGTGAATAGACAAATGTATCTCCTGACACATGCTAGAGGAGAGAAAAATTATTGTTTTTTTAGTGGTATCAGAAGACATAATCTCACCTTCAACGATTCTTCAGACTGGTGAATAGACAAATGTATCTCCTGACACATGCTACAAGAGAGACAAACAATTGTTTTACCAGTGCCTCTGATTAGTGTTATTTTAACTGTTGTTTTACATTATTACTTACGTTATTTTGTATTAAATAAAATTCATTAGTTTTTGCATGGTCTTTTCATCTTATATAATTTATGACAGGCAGCCGTACGTTATGATACCGTATTATTTAAACATATTAAACTTGCTCTCCTTCAGTCAAAAGTAACTATTCTAATTGTTTTATAATTCCATATTTTATTTTATTTCATATATAATAGTAATACAGAATATGTTTTGCTTTACGTGTGTACGAGTATGACATTACAAAAACACTGTACGTGCATGCTATTTTTCATACGATAGTATAATTGATTGGTAATAGGATTCCCAGATGATTTGGTTTATTACGTAAAATAGTGGTATTCTTATCTATGAGCCCCCAAAACTTAATAAATTATAATATTATTTAATCTATTTACACAATTTTATATTTAACAATTTATGATTTATAAACTTTCTTAATTTCAAAGCTCAAAAGGTAAACAGTTAATACTAATTTGTGATATAGGCCTATTTTAAAATAAATTTCTCTTTATAGCTTAAGGACAATCTTGATTACAAGTTAACAACAATCCTGACATTGTTCCATTAGGATGTCGAGTATGAAAAATTGGATATTTTAAATGAATATCTTAAATTTGTTTAAACTTGAAGAATAAGGGTTATACCGTGGGAATTTAAATAAATAAATAAATATTAATTTAACTGAAAACAGCGAATGACGAAGTTGAGAGATTGAGAATTAAAAATTGAATCAACGTTCAAAAAAATTGATGATCATTTTTCTCATTAAATATTTTACTTTATTGTAACCTAGATCATGACGTTTTATGACAAAGCCATAAATACAGTGAGGGCAGTATTTGAGGACTACTTGAATTTATTACAAGTACATAAGAGTTAATGTTTTCTGTTATACAGACGATTATGCTGTAGAACTGTCGACAATTGAGTTATTTAACAATTGGCGTATATAAGAACTTAACATTATCTGTGATGTAATATATTCCTTCTAAAACGAATTATATTAAATATCCCTGAATTAAATAAATAAGTTACAGAGAAAGCAGAGTTGAAGAGTTTAGTGTTTTTAAGTTTCTATATGAGATAGCTTGAGATTCTCAAAGAATCTATGTATTACCATTGATTAGTAAAATCAACAGCATTACTTCAATTGTTGGATGAAAATAATACAGATAAAACAGTATGAAAAAAAACTGTATTAGAAACATAGCATTGAAAAATATTTTTATGAATGTTTAAAAGTAAGTATTTGTAGCAATATAACAAACAAAATTGTAGTTATCATAAAATATAAAAGATTAAGTAATATTTGTTTCTGAAATATTTTTAATTTGCTAAACAAACTGCTATAGAAAATAATGCTAGGCCTACTACTATATACTATTATATAACATGAATAACCCTATTTTGTCCTTCAATTACAATATTTTGTATTGTAATTGAAGGAAAAAAAATAGTAGTGAAATCAAAATATCATGCTAGCTCTAAAATATTGAATTTTTTCCTTATAAACTTAAGTAATAGTTTACAAAATGTTCATACAGAGAAGTGATGCTGCGAAAAGGAAAATCCCAAATCAGGTATAAAAAATTATTTGTTCGTTTCAACCACAATGTAAACTTGAACTCATAACAAATAAATCCCGTCGTTTAAATGAAATATCTGAAAATGTAAGTAGATATTATACTAAATGTGTTAACTTTAGTAACATTATATCACGGAAAGTTCTAAACACGTGGCAAGTGAAGACAAATAAATGTACAGTTAATAAGAAACAAATAACTGAAAACCTTTCTTAAGACTTGATTCACTGAATATATATTGAATAATATGTTTTATAATCAATGTGTTATTAGTAATTATGAAATTGTTACATAAATCTGAAAAATCTGTTAATATGAATAGGAACCATGAAATATAAATCATAAGACAACATTATGACAACCTTAACCTCTAGTTTTATACACTAAAGTGTCATTTTAGAGATGAAGCAAGGATATAAAAATAAGATACGGCAGCAGACTCTCATCAAAGTTTATACCTAAACCTTTTACAGCTTTGTGTTTATCTTTTGTTCAAGTCTAGCGTAGATATTACTTGCCATATTATTTTGTATATGGATCATTTATTGAAAATCTTACATTTGGTCTTAGAAATATAAATTCCTATTAATATTAAAATCTTATCTTCAATAGTTAACTTAGTATTATAGTTAGCATAATCAGTGACGTATCAAAGACTATTTAAATGAATACTATTTCGGTTAGCTAAGATTCCTATATAATTCCTCCGGCATGTTATAAATAGTATTACTAAGGAAAGTAAAATCGTATGTATTTTAAAAATGGAATAACACAGTAATTACCATTGGCATGTCAAGTATTATACATAAGTTGAACGCAGATAAAATGAGTTCGATTAACAATGTTAATGGAAGATTGTATTTATATTGAGATATATCGGGAAACTAATTTTTAATATTAACTAACTAGTGGAATTTACAAGAGAATCATTTGTCTTTTTACTAATAATATTATTTTTCTTCCGTCGTTTCTTAAAAAGGATATTACGTGTTGGTAGAATTGACAATTAAAATAAATCAACACAAGTTTAGTAAAGTATAAGTTCAAACAGGTGTAAGTATTATTTGAGTTGATTTTGGTAAAAAACTCCTACATTACTCAGATTGTAAGGATCCACATACGTTTCTGCTGAAGATATACGCTTGTGGGCTAAGTAGATAACAGTATAACATAAAATATACAGGTATATTCAGGTGAGGTGGGCACAACTTAGTCATGTCACATTATATAGAAAAAAGCAGAAGATTCATAAACTCACTCATACTCACTCATTCTACACCTGATGGTTGTATTAACTACAGTTATGTAGGTGCCGATAGTCAGTAACGTCAGCTGAAGGTAGAGGGAATGAAAACTAAATTAATTTCAAGAAATAAAACTGGAACAATTACAACGCTCCTACTACCATAGTACCCAACCCTACCCAACCTAACCCAACCCAACCTAACCTAACCCAACCTAACCTAACCTAACCAAACCCAACCCAACCTAACTAACCTAACCTAACCTAACATTTTTCAGTTTAGATGTGTCCCACCGTACTTCCACTATATCTTTTTCTGGTTTTCCCATTCCAGTTTTTGTCTTATCTTAATGAGTACTAAGTTATGGTCAGTCGCATATTCAGCATCTCTTAGGCTTCTCACGTCGTATATGTGAGTTTTATGTCGTCTGTCTATTAACACATGATCAATTGGGTTTCTCGTTCTTCCATCAGGCGATACCCACGTGTCTTTGTGTATGTTTTTGTGTGGAAATGAGGTGCTGCTAATGTAGAGATTGCTTGCACATGCGAGACTGAGAAGTCTTATTCCATTGTCATTGGATGTGTCATGTAAACTAGCACTTATTTAGTTCAGTTTGGCGTCTGACTTTGTATAATTGAATTAAAAAATCACAGCTCATAAGCTGGCCAAGTGATTAGTAATGTCAAATCATATAGAGCAGTTAATTTAAATTAATATGCCCACTAACAAATGTCATTTTCCTTTTAAAATAGAGGCATTTTTGAAGTTTCAAACTTCTTTTTAGTCTTGAATACACTTCCATGTAGCAGTTTATGGGGCTTGTATATGTTTATGGCGTATAATAAGTGGTAAAACATGTATAATTATCATACACATCCCCCCTGCACGTGTATAGGTGGGTGGGTGGATCAATACCACCGTGTGTGTAAGTAAGGACCCCTCCGGTTGCACATTCTTTAATCCAATTCAAGTATTGCTTGCAACGAAAGTTTTTACTGTATTTCAAGTGTCAAAATATAGTATACCCTCAAACCATGTACTAATAACAAGTAAAATAGTACAAGTTTAAAGTTTTTTAATAATTTATTTAAAATCGAACTACCCAGTATTTATTAAAATTATTTTAAAGAACAAAAAATCAAGTTATATTTTGTTGCTGTGCACTTGGATGTTTTTACCAGCCTACACGGATGTTTTACGTAATATATATTGTATTTTTATTTTTATTAAATATCAAAACATTATTTAATAATACTGGTTTTATATATGATCATGTATTAGGTATGTTAATTCATGGTTGTAAATTACAACAAAGTGAAGCGCCACAAAACTTAATTTAATGCAAATTATGCAATTTAGCATCTGTATGTACAAAATTTATAGCTATAATTTTATTAAATTAACTTTTCGATCATCAGACTGAAGAGATTTTTTCGATCATCAGAAGAAGAGACTGCTTTCATTCAACAACTAATCCTGGCTTCTCCCAGGTTGACTTAACATTCTCCTTTTTCTACCAGGTTAATACCTTTCATTAATATTTAACACTAAATATTGATATAATGTTCTTAGTACAATATCTAGGATATACGATACAACGGCCCTCTGATGACTCCTACACAGTACAATGTGTACCGTCCCCCCAAACTCCCCAAACAGTACAATGTTGCCGCTTGTTTTTGCAATATAAATGCTCTGCTAAACTGACTGTTTGCACAAGTTCCCCACAGCACCACACCGTAGGTGAGGTAGGTGCAAATCAGGCCGTATACGCCGTCATTAGAACTTGAATTGTGCAGACTTTTGCTAACGTTAAAGTACCTAGATAAAGTACCTAGATACCTAGATAAAAGTAAACATATATATTTATGAATTATAGTGCATCGCATCATTAACATCTGTTTTTAAGTTACTATTTTAAATGTTCAGCTGTAATTGTGACTATGTTCGGCATTTTAATTGCTTCTGTGTATTACACCTCCCTAGAAGTTGTACTCTTTCTTCTGAACTAACCCATGATGTAAGAAAATTGTCAATCCTTTCAAGCTATAATGAAGAGCTGTTTAATGATGTAATAGCCAACCATTAAGAAATTACTACTTGGGACTTAAATTTCAATTTTATCATTTTAGAATAACAACATGCAATGCAATAGATATGGCCAGATATTTTATTCAACCCTTTAAAAATAGATTAAATATAATTAGATTTTAAATCAAACTATCTAAAAGTACGGTTATTATTTAAATGTTCTAATAAACGGTGTTTAAAGTTATTTAAATGTTCTGATAAACGGTGTTTAAAGTTATTTAAATGTTCTAATAAACGGTGTTTAAAGTTATTTAAATGTTCTAATAAACAGTGTTTAAAGTTATTTAAATGTTCTAATAAACGGTGTTTAAAGTTATTTAAATGTTCTAATAAACGGCGTTTAAAGTTATTTAAATGTTCTAATAAACGGCGTTTAAAGTTATTTAAATGTTCTAATAAACGGTGTTTAAAGTTATTTAAATGTTCTAATAAACGGTGTTTAAAGTTATTTAAATGTTCTAATAAACAGTGTTTAAAGTTATTTAAATGTTCTAATAAACGGTGTTTAAAGTTATTTAAATGTTCTAATAAATGGTGTTTAAATTTATTTAAATCCAACAAAATAATCATAATGCCGGCTTAAAATAGAAAATGAAAGTTTACTACTTATTGTTTTAGATAGTCTTCCAGTTTTTTAGCTCAACTGCCAAGTTTGAGCTAGCTCGACTTTTTTAACTGTGATTTTTACACTAAAATTACGTAAAGACAGCCAGATGAAAACCTGAGTGAGACAGACTTAGTAAGGAGCTTTTTTTAATGTTTTTGTATTTTACATTATATTCAAAAGCTGTGCCACCTCTACTATACAACAGTATGAGGATGTTCAATGGGGTTCAACCTGTAATATACATTTTAACTTTATTTCTTGAAAGAAATTTACTTTCATATTTAATTAGCAATTTTATCTTCGAACAAAAATGATCCGTACCTACAGGATTTGTTTTACTTACATGATTAATCAATCCGATAAAAATAATTTAATTAGTATGAGAGAAGTATATCTGGAGGTAGACGCTGTAGAGTAGCTTTAAAGTGGAGTGACAAGACAAAGCCCCGAGGGAAAGTAAATCCTTCTGTGAAATGAAACAGCAAACGCTCTGTGAATACCAAATACAATCACGACCCTCCCCGCAATGGGTACGTCCTAGCATTAGAACGAAGATTTTACTGCTGCTAAAATCTACTGTAAAGTAATTATTAAATAAATAAAATCAGATTTTATTAGTAACCTACAATATTTATAAAATATTTAAAAAGAAACTATTGTAAAGTGTTAAAAAAAAGGTGTAATGAAAATAAACAAACCAGATTGATTTAAATAAAGTTATTAAAATATAATCTGCACTTTAAATATTTCCCTAAAACAATAAAATTTTCATCAATAGTAACACAACATTACACAATAGTAACATAACAAACTCAACAATAATGATATTCACGTAAAAAAATAGAAAACTATATAAAGTGGTTATAAAATACCATATGCCTACACGGCTGTTTTACGTAGTATACATTGTATTTTTATTTTTATTGAATATCAGAAAATTATTTAATAATACTGGTTTTATATATGATCATGTATTAGGTATGTTAATTTATGGTTGTAAATTACAACAAAGTGAAGCGCCACAAAACTTAATTTAATGCAAATTATGCAATTAGCATCTGTGTGTACAACATTTATAGGTGTAATTTTATTAAATTAATTTTTCGATCATCAGACTGAAGAGATATACTGCTTTGATTCAACAACTAATCCTGGCTTCTCCCAGGTTGACTTAACATTCTCCTTTTTCTACCAGGTTAATACCTTTCATTAATATTTAACACTAAATATTGATATAAAGTTCTTAGTACAATATCTAGGATATACGATACAACGGCCCTCTGATGACTCCTACACAGTACAATGTGTACCGTCCCCCCAAACTCCCCAAACAGTACAATGTTGCCGCTTGTTTTTGCAATTTAAATGCTCTGCTAAATTGACTGTTTGCACAAGTTCCCCACAGCACCACACCGTAGGTGAGATAGGTGCAAATCAAGCCGTATACGCCGTCATTAGAACTTGAATTGTGCAGACTTTTGCTAACGTTCTCTTAACATGTGTATTGCAATATATTTTACTTTAAAAACTGATAAAAGTAGCATAATGTGTACACTTTACATAATATATAATGTTTTATATACTGTATTTGTAATCGATACGAAGTAAAAATATAACAGTGTAATATTATACATTCCTAGTTATATTCACCAAAAATAACAAATTAAGGAGAGTAACAATAGAAAATAATTTACCCCAGGCGTAAACATTGATTGTTTCAACTAGTTTTCCATTTATTTCTGATGTACACGATTGGGGAAAACAGAATCTAGGTTACATTTAGCTAATTGAATTATAAATTATAGTTACAAAAACTGTAACTGTATTCATATTTTTTTTTATGACAACGATCAGTTGATATCTCTATATTTTCATGAAGAGAGTCAATTAATTTGTCCCGATTGTCTGATAGCTTGTAAATGTTATTTGAAATTGTTTCTGAATGAATATTATTTGATGTGTAATTTAAAAGTTTAGTCGAAAATCACTATGCATTAACACATAATAAATGTTTCTACAATGCAATGCTTTGATTGCCATAAAAACTAACTATTGATTGTTCTGTCACCTTCAACTTAATTGATCGTAAGTTTATGTATTTAATGTTGAATGTGGAAACCCCTGCTCACTCTCAGTGCTCAAATGGTTCCGCACATAAAACAGTTCAGCCTCACTTCCAACTACTTTGACTCAACAATTAATCCTGGATTCTCTCAAGTTGACTTAACATTCCCCTTTTTTGTCCAGGTTAATACTTTTCATTTCCACTTTTTTTTATCTTTGACCTTCCACAGAAGGATTTGTATTTCATTTATTCGATTCTTTTTTCACTATTTCTTCATTGATTTATGTAATTATTCAAGGATGACTAAGTAAATTCATAGTATTTCAGAATAGAGAAAATTTATTTCATATATTTTAAAACCTTAAACTGTTTTGATTAAATATTTAGAATTTGTAATTTTTTGTAGGTTGTTGATTACTTTGACTTAAACACATCCTGGAGGTATAAGTAGATCTTAAAAAATACATTTGGTTAGTTAAAATATTATATATGTTGTGTTACGAATTAACCATTATTTATCACATACATTGTTTTATGTAGTACTTCTTAAAAGTATATTTTCTTGGAAGTTAATAAAACATTTGGTATTTACAATGTCTATTTCCGGTAAAATACAACTATTATTACCTAATTGATACAAATTTCCTGTCTTATTTAGAGGAAACTGAAAGGAACCTATATTTCGTGGATACAATTAATTTCAATTTGAAATTCTGCAGTAAAGCTGTTGGTGCGTGGTTTTTATGTCAAGTACAGTATGTACTTATTATTTTAAGGTTTCTGTAATATATTTTTTTCAGGGATCTTTATTTTTAATTATTTAGTATTCTTATAATAACGAAGACTTAATTTATTATTTATATATCTAATTGTAAAAGTTAATATTAGGAATGACAAATTAAATCACAAAGTTAACTAAAATTGTGTTTTCATGTTACAAATATAATATTCCTTCCGGTTCCAGTTGAAGAATTCCCAGAAAGATAATTCTCTTTAGAAGGTGAAACATCCAGTGTAATAACTAAAAAGCATAATCAATAATTAAACTCAATCGGATTAGAAATAAACTTAATTAGCTTCATGTTTGTTTAGCACTAAAGTAAATTAACCATCTCTATCAGCTGTGGAATTAAATTCTCATAAAATGTAATACTATAAAACACCTCATGTCTGCTGTTAAAGGATTGTATTAGCTTGGAAACCAATATCAAATATCTAAAATAACAATCTCCTTACTAAACACCTCACTCAGTAAAACAACATATAAATACTTGTTATATATGACCACAATACTGTGTGACCAAATATTATATTATAGATTAAAAAGAGATAGTAAAATATATAAAATATTTTATTGATTTTGCTTTGAGTATTTATTGACAAACTCTATTTTTATCGATTTTAAAACATTTAGTTTTACTGTCTATCAAATTGGTTTATATCTTAAGAATCAGAATATTTTTACAAGATAGTAATAAATTACTGTATCTTTTGCAATTTTAATTGACAGAACTACAAAGAACCATTAGTAAAATCAAACTATCGAGCAAGCCCTGTTTTTATTTTTTTTAATCATAATTTGAAATTGTAATCTCAGACATTTGCATAGAGAGAATTGATACAAAATATAAACCTGAAGACGACAAAATCGTCTTATTTAGTCTTATGGGGAACAGATCCAGTTCCCATACGACGTACATCAAATGATAAAAAAATATCATATTTTGACTCGATAGCCAAGAACCGTTAGATTTTGGAGTTAAAATACCCGATTTAGAATCTATATTGCACTTTTGATCAGGTGTGGGAAGATGAAACAACTGGAAATATATGTGAGAAATTGCAAATGACCAGAAATGTGATTGAGGAGTCGAAATTCAAGCGACTGATCACGTACTTGATGATTACCCTTAGCTTTCTTTTCAAGGGGTAGATATTAGATCTAGAAGATCTAATATCAGATCGGAGAAGTGTATCTGAAATGGTTACGAAGCTCTGTGACGAGAGATTAATATTTAAACACTAAGATACAAGAACTTTGTACTTTAGATTTATTTTATAGTAAACATCAAACATAAAATTATTTAATGGTCTGATGTTTAATTTGTTGTTCCTCCCCTCTTTAGTTCTGTAAATGGTGATGAAAGCTATACGATATATGTTGACGTTTAGTTTTATTTAATAATTGCAAACTATAAACTCTGGTGAGTGAAAAGTTGTTATATATAATAAATAAATATCAAAAATACTATATTTATTTCTTGATACGATATCAATATTTATTTCTTGATACGATATACATTTTTACTTTAATGAAAATCTGGTTTTCATTAATTTACCAATTTTCTTAATTTTTGCATTTTTCCATGGGGTTAAGTAAAAAATAATATGCTTATTTGTCAGTTATTTATTTATTATTAATAAAATGTTCGGCATAGTACAAATACAAGGCTTCTATTTATTATAATTATCAAATATTGTTAGTAATAGCTTAAACTGTCATCGTACTTAAATTTCCCTTCAGATTGGCAGAACTCGGCTGGCATTGGGTTCGGCGCAACTTGACTGGTAACTAACTCATCCAGTGTAACTGAGTCTTAATGAGGACGTCAACTTTATTGAAACTTCACTGCTTATTAACTGAAACCTAAACCTTTTAAAACTATTTTCAAGGAATGGCACCTTTGTTGTATAGTAAGTGATTAGATGTAACTTTTTATGCGGAATGTTATTTATAACATATTGATACTATTCACGAAGGTTGTTTTTTTATATAATTGAACGGTTTATGGGGAAATAGACACCCTTTGATTTCATTCAAAATCGTCAAGTTTTTAATCTGTTTCTTACACTTTGTAGTATTGAAGCCTGATAAAATAATTTAATGATATCATTATATTTTGAGAATAACATTAAAATCACAATAGTTAGAAACATTTTTTATATCACAGTATTTTTATGATAGTGTATACATATTTATTAATCAACAATCATATGTTCAATTAGGTTTTGATCAAAAATACCGCTGGGATCTTAAAATAACTTTGATTTTAATAAACAAATTACTTGCACTTTTTCAATATCTCTTTTATGAAGTGAGCAATACACAAAATATGCTTCGGGTTATAGAAGGCAATGTCTAAGGTTTTATTCCCAACTGAGCGAAAGGTCGGCACTTCACTTATCGAGCAAAAGTCACGCACAGGCCTGCAGGCCCATGTGAACTGGAATAGAAAGTTAAAAAAATAAATAGCAATTTAAATTCATTAATTGCATTATAAAAAGACAAAAAATTAACAACATTCTATGTAATCATGTTAATATCGAAATATTTATACGTTATATATCAGAGCTAAAAAACGTACAAATCTGCACTATCTAAATGCCAAAATAGTTCTTGAAGGTATGAATAATAATAATAAAACCATGAGAATGGAAAAGGGCAGGCATTAGAGAATTATGATGTCATTTATGATACCATATTATTAAAAATAATGTTTTAGCTGTAATTAAGTAATCCAGCATCTGCATATTAATAGAAGCTTACGAAAGAGTACTGATTAAAAGTTTTTTGTTCAAAGCCTTCTACTTATTGAGAATATTTATAACTTAGTAATAAGATACTTCTAACATACCTTTTATATTATTACTTAAACAACTTTACTACACATCTCAATTTCACAATATAATTATATATGATTGAAATACTCTCTTAAAATGAAGTTAAGCAAAATTTGAAAACTTTGCCTGAAATGGGTCTCAGCCAATCAGACAGAAGCCATTCAAAGACGAACGTTACGTACAGGTCATATGAAGATATAAGATTAAGGAAAATAAATATCACATATAAAGATAAAATTCAAAATACCAGCTTCCAGTACCAAGGCAATACATCCTATTAAATTGAGTGTAGTACGAGTATATATTTAGATTACATCATATCCATACAGACAAATATTTAGATTACATCATATCCATACAGACAAATATTTAGATTACATCATATCCATACAGACAAATATTTAGATTACATCATATCCATACAGACAAATATTTAGATTACATCATATCCATACAGACAAATATTTAGATTACATCATATCCATACAGACAAATATTTAGATTACATCATATCCATACAGACAAATATTTAGATTACATCATATCCATACAGACAAATATTTAGATTACATCATATCCATACAGACAAATATTTAGATTACATCATATCCATACAGACAAATATTTAGATTATATCATATCCATACAGACAAATATTTAGATTACATCATATCCATACAGACAAATATTTAGATTACATCATATCCATACAGACAAATATTTAGATTACATCATATCCATACAGACAAATATTTAGATTACATCATATCCATACAGACAAATATTTAGATTACATTATATCCATACAGACAAATATTTAGATTACATCATATCCATACAGACAAATATTTAGATTACATCATATCCATACAGACAAATCAAGAAAATGCTTTGAGGTCACATGCCTTAGATATTATAATATATATTTTTATTTCAGTACCTCATATATTGACAACCTGTACATCACATTAGGAAGTATGTTACAACTTTTACTTAAATATTTGTTGCAGAATATTTGAGAACTCAGTATTCAATGTGAAAAGTGGTTTTTGTTCTTACCAACGATATTGGAATTTCACTTACAATTTTCTTTTCAAAGGATAAGCAAAGTTTTTTTTGCATACTTAAGACAAGATGGAAGATTTAGGAAGTTTACAAAGCGTATTTACATATACATCCATAAACTTATCTCAAATATATTAGTTACGTCTTTCAGTTTGGAAAGTGCTATGAGTATCAATAAATAAATTTATAATTTTGTAGTATTGAAGGTAAAACACCAAAAACACTTTACAAGGTAACTTTTAAATATTTCTATTTCTCTATACGCCCCAGAGGTAATTCATCAAACAAAACTAACCAGGGTAGTTGAATACCGTATACTTCCGTATAACATACTTACTAGATGTCATACGGAAGTACACATTGTACGCTAGTGTAAAATTTACATGTTAATTGTATTGTGTTTTATTAAATGAGGATCAGACCACTACTAAGTATCCTTCTGTCTAATAATCCGTTGTTTGTGATACACATTACTGTACACGCATGCCTAAAATATGTGTTAAAATTGTCGGTGTTTCAAAATATAGGTTTTGAAAAATAAACTAGTAGGATATACTAATTTCTCCTGTGGTAATTATGGACTTTATAGAAGCTTTTTAAAATGCAACTTCTTGTTGAAAAAGTAGTGAAATATGAGTTTATATATTTTGAGAAGGTTCATTTCATCCGCAGAAAACTCATTCTTAACCGTAAAATTGAAAAACTAGTTTTTGATCGGTTAGCGAAAAAACAATTATTTACAGTTAGTATTTTTCAAAAATTAATTTTTTACTTTACACAATTTTTATGCATAATTTTTACGCTTTTTCATGCAAACGCAATATAATTGATTTTACAATAAAATTAATTATTTGGTCCGAAATATAAACTTTTTACTTACCTAACCAAACATAACGTCTATATCCTAACTGTCTATTTACTGAACAACACTTTGTAATTTGTGCTAAATTCGAGTGCCTGGCCTCAGGATATGGCCTGCCAGCCGTCCCATCGTCGGGACTATAAGCCACTTCGTTTTTTGTGGATAGTCAGCTCCTATTATCATTGTGCATATGGCCACCATAAATGATTTACCGCAAAAGTAGTTTTTCTACTATGCCTTGAGAAATATTTGTTGTAGGCCAAAATGGCTTTAAAATGTACAGCATTAAAAATTACATCAAATGAAAAAGAAAATGTTGAAAGAATTACGAAAAATAATAGAGATATATAGGAAAATAATTTAAAATTTTTTGTATAAACCATGATTTTTGTGAAATAAAACGTGTTTTTTCAGAAAATATAGACCTGACCCTACTTACTGGTGATCCAGAAACTGTATAAATAACTCACCAGATATAGATGCGGTAGTTCAGACCTTTTGGTACGTTTTAGAATCCTCTTTCCCAGGAACGAGAATAAATCACATAATTGAAATTGTTTTGAGTATTATTTTTGGAATAGTAATTACTAATTATTAACATAATATTAATATAGAACATTATAATGGCGATTGAGAATTGTTATTGTATATTATATACACTAATTGTTACTTGGTGTTACCCACTGTAAATAGAATCCTCTACAACTGTATGCAACTCCCTAAGGGGGGTCAACATAACGGACATATGTGTAATCATCTGTAAGTTTGTACGAGAGTTGGCAGCATTTTATTAAATAGTGTTATACCATTTATTCTCTACTACGTGAATATCAACATGAAAATACATTATGAATGTGAAGGTACCAGATACCTATTTAGAGGTAAGAAAATCCCTGACTAGAAGTGAAATATTAATCAAATCTATCAATTAATTATCAAATCTATAAAAAGCACTGACTAATTAAAAAAATAGCTTTTATAATTTATAGCTACTTGGTCTATTATCACTTCAACTCCCATAAATCGGTTTTTATTCAGCTGAGTTCATTTATAAACACATAAGTCTGGGTGACTGAACACGAATCGTAAAGTTGAACAGAAGATTTTACAACGGAACATTTTAACGGAGTGACTGTATAGAAAATGATAAAAGTAACTTTGATCTGGGGCAAAGTGCATCCAAACTATAAACAGGGTAAATGATTAGGAAGTTGCATATGTTTGTAATTCTTCATCACTAAGAGAAAGCTTAGTGTTTCATTACAACATTGGATTTATCCTGTGGGAAATATAAAAATAATCTCTCTTTAGATCTCATACTTCCTTTAGAATAATCCATCTTGGTCATTCAAGTTGTTTTTCGGGGCGTGGAGGTAAAAATCTATTTACGAACGACGTGTGGGACTATGGTTTTCCTCTTCTACTAGGACTGTCCTAGATCCGTTTATCATATTACTTCGAGCTAGGCTTATTTGTTGTTCGCCTTGAAGGCAATCCACAGTCTACACTGCTAAGTTAGCCTTCCCGATCTTGCGCAAGAAGGAGTAGAAGTAGCCACGGCCAGAAAGAAATTGGGTCATAAAATAACGTATCAGTTTATTTTATTTACTGAACATAATTGGGTATCCTTCGTCTATTATTTACAAAGCCTGGAATAAAGGAAAATATACATTATTTGCTTGATTAGTCTGCTGTTTTATCTAACATCTGTTACACTTGTAATATAACATAATTAAATTAATCTAGTGGGACACATAATATTTCGTATCTAGCTTTTACCAATAAAATATTAACATTTTATGAGAGATGGAGTTTTTATCTGTAAGTTGTTAATAGGATTTCTCATTAACATAACGAACTCTAGTTGGGTTCCCCCTGTTAATAGGATTTCTCGTTAACATAACGAACTCTAGTTGGGTTCCCCCTGTTAATAGGATTTCTCGTTAACATAACGAACTCTAGTTGGGTTCCCCCTGTTAATAGGATTTCTCGTTAACATAACGAACTCTAGTTGGGTTCCCCCTGTTAATAGGATTTCTCGTTAACATAACGAACTCTAGTTGGGTTCCCCCTGTTAATAGGATCTCTCATTAACATAATGAACTCTAGTTGGGTTCCCCCCGTTAATAGGATTTCTCGTTAACATAACGAACTCTAGTTGGGTTCCCCCTGTTAATAGGATTTCTCGTTAACATAACGAACTCTAGTTGGGTTCCCCCGTTAATAGGATTTCTCGTTAACATAACGAACTCTAGTTGGGTTCCCCCTGTTAATAGGATTTCTCGTTAACATAACGAACTCTAGTTGGGTTCTTCCTGTTAATAGGATTTCTCGTTAACATAATGAACTCTAGTTGGGTTCCCCCTGTTAATAGGATTTCTCGTTAACATAACGAACTCTATTTGGGTACCCCCTGTTAATATTACACCTAGTTATATTTTATAGTTACATTAGGCCGTTCTTTCACAAAGCGTTTCAATGAACACCTACCCAAGAACGTTAATAAGCCTCAAACTTCTCGTTTTGCTGAACATTTAGTTAACAACAATCATAACATTAAAGACATTCACACCAACCTAGATATTCTCCATAAATGTAGTAAAGGAGCGACAATGAATACTCTTGAAAATTATGAAATATATAAAGCCATAAAAAGTAACCCAAATACTGTACTTAATGAAAAATCATCAAAATTCTCTACAAATATTTTATTTGATCGGATTAGAAATTTACATCAACCGATGAAAGAAGACAGACGGCCAGATAGAAATAAAATTATTCAAAGTCAAGTAACCATTGGATAACATCGTTCCAGCTGCACGCTCAATCCGAATCTAACCATCATACCAACCGGCATTGTTATCATATGTTTTATTATTTTTTGTAAATCTTTAATTTTTGTATAATGTTTTGATGTGACTTTTGACAACGTACAATGGATGTGAACATGGAGTTTTTACTCTGAAACCGGTAATCCAATTAAGAAGATTTTGTAGCTGAATACGACAAAAGGTACGTTAACCTTATTATTTGTTATATATATATCAGCTCAGGAGGCTTTAACAATGAATAAATTAAACGCTAGTCAAGCAAAATTAGCCTACATGTATTAGAATGTCAAAATAAAAGTCTTAAATACGTCACAGAATATTAAGTTCAATAAAACATGCATAGACTTGCAAATAGTTCCAAAATACGTACATATTAGAATAAACAATCAGTCTATTGCAGATAAGAAAACTAAATTGATTGCTGAAAAAATATGGATTAGAAATGAGGTTAAGTATTTGTATACAAAAAAATATATGCTCAACACTTTACTTATGAGAAAACATCTTGAGCTATTGAATAACCTACACCCTTCACAGACCGATCAAGTGTTTCGCATCATTGAACAACAGATCAATAGGGTAATTATTAAAAAGAAAATCATTCAGAGAAAGAAAATAGATATTTTATTGAAAACTCAAATTAAACCTGTACCAAACATTAGTTGTGAGCACAAATTTTTTAAACGTGTTATAAACTACACCAACATTGTTTTCACATATGATGAAACCAGTATTTTAAATAAAGGCTTAAATTATAATATACAGAAGAATGGTTGGAAGAAAAACATTATTTCCGAAATATTAAATGCCGAAACCTCAATTAGCTCTATCACTAATGATCAAACAAAAACTGTTATTAGACATAAAATCGACCAAAAATTAAAGAAAATACAGACTTATAAAACATAAAAAACATGTAAGCAACAATAACTTATCATTACTTAACTCAATTAAAGAGAAACTAATAGAACACAAATGTACTATCACCAAAGCAGACAAAGGACAGTCAGTTGTAATCCTACCCATTGAAGATTACAACAAAAAAGTTACAGATTTTATAGTTAATAATGACATCAATGAAATACATGATGATCCTACAAATAAATACAATTATTTGTTAAAAAATGCAATCAATAAAAGCACAAATATTTTTACTAAAGACGATATAAAATATTTAAAAATGATAGATCCCAAACCCCCCACCCTCACAGGCCTACCAAAAATCCACAAAGCAGACGTACCCATCAGACCACTTGTAAATTTTACAACAGCTCTGTCTTACAAATTAAGCAAAAAATTAAACAAAATTTTGAGAAATAATATTACTTTCCCCAAGAACTACAGTCTAAATAACAGTCTAGAACTTATTGATGTTACAAAATACCTAGTTATTGAACCATATCACACCTTGGCATCATTTGATATTACCAAACTATATACAAATGTACCAATAGCTTTGACATTAGGAATAACAAAAAGAAATTTGCTTTCCAACTCCAAACTAAGCCATGATGCCATAGATGAAATTATAAATCTACTAGAAATAGTTTTGAACCAGAATTATTTTCAATTTGGTAATAAATACTACTTTCAAAACAATGGTCTGGCCATGGGATCCCCTCTCTCAAGTATCTTATCTGAAATATATCTGAACGACTTTGAGAATAAACATATTTTTTCTGAGACTAACAAATTTTTAAATAATATTTCACTTTACCGCCGATATGTAGATGATACAATAGTCATTTTTAAAGGAAATAAAAGGCAACTAGACTTATTCAATAAATATCTTAATGACTTTTCCCAAAACTTAAAATTCACCATTGAAACTGAAGATAACAATAGTTTAAACTTCCTTGACCTTACCTTAAAGACACACAATAAAGCCATTACATACTCCATATACAGAAAGCCAACAACCACCGACCATACAATCCATGCCTCGTCATACCATCCTTATTCACATAAATTATCAGCATACAGAAGTATGGTTTACAGATTATTGAAAGTTTCACTTACCACAGACGATTATGCCAAAGAGTTAAATATTATAAAATACATAGCGGTGCATAATGGTTATAACATAAAAATGGTTGATGACCTAGTTAGTAAATTTAAAAATAAAAAAGTTCTCGCTCCTTCAGAAAAACCCAAGAAAAAGTACACATCAATAGAATATGGAGAAAATTTATATTTCACTCTGAAATCACAACTAAAAAAAGAAAATGTCACTTTATCTTGTAAAACATCTAATAAAATTGGAAAACTATTAAATATCCGAAATAAACCAAATCCTACTGCCTTAGATACCACTGGCGTATATAAAATCAAATGTTCAGATTGTCTGAATATTTATATAGGACAAACAGGCCGTTCTTTCACAAAGCGTTTCAATGAACACCTACCCAAGAACGTTAATAAGCCTCAAACTTCTCGTTTTGCTGAACATTTAGTTAACAACAATCATAACATTAAAGACATTCACACCAACCTAGATATTCTCCATAAATGTAGTAAAGGAGCGACAATGAATACTCTTGAAAATTATGAAATATATAAAGCCATAAAAAGTAACCCAAATACTGTACTTAATGAAAAATCAAAATTCTCTACAAATATTTTATTTGATCGGATTACAAATTTACATCAACCGATGAAAGAAGTCAGACGGCCAGATAGAAATAAAATTATTCAAAGTCAAGTAACCATTGGATAACATCGTTCCAGCTGCACGCTCAATCCGAATCTAACCATCATACCAACCGGCATTGTTATCATATGTTTTATTATTTTTTGTAAATCTTTAATTTTTGTATAATGTTTTGATGTGACTTTTGACAACGTACAATGGATGTGAACATGGAGTTTTTACTCTGAAACCTGTACCGGGTCTTGGACCGGTACAGTTTCGTTTTTTCGTTGTGGTCTGCCAGGCTGCCTGAGTTTCGCTTTTGCCTTGCGATTTGCGTACTTTGGTAGCCGTTGGCCCAGTTCCGTTTCGTTCCGTGTTCCAGCAGCTTCAGTCCGGTTGGCCGGTCTGGTCAGTTGTCTTGTGCTGCCTGCAGAATCTCGTTATGAGTGGCTAGACAAACTAAAACTCCAGGGTCCTTGAGTGGGACTTTCAACCCTCAGCCGGTCGTCCGGGCAATGTTCTATCATCTTCACTGCTAGCCTGGCCTGAGGACCATGTTGGAGCCTGGAGTCGCCCGCTACCCGCTCTACATCTTTAGGGTACAAGTCTTCTGTCCTCAGGTCAGTGCGTTCCTTATTTTTCCCGGCGGCTGAGCTGGGGGTGATTTGTGAAAAGAAAAATAAATAAATAAAAAAGAAATATAGAAGAAGAAAAAAATGATTATGGAACTGTATGTGGCCTAGGCCTAAAACTTGAACTTTAACAGTGATGCAACACAGCCATGGGGACATTGCTAGATATCTATATATTTCAAATTTCAGAAAAAAAAAAGAAGAAAACGTTGATATTTATTGTTATTAGTTTAATTAGTTTATTTCTTGTTACATTTGTTTAGATTTTTATATTTGTTAGGTCCCCATTATTCAATCCTGTTATTATTTATTTATATGCTTAGGCCTAGTTATTGTTATTTATTTTTTGTTAAGTGTATTAGGGGGGGATTTTGAAGTGAATTTTTCCTCGAACGGTACCGTGTTATATTTTCTTTTAAATTGTTTAATTTTTAAACTCACCAAAAGGGGATTATTGTGCTTTTAGTTAATTTAATTCGGAGCTGCCCAGGGATTCCGGCTTACTCCCTGGCCCGGTGGAATCAAGGGATGCGGGCCAAATTGCCGGTGTAATTGGTGATACCAAAAATTTTATAATTTTCTTCACTTTTAGTCGGGGCCTATTAAATTTTTCTTACGTTTTGGGGTGTCTCAGGCCCAACTGCAGATAGGCCATGTAGTTGTTAATTTGTTAATTTTGGTATTTGTTGAGTTTGTTGTTCTTGTAGCTTTTGTGTGTTTTGTTATTTATTTAAGTGCAAATTTTATATTGTGGCCTTCTGCCGTTTTGATTTATTAAATGATGTTTCTTGAAATAAAATCAGTTTTGCTCAGCTGCCGAGTGTTATTTTGACCCTCCAACTGCCACCCGTGATCCCATCGCTCGATTTGTTTTGAGCCATCCCCCCGGTTGGCACGCTTTCCAGCTTTGGTGGGGGGGATGGGTCTCAATTGGTAGCAGAGCGTGGTTGCCTAAAAAAAAAAAAAAAAAAAAAAAAAATTAATTCTCTTGGTTGTTGACGGTGGGTGTTTGCCAGTTAGTAGGCCATGGTTGGCCGACCTACCGTCAAGGTGTCTTGGTAATACGTAGAAAAAAAAAAAAGACAAATAAATAATTATTTAAAAAGAAAAACAATTAAAAACCAAATAAATCATTTAACTTTGTATTAAAAAAAAAAAAAAAAAAAAAAAAAAAAAAAAAAAAAAAAAACCTAGGCAATCCGCTTGGTTACTTTGTGGAATGGGTTTCATGGGTGGATTGGAGTGGTCGGCAGTGGCTCGGTAGGCTGAGGGTTTAGTTCGTCTTGGACCCTGGAGTTGTCGTTTTTTGTGTACTGTTGAGAATTTTGTTTTGCGAGATGGCCTATCTGCAGAATGTTGCGCTCCTGGTCAAGGAGGAGTTGATTTTCGAATTGAGGTCGCGGGGTGTGACTCCGGAGGGTGATGTTTTGAATCTCCGGAGGTTGCTGCGGGAGCAGTTGTCCGCGGGTACGGCGGTGGATTGGTCTGACCTGCTGGAGGTTGGTGATGAGTTGGGGATTTGTAAACGGAAGGTGGAAGATTGGGAAGGGGTGTTAGAGGATTTGCAGTTGGAACCTCCAGTGGGTCGTGACCGGGCCTGCCGCCTTGCACGTTTGGGGCATCTGCTTGCCCGTTTAAGGCTGGTCAACCGGGCACCGGGGTTGGAACCATCGGATAGGGCGTGGATCTTGGAGAGTGTGTCTAGGCTGGATGAGATTTTTCAGGCACTCTCCGGTTCCACGACTCCTACGGGTCTGGGTCAGCGGCCTGCTTTTGCGCTTTCGCCTAACGTGTCGAGGCCGCAGGCTGAGACAACGGCTCTCACTGTGCCTGAGGTTCCTTCTGAGCCTGCAGGCGTTTCCGTTGAGGTTGCTTGTGGTTCGGCTCCAGCTGCCGTTCCTACTGCTTCTTTGGGTTCACCTGCTCTTCTGCAGCTGAGCTACCACAAGCTGCCTAACCCTCTCACGCCCATGATCCAGAATCTCCCTGTGATCGATGGGATGGATCCTGAGGAGCTTCTTAAGTTTCTGGTGGCCTTTCTCAGACTTAGTGAGATGCCCGGCATGCAGGCTGGGGACTTGCTTCGTCTGGTGTTCCCTTATTGCAGAGGTCCCGTTGGGGAGTTGCTGAGTTCTGTCTTGGCCAGTGATGCCTCGGTGGACTCGTTCCATCGAGAGTTACTTTCATCGTTTCTTCCCATTCGACTCAGGGAGAGGATGGTCATGGACAGATTTTATCGGTCGCAGGGTAGGGGCGAGTCTCTGGCAGCCTATGTCTCTTCAGTCAAGGAAGCTCGGCAAGCGTTGCGCCTCACCCTTTCTGAAGCTGACACCGTTCGTGTCATCCTGGATGGCATTTCTCCCGAAGAACGGTGCAGATTGGTTTTTGCTGGTGTTCCTTCGACTTTTCGGGAGCTGCATCAGCTGTGCATTGTTTCGCGCAGCGTGCAGTTCTCAGACCAGCAAGGGAGGGATTCTGAGAGTCATCGTGCTCTCCCCACCCGTCGACCAGCTATGTCTGTAGGTGTGAGTCAGCCAGTGGAGGGTCGTGGTTCTCGGCCTCCGGTTGTGTGCTTTGCTTGTGGCCAACCTGGTCACATTCGACGTGACTGTCCACGTGCTCGAGGTCGTGGGGCGGGAAACGCTCAGCGCGGGGGGTTGCCTCCACAGTAGCTCCCCGCGTTGTTGCGACTGACCGTGGCCATTTGCCTCTGACACGTGCCCATAGCAGGAGTGTCGGGGATTTTTCGGGCCTTGCTGGCATGGCTTCCCTGGGACTTAGTGCGGTCACCTCGGTGTGTCCTGGCGTTTTTGTATCTTTTGGTGGTACGGTGTGTCGAGCCCTTCTTCATTCTGGTTCGGCATGCAGTATCATCAGCCTTTCTCTTTTTGAGTCCCTTGACGCCTTAGGACTTGTCAGGCACACCGAGCCCTCTTCTATTACTTGCTGGACGGCATCCCAAACTCCTCTACCCATACTTCTAAAGGCGTCATTACATTTTAAAATTGAAGGATTTTCCTGGAGGTGGGGTTTTCTTGTTGCCAAGGACCTGGCGGTTTCTTGTATCCTAGGGGCAGACTTTATTTCTAAGAGTGGTATGGTGCTTGACCTCCAGAAGCGCCAGATGTTTTTCAAGTTCAGTCGGCGAGTTTTGGTGCCTCTAGTAGGGGATTCTGACTGCCCTCCTGCAGTCAGAGAGGTGGGTTGTGAGCCCGAACAACCCAAGGTGGATCCAGTTGGTCATCTCCCCCCTGAGCAGGCGGAGGCCATTAGGAGGCTGTGTTTGCGGTTTCCTGATGTGCTTACGCCAGAGCTTGGGGTCACTTCTCTTCTGGAGTATGAGATCCACCTCACCGATTCTCAGCCCGTTAGAAGTCATCCGTACAAACTTGCTCCCCCAAAGATGGAGGTTATGAGGGCTATGATTGAGGATCTTCTGAGCAAGGGTGTGATTGAACCGTCTCGTTCTGCTTATGCCAGTCCAGCTTTTCTTGTGCCCAAGCCTAATGGTAAGTCTAGGCTTGTGATGGATTATCGGAGGCTCAACGCTAAGGTCGCTATTGACTCGGTACCTCTGCCTGATTTGCATTCTGCGTTTGATTGGTTCGGTAAGGCTAAGTTTTTCAGTGTTTTTGATTTGAACCAGGCCTACCATCAGATTCCATTGAAGAAGGAATCACGGCCCATGACTAGCTTCTGTGTTCCCTGGAATCTCTATCAGTTCACTAGGGTTCCTATGGGTCTTGCTGTGGGTGCCCAGACTCTTACTCGTCTGCTTGATTCCATCTTCCATGATGTGAAGTTCAAGTTTGTCTTCAATTACCTGGACGATCTTCTTGTCTACAGTGAGACTTTCGGGGAACACATGCAACATCTGGAGGAAGTTCTTAGTCGCCTCAAATCAGCTGGCCTTACCGTCAATCCAGAGAAAGTCACTTTTGCTCGTCCTGAGATTTCTTTTCTGGGTCATCTTATCTCTTCTCGAGGCGTCTGCATAGATCCTGCGAGGACCCAGGGCATTCGGGATTTTCCTCCTCCCAGAGATGCCAAGGGGATTGCCCGTTTTGTGGGGATGGTGAATTTTTACCGTCGCTTCATCCCTAACGTGGCCGAGCTTGCTGCCCCGTTGAACGAGCTGCGAAAGAAAGGTGTCCCTTTTGTGTGGGGCCAAGCTCAGCAGACTGCCTTTGATGCTCTCAAGGAGGCTATCATGCAACCTCCTGTCCTGCGTATGCCTGATTTCAGCAGAGAATTTATTCTTCAGACTGATGCCTCCTCCTCCGCCATTGCTGCTGTTCTTTCTCAGGAGTTTGATGGGGTCAGGCAGCCCATCGCTTTTGCTTCGAGGACGTTGTCTCACCAGGAAAGGAAAGCTTCTTCCATCTATGAGTTAGAGTGTCTGGCTGTTGTCTTTGGTACGGACAAGTTTCGGCGTTTCTTGGAACACGCTGAGTTCTTGCTGGAGACGGACAATCAGGCACTGTCTTGGCTTCTTGCCCATCCCAGACAGCTCGGGAAAATTGGTCGCTGGGTGGTCAAAATTTCTGCTTTAAGTTCCGAGTCCAACATCTTAGGGGTACCCAGAATGTCATCGCGGATGCTCTTTCCCGCATGTACCATGAACCCAGTGATCCACCGACTGAGGCTGTTGCTCAGTGTGGTGCTGTTCTTCTGGATTTTCCTCTGGCTTTTGACGACCTACTGTCCCATCAGCAGAAAGATCCTGAGCTGTCAGTCATCTTAGGTGAGCTTCAAGAGGGAGGTGCCCACCCTCCCTATTTTCTGTCCAAAGGGGTACTCTGTTGCCGTCCTCGACAGAGGGGTGAACCCCGTGTAGTGCTGCCTAGTCATCTAGTACCGATGGTCTTTCAGTATTATCACTCTTCCCTTGTGGGCGGTCATCTTGGCATTCATAAGACCATCGCTAAGATTCGTAGGTACTTCATCTGGAAGGGCATGGACCGGGATGTTGCTGGCAGAGTGCGGGCTTGTCACCTGTGCTCTCTCAGCAAGCCTAGTCAGAATGCAAGGTTAGGGTTGTTATCTTCTGAGGTGGCCGAGCGTCCTTTTGAGAAGGTGTTCATCGACTACGTGGGTCCTTTTCCCCGTAGCAAGTCAGGTAGCTCCTACCTACTTGTTTGTGTGGATGCTTTCTCGAAGTTCGTTTGGCTTTTCCCACTTCGGAGTGCCACGGCTAAGCTCACCATCCGTGCTCTCCAGTCCCAACTCTTCCAGCACTTTGGTGTGCCTTCCACTCTTGTGTCCGACAACGGTAGCCAGTTTACCTCCCATGAGTTTCGTAGGTTCTGTTTTGGCAATGGTATCAGGCATGTGACTACCTCTCCTTATTACCCACAGCCTTCTCATGCAGAGCGGTTCAACCGCAATCTTCGGTCTGCCCTTATTACCTTCCATGCTGAGAAGCAGAACACCTGGGATGAGAGTCTCTCTTGGCTCCAGCTTGCTTTTAATTCTTCCAAGCATGAGAGTCACAATGCCACTCCCTTCGAGATTCTACATGGCTACCCTCCTAACAACCCTTTGTCCAACTTGTGGAGGCTAGAGGATCTTCTACCTACGCCAGGTGCCACTGACGTAGTGTCCACGTGGCGGGCTGCTCGGCGCAACCTGCTACGTGCTAGAGAGAGAGTGAGGAGGAGGTATGATAAGGGTCGTACTCCTAACCCTTTTCAGGTTGGAGATCTGGTTCTTTGTCAGGCTCACCCGGTCAGTTCGGCCGCGGAACGAAGAGCTGCAAAGTTGTGCTATCGGTGGTCTGGTCCCCACCGCATCGACAGGTTTTTGTCACCGGTGACTGCTCTGCTGGTTGATCCCCAGTCAGGCAGGGTGTTTAGGAAAGCCCATGTGTCCCAGCTTAAGGCTTTCCGGGGAACGGTTGGTCCAGGAGTTGGTGTTCCTGGGGGTTTCTTGGGGCTAAGAGATTGATCACCTCTGCGCCCTAGGTTGCTGTTCTGAGAGAGTCTCTCTCTCTTTTTCTTGTCGGGCCCGACAGTCAGGGTAGTTTGCTCCCTGTTCGAGGGGTTTCCCCTCTTAGTTTCTCTTGGACGTCCTTGGAGCACCACTCTTCGGAGGTCTTCGTCTTCTCTTGGGTTCCCTGAGGTACCGAGTGTTCTCCCCTGCCTGGGTGTGTTGAGGTTTGCAGAGGGAGGTTGTACCGGGTCTTGGACCGGTACAGTTTCGTTTTTTCGTTGTTGTCTGCCAGGCTGCCTGAGATTCGCTTTTGCCCGGCGATTTGCGTACTTTGGTAGCCGTTGGCCCAGTTCCGTTTCGTTCCGTGTTCCAGCAGCTTCAGTCCGGTTGGCCTGTCTGGTCAGTTGTCTTGTGCTGCCTGCAGAATCTCGTTATGAGTGGCTAGACAAACTAAAACTCCAGGGTCCTTGAGTGGGACTTTCAACCCTCAGCCGGTCGTCCGGGCAATGTTCTATCATCTTCACTGCTAGCCTGGCCTGAGGACCATGTTGGAGCCTGGAGTCGCCCGCTACCCGCTCTACATCTTTAGGGTACAAGTCTTCTGTCCTCAGGTCAGTGCGTTCCTTATTTTTCCCGGCGGCTGAGCTGGGGGTGATTTGTGAAAAGAAAAATAAATAAATAAAAAAGAAATATAGAAGAAGAAAAAAATGATTATGGAACTGTATGTGGCCTAGGCCTAAAACTTGAACTTTAACAGTGATGCAACACAGCCATGGGGACATTGCTAGATATCTATATATTTCAAATTTCAGAAAAAAAAAGAAGAAAACGTTGATATTTATTGTTATTAGTTTAATTAGTTTATTTCTTGTTACATTTGTTTAGATTTTTATATTTGTTAGGTCCCCATTATTCAATCCTGTTATTATTTATTTATATGCTTAGGCCTAGTTATTGTTATTTATTTTTTGTTAAGTGTATTAGGGGGGGATTTTGAAGTGAATTTTTACTCGAACGGTACCGTGTTATATTTTCTTTTAAATTGTTTAATTTTTAAACTCACCAAAAGGGGATTATTGTGCTTTTAGTTAATTTAATTCGGAGCTGCCCAGGGATTCCGGCTTACTCCCTGGCCCGGTGGAATCAAGGGATGCGGGCCAAATTGCCGGTGTAATTGGTGATACCAAAAATTTTATAATTTTCTTCACTTTTAGTCGGGGCCTATTAAATTTTTCTTACGTTTTGGGGTGTCTCAGGCTAAACTGCAGATAGGCCATGTAGTTGTTAATTTGTTAATTTTGGTATTTGTTGAGTTTGTTGTTCTTGTAGCTTTTGTGTGTTTTGTTATTTATTTAAGTGCAAATTTTATATTGTGGCCTTCTGCCGTTTTGATTTATTAAATGATGTTTCTTGAAATAAAATTAGTTTTGCTCAGCTGCCGAGTGTTATTTTGACCCTCCAACTGCCACCCGTGATCCCATCGCTCGATTTGTTTTGAGCCATCCCCCCGGTTGGCACGCTTTCCAGCTTTGGTGGGGGGGATGGGTCTCAAACCGGTAATCCAATTAAGAAGATTTTGTAGCTGAATACGACAAAAGGTACGTTAACCTTATTATTTGTTATATATATATCAGCTCAGGAGGCTTTAACAATGAAAAAATTAAACGCTAGTCAAGCAAAATTAGCCTACATGTATAAGAATGTCAAAATAAAAGTCTTAAATACGTCACAGAATATTAAGTTCAATAAAACATGCATAGACTTGCAAATAGTTCCAAAATACGTACATATTAGAATAAACAATCAGTCTATTGCAGATAAGAAAACTAAATTGATTGCTGAAAAAATATGGATTAGAAATGAGGTTAAGTAGCGTATTTGTATACAAAAAAACATATGCTCAACACTTTACTTATGAGAAAACATCTTGAGCTATTGAATAACCTACACCCTTCACAGACCGATCAAGTGTTTCGCATCATTGAACAACAGATCAATAGGGTAATTATTAAAAAGAAAAACACTCAGAGAAAGAAAATAGATATTTTATTGAAAACTCCAATTAAACCTGTACCAAACATTAGTTGTGAGCACAAATTTTTTAAACGTGTTATAAACTACACCAACATTGTTTTCACAGATGATGAAACCAGTATTTTAAATAAATTCTTAAATTATAATATACAGAAGAATGGTTGGAAGAAAAACATTATTTCCGAAATATTAAATGCCGAAACCTCAATTAGCTCTATCACTAATGATCAAACAAAAACTGTTATTAGACATAAAATCGACCAAAAATTAAAGAAAATACAGACTTATAAAAAACATAAAAAACATGTAAGCAACAATAACTTATCATTACTTAACTCAATTAAAGAGAAACTAATAGAACACAAATGTATTATCACCAAAGCAGACAAAGGACAGTCAGTTGTAATCCTACCCATTGAAGATTACAACAAAAAAGTTACAGATTTTATAGTTAATAATGACATCAATGAAATACATGATGATCCTACAAATAAATACAATTATTTGTTAAAAAATGCAATCAATAAAAGCACAAATATTTTTACTAAAGACGATATAAAATATTTAAAAATGATAGATCCCAAACCCCCCACCCTCACAGGCCTACCAAAAATCCACAAAGCAGACGTACCCATCAGACCACTTGTAAATTTTACAACAGCTCTGTCTTACAAATTAAGCAAAAAATTAAACAAAATTTTGAGAAATAATATTACTTTCCCCAAGAACTACAGTCTAAATAACAGTCTAGAACTTATTGATGTTACAAAATACCTAGTTATTGAACCATATCACACCTTGGCATCATTTGATATTACCAAACTATATACAAATGTACCAATAGCTTTGACATTAGAAATAACAAAAAGAAATTTGCTTTCCAACTCCAAACTAAGCCATGATGCCATAGATGAAATTATAAATCTACTAGAAATAGTTTTGAACCAGAATTATTTTCAATTTGGTAATAAATACTACTTTCAAAACAATGGTCTGGCCATGGGATCCCCTCTCTCAAGTATCTTATCTGAAATATATCTGAACGACTTTGAGAATAAACATATTTTTTCTGAGACTAACAAATTTTTGAATAATATTTCACTTTACCGCCGATATGTAGATGATACAATAGTCATTTTTAAAGGAAATAAAAGGCAACTAGACTTATTCAATAAATATCTTAATGACTTTTCCCAAAACTTAAAATTCACCATTGAAACTGAAGATAACAATAGTTTAAACTTCCTTGACCTTACCTTAAAGACACACAATAAAGCCATTACATACTCCATATACAGAAAGCCAACAACCACCGACCATACAATCCATGACTCGTCATACCATCCTTATTCACATAAATTATCAGCATACAGAAGTATGGTTTACAGATTATTGAAAGTTTCACTTACCACAGACGATTATGCCAAAGAGTTAAATATTATAAAATACACAGCGGTGCATAATGGTTATAACATAAAAATGGTTGATGACCTAGTTAGTAAATTTAAAAATAAAAAAGTTCTCGCTCCTTCAGAAAAACCCAAGAAAAAGTACACATCAATAGAATATGGAGAAAATTTATATTTCACTCTGAAATCACAACTAAAAAAAGAAAATGTCACTTTATCTTGTAAAACATCTAATAAAATTGGAAAACTATTAAATATCCGAAATAAACCAAATCCTACTGCCTTAGATACCACTGGCGTATATAAAATCAAATGTTCAGATTGTCCGAATATTTATATAGGACAAACAGGCCGTTCTTTCACAAAGCGTTTCAATGAACACCTACCCAAGAACGTTAATAAGCCTCAAACTTCTCGTTTTGCTGAACATTTAGTTAACAACAATCATAACATTAAAGACATTCACACCAACCTAGATATTCTCCATAAATGTAGTAAAGGAGCGACAATGAATACTCTTGAAAATTATGAAATATATAAAGCCATAAAAAGTAACCCAAATACTGTACTTAATGAAAAATCAAAATTCTCTACAAATATTTTATTTGATCGGATTACAAATTTACATCAACCGATGAAAGAAGACAGACGGCCAGATAGAAATAAAATTATCCAAAGTCAAGTAACCTTTGGATAACATCGTTCCAGCTGCACGCTCAATCCGAATCTAACCATCATACCAACCGGCAATGTTATCATATGTTTTATTATTTTTTGTAAATCTTTAATTTTTGTATAATGTTTTGATGTGACTTTTGACAACGTACAATGGATGTGAACATGGAGTTTTTACTCTGAAACCGGTAATCCAATTAAGAAGATTTTGTAGCTGAATACGACAAAAGGTACGTTAACCTTATTATTTGTTATATATATATCAGCTCAGGAGGCTTTAACAATGAAAAAATTAAACGCTAGTCAAGCAAAATTAGCCTACATGTATAAGAATGTCAAAATAAAAGTCTTAAATACGTCACAGAATATTAAGTTCAATAAAACATGCCTAGACTTGCAAATAGTTCCAAAATACGTACAAATTAGAATAAACAATCAGTCTATTGCAGCTAAGAAAACTAAATTGATTGCTGAAAAAATATGGATTAGAAATGAGGTTAAGTATTTGTATACAAAAAAACATATGCTCAACACTTTACTTATGAGAAAACATCTTGAGCTATTGAATAACCTACACCCTTCACAGACCGATCAAGTGTTTCGCATCATTGAACAACAGATCAATAGGGTAATTATTAAAAAGAAAAACACTCAGAGAAAGAAAATAGATATTTTATTGAAAACTCAAATTAAACCTGTACCAAACATTAGTTGTGAGCACAAATTTTTTAAACGTGTTATAAACTACACCAACATTGTTTTCACAGATGATGAAACCAGTATTTTAAATAAAGGCTTAAATTATAATATACAGAAGAATGGTTGGAAGAAAAACATTATTTCCGAAATATTAAATGCCGAAACCTCAATTAGCTCTATCACTAATGATCAAACAAAAACTGTTATTAGACATAAAATCGACCAAAAATTAAAGAAAATACAGACTTATAAAAAACATAAAAAACATGTAAGCAACAATAACTTATCATTACTTAACTCAATTAAAGAGAAACTAATAGAACACAAATGTACTATCAACAAAGCAGACAAAGGACAGTCAGTTGTAATCCTACCCATTGAAGATTACAACAAAAAAGATACAGATTTTATAGTTAATAATGACATCAATGAAATACATGATGATCCTACAAATAAATACAATTATTTGTTAAAAAATGCAATCAATAAAAGCACAAATATTTTTACTAAAGACGATATAAAATATTTAAAAATGATAGATCCCAAACCCCCCACCCTCACAGGCCTACCAAAAATCCACAAAGCAGACGTACCCATCAGACCACTTGTCAATTTTACAACTGCTCCGTCTTACAAATTAAGCAAAAAATTAGACAAAATTTTGAGAAATAATATTACATTCCCCAAGAACTACAGTCTAAATAACAGTCTAGAACCTATTGATGTTACAAAATACCTAGTTATTGAACCATATCACACCTTGGCATCATTTTATATTACCAACCTATATACAAATGTACCAATAGCTTTGACATTAGAAATAACAAAAAGAAATTTGCTTTCCAACTCCAAACTAAGCCATGATGCCATAGATGAAATTATAAATCTACTAGAAATAGTTTTGAACCAGAATTATTTTCAATTTGGTAATAAATACTACTTTCAAAACAATGGTCTGGCCATGGGATCCCCTCTCTCAAGTATCTTATCTGAAATATATCTGAACGACTTTGAGAATAAACATATTTTTTCTGAGACTAACAAATTTTTGAATAATATTTCACTTTACCGCCGATATGTAGATGATACAATAGTCATTTTTAAAGGAAATAAAAGGCAACTAGACTTATTCAATAAATATCTTAATGACTTTTCCCAAAACTTAAAATTCACCATTGAAACTGAAGATAACAATAGTTTAAACTTCCTTGACCTTACCTTAAAGAAACACAATAAAGCCATTACATACTCCATATACAGAAAGCCAACAACCACCGACCATACAATCCATGCCTCGTCATACCATCCTTATTCACATAAATTATCAGCATACAGAAGTATGGTTTACAGATTATTGAAAGTTTCACTTACCACAGACGATTATGCCAAAGAGTTAAATATTATAAAATACACAGCGGTGCATAATGGTTATAACATAAAAATGGTTGATGACCTAGTTAGTAAATTTAAAAATAAAAAAGTTCTCGCTCCTTCAGAAAAACCCAAGAAAAAGTACACATCAATAGAATATGGAGAAAATTTATATTTCACTCTGAAATCACAACTAAAAAAAGAAAATGTCACTTTATCTTGTAAAACATCTAATAAAATTGGAAAACTATTAAATATCCGAAATAAACCAAATCCTACTGCCTTAGATACCACTGGCGTATATAAAATCAAATGTTCAGATTGTCCGAATATTTATATAGGACAAACAGGCCGTTCTTTCACAAAGCGTTTCAATGAACACCTACCCAAGAACGTTAATAAGCCTCAAACTTCTCGTTTTGCTGAACATTTAGTTAACAACAATCATAACATTAAAGGACATTCACACCAACCTAGATATTCTCCATAAATGTAGTAAAGGAGCGAAAATGAATACTCTTGAAAATTATGAAATATATAAAGCCATAAAAAGTAACCCAACTACTGTACTTAATGAAAAATCAAAATTCTCTACAAACATTTTATTTGATCGGATTACAAATTTGACATCAGCCGATGAAAGAAGACAGACGGCCAGATAGAAATAAAATTATTCAAAGTCAAGTAACCATTGGATAACATCGTTCCAGCTGCACGCTCAATCCGAATCTAACCATCATACCAACCGGCAATGTTATCATATGTTTTATTATTTTTTGTAAATCTTTAATTTTTGTATAATGTTTTGATGTGACTTTTGACAACGTACAATGGATGTGAACATGGAGTTTTTACTCTGAAACCGGTAATCCAATTAAGAAGATTTTGTAGCTGAATACGACAAAAGGTACGTTAACCTTATTATTTGTTATATATATATCAGCTCAGGAGGCTTTAACAATGAAAAAATTAAACGCTAGTCAAGCAAAATTAGCCTACATGTATAAGAATGTCAAAATAAAAGTCTTAAATACGTCACAGAATATTAAGTTCAATAAAACATGCCTAGACTTGCAAATAGTTCCAAAATACGTACAAATTAGAATAAACAATCAGTCTATTGCAGCTAAGAAAACTAAATTGATTGCTGAAAAAATATGGATTAGAAATGAGGTTAAGTATTTGTATACAAAAAAACATATGCTCAACACTTTACTTATGAGAAAACATCTTGAGCTATTGAATAACCTACACCCTTCACAGACCGATCAAGTGTTTCGCATCATTGAACAACAGATCAATAGGGTAATTATTAAAAAGAAAAACACTCAGAGAAAGAAAATAGATATTTTATTGAAAACTCAAATTAAACCTGTACCAAACATTAGTTGTGAGCACAAATTTTTTAAACGTGTTATAAACTACACCAACATTGTTTTCACAGATGATGAAACCAGTATTTTAAATAAAGGCTTAAATTATAATATACAGAAGAATGGTTGGAAGAAAAACATTATTTCCGAAATATTAAATGCCGAAACCTCAATTAGCTCTATCACTAATGATCAAACAAAAACTGTTATTAGACATAAAATCGACCAAAAATTAAAGAAAATACAGACTTATAAAAAACATAAAAAACATGTAAGCAACAATAACTTATCATTACTTAACTCAATTAAAGAGAAACTAATAGAACACAAATGTACTATCACCAAAGCAGACAAAGGACAGTCAGTTGTAATCCTACCCATTGAAGATTACAACAAAAAAGATACAGATTTTATAGTTAATAATGACATCAATGAAATACATGATGATCCTACAAATAAATACAATTATTTGTTAAAAAATGCAATCAATAAAAGCACAAATATTTTTACTAAAGACGATATAAAATATTTAAAAATGATAGATCCCAAACCCCCCACCCTCACAGGCCTACCAAAAATCCACAAAGCAGACGTACCCATCAGACCACTTGTCAATTTTACAACTGCTCCGTCTTACAAATTAAGCAAAAAATTAGACAAAATTTTGAGAAATAATATTACATTCCCCAAGAACTACAGTCTAAATAACAGTCTAGAACCTATTGATGTTACAAAATACCTAGTTATTGAACCATATCACACCTTGGCATCATTTTATATTACCAACCTATATACAAATGTACCAATAGCTTTGACATTAGAAATAACAAAAAGAAATTTGCTTTCCAACTCCAAACTAAGCCATGATGCCATAGATGAAATTATAAATCTACTAGAAATAGTTTTGAACCAGAATTATTTTCAATTTGGTAATAAATACTACTTTCAAAACAATGGTCTGGCCATGGGATCCCCTCTCTCAAGTATCTTATCTGAAATATATCTGAACGACTTTGAGAATAAACATATTTTTTCTGAGACTAACAAATTTTTGAATAATATTTCACTTTACCGCCGATATGTAGATGATACAATAGTCATTTTTAAAGGAAATAAAAGGCAACTAGACTTATTCAATAAATATCTTAATGACTTTTCCCAAAACTTAAAATTCACCATTGAAACTGAAGATAACAATAGTTTAAACTTCCTTGACCTTACCTTAAAGAAACACAATAAAGCCATTACATACTCCATATACAGAAAGCCAACAACCACCGACCATACAATCCATGCCTCGTCATACCATCCTTATTCACATAAATTATCAGCATACAGAAGTATGGTTTACAGATTATTGAAAGTTTCACTTACCACAGACGATTATGCCAAAGAGTTAAATATTATAAAATACACAGCGGTGCATAATGGTTATAACATAAAAATGGTTGATGACCTAGTTAGTAAATTTAAAAATAAAAAAGTTCTCGCTCCTTCAGAAAAACCCAAGAAAAAGTACACATCAATAGAATATGGAGAAAATTTATATTTCACTCTGAAATCACAACTAAAAAAAGAAAATGTCACTTTATCTTGTAAAACATCTAATAAAATTGGAAAACTATTAAATATCCGAAATAAACCAAATCCTACTGCCTTAGATACCACTGGCGTATATAAAATCAAATGTTCAGATTGTCCGAATATTTATATAGGACAAACAGGCCGTTCTTTCACAAAGCGTTTCAATGAACACCTACCCAAGAACGTTAATAAGCCTCAAACTTCTCGTTTTGCTGAACATTTAGTTAACAACAATCATAACATTAAAGACATTCACACCAACCTAGATATTCTCCATAAATGTAGTAAAGGAGCGACAATGAATACTCTTGAAAATTATGAAATATATAAAGCCATAAAAAGTAACCCAAATACTGTACTTAATGAAAAATCAAAATTCTCTACAAATATTTTATTTGATCGGATTACAAATTTACATCAACCGATGAAAGAAGACAGACGGCCAGATAGAAATAAAATTATTCAAAGTCAAGTAACCATTGGATAACATCGTTCCAGCTGCACGCTCAATCCGAATCTAACCATCATACCAACCGGCAATGTTATCATATGTTTTATTATTTTTTGTAAATCTTTAATTTTTGTATAATGTTTTGATGTGACTTTTGACAACGTACAATGGATGTGAACATGGAGTTTTTACTCTGAAACCGGTAATCCAATTAAGAAGATTTTGTAGCTGAATACGACAAAAGGTACGTTAACCTTATTATTTGTTATATATATATCAGCTCAGGAGGCTTTAACAATGAAAAAATTAAACGCTAGTCAAGCAAAATTAGCCTACATGTATAAGAATGTCAAAATAAAAGTCTTAAATACGTCACAGAATATTAAGTTCAATAAAACATGCCTAGACTTGCAAATAGTTCCAAAATACGTACAAATTAGAATAAACAATCAGTCTATTGCAGCTAAGAAAACTAAATTGATTGCTGAAAAAATATGGATTAGAAATGAGGTTAAGTAGCCTATTTGTATACAAAAAAACATATGCTCAACACTTTACTTATGAGAAAACATCTTGAGCTATTGAATAACCTACACCCTTCACAGACCGATCAAGTGTTTCACATCATTGAACAACAGATCAATAGGGTAATTATTAAAAAGAAAAACACTCAGAGAAAGAAAATAGATATTTTATTGAAAACTCAAATTAAACCTGTACCAAACATTAGTTGTGTGCACAAATTTTTTAAACGTGTTATAAACTACACCAACATTGTTTTCACAGATGATGAAACCAGTATTTTAAATAAAGGCTTAAATTATAATATACAGAAGAATGGTTGGAAGAAAAACATTATTTCCGAAATATTAAATGCCGAAACCTCAATTAGCTCTATCACTAATGATCAAACAAAAACTGTTATTAGACATAAAATCGACCAAAAATTAAAGAAAATACAGACTTATAAAAAACATAAAAAACATGTAAGCAACAATAACTTATCATTACTTAACTCAATTAAAGAGAAACTAATAGAACACAAATGTACTATCACCAAAGCAGACAAAGGACAGTCAGTTGTAATCCTACCCATTGAAGATTACAACAAAAAAGATACAGATTTTATAGTTAATAATGACATCAATGAAATACATGATGATCCTACAAATAAATACAATTATTTGTTAAAAAATGCAATCAATAAAAGCACAAATATTTTTACTAAAGACGATATAAAATATTTAAAAATGATAGATCCCAAACCCCCCACCCTCACAGGCCTATCAAAAATCCACAAAGCAGACGTACCCATCAGACCACTTGTCAATTTTACAACTGCTCCGTCTTACAAATTATGCAAAAAATTAGACAAAATTTTGAGAAATAATATTACATTCCCCAAGAACTACAGTCTAAATAACAGTCTAGAACCTATTGATGTTACAAAATACCTAGTTATTGAACCATATCACACCTTGGCATCATTTGATATTACCAACCTATATACAAATGTACCAATAGCTTTGACATTAGAAATAACAAAACGAAATTTGCTTTCCAACTCCAAACTAAGCCATGATGCCATAGATGAAATTATAAATCTACTAGAAATAGTTTTGAACCAGAATTATTTTCAATTTGGTAATAAATACTACTTTCAAAACAATGGTCTGGCCATGGGATCCCCTCTCTCAAGTATCTTATCTGAAATATATCTGAACGACTTTGAGAATAAACATATTTTTTCTGAGACTAACAAATTTTTGAATAATATTTCACTTTACCGCCGATATGTAGATGATACAATAGTCATTTTTAAAGGAAATAAAAGGCAACTAGACTTATTCAATAAATATCTTAATGACTTTTCCCAAAACTTAAAATTCACCATTGAAACTGAAGATAACAATAGTTTAAACTTCCTTGACCTTACCTTAAAGAAACACAATAAAGCCATTACATACTCCATATACAGAAAGCCAACAACCACCGACCATACAATCCATGCCTCGTCATACCATCCTTATTCACATAAATTATCAGCATACAGAAGTATGGTTTACAGATTATTGAAAGGTTCACTTACCACAGACGATTATGCCAAAGAGTTAAATATTATAAAATACATAGCGGTGCATAATGGTTATAACATAAAAATGGTTGATGACCTAGTTAGTAAATTTAAAAATAAAAAAGTTCTCGCTCCTTCAGAAAAACCCAAGAAAAAGTACACATCAATAGAATATGTCAGAAAGCCCTTTTTTATTTTAATGAGCAGCTGATGTTGATGTGCAATAATTTCAACGACGAGTTCCTTGACACTAGCGCTGTGGTTGAATATCATCATCTAGCGCGTGATGGGACACACTTGAATCGGAAGGGAAATGATTGTTTTGGTGATCTTATTTTTCACTCATTGAAAATAATTCATGAGGCTGTGTCTGCTGAGCCAAAAGGTCCCAGCCCTCAGTTATCGCATACTGTTGATTCAGTTTCCCCTTCTTTAATTCGTAACCTGTCGGGAAACGGCACCGAGACTCTACCGACAGTTGTAGAGTAGCGCAAGTAAATATTAGATCACTGAATACGGGCTTTGAAGAGCTGTGTTCGGTGATTGACGACTTCCAGTTTGACCTGTTGGGAGTCACAGAGTCATGGTTATCTTCGGAGACCCCCTCTCATGTTTTTGATGTCCCTTGCTATTCGCTCCATCGTTGTGATAGGCCCACTGGTTTGGGAGATGGTGGTGGAGGTATAGTTCTCTATGTAAAACAAGAAATTAAGTTTGTTCGTCTTTATCTTCAAAATGTTGACAACCGTATTGAATACATCAGCGGTGTGGTTAATCTTAAAGGTTTAAAGCTACTTATCTGCATTGCATACAGGCCCCCAGACGTTCCATATTCGACCTTGAGCTCCTTAATCCACGCTCTGTACATCGACGAGTCACCAGGTGTTGATTCAGTGATTTTGCTGGGTGATTTGAATGTCAATCTTCTGAACCAAAAGAGAGCAGATGTAAAATATCTCGAAAGAATTTTACAATCAATGGGCCTTTCTCAGATTATTAAGGAGCCCACACGTGTCACAGAAAGTTCATTTTCTCTTATTGATTTGATAATTGTAGACAAGACCCATTACCTTGACGTAGGAATGGTTGATACCTCCAGCATTTTTACTCACAATGGTAGACGGATCACCGACCACAGGTTGATTTACTGTGACGTGCCTTGCAAAAAATCCAAATCCAAAGAAAAGTTTATTACATATAGGAATTTTAGAGATTTTGACGGTGATACGTTTATTGATGTTGCTTCCAATATACACTGGGATAACATAATGACTCATCAAAACGTGGATGATATCACTAATGTGTTAACAACAAAAATAGTCCAAGTGTTTGATGAATGTGCACCCTTGGTGAGAAAAAGAATAACAAGAAAGAAAGCTCCTTGGAGGGATTTAAACATAGCATACCTTACTAAAAAGAAGAATAATTGTAAACATATTTATTTGTCTCTGAAAACACAGGTTACTAGGAATGCATACTGCAGGGCTCGTAATGCACTCAATGTGGCCATACGATCAGCGAAAAGGAAGTATTTTACTGATACTTTGAATACAAAAAACTCTAAAACTTTCTGGGCTACTTTAAGAGCTGGTGGTTTGATGAGATCAGTTGAAGAAAAGGACCATTCTGTTGAACTAGAAGATTTGAATCATTACTTCTCAACTATGGGTTGTAACGGGACAGTGAGCACAGAAAAACCGAAATTCTTTAACAGTAACAAATGTGCAGGGATAGATTCTACTTTCACTTTTTCTCCTGTCTCCGAAAGTAAGGTAAAGGAGTTGATGAACAGTATCACAAGTACTGCATTTGGTGTGGATGGAATATCCATAAAAATGCTTAGAGGCCTGAGTCCCTTTTGCATTGGAGCAGTTTCTCACCTGGTCAATGTATCATTGAAAACTGGCAACTTCCCTTCTAGTTGGAAGCAGAGCGTGGTGGTTCCTCTGCCAAAGACTCTCAATCCTACCTTAGTTTCAGACTTTCGACCTATCTCACTCCTTCCTGTCATCTCCAAAATACTGGAAAAAGTTGTGGCAGAACAACTAGTCTTATATTTAGAATCTGAAGGATTACTTCCTGTAACACAGTCAGGATTTAGGCAGGGTTTTAGCACTTGCTCAGCGCTTCTCAATGTTATTGATGAAATTATTTCAGCTAAAGATAAGGGCCTAGAGAGTGTGATTACTTCCCTTGACTTCTCCCAAGCCTTTGATTCGGTGAATTTTGATTTGTTGCTAGCAAAGCTAAGATTTTACCAGTTTGATGATATCTCAGTTAGATGGTTTTCATCTTATTTGTCTGGGCGTACGCAACGTACAAAGGTAAACGGGAAGTTATCGACAGCACTTCCTAGGTTCGTCGGTGTTCCTCAAGGTAGTTGCTTAGGACCGATTCTCTTTCTTATATACACAGCAGATTTGAAAGATCGCTTGAGTCACTGTTCTTTGCACTCCTACGCGGATGATTCACAGCTATTGATTTCTTTTAAACCCTCAGAAACGGCTGAGGCTGTCCGTCATGTCAACACTGATTTAGAAAGTGTAAAGAAATGGTCAGACGATCATGGTTTGCTATTGAATTCTAACAAATGCTCTGTGATGCTTGTAGACCGGTTGTCATCGAGTAGTCAGTCAGTGAATAGCTGCGCTGAACGGTGTATAGTTGTGGACGGTAAGCCTTTGATGTCAAGTAATAGTCTAAAGATTCTTGGTGTCACTATCGACTCCCAACTCGATTTTTCCAATCATGTCAAAGCTATATGTAAAACAGTGACAGTGAGATTAAAGGCCCTTTACAGATTAAGCACAATTTTGCCAGAATCTTCCAAGCTGGAAATTGTTCGTTCAACAATATTTCCTGCTATACATTATGCTCTTCCAGCTTTTGCTTGTTGTCTGACTCAGGAAAATTTGATGATCCTTACTCGTCTGCAGAACAGAGCACTGAGATTCGTTTACAATCTGAAAAAATTCGACCACATCAGCGAGTACAGATTAAATGCTAAGGTGTTGTCTATCATGGGTGTCTCCGACTTGCAAACCGTCAATCTGGTCCACAAAATTCTTCAGACGGGAAAACCTGAATACCTCAGGAATAAGCTGGTATTCAGGCAAGAAATTAATGTGCGTAGTACCCGTCAGGACAGCCTATTGCACCTGCCAAAGACAAAGCTGGAAACGGGGAAAAAGGGTTTTAGCTACTTTGGACCAAAGAAATACAATGCTTTGTCACCCACTTTAAAAAGTTATAGCTATAAGAAATTTAAGGGGAGTGTGAAGGTGGTGTTTGCCTGACCCATGCATATGCATTAGGTTAGTTATATAGTTTGTTGTTTTAAGTTTATTTTATGGTTTACGTGTTCTATATGTCTGACAAGAGTTGTCATGAAAAACAGTTTTGTACTGATGAACGCTTGCTAAATAAAGACCTTATTTATTTATTTATTTAATATGGAGAAAATTTATATTTCACTCTGAAATCACAACTAAAAAAAGAAAATGTCACTTTATCTTGTAAAACATCTAATAAAATTGGAAAACTATTAAATATCCGAAATAAACCAAATCCTACTGCCTTAGATACCACTGGCGTATATAAAATCAAATGTTCAGATTGTCCGAATATTTATATAGGACAAACAGGCCGTTCTTTCACAAAGCGTTTCAATGAACACCTACCCAAGAACGTTAATAAGCCTCAAACTTCTCGTTTTGCTGAACATTTAGTTAACAACAATCATAACATTAAAGACATTCACACCAACCTAGATATTCTCCATAAATGTAGTAAAGGAGCGACAATGAATACTCTTGAAAATTATGAAATATATAAAGCCATAAAAAGTAACCCAAATACTGTACTTAATGAAAAATCAAAATTCTCTACAAATATTTTATTTGATCGGATTACAAATTTACATCAACCGATGAAAGAAGACAGACGGCCAGATAGAAATAAAATTATTCAAAGTCAAGTAACCATTGGATAACATCGTTCCAGCTGCACGCTCAATCCGAATCTAACCATCATACCAACCGGCAATGTTATCATATGTTTTATTATTTTTTGTAAATCTTTAATTTTTGTATAATGTTTTGATGTGACTTTTGACAACGTACAATGGATGTGAACATGGAGTTTTTACTCTGAAACCGGTAATCCAATTAAGAAGATTTTGTAGCTGAATACGACAAAAGGTACGTTAACCTTATTATTTGTTATATATATATCAGCTCAGGAGGCTTTAACAATGAAAAAAAAAAAAAAAATACAATTTGTTGTGTATCATTAAAATATTAGTTTTGTATCGTGTAAAATGAAAACTAACAGGAAGATTTGTCATTGCTGATTGTATACTACATGATCTACATTGCAACAATGGATAACAATATATTTTATAAAATTTACAAATTAAAATAATGTGTACAATGGCACATTGTACGTATATTTTTGTAAATTCAATACACGCAAAATATAAATATTGAACTATTATATCGTGCTATAATAATACACCTGATTTCCTCTAAGAATTCTACAAAAATACTAACTCCAGACAAATATTAATAGGCTGAACTAATTAGCGCAACAGTTATTGCTGGTATACATGATAAAACAACAACATCAAATTTACTTTGATCGGAATAACAATGTTCCATGTTAAAAAACGACTATTCACAAAGTTTTAATGTGAAAAAAATATATCTCTATGTATCCATTCTGGAGAGTCAATTAATGTGTCACAGATTGGTTTGTCTTTGATAAACATTAACTGTTTCTGTATGTAAACGATTTTATGTGTAAATGAACTGCTGTAAAGAAATTTAGAAGTATTTTTACAACGTATTTTGATATGATGGACAGTAAGATAAACATAAATTAAAAATACTTCATTTTTATATTGATCATATTTTATAATTTATTTTACTGTCAAATATTTCGCTAACAAGGCAGAACATTATTCTGTTATTTATTAGCTGAGTCCAGCATGTGAAACGTGGTCTGCCTAACTTCCTGATTAGTTTGGTAACTAAACTTGGCTTCTTCCAGTTCGCTGTAACCCTGATGAACACTGTCATCTGCGAATGTACGACAAATTAAATGAAGTCCTTTATATCTGATATTATTTTCTGAAATATTTTACTTAGTATGTTTCTTTGTGTAAGGATTATTTTTAGTAAACCCAAGTTCAAGTTAGTTCTATAAAATATTCCGCTGGATTTGCCTTTGAGTGTATTTTGTTTGCTCAGACTTAGGTGAGGATGATACCTACAAATTGTTACTTTTACAAATCTGAGTTATAGTCCGATTCAAAATAAAAATAAAAATGTTTAGTTTGTTGAATTTAAATTAAAACAGGTATTTAAGAAATTATAATTAAACAATGAAGTAAAGAACAGTTTACAATTAAAATTGATTTAAAATATGCGACGAGGAATAATATTTTCTAAAAGTAGTCATAAGTATATTATTCATTTAAAGTAAAAATTGTTCGTCTTTGATTGTTGAATGAAAATATTATTTGTGTATTAATAAAACCAACAACTGTTATATAAACAAGATTCGTTATGATTTCGATCATTATTTTCTTATGAGTGATGAAGTAAATAATTAAAAAAAGAAGTTATATTATGACTCCTTATGTGAAGCTAGGAGTAATATTAAAACAGACTAGATATTTCTCATGGATTCTATTTCAGTTATACCAAAACTATTGTTACCAGAATCGCCGAAATATTTTGCCTTGCAGATAAAAGACCTAACTAAAACTACTGCATTTCAAACCAAATTTAAATTGAAATTAAGAATATAGTTATTGATTCGTGATATATTTCATTATTGAACAAATAAGGACGGTTTGCAAAAATATTAATGTATTTCTTATTATTGTTTTTTGAAATCTGTTAAGCTAATTTTAGTTTTTCGAAACTTAATAAACTTATGAACAGTTTAATCACTTTGATGTTTTAGTAAGATAATTATTGTTATTATTAAAATATGTAAAACGATGCTCCCAAGGTAAAAGTATAATCTTTCATTCTTTAATATTATAAAATATTTCCTAGAATGATAATTAATTCTATTCAGAAGCAAAAACAGTCGATGTACTTTACTAAGAGCATCATCAATAATCAAACTCAATCAAACTAGAAATCAACTTAATTAGTGTCATGTTCTTAAAAGCTAAAGCAAATTAATTCTGTCCAATACCTTTTCCCTTGATAAACTGGATTTAATACCACGTTTTAATAGCTTGTAGATTCAATCCCAATATTGACACATGTTACAAGAGAGACTAATGATTGTTTTGTTAGTGGTATCAGAAGACATAATCTTCCCTACATGATACGTCAGACAGGAAAATAGACAGATATCTCTTCTGACACATGCTACAGGAGAGACAAATGATTGTTTTCTTAGTAGTATCAGAAAACATAATCTCACCTTCAACGATACTTCAGACTGGTGAATAGACAAATGTATCTCCTGACACATGCTAGAGGAGAGAAAAATGATTGTTTTTTTAGTGGTATCAGAGGACATAATCTCACCTTCAACGATACTTCAGACTGGTGAATAGACAAATGTATCTCCTGACACACGCTAGAGGAGAGAAAAATGATTGTTTTCTTAGTGGTATCAGAAGACATAATCTTACCTTCAACGATACTTCAGACTGGTGAATAGACAAATGTATCTCCTGACACATGCTAGAAGAGAGAAAAATGATTGTTTTCTTAGTGGTATCAGAAGACATAATCTCACCTTCAACGATACTTCAGACTGGTGAATAGACAAATGTATCTCCTGACACATGCTAGAGGAGAGAAAAATGATTGTTTTTTTAGTGGTATCAGAGGACATAATCTCACCTTCAACGATACTTCAGACTGGTGAATGGACAAATGTATCTCCTGACACATGCTAGAGGAGAGAAAAATGATTGTTTTCTTAGTGGTATCAGAAGACATAATCTCACCTTCAACGATACTTCAGACTGGTGAATAGACAAATGTATCTCCTGACACATGCTAGAGGAGAGAAAAATGATTGTTTTCTTAGTGGTATCAGAAGACATAATCTCACCTTCAATGATACTTCAGACTGGTGAATAGACAAATGTATCTCCTGACACATGCTAGAGGAGAGAAAAATTATTGTTTTTTTAGTGGTATCAGAAGACATAATCTCACCTTCAACGATACTTCAGACTGGTGAATAGACAAATGTATCTCCTGACACATGCTAGAGGAGAGAAAAATTATTGTTTTCTTAGTGGTATCAGAAGACATAATCTCACCTTCAACGATACTTCAGACTGGTGAATAGACAAATGTATCTCCTGACACATGCTAGAGGAGAGAAAAATTATTGTTTTTTTAGTGGTATCAGAAGACATAATCTCACCTTCAACGATTCTTCAGACTGGTGAATAGACAAATGTATCTCCTGACACATGCTACAAGAGAGACAAACAATTGTTTTACCAGTGCCTCTGATTAGTGTTATTTTAACTGTTGTTTTACATTATTACTTACGTTATTTTGTATTAAATAAAATTCATTAGTTTTTGCATGGTCTTTTCATCTTATATAATTTATGACAGGCAGCCGTACGTTATGATACCGTATTATTTAAACATATTAAACTTGCTCTCCTTCAGTCAAAAGTAACTATTCTAATTGTTTTATAATTCCATATTTTATTTTATTTCATATATGATAGTAATACAGAATATGTTTTGCTTTACGTGTGTACGAGTATGACATTACAAAAACACTGTACGTGCATGCTATTTTTCATACGATAGTATAATTGATTGGTAATAGGATTCCCAGATGATTTGGTTTATTACGTAAAATAGTGGGATTCTTATCTATGAGCCCCCCAAAACTTAATAAATTATAATATTATTTAATCTATTTACACAATTTTATATTTAACAATTTATGATTTATAAATTTTCTTAATTTCAAAGCTCAAAAGGCAAACAGTTGATACTAATTTGTGATATAGGCCTATTCTTAAACAAATTTCTCTTTATAGCTTAAGGACAATCTTGATTACAAGTTAACAACAATCCTGACATTGTTCCGTCAGGACAGGATAACAATCCTGATATCGAGTATGAAACATTGGATATTTTAAATGAATATCTTAATTTTTTTTAAACCTGAAGAATAAGTGTTATACCGTGGGAATTTAAATAAATAAATAAATATTAATTTAACTGAAAACAGCGAATGACCAAGTTGAGAGATTGAGAATTAAAAATTTAATCAACGTTCAAAAAAATGTATGATCATTTTTCACATTAAATATTTTACTTTATTGTAACCTAGATCATGACGTTTTATGACAAAGCCATAAATTCAGTGAAGGCAGTATTTGAGGACTAATTGAATTTATTACAAGTACATAAGAGTTCATGTTTTCCGTTACGACGATTATGCTGTAGAACTGTCGACAATTGAGTTATATAACAATTGGCGTATATAAGAACTTAACATTATCTGTGATGTAATATATTCCTTCTAAAACGAATTATATTAAATATCCCTGAATTCAATAAATAAGTTACAGAGAAAGCAGGGTTGAAGAGTTTAGTGTTATTAAGTTTCTATATGAGATAACTTGAGATTCTCAAAGAATCTATGTATTACCATTGATTAGTAAAATCAACGATATTACTAATTGTTGGATGAAAATAATACAGATAATACAATATGGAAAAAACTGTATTAGAAACATAACATTGAAAAATACTTTTATAAGTGTTTAAATATAAGTATTTGTACCAATATAATAAAGAACATTTTAGTTATCATAAAATATAAAAGATTAAGTAATATTTGTTTCTGAAATGTTTTTAACTTGCTAAACAAACTGCTATAGGAAATAACACTAGACCTACTACTATATACTATTATATGAATAACCCTATTTTGTCCTTCAATTACAATAAATGTATAGTTAATAAGAAACAAATATTTGAAAACCTTTCTTAAGACTTGATTCACTAAATATATACTGAATAATATGTTTTATAATCAATATGTTATTAGTAATTATGAAATTGTTACATAAATCTGAAAAATATGTTAATATGAATAGGAACCATGAAATATAAATCATAAGACAACATTATGACAGCCTTAACCTCAAGTTTTATATACTAAAGTATCATTTTAGAGATGAAGCAAGGGTATAAAAATAAGATACGGCAGCAGACTCTCATCAAAGTTTATACCTAAACCTTTTACAGCTTTGTGTTTATCTTTTGTTCAAGTCTACCGTAGATATTACTTGCCATATTATTTTGTATATGGATCATTTATTAAAAATCTTATATTTGGTCTTAGAAATATAAATTCCTAATACTATTAAAATCTTATTACTTAAGTTAGTATTATAATTAGCATAATCAGTGACATATCAAAGACTATTTAAATGAATACTATTTCGGTTAGCTAAGATTCCTATATCATTCCTCCAGCATGTTTTAAATAATATTACTAAGGAAAGTAAAATCGTCTGTATTTTAAAAATGGAATAACACATTATTTACCATTTGCATGTCAAGTATTATACATAAGTTAAACGCAGATAAAATGAGTTCGATTAACAATGTTAATGGAAGATTGTATTTATATTGAGATATATCGGGAAACTAATTTTTAATATTAACTAACTAGTGGAATTTACAATAGAATCATTTGTCTTTCTACTAATAATATTATTTTTCTTCCGTTGTTTCTTAAAAAGGATATTACGTGTTGGTAGAATTGACAATTAAAATAAATCAACACAAGTTTAGTAAAGTATAAGTTCAAACAATTGTAAGTATTATTTGAGTTTATTTTGGTAAATTACTCCTACATTGCTCAGATTGTAAGGATCCTCAAGCGGTTTTGCTGAAGATTTACGCTTGTGGGCTAAGTAGATAACAGTATAAAATAAAATATACAGGTATATTCAGGAGAGGTGGGCACAACTTTGTCATGTCACATTATATAGAAAAAAGCAGAAGATTCATAAACTCACTCATACTCACTCATTCTACACCTGATGGTTGTATTAACTACAGTTATGTAGGTGCCGATAGTCAGTAACGTCAGCTGAAGGTAGAGGGAATGAAAACTAAATTAATTTCAAGAAATAAAACTGGAAAAATTACAACGCTCCTACTACCATAGTACCCAACCTTACCCAACCTAACCCAACCTAACCTAACCTAACCAAACCCAACCCAACCTAACTAACCTAACCTAACCTAACCAACATTTTTCAGTTTGGATGTGTCCCACCGTACTTCCACTATATCTTTTTCTGGTTTTCCCATTCCAGTTTTTGTCTTATCTTAATGAGTACTAAGTTATGGCCAGTCGCATATTCAGCACCTCTTAGGCTTCTCACGTCATATATGTGAGTTTTATGTCGTCTGTCTATTAACACATGATCAATTTGGTTTCTCGTTCTTCCATTAGGCGATACCCACGTGTCTTTGTGTATGTTTTTGTGTGGAAATGAGGTGCTGCTAATGTAGAGATTGCTTGCACATGCGAGACTGAGAAGTCTTATTCCATTGTCATTGGATTGTGTCATGTAAACTAGCACTTATTTCTTTCAGTTTGGCGTCTGACTTTGTATAATTAAATTTAAAAGTCACAGCTCATAAGCTGGCCAAGTGATTAGTAATGTTAAATCATATGGAGCAGTTAATTTTAATTAATATGCCCACTAACAAATGTCATTTTCCTTTTAAAATAGAGGCATTTTTGAAGTTTCAAAACTTCTTTTTAATCCTGTATACACTTCCATGTAGCAGTTTATGGGGCTTGTATATGTTTATGGTGTATAATAAGTGGTAAAACATGTATAATTATCATACACATCACCCCTGCACGTGTATAGGTGGGTGGGTGGATCAATACCACCGTGTGTGTAAGTAAAGACGGAGGGGGCTGCACATTCATTAATTAAATTCAAGTATTGCTTATCGTATTTCAAGTGTCAACATATAGTATACCCTCATACCACGTAGTAATAACAAGTAAAATAGTACAAGTTTAAAGTTTTTTAATAATTTATTCAAAATCGAACTACCCAGTATTTATTAAAATTAGTTTAAAGAACAAAAAATCAAGTTATATTTTGTTGCTGTGCACTTGGATGTTTTTACCAGTGGTAAGTGTACACCTAGATACAAGTAAACATATATATTTATGAATTATAGTGCATCGCATCATTAACATCTGTTTTTAAGTTAATATTTTAAATGTTCAGCTGTTATTGTGACTATGTTCGGCATTTTAATTGTTTTTGTGTATTACACCTCCCTAGAAGTTGTACTCTTTCTTCTGAACTAACACATGATGTAAGAAAATTGTCAATCCTTTCAAGCTATAATGAAGAGCTGTTTAATGATGTAATAGCCAACCATTAAGAAATTACTACTTGGGACTTAAATTTCAATTTTATCATTTTAGAATAACAACATGCAATGCAATAGATATGGCCAGATATTTTATTCAACCCTTTAAAAATAGATTAAATATAATTAGATTTTAAATCAAACTGTCTAAAAGTACAGTTATTATTTAAATGTTCTAATAAACGGTGTTTAAAGTTATTTAAATGTTCTAATAAACGGTGTTTAAAGTTATTTAAATGTTCTAATAAACGGTGTTTAAAGTTATTTAAATGTTCTAATAAACGGTGTTTAAAGTTATTTAAATGTTCTAATAAACGGCGTTTAAAGTTATTTAAATGTTCTAATAAACGGCGTTTAAAGTTATTTAAATGTTCTAATAAACGGCGTTTAAATTTATTTAAATGTTCTAATAAACGGCGTTTAAAGTTATTTAAATATTCTAATAAACGGCGTTTAAAGTTATTTAAATGTTCTAATAAACGGCGTTTAAAGTTATTTAAATGTTCTAATAAACGGCGTTTAAAGTTATTTAAATGTTCTAATAAACTGTGTTTAAAGTTATTTAAATGTTCTGATAAACGGTGTTTAAAGTTATTTAAATGTTCTGATAAACGGTGTTTAAAGTTATTTAAATGTTCTAATAAACGGTGTTTAAAGTTATTTAAATGTTCTAATAAACGGCGTTTAAAGTTATTTAAATGTTCTAATAAACGGCGTTTAAAGTTATTTAAATGTTCTAATAAACGGCGTTTAAAGTTATTTAAATGTTCTAATAAACGGCGTTTAAAGTTATTTAAATGTTCTAATAAACGGCGTTTAAAGTTATTTAAATGTTCTAATAAACGGCGTTTAAAGTTATTTAAATGTTCTAATAAACGGCGTTTAAAGTTATTTAAATGTTCTAATAAACGGCGTTTAAAGTTATTTAAATGTTCTAATAAACGGCGTTTAAAGTTATTTAAATGTTCTAATAAACGGCGTTTAAAGTTATTTAAATGTTCTAATAAACGGTGTTTAAAGTTATTTAAATGTTCTGATAAACGGTGTTTAAAGTTATTTAAATGTTCTGATAAACGGTGTTTAAAGTTATTTAAATGTTCTAATAAACGGTGTTTAAAGTTATTTAAATGTTCTAATAAACGGCGTTTAAAGTTATTTAAATGTTCTAATAAACGGCGTTTAAAGTTATTTAAATGTTCTAATAAACGGCGTTTAAAGTTATTTAAATGTTCTAATAAACGGCGTTTAAAGTTATTTAAATGTTCTAATAAACGGCGTTTAAAGTTATTTAAATGTTCTAATAAACGGCGTTTAAAGTTATTTAAATGTTCTAATAAACGGTGTTTAAAGTTATTTAAATGTTCTAATAAACGGCGTTTAAAGTTATTTAAATGTTCTAATAAACGGCGTTTAAAGTTATTTAAATGTTCTAATAAACGGCGTTTAAAGTTATTTAAATGTTCTAATAAACGGCGTTTAAAGTTATTTAAATGTTCTAATAAACGGCGTTTAAAGTTATTTAAATGTTCTAATAAACGGCGTTTAAAGTTATTTAAATGTTCTAATAAACGGCGTTTAAAGTTATTTAAATGTTCTAATAAACGGCGTTTAAAGTTATTTAAATGTTCTAATAAACGGCGTTTAAAGTTATTTAAATGTTCTAATAAACTGTGTTTAAAGTTATTTAAATGTTCTGATAAACGGTGTTTAAAGTTATTTAAATGTTCTGATAAACGGTGTTTAAAGTTATTTAAATGTTCTAATAAACGGTGTTTAAAGTTATTTAAATGTTCTAATAAACGGCGTTTAAAGTTATTTAAATGTTCTAATAAACGGCGTTTAAAGTTATTTAAATGTTCTAATAAACGGCGTTTAAAGTTATTTAAATGTTCTAATAAACGGCGTTTAAAGTTATTTAAATGTTCTAATAAACGGCGTTTAAAGTTATTTAAATGTTCTAATAAACGGCGTTTAAAGTTATTTAAATGTTCTAATAAACGGCGTTTAAAGTTATTTAAATGTTCTAATAAACGGCGTTTAAAGTTATTTAAATGTTCTAATAAACGGCGTTTAAAGTTATTTAAATGTTCTAATAAACGGCGTTTAAAGTTATTTAAATGTTCTAATAAACGGTGTTTAAAGTTATTCAAATGTTCTAATAAACGGTGTTTAAAGTTATTCAAATGTTCTAATAAACGGTGTTTAAAGTTATTTAAATGTTCTAATAAACGGCGTTTAAAGTTATTTAAATGTTCTAATAAACGGCGTTTAAAGTTATTTAAATGTTCTAATAAACGGCGTTTAAAGTTATTTAAATGTTCTAATAAACGGCGTTTAAAGTTATTTAAATGTTCTAATAAACGGCGTTTAAAGTTATTTAAATGTTCTAATAAACGGCGTTTAAAGTTATTTAAATGTTCTAATAAACGGCGTTTAAAGTTATTTAAATGTTCTAATAAACGGCATTTAAAGTTATTTAAATCCAACAAAATAATCATAATGCCAGCTTAAAATAGAAAATGAAAGTTTACTACTTATTGTTTTAGATATTCTTCCAGTTTTTTAGCTCAACTGCCAAGTTTGAGCTAGCTCAACTTTTTTTAACTGTGATTTTTACACTAAAATTACGTAAAGACAGCCAGATGAAAACCTGAGTGAGACAGACTTAGTACGGAGCTTTTTTAATGTTTTTGTATTTTACATTATGTTAAAAAGCTGTGCCACCTCTACTATACAACAGTATGAGGATGTTCAATGGGGTTCAATCTGTAATATACATTTTAACTTTATTTCTTAAAAGAAATTTACTTTCTTATTTAATTAGCAATTTTATCTTCGAACAAAAATGATCCGTACCTACAGGATTTATTTTACTCATGATTAATCAATCCGATAAAAATAATTTAATTAGTATGAGAGAAGTATATCTGGAGGTAGACGCTGTAGAGTAGCTTTAAAGTGGAGTGACAAGACAAAGCCCCGAGGGAAAGTAAATCCTTCTGTGAAATGAAACAGCAAGCGCTCTGTGAATACCAAATACAATCACGACCCTCCCCGCAATGGGTACGTCCTAGCATTAGAACGAAGATTTTACTGCTGCTAAAATCTACTGTAAAGTAATTATTAAATAAATAAAATCAGTTTTATTAGTTAACCTACAATATTTATAAAATATGTAAAAAGAAACTATTGTAAAATATAAAAAAAAAATTGTAATGAAAATAAATAAAACCAGATTGATTTAAATAAAGTTATTAAAATAGAATCTGCACTTTAAATATTTCCCTAAAACAATAAAATTTTCCTCAATAGTAACACAACATTACACAATAGTAACATAACAAACTCAACAATAATGATATTCACGTCAAAAAATAGAAAACTATATTAAGTGGTTATAAAATACCATATGCCTACACGGATGTTTTATGTAATATATATTGTATTTTTATTTTTATTGAATATCAGAACATTATTTAATAATACTGGTTTTATATATGATCATGTATTAGGTATGTTAATTCATGGTTGTAAATTACAACAAAGTGAAGCGCCACAAAACTTAATTTAATGCAAATTATGCAATTAGCATCTGTATGTACAACATTTATAGCTATAATTTTATTAAATTAATTTTTCGATCATCAGACTGAAGAGATATACTGCTTTGATTCAACAACTAATCCTGGCTTCTCCCAGGTTGACTTAACATTCTCCTTTTTCTTCCAGGTTAATACCTTTCATTAATATTTAACACTAAATATTGATATAAAGTTCTTAGTACAATATCTAGGATATACGATACAACGGCCCTCTGATGACTCCTACATAGTACAATGTGTACCGTCCCCCCAAACTCCCCAAACAGTACAATGTTGCCGCTTGTTTTTGCAATTTAAATGCTCTGCTAAACTGACTGTTTGCACAATTTTCCCACAGCACCACACCGTAGGTGAGATAGGTGCAAATCAAGCCGTATACGCCGTCATTAGAACTTGAATTGTGCAGACTTTTGCTAACGTTTTCTTAACATGTGTATTGCAATATATTTTACTTTAAAAACTGATAAAAGTAGCATAATGTGTACACTTTACATAATATATAATTTTTTATATACTGTATTTGTAATCGATTGAAGTAAAAATATAACAGTGTAATATTATACATTCCTAGTTATATTCACCAAAAATAACAAATTAAGGAAAGTAACAATACAAAATAATTTACCCCAGGCGTAACATTGATTGTTTCAACTAGTTTTCCATTTATTTCTGATGTACACGATTGGGGAAAACAGAATATAGGTTACATTTAGCTAATTGAATTATAAATTATAGTTACAAAAACTGTAACTGTATTCATATTGTTTTTTTATGACAACGATCAGTTGATATCTCTATATTTTCATGAAGAGAGTCAATTAATTTGTCCCGATTGTATGATAGCTTGTAAATGTTATTTGAAATTGTTTCTGAATGAATATGATTTGATGTGTAATTTAAAAGTTTAGTCGAAAATCACTATGCATTAACACAGAATAAATGTTTCTACAATGCAATGCTTTGATTGCCATAATAGCTAACTATTGATTGTTCTGTCACCTTCAACTTAACTGATCGTAAGTTTATGTATTTAATGTTGAATGTGTCTGGACAGCGGAAACCCCTGCTCACTCTCAGTGCTCAAATGGTTCCTCACATAAAACAGTTCAGCCTCACTTCCAACTACTTTGACTCAACAATTAATCCTGGATTCTCTCAAGTTGACTTAACATTCCCCTTTTTTGTCCAGGTTAATACTTTTCATTTCCACTTTTTTTTATTTTTGACCTTCCACAGAAGGATTTGTATTTCATTTATTCGATTCTTTTTTCACTATTTCTTCATTGATTTATGTCATTATTTAAGGATGATTAAGTAAATTCATAGTATTTCAGAATAGAGAAAATTTATTTCATATATTTTAAAACCTTAAACGGTTTTGATTAAATATTTAGAATTTCTCATTTTTTGTAGGTTGTTGATTTCTTTGACTTAAACACATCCTGGAGGTATAAGTAGATCTTAAAAAATACATTTGGTTAGTTAAAATAATATATATGTTGTGTTACGAATTAACCATTATTTATCACATACATTGTTTTATGTAGTACTTCTTAAAAGTATATTTTCTTAGAAGTTAATAAAACATTTGGTATTTACAATGTCTATTTCCTGTAAAATACAACTATTATCACCTAATTGGTACAAATTTCCTGTCTTATTTAGAGGAAACTTAAAGGAAACTATATTTCTAGGATACAATTAATTTAAATTTTTGAATTTCTGCAGTAAAGCTGTTGGTGCGTGGTTTTTATGTCAAGTACAGTATGTACTTATTATTTTAAGGTTTCTGTTATATATTTTTTTCAGGGATCTTTATTTTTAATTATTTAATATTCTTATAATAACGAAGACTTAATTTATTATTTATATATCTAAGTGTAAAAGTTAATATTCCTTCCTGTTCTAGTTGAAGAATTCCCAGAAAGATGATTCTCTTTAGAAGGTGAAACATCCAGTGTAATAACTAAAAAGCATAATCAATAATTAAACTCAATCGGATTAGAAATAAACTTAATTAGCTTCATGTTTGTTTAACACTAAAGTAAATTAACCGTGTCCAATAACTTGGTAATTTGATTTAATCCCTCGGTAATATGATGGATTCAGTATTGTTTATGAATGTGTACAATCAGGCTGCAATCTCTATCAGCTGTGGAATTAAATTCTCATAAAATGTAATACTATAAAACACCTCATGACTGCTGTTAAGGATTGTATTAGCTTGGAAACCAATATCAAATAACTAAAATAACAATCTCCTTACTTAACACCTCACTCAGTAAAACAACATATAAATACTTGTTATATATGACCACAATATTGTGTGACCAAATATTATATTATAGATTAAAAAGAGATAGTAAAACATATAAAATATTTTATTGATTTTGCTTTGCGTATTTATTGACAAACTCTATTTTTATTGATTTTAAAACATTTAGTTTTACTATCTATCAAATTGGTTTATATCTTAAGAATCAGAATCTTTTTGCAAGATAGTAATAAATTACTGTATCTTTTGCAATTTTAATTGACAGAACTACAAAGAATTATTAGTAAAATCAAACTATCAAGCAAGCCCTGTTTTTATTTTTTATCATAATTTGAAATTGTAATCTCAGACATTTGCATAGAGAGAATTGATACAAAATATAAACCTGAAGACAAAAAAATCGTCTTATTTAGTCTTATGGAGAACAGATCAAGTTCCCATACGACGTACATCGAATGATAAAAAAATATCATATTTTGACTTGATAGCCTAGAACCGTTAGATTTTGGAGTTAAAATACCCGATTTAGAATCTATATTGCACTTTTGATCAGATGTGGGAAGATGAAACAACTGGAAATATATGTGAGAAATTGCAAATGACCAGAAATGTGATTGAGGGAGTCAAATTCAAGCGATTGATCACGTACTTGATGATTACCCTTAGCTTTCTTTTCAAGGGGGATTACCTGGTTTTTATATTAGATCGGAGAAGTGTATCTGAAATGGTTACGAAGCTCTGTGACGGGAGATTAATATTTAAACACTAAGATACAAGAACTTTGTACTTTAGATTTATTTTATAGTAAACATCAAACATCAAATTATATAATGGTCTGATGTTTAATTTGTTATTCCTCCCCTCTTTAGTTCTGTAAATGGTGATGAAAGCTATACGATATACGTTGACGTTTAGTTTTATTTAATAATTGCAAACTATAAACTCTGGTGAGTGAAAATTTGTTATATATAATAAATAAATATCAAAAATACTATATTTATTTCTTGATACGATATCAATATATTTATACATTTTTACTTTAATGAAAATCTGGTTTTCGTTAATTTACCAATTTTCTTAATTTTTGCATTTTTCCATGGGGTTAAGTAAAAAATAATATGCTTATTTGTCAGTTATTTATCTATTATTAATAAAATGTTTGGCATAGTACAAATACAAGGCTTCTATTTATTATAATTATCAAATATTGTTAGTAATAGCTTAAACTGTCATCGTACTTACATTTCCCTTCAGATTGGCAGAACTCGGCTGGCATTGGGTTCAGCGCAACTTGGCTGGTAACTAACTCATCCAGTGTAACTGAGTCTTAATGAGGACGTCAACTTTATTGAAACTTCACTTCTTATTAACTGAAACCTAAACCTTTTAACAATATTTTCAAGGAATGGCACCTTTGTTGTATAGTAAGTGATCAGATGTAACTTTTTATGCAGAATGTTATTTATAACATATTGATACTATTCACGAAGGTTGTTTTTTATAAAATTGAACGGTTTATGGGGAAATAGACACCCTTTGATTTCATTCAAACCGTCAAGTTTTTAATCTCTTTCTTACACTTTGTAGTATTGAAGCCTGATAAAACAATTTAATGATATCATTATATTTTGAGAATAATATTAAAATCATAATACTTAGAAACATTTTTTATATCACAGTATTTTTATGATAGTGTATACATATTTATTAATCAACAATCATATGTTCAATTGGGATTTGATCAAAATTACCGCTGGGATCTTAAAATAACTTTGATTTTAATAAACAAATTACTTGCACTTTTTCAATATCTCTTTTATGAAGTGATCAATACACAAAATATGCTTCGGATTATAGAAGGCAATGTCTAAGGTTTTATTCCCAACTGAGCGAAAGGTCGGCACTTCACTTATCGAGCAAAAGTCACGCATAGGCCTGCAGGCCCATGTGAACTGGAATGGAAAGTTAAAAAAATAAATAGCAATTTAAATTCATTAATTGCATTATAAAAAGACAAAAAATTAACAACATTCTATGTAATCATGTTAATATCGAAATATTTATACGTTATATATCAGAGCTAAAAAACGTACAAATCTGCACTATCTAAATGCCAAAATAGTTCTTGAAGGTATGAATAATAATAATAAAACCATGAGAATGGAAAAGGGCAGGCATTAGAGAATTATGATGTCATTTATGATACCATATTATTAAAAATAATGTTTTAGCTGTAATTAAGTAATCCAGCATCTGCATATTAATAGAAGCTTACGAAAGAGTACTGATTAAAAGTTTTTTGTTCAAAGCCTTCTACTTATTGAGAATATTTATAACTTAGTAATAAGATACTTCTAACATACCTTTTATATTATTACTTAAACAACTTTACTACACATCTCAATTTCACAATATAATTATATATGATTGAAATACTCTCTTAAAATGAAGTTAAGCAAAATTTGAAAACTTTGCCTGAAATGCGTCTCAGCCAATCAGACAGAAGCCATTCAAAGACGAACGTTACGTACAGGTCATATGGAGTTATAAGATTAAGGAAAATAAATATCACATATAAAGATAAAATTCAAAATACCAGCTTCCAGTACCAAGGCAATACATCCTATTAAATTGAGTGTAGTAAATATTTAGATTACATCATATCTATACAGACAAATCAAGAAAATGCTTTGAAGTCACATGCCTTAGATATTATAATATATATTTTTATTTCAGTACCTCATATATTGACAACCTGTACCTCACATTAGGAAGTATGTTACAACTTTACTTAAATATTTGTTACAGAATATTTGAGAACTCAGTATTCAATGTGAAAAATGGTTTTTGTTCTTACCAACGATATTGGAATTTCACTTACAACTTTCTTTTCAAAGGATAAGCTAAGTTTTTTTTGCATACTAAGACAAGATGGAAGATTTAGGAAGTTTACAAAGCATATTTACATATACATCCATAAACTTATCTTAAATATATTAGTTACGTATTTCAGTTTGGAAAGTGCTATGAGTATCAATTTATAATTTTGTAGTATTGAAGGTAAAACACCAAGAACACTTTACAAGGTAACTTTTAAATATTTATATTTCTCTATACGCCCCAGAGGTAATTCATCAAACAAAACTAACCAGGGTAGTTGAATACCGTATACTTCCGTATAACATACTTACTAGATGTCATACGGAAGTACACATTGTACGCTATTGTAAAATTTACAAGTTAATTGTATTGTGTTTTATTAAATGAGGATCAGACCACTACTAAGTATTCTTCTGTTTAATGATCCGTTGTTTGTGATACACATTACTGTACACGCATGCCTAAAATATGTGTTAAAATTGTCGGTGTTTCAAAATATAGGTTGTGAAAAATAAACTAGTAGGATATACTAATTTCTCCTGTGGTAATTATGGTACTTTATAGAAGCTTTTTAAAATCCAACTTCTCGTTGAAAAAGTAGTGAAATATGAGTTTATATATTTTGAGGAGGTTCATTTCATCCGCAGAAAACTCATTCTTAACCGTAAAATTGCAAAACTAGTTTTTGATCGGTTAGCAAAAAAATAAAAAATTAACAATTATTATTTTTCAAAAAATAATTTTTTACTTTACACATTTTTATGCATAGTTTTTACACTTTTTTATGCAAACACAATATAATTGATTTTACAATAAAATTAATTATTTGGTCCGAAATATAAACTTTTTACTGACCTAACCAAACATAACGTCTATATCCTAACTGTCTATTTACTGAACAACACTTCGTAATTTGTGCTAAATTCGAGTGCCTGGACTCAGGATATGGCCTGCCAGCCATCCCTACGTCGGGACTATAAGCCACTTCGTTTTTTGTGGATAGTCAGCTCATATTATCATTGTGCATATGGCCACCATAAATGATTTACCGCAAAAGTAGTTTTTCTACTATGCCTTGAGAAATATTTGTTGTAGGCCAAAATGGCTTTAAAATGTACAGCATTAAAAATTACATGAAATGAAAAAGAAAATGTTGAAAGAATTACGAAAAATAATAGAGATATATAGGAAAATAATTTAAAATTTGTTTGTATAAACCATGATTTTTGTGAAATAAAACGTGTTTTTCCAGAAAATATAGACCTGACCCTACTTACTGGTGATCCAGAAACTGTATAAATAACTCACCAGATACAGATGCGGTAGTTCAGACCTTTTGGTACGTTTTAGAATCCTCTTTCCCAGGAACGAGAATAAATCACATAAGGGAAATTGTTTTGAGTATTATTTTTGGAATAGTAATTACTAATTATTAACATAATATTAATATAGAACATTATAATGGCGATTGAGAATTGTTATTGTATATTATATACACTAATTGTTACTTGGTGTGTAAATAGAATCCTCTACAACTGTATGCAGCTCCGTAAGGGGGGGGTCAACATAACGGACATATGTGTAATCATCTGTAACTTTGTACGAGAGTTGGCAGCATTTTATTAAATAGTGTTATACCATTTATTCTCTACTACGAGAATATCAACATGAAAATACATTATGAATGTGAAGGTACCAGATCCCTATTTAGAGGTAAGAAAATCCCTGACTAGAAGTGAAATATTAATCAAATCTATCAATTAATTATCAAATCTATAAAAAGCACTGACTAATTAAAAAAATAGCTTTTATAATTTATAGCTACTTGGTCTATTATCACTTCAACTCCCATAAACCGGTTTTTATTCAGCTGAGTTCATTTATAAACACATAAGTTTGGGTGACTGAACACGAATCGTAAAGTTGAACAGAAGATTTTAGAACGGAACATTTTAACGGAGTGACTGTATAGAATATGATAAAAGTAACTTTGATCTGGCGCAATGTGCATCCAAACTATAAACAGGGTAAATGATTAGGAAGTTGCATATGTTTGTAATTCTTCATCACTAACAAAAAGCTTAGTGTTTCATTACAACATTGGATTTATCCTGTGGGAAATATAAAAATAATCTCTCTTTAGATCTCATACTTCCTTTAGAATAATCTATCTTGGTCATTCAAGTTGTTTTTCGGGGCGTGGAGGTAAAAATCTATTTACGAATGACGTGTGGGACAATGGTTTTCCTCTTCTACTAGGACTATCCTAGATCCGTTTATCATATTACTTCGAGCTAGGCTTATTTGTTGTTCGCCTTGAAGGCAATCCACAGTCTACACTGCTAAGTTAGCCTTCCCGATCTTGCGCAAGAAGGAGTAGAAGTAGCCACGGCCAGAAAGAAATTGGGTCATAAAATAACGTATCAGTTTATTTTATTTACTGAACATAATTGGGTATCCTTCTTCTATTATTTACAAAGCTTGGAATAAAGGAAAATATACATTAGTTGCTTGATTAGTCTGCTGTTTTATCTAACATCTGTTACACTTGTAATATAACTTAATTAAATTAATCTAGTGGGACACATAATATTTCGTATCTAGCTTTTACCAATAAAATATTAACATTTTATGAGAGATGGAGTTTTTATCTGTAAGTTTGTAATAGGATTTCTCGTTAACATAACGAACTCTAGTTGGGTTCCCCCTGTTAATAGGATTTCTCGTTAACATAACGAACTCTAGTTGGGTTCCCCCTGTTAATAGGATTTCTCGTTAACATAACGAACTCTAGTTGGGTTCCCCCTGTTAATAGGATTTCTCGTTAACATAACGAACTCTAGTTGGGTTCCCCCCTGTTAATAGGATTTCTCGTTAACATAACGAACTCTAGTTGGGTTCCCCCCGTTAATAGGATTTCTCGTTAACATAACGAACTCTAGTTGGGTTCCCCCTGTTAATAGGATTTCTCGTTAACATAACGAACTCTAGTTGGGTTCCCCCTGTTAATAGGATTTCTCGTTAACATAACGAACTCTAGTTGGGTTCTCCCTGTTAATATTACACCTAGTTATATTTTATAGTTACATTGAAAACAGAAATGTTTTTATAACCACCAACTCATTAAATCATCAATCAAAATTTATTTAGTAGAAAACTTTGCATCATACTTTGATGTGAATTTTTTAATGATTTTACCATTTTGTGAAGTGTTGCCTCATATGTACAGTTAACAGCTATCTAGTATATTTACTTTGTTAAAAACACTTATTACGGGGTCCTTATTTTAAAAAAGTACGTAAATAAAAATTACTAGCTGAACCCGGCGGACGTTGTCTCGCCTTTCATTTTTCATTGACATACAAAAATAAAGCAATAAAAAGAATTATAGAAAAAAAAACATTATTTATTAAATGAGTGCAAGAGGGTAAACAATATTTTTGGTCTTCTTATTTTTTAGGAGGCATGTCATAAAAAGTAAACTGCAAAACAAATAATTATTTATTTTTTATTTTCACGTTTCACCACATGTTTTAATTACCGAGGTAAAAAGGTTAACACCAAATGCAGATCACCTGATCAAGTAAAAGTAGTGTGTGCTACACTCTCAAGGTGAAATGTAGAACTACAATAAATCAAAACATATACAGTACTGTTGTTGTTCAATCTGCTTATGGCATGTGAAACTACATTAAACCAGACAGTCATATGTTTTTTGTAAACAATTCAGATTCTCCATTTGAATAACATGGGATCTTTAGGAGCCCATGGGGTGGGACCCTGTGGACGGATCTGCATCAAACTTCACACAAACCATCTCGGGAGTACACAGGACAACATCCTTAAGTTTCATGGCGATCGGTTGGATGGTTTGGCAGCGCATAAACTTCAAACATATAAATATTAGCTGTAAACGCCCGCTTCGCCGGTCATAATATTGAGTTTGATTTAGAACCTAATAGCTGAAAGAATTCCAGCATTTTTGCTTCTTCTACCAATATTAGATTTTTTAGGAGGCATGTCATAAAACGTAAACTGCAAAACAAATAATTATTTATTTTTTATTTTCACGTTTCACCACATGTTTTAATTACCGAGGAAAAAAGGTTAACACCAAATACAGATCACCTGATCAAGTAAAAGTAGTGTGTGCTACACTCTCAAGGTGAAATGTAGAACTACAATAAATCAAAACATATACAGTACTGTTGTTGTGAGAACTTCAATCTTCTTATGGCATGTGAAACTACATTAAACCACACAGTCATATGTTTTTTGTAACCAATTCAGATTCTCCATTTGAATAACATGGGATCTTTAGAACCGTGGGGCGGAACCCTGTTGACGGATCTGCATCAAACTTCACAGAAACTATCTCGGGAGTATACAGGACAACATCGTAAAGTTTCATGGCGATCGGTTGGATGGTTTGGCAGCGCATAAACTTCAAATATATATATACAAACATCCTCTTTTATAAATCAATATTTATAAAAGATTTTATATATATAAAAAGTCTTTTATACGTTCATTGTTCGTAAAACAGTATAATTTACATAATGCCACAACTATACTTACTTATAATCAAAACAATAAGTTAGAGATAGCTTATTATAGAGAATGTTAATTTTAATTTTTAGTCGGTTATATAACTTTTCCGATAAAGTATTAGGTAATGTAGGTCAGACACAACCAGCGATATTTTGTCATAATTGCTCAGTGATTGAGCAGTGAACTATGAAACGTTCTCTTACGTCATTAGCTTTTTAGTCTCGCCTTTCAAATGCAGATGTAGAACGATAAAAGCAGCCCACGTAAAGTAATACTTTATTGGTTTTCAGGAGATTTACCATCTGAAAAAAGTACTTGCCTTTCATATTTGTCCTTTACTAGAAATCAATGTAGGTATGTATATTAATAATTGGCTGTTATCTCATTATCGAAATTTTTTTACTATATAATAGTCTCTCATCTCCTATTTATGAACCAAACGTAATATTATATATAATTGGCAAATCCTTCGTAACATGAAGAAAATATCAGAAACTAAAACCAAATGGTCAGTTGTAATGTAAATTAGATGATTAAAAACCATGTTATCCTTTACATCAATTAAACGAGTGAATTCTACGTGGCATTTTTTAGTTAATGGATATTAAGATCCTGGAAAAGTTTAATTAACATTTAGGTATTATGATTTAGTTACCATTGTAGTTATTATAATCGTATTGTATAATAAAAGGCAACGCAAAAGCATGATTTTCATTTCTGAATTTATATGAACAACAAACTTCTTGTTTGTAATACTAGACAGTTGTAATTTCCTACCAACATTGAGTAGGCAAGACTGCCGAGAGGAAGATAAAGGTATCGTCGTCGAGGATATAGGTAGCCATAGACACTCGTTGCTACCTTTATTCCTTCGTTACTTTGCTCTAAAAATTAGAAGGCTTCACAGGCTACCTAAATCTGGACAGAACATTGCTTCTTTTAATATGTCAAAGCCAATGCATTTATTCTTTGATGCATGTATATCTGCTATGAAAAAAAAAAAAACAAAATGTACCTACACTTATCATTATTGAAAAAAGGCATCTTTAAACTATAAATTATATTTTTCACTGTAGCATCTTTACATAATATTTTATAATATTCTTTAAACTTTTATATACATTTGAAATCCACCTTAACTGGGAAAAGCGCTTTAAAAGTTGAATTTTAGTAAATATTAAAACATGTGTTTTAATTTAAAACCAATATATTCTATCAAGTACAAGCAACTTTAAGTAAAGTGAACCTTTAAGTTAATTTAGACTCCGTCTTACCTACGTTCCCTCTTTTATTTGATATGTTTTTACCTCATAATATGTATTTCCCTCTTATCTCTTCAGGTAACCCTTTTTTCTCCATAAGAAATCTACATATATATATATATATATATATATATATATATATATATATATATATATATATATATATATAGTACAATGGAATTATAAAAAATAAACTAAAGTCCTAATTAAACTCATCCATTAACTTTTTGTCCACCAATAAAATGTTAATTATTGTAGACACTATTAGCGCTACTATATTAAACTAGATAATGCTTTATAATTTTATGTACATTTATGTCCACTATTAGTGTTTAATGGTGAAGCCAGTCAGTACATGTATTAATTAATATTTTATGGACTTTATAGATGATTATAACAGAGAAAATATTGTTATATTTTAAATGTAGCATTGATCCAGGAGCTACTGTCTTTTGTGACACAGTTTTGTATTTTCTATCTTCTTCTTTGTGTAAATTGTGTGATGCTTCTGTGGTCTTTTTTTAATTGGAGTTTGTCTGCGTAGATAGTTAAGTAGACGTATACTAATGTTTTGCGTATAATTTAGTGTAAAAGTTAGTACTTATAAAGAAACATTAGTTGTATGATCTTCAATCCTCTCTGAACCTAAACACGTTTTCAAGAAAAGATAAAATATTGTTTTTAGTTTTATAATTTTATTTGTTGGGAGGAAGAAACTAATTTGGACTATCCTTTGTATGTCAGGGCTACCATTTTCAGAATTTTTTGGCTCATGAGAAAAAGGTATACATTTTATTTGATCGGCACTTATATTAATTTGAATTTTTCTTCAAAAACAGGAACAAAGTTTTTTTTAAACCATTGAGTGTATGGACGTTGTTCCTACTAAGTGAATGTTAATATACTGTCTTTTGACAAAGTACAAAGACAAAGACAACTTGTATACACAACTTGTACAACTTGTACAAACAACAAAGACAAAGTATACACTTTTAACAAAGTCTTTGTTAAAATAAAAACAAGGTACGTTTTTACCAACCAATACTTTCATAAAATAAGAACATTTTTGAAAGAAATAATTATAGTATACAATGCAAAAAGATACTCTAAGTTTGTGCTTATTTTTATCTTTAAGTTTTGTTAAATTAGGTTTTTGTGTTAAGAATAAACGTTGAAAGGAAATATACAAATATTTTTATATAGATTTAATAAACACACCATAAGTATAACATGTTTTTTTATCCTTGTTTTCCAACAGGTTTTACGTAGCTTTAAGGATAAAGAAACACTACAATGTTGTTGTGATTCCGCACCAAGTTAGTCAAGGATTTTAAAGGACCTATTTAGTACAGCTTATTTTACAACTCATAACTTTGAATTGCCTAAAACATTATTCCTTAAGTATACGAAAGCCACGTATTTGATAGATAATGAATAATGTCAGAATCGTGAATTCAGGAATAACGCAAGGTACGGCCATAATATTGATGTATGGGCCGTTATGGCAACATCGTGGTGCCTAATAATAGTTCTGATGTAATATATGAGAATAGCTTGTCTGTCAGAATTCATTTCTTTATTTAGAAAATGAAAATAAATTAAAATGAAAAATGGAATGACAAATTCTTTTATTTAAGAGGGGAAGTTAGGACTATAAAATCCTTCCTAACACTTAACCCTAAAATGTTAGATATCTATAAATATTAAAAGTTAAAATGATTGTATATAACCACAGTATGTAACTGGTGAGAGATAATTACTAAGAAAGAAAGATAATTACCCTAAACTGAACACACACAACCTACTTACTTCCAGAAGTGACTCATGAAGGGTCCTATTATCCACTCTAAACAAAAACAGCTGCAGTATTCACAGCATCCCACCATTTGGCCTGGAATTTGTCTTTAGATAAATGTTTATCTACTGGACACATTGCAAAGTTATGATTGCCTTAACCTTTCTAGGTCTCTTATGATGCAAAGTTATGATGTCACTACTAGGTCTCTCCATTATTGTCTGTCCACCAGTTCGGCCAGGCTCCCAGTTGTTTCCTTACACCATCCACCCATCCCTTACTAACATTGACTTACTTTACTTTACACGATGAGGCCCAGAGGACCACGTGATGTCACTACTAGGTCTCTCCATTGTCATCTGTCCGCCAGTACGGCCAGGCTCCCAGTTGTTTCCTTACTCCATCCACCCATCTATTACTAACATTGACTTACTTAACTTTACGCAATGAGGCCCAGAGGACCACGTGATGTCACTACTAGGTCTCTCCATTGTCACCTGTCCGCCAGTTCGGCCAGGCTCCCAGTTGTTTCCTTACACCATCCACCCATCTCTTACTAACATTGACTTACTTTACTTTACACGATGAGGCCCAGAGGACCGTGCGATGTCACTACTAGGTCTCTCCATTGTCATCTGTCCGCCAGTTCGGCCAGGCTCCCAGTTGTTTCCTTACACCATCCACCCATCTCTTACTAACATTGACTTACTATACTTTACGCAATGAGGCCCAGAGGACCGCGTGAAGTCACTATTAGGTTTCTCCATTGTCGTCTGTCCGCCAGGTCAGCCAGGCTCCCAGTTGTTTCCTTACTCCATCTACCCATCTCATCTTACTAACATTGACATAACTATGAATAGTAATTAATAACATATTATTAGTTGGATGCGTGTTGATCTGAGTAGGTTTAATAAATTTTACAACATTACATTTTCGTAAGTCTTATACTTGTAATTTGTGATGACATACAACATCATAGAGTAAACTCTAAGGGTATTTAAAAACGACTTTTTCACACTTTCCAACCAATTTCCTCTTAATGGGAAATATTCACCATATAAATGGAACCTACACGCTATATGTGTATGCGATAAGTGGAATAACAGTGATAAACCAGAATAAATAGGGAACAAGCTCGCAGTGGTAATATTTACTTAATTCAATGTTACTGCTACCGGACAAACTAGTTTGGACTAGGTTAGGTTAGGTTAGGTTAGGTTAGGGAACTAGTTTGTCCTAAAATCGAGGGCGGTCAGGAAAAACTAGATCATCCTAGTCCAAACTAGTTTGTCCTAAAATCGGGTTTGTCCGGTAACATTACCATGCTCAATATTTTGTTTAATGTACCAGAACTTTTGTTTATATTAATCGCCTATTTATGATATTGGAGCCTGTATAAAGAACATATTTTATCTTTTATAAAGTTAACTCAACGTAACAACAAAACTAACTTTGATTTTTGTTTTATTCATTATTAAGAATCCAATCATAAGGATATGAGCAAATGTGGATTTTGGTTAGTGTGATAACGAATGTACTATTTATTAGAAAATAAGGCCGACAATTCCTTAGTCATTAACTAATATCCCATTACAAATGAATAGCTGGTAGTTATCAGCTGATCCCTTTCGAAACTTTGTTTTGGCTCTGATTGGGATCGAACTGGGGACTTTTGACTTTAACCCACTACCGGTTCAATTAATAACTAATAAACATATAAAGATATCTCACTTTCACCGTGGGAAGCCGTATTTGACCACAATGTGGTGATGTTAAACTGGGTTTGCTTCAGCACAGCACTTACTCTGAAATTCAAACTCACTTTTCTAATATATTCTAACATAATACACAATTCTATGTTGAAGATGGAGCTGTATTGGGTTTCTGTATATAATTGTTAAAAATAACACAATTTCAACCAATAAAAACTTTAATAGTGAGGCCTTTCGATAGCAAGGCTATCATCGTCAGACACATCACAAATAAATATATAAATATTTGTGATGTGTCTGACGATGATAGCCTTGCTATCGAAAGGCCACACTATTAAAGTTTTTATTGGTTGAAATTGTGTTATTTTTAACAATTATATAATACACAATATTCTAAAAGAAATATTAACTAATTGCATATTACATTTGCCCATTACGCACACAACCATTACATTGAAACTCGAACGAACTATTTTATGCTATTGTAATATAATAATCTGAAATAATTCGTCAGAGTACAAATTAAACACTGATTAATTAAATCATAATATTGGCATACAATTGGCGACTTTGAGTGTGGTGGAAAGTAAACTACAATATTGTATTTTTCAATTACAATAAATTACAAATAAAATAAACAACACAATTCAATCGAAATGGTTGTCGTATCATTGAACGTAAATAACCAGATGTGTAGGTATGGAAGAGTGAATAAAAATATTATAGTGGCAATTTAGATGTCTTTTTTATATTATATGTATTTCATACTTTTATGTTATCTATCTTCATATACTTAATAACTGTATGGTCTGTAGTTTAAATATGAGTTTCTCAGCCATTGTTTGTTACGAAGTAGTAAAGCAACTCTCTCTCACTTAACGACACTTGTTTAGGCAATGCACCATGTTTGTTTATTATGTTGTAACCCTCGTTCATGTGCTATTTCATATTATACCTTGTCTTATGTCATATTTAAATTAAGATTTTCCATAAAATGATAGTTTGTAACATTAATTTAATGAAAATAATATTTGTTGCAATATTCATATTATATCTTGTCTTAGTAAATTAATATTTTCCATAAAATAATAGTTTGTAAAATTAATTTAACGAAAATAATATTTGTTGCAATATTAGTTTATTTTAGATTTAAATTTTGTTCTTAATACTTGTACTCTGTTATTACTAGAAATTTAGTTAATTAAGCTGACAACACTGTATAGTGATTTAAAAGAATTTAAATACATCGGGTAGATGTATTTTTTTCTTAACGAAATATTTCAAAAAAACTTTAAATTATAGTACTCATTGTAAAAACTTGTTCCAATATTGACTAGCATTTTGTATATTGATAATACAATCTTTTTATTTTTAATACAAGTAGCATAATAATTTCATTGTTCACCCTTTATAGCACATACTTGTGCAGGGCTGAGGGTGGTAATCTGAGAATAGTAAAGAAATGTTCGGAATTCATTTAAAGTGAATTTACATGAAATATAAATTATACATTTTCACTCATGGTATGGCTATTACATTAACTATGTGATAATTAATTAGATAAGTGTCGCTTTCAGTATACATTATTAGGGTTATTTCGTTGTAACCTGGTACATCCCTCGGGATACGTCAAACTTTAATAACACAAGAAAAGTAACGGATGTGTGCTAGAATTCCGAGCATTCTCCGAAACGTATAGTAGCCGTATTATTGTTCTACTGAGAAACCATAACATGTATTTGTTATACTAATACAATTTCAAATTACTGTTTAGTTTTGCATATTGTATCGATAATTACAAAATCATAATAAACATTGATTTAGCAAACCCAACCACTCTATGAGTTTTATATGCAAATAGAAAAATGTTTCGAAGGATATACTAATTTGACAGCGAGAAAGGTATGTCAGCAACATATTTTTATATTTTTTATCTGGAAGTCATGAAATTATACTGAAGTAACTTTAAAGTACATTACAAATAATTAGTATTATAATATTAATTTCACAATAAACAAATTTAGTATTTTATTTCACTTTACTGAAAGTTCATTTTCTTGTTCTAATATTTAAAGATAAAATAAAATATTGAGGTCTTCAATAAAACACATTTCGCATTAACCCTAACTGTATGAATATAGACAGCTAAATAATAATTTTATAAATCAATATTAAGCCTTTCGTTGGTTCGAGGTATTCGAATAGTTTTCCTTTTCGAATATTTAAAGCTAAACAAACGATTGGAGTATTCAATAAAACGCATATTACATTAACACTAACTGTATAAATAATAAATATTTATTATTCAAAACTCTACAAATTATTCAAAACTACTTATTTTAATGTTTTCAAGGGCTAAATATTATTTTGATGTTAAACAGTGTCTAAATCAATATTCAGAATTTTTATGAACGATGAAACAAAACCAGAGATGGGACGTTATACCTGATTTATTGACCATTTCGTTATATTGGGTTAGGGCTCTAAAGGAGGGTTGTTCAAACAAACTTTCCAAATATCTTTACGTTCTTGTTTTGTGGTATAATATGTTGCAATTGTAGTACTTTTAAGACATACAATTTTACAATAATCAATAAATGAAGATATACTTTTGGCTATTATTGGAAACTGAAATATGTTTATTTTACTAGAAGAAGATGAGATTTTAAAGTGACTTTAATATAAAAATAATACCCATATACGAAGTCAGACAAGACTCACTCAAATTGAATACACGAAACAAATATGGATTGAAGTAACGTCTTGTAGTAACGCTATCATAAAATTATCCTTCCATATTATGGATATATACAGAGCTGATAATTAGGGTTTTATTTTTATATAATTTTCCATCTTAGTTATTTTATGGTTAAGCCTACCATATCCATTTATTTATTTGTACTAATGAAGTTATTCTGAAGAAGTATTAACAAAGTACAGTTATTAGTTTTTAAAATAAATTAAAAGTGATTAAAAAATTATTTTCAATCAATTATATTGTATTGATTTTAAATATATTTAACATTATTTAAAATAATTATAACCAGTTGTTATATACTTTCAAGTCTTTTTCAAAATTCGTATTTTACAAAAGTTCGTGTATCGGTTGGATTTAGCCAATGCATGTTTTTAGATTTTTAATTTCATCAGATCATTGTCTCGAAAAGCCTTACCATTTAAAAATATAACAATTACACAAGGATTGAATGAGATTGTATAAATGTTTTACTATACGGACGTCATTTTAATAACATACAATCTCTCTGTTAGCTATATGATAAAAGAACATAAATTAGAATTTAACCTAAACTGTCAAAACTAACCGAAAAAATACTACAACAAAATCAATACATGCATTGAAAATAAAAAAAATTTAAATATGAAATTAATCATAAATAACATTACTATTATATTAAGTTAAAATGTAAACTGTTAAAATATAATCATTTTAGTGGTACAATGTGTCTCATAAGAAAATATTTAACATATCAAATTATGATACTGTATTTCATTCTAAACTACAACTTCATACTAATTTTATAATATATCACCTACTGAAATAATTATATTTTCTTTCAAATTAGAATATAACTAATAGTTATGTTTTTTCACAAAACACTTCCAGCTTTGTGAATTTATTTTTGTTATGTCTGATTTTTCTTTTATCTAAACAAACGTAAATATTACGTCGATAAATAATTGTTTAAATCGAGACACAAATTGGATGTGAAAAACATTCATTTTCGTCGTAAAAAGCTGTATCTTCCATAATATATTTCTTCAATACAACTGTACATGAATTGGTAAATGGGTGTGACAATTGCACCTGTATGGGTGAGTGGGTGTATCTGTACCTCTGTATAAGTGGGTGAGTGTCCTGTTGATACTTTCATCATTAGTTATTTAATAATGTTAAAGTATCATATTATGAGAGCAATACATCACTATTTTAAACACTTAAAACTTATTATATCTTTATATTTGTTTATATATTTTCTGTTTTATAGATTCAATTGAGAAGGACAGTCCTCGCTTAATAATATCAACAAACAGTAAGGTGGGTGGGGGTTCTGCTTAGTGGACGTACAGGCTGTTGTTAGCCATGAAATATGATAATATGATGGGTGAAGTCAACAAACAGTAAGGTGGGTGGGGGTTCTGCTTAGTGGACGTACAGGTTGTTGTTAGCCATGAAATATGATAATATGATGGGTGAAGTCAACAAACAGTAAGGTGGGGTTCTGCTTAGTGGACGTACAGGCTGTTGTTAGCCATGAAATATGATAATATGATGGGTGAAGTCAACAAACAGTAAGGTGGGTGGGGTTCTGCTTAGTGGACGTACAGGCTGTTGTTAGCCGTGCAATATGATGGATGAAGTCAACAAACAGTAAGGTGGGTGGGGTTCTGCTTAGTGGACGTACTGGCTGTTGTTAGCCATGAAATATGATAATATGATGGGTGAAGTCAACAAACAATAAGGTGGGTGGGGTTCTGCTTAGTGGACGTACAGGCTGTTGTTAGCCGTGCAATATGATGGATGAAGTCAACAAACAGTAAGGTGGGTGGGGTTCTGCTTAGTGGACGTACAGGCTGTTGTTAGCCATGAAATATGATAATATGATGGGTGAAGTCAACAAACAATAAGGTGGGTGGGGTTCTGCTTAGTGGACGTACAGGCTGTTGTTAGCCGTGCAATATGATGGATGAAGTCAACAAACAATAAGGTGGGTGGGGTTCTGCTAAGTGGACGTACTGGCTGTTGTTAGCCATGAAATATGATAATATGATGGGTGAAGTCAACAAACAATAAGGTGGGTGGGGTTCTGCTTAGTGGACGTACAGGCTGTTGTTAGCCATGAAATATGATAATATGATGGGTGAAGTCAACAAACAATAAGGTGGGTGGGGTTCTCCTTAGTGGACGTACAGGCTGTTGTTAGCCATGAAATATGATAATATGATGGGTGAAGTCAACAAACAATAAGGTTGGTGGGGTTCTGCTTAGTGGACGTACAGGCTGTTGTTAGCCATGAAATATGATAATATGATGGGTGAAGTCAACAAACAATAAGGTGGGTGGGGTTCTGCTTAGTGGACGTACAGGCTGTTGTTAGCCGTGCAATATGATGGATGAAGTCAACAAACAGTAAGGTGGGTGGGGTTCTGCTTAGTGGACGTACTGGCTGTTGTTAGCCATGAAATATGATAATATGATGGGTGAAGTCAACAAACAATAAGGTGGGTGGGGTTCTGCTTAGTGGACGTACAGGCTGTTGTTAGCCGTGCAATATGATGGATGAAGTCAACAAACAGTAAGGTGGGTGGGGTTCTGCTTAGTGGACGTACAGGCTGTTGTTAGCCATGAAATATGATAATATGATGGGTGAAGTCAACAAACAATAAGGTGGGTGGGGTTCTGCTTAGTGGACGTACAGGCTGTTGTTAGCCGTGCAATATGATGGATGAAGTCAACAAACAATAAGGTGGGTGGGGTTCTGCTAAGTGGACGTACTGGCTGTTGTTAGCCATGAAATATGATAATATGATGGGTGAAGTCAACAAACAATAAGGTGGGTGGGGTTCTGCTTAGTGGACGTACAGGCTGTTGTTAGCCATGAAATATGATGGATGAAGTCAACAAACAGTAAGGTGGGTGGGGTTCTGCTTAGTGGACGTACTGGCTTTTGTTAGCCATGAAATATGATGGGTGAAGTCAACAAACAGTAAGGTGGGTGGGGTTCTGCTTAGTAGACGTACTGGCTGTTGTTAGCCATGAAATATGATGGGTGAAGTCAACAAACAGTAAGGTGGGTGGGGTTCTGCTTAGTGGACGTACTGGATGTTGTTAGCCATGAATGAAATATGATGGGTGAAGTCAACAAACAATAAGGTGGGTGGGGTTCTGCTTAGTGGACGTACTGGCTGTTGTTAGCCATGAAATATGATGGGTGAAGTCAACAAACAGTAAGGTGGGTGGGGTTTCTGCTTAGTGGATGTACAGGCTGTTGTTAGCCATGAATGAAATATGAAGGGTTAAGTCAACAAAAACTATATTGAAACATTTCTTCATCATTAATACTGCTGATACGTGAATATGTGGGTGGGTTAATACCATTATAAATGGGTGTGCAATATATAACAAGTTTTTTCGTGAGGAGGGTTATTTTCTATAACAATTTATAATACTCTATTATGTTGCATTGGTTGCTAAAAATATTTATAATAACGTTTACAAATGTATGTACAAAGGTAAGATGAAAGTCCTGAAGGGTATGCAATTAGTGGATTTCCATTAATTACAAAGCATTGCATTGTCTTTAAAAGTAATTAAAAATACAATTTGCTCAGTACTTCTAATTGTTGGCAAAATCCTTTAAACTTTATAGTTATGGAAGAAAAACACAGTTATGATTATTCTTATAAATATACCATTCCTGTCTATAGTAATTTTATTTTAGGTAGTTATTTTAAGTGTAGTTAAATGTAATAAAAAAAAGATGTATCGTTAAGATGAAAAATGTTATTATTTCATCTTAACGACACATCATAAGATCTGTAGGATCGTTGATTACGCCACTAATCATCTATTTTTGGTATCTGAGGGTAGAATATGTCAAAACTACACTCATTATGCCATCTTCAATATGTAAGTTAAAAATATTTTTGAAGACTTAAGATATCAGCACCTGAAGTCAAAATTGATCTGGCTGTTGGTTGAGGGTGGGCTTCGATAAATAAGTCGTAACCATACTTATTATTATGTATACTGCATACAACTTATTTATTTTTAAAGATGTTCTTATTGGAAACTATATAATTGGTAGAAATGGAATTCGATATTCCAATAATTAAATTTTTTTAATAAATAAGGCCTTCCGTTTTCAAAGACAATATCATCAGACTAACCACAACTGATAAAAAAAAAAAATTATTAAAATATTGAAGTTCATTTATTCTAATTATATGTACATAGTTTGCTAGTATACATTTTAGTATTTAATTTTTTACCATACTCAATCGGCAGCTATTTTATATTGTCCACCTAAACTAAGCATTGATTAAAAGATTTCGACGATTCCAGCGCCAGGCAAAATTGATCGTTGGCTGTTCCTTGGATGGGTGGCCGGAGAGGGATCTTTCCCTTACATACAGCCCAGATGCCTTGCCACTGATGGTGGTTTTCATGGTGTGTTAGACAGACCTTCACATCCCTAACTTCACCTGTTAAAATAAGTCCTCTAGTAATTTTGTATTTTTTAAATAATATTACTGGAGTTGTTAATTCATTAAATATTCAATGATACTTGGGGTATTTTCAGTATGATACAATTTGCGACAGTAAAGCGCACACATTTGCGTGTACAGAGAAATATGAATCAGTTATTCATTTCCGTGACAAATGTAACTATTAAGTGAATAGTTTCAAAAAATAATGTGGGAGAATTTTAGATGTTTATGACAGGGAAAGTTAATTGTGTTTAGCTCCATATCGATGTAATTAATCGTGTTTGAAATATGCTTATTATATTTATTTTGATTATAATAAGCATGGGATTCCTATATGGGGCTCTGAGACAGAGAGAAACATGCAGCTTTTTGGACTGCAAAAGAGTGCTGTTATGACTATATTTAAATTAAAAAACTCAGACTATTGCAACAACTGGTTTAAAAATACATGATTTTAACACTTCCTTCCATTTATATTTTAGAAACTTTAACATTTGTTATCAAAAACCGCGCTCTCTTCAATAACGGACAACATTCGCAACATAACTTCAACCTCCGCAGTAAAAATAACTTTCAAATACCAAAATATCATACTTCTTTGTCCGAAAACATTTATTTATGAGTGGCATCAGGTTGTTAAACTCTGTCCCAGCTCCACTAAAAGACAGTAAGAATGTTCCTTCAGAGTGAAATTAAAAAACATATTGCAAAAGGAAGCTTTCCACAGTGTATCAAAATCTTTAAATTATAAATATTAATGTATGTTTAGCTTGTATGACGTATGTCCATATACATTATATATCTAATTATATGTATTTTTGTGGCAATAAATAATTTGATTTGAATAAATCTTAAAATCTACAGCTATATTTCCTAATTTCTTCCACACAAAACTATATGCTTCTTCATATTATTTCCCTATACAATCCAGTTTTTTTTCTACAAAACTCTTAGATAATTACTTGCAGCAATATTTATATACATTTGTTGTTTTAATTAGAAACAAATATTCATTAATACGATACGGCGAATAGTCTTTTTCAACTCTGAGTGAGAATAATTGAGCGACCGGCTTCTCTGAGTGACGTCAGTCTGACAAACATCACAAGGTAGACTGAGACCTTCTTACAGGTGCCTTACATCAGCTACAAACATTTGTTGGACGTGTTCTATAGGAAATGCATTCCGTAATATGAACTTGTACTTGAGCCAGAATATTTGTCTAAAAGATAGAGATAAACAACAATAGAAATAGACCAGATATCTCATAAAACATATTTAACTTACATATTATTTTACTGTATAGTTAATTTAATGACATAGGCATAATGGCTTTCGGGTAAAAATATAAGCAGGAAGATTTTTTAAAAATTTGAATGACGCAATCAAACTAATAAATGTAAACTTTATTCAAGTTAAACTGTACAATTCAGGATCATGACAAATGCAGAACTGGAGAGGAAAGCAAATATTTGAAATACATTGTCTTTGTGGTTCTAATAAATAATGTATCAAAATATTTATATTGTTTTAAAGAGTTTATGAATATAATTTACACTGTTAAGTAATATTTTGTCATCCTTTAACTTCGACCTTTTAGCGTATCATTAGATTACTGCATATTCATTTTGAATTCATCAAACACACTTGATCTATTGAAGTATTGTTATCTGTGTTTACAGTAAAAGTAAAATTAAAAATCATATCATATGATTTTTCTAAAAACTGCTAACATAAACAATACAAAATGCATAGCCTAGGTAATAATAATATCATTTATTGTTATGGTCCCTGGATTCACAAACCAGGAAAGACTAGAGATACTGAAGGCCCAGTCAGTGTGCGAGGTGTCTCCAGATGAAAATAACGTTAAATTACAAGACGGAAATAAGTGCTCGTGAACATGTGTGCCACCACTTTCAACAACATAACATGTATTACATTGTGTTGAGTAGTAACACAACATAATGTTAGTTACATTATATTCTCTTGGACTGCCCTAAATGTGTTTGAATTTATATAGAAGTTCTGCAAGTGTTGATGCTGCACTTGGTTTGTCTCCAAGCAGATTCAGGCATGCAAGAAATAGCCTTACTAGATTATAGCTGCGACAGCTGGGAACTAAGTTTCAAGCAACCATCCTGTTTAAACGATTTAGGGTGTGCTTCAGAGGGCTTACCATTGGAGGTCACACAGAGTGCTTAACTGTAGGGTGGTATATGGCACAGAGTAAGTAAGAACATTATTAAAACCAATCCAGAGAGGTGACGAGATCAGTCTTGAATCATGTACCTTCATACATCTCCAAAAGAAGTAAAGGCCTCGAAGAAATATATTAAGAGGCCTTCATCAGGCCAAGGAGTCAGGTTGTTTTTATCAATCCTAGAGTTGGAAAGACCGTGTTGTCATGTGGAGATACGCCCAGCAATAGGATTATGTTAATGAGTTACATAACATAAGGCCTCTGGTGATTTGGTTCTGGAAATTTCCAATTGTGATGACAAAGCCACGCTCCAAGAAGTCATCAGGAAAGTGGCCAGTGATAAGGGAGAAACTTATCCCGCTGTCCCGAGTCTAAGAATCGAGATTATTTACTTGATATAAACAAAGAAACATGTACATCATTACAGTAGACTTGGATTAGCATGAGAAGGAATTATCTCATATTAATCTTTAGTTAAAATGTATTACCGGAAAGCGTCTTTTACGAACTTAGTTTGCTCTAAAGGGTACATTTCAGGATTAAAGGAGCTTAAACACACATCTCTACACATGTTATTTTATTATCCTTTCGCTGTTTTAACTCTTATAAATATTAACAACTGAATATATTACAAGAAAACAGTATGGATTTCCATATACTTTCAAAGGAAAGAATTATTATGTTTACCAAATGCTTTTTATAGTATATATTTATTTTAAGGGCATATTTTAAATCAGCGCTTACAAAAGTTGATGTAATTTAGCTGATAAAAATGATAGCTTAAATTTAATGAAAATAATCTACTTTCCACTATAGTAAAACTTATTTATTTAAGGTGGATGTAAACGAATTTACCATGGCAATTATATATTTTAGGTTAACTATTGCAGAACTTGCTGAGTGGTGGTATGCAATTTATTTACAGACCTCTATTTAGTATGTTATGAACAATATTCACTATAAAAATTAAAGGATATTGTAATGTAACGTTGAAAACGGTATGCATATTTATCTATCGACGTATGGAGTATCAGAAAAGTAGCGAATGAATGGGAAGTTTCAAAGAGTAGCCAAGTATCTCTCGATTATTTTTCAAGATATATTTTGAAGTTTTTAACATACAATCCCATATTATTTTAATATAAAGTGGATATAAAGAGTAAAACTGTTCCTACTATGAATCATATTAACAAAGATAATGAATAAAACACAAAATACATTCATGTTTAGAAGAATTTAGTGGATAAAAATGAATGTAGAATTTGGAATTCAGGATATATTATTTGAACCATAAATATATTTTCACTAGAATGTCAATGGACAGAAGATGAGAAAGAAAATGGAGAATACGATTCGAGTGGACCTCGGTATTTGAATAACAGAAAAGGGACGCATCATAATGGCATTCCTAGAGTGTGATTCAGGAGTGGCTATTGGCATTTTGTTGGATGAATTGTTCCTTACTTAACTTTTCCAAAAACCACTTTAGCCTTTTTCTTAATATCCTTAAAAAATTCCTCCGTATTTTAAGTATTTAATGGTTTTTACTTTTAAATATTTGAAACATACATAAAAAGACTAATTTCGTCTAAACTTGCATATTTTTCAAAAGAAATATAGTTAGTTTAATATGTGCAACATTTAAAGTCAATTGGATGTATAATTTTGGAGAATAATGATGAGTGTTAAATGTATTTTATATATAAATAGATAAATTAAATTTAAAATTTTCCAATTGAAATCAGTTTGTTCTCTTAGATAAAAAAGTTTCAAAGCCTAGAGAAATTTGTAAGTCTACTTTTAGAGGACACAACGCACTATATTTGACTCTGAATCAATAAAGTATTGTGTTTCTAGTCATGTTTAGCCATGTCCTATGACCGTCTATACATGTGTTCAGATTAAATTGTATATTTTCCCATTGTATACAATATGTTCTCCTAGGTAACAAAGTGTCACAATCTAGAAAAATTTGTAAGTCTACTCTTAGAGGCCGTAAATTAAATAATTTGATTTACACGCACAAATTGAAAATCTAGCTCTACCTGATGAAGGAGATGAGATAAATCAAAAATTCATAGGGCCAAAGATGTAGATCGTCTCAAATCAGGCACAGCAAATGTTGTTAGTTTTGCTGTAGAACCGTTCATTTAACCACTACAATCCAATTAGAGGAACGCTGTTTTTGGCATTTAAAATATTTTGCATTAAAAAGGCTGCCATCTTCAATTGACTAAGAATTTTTTCAAAAGTCCTTCTTATTGCACATCTACAATATAAGACCTTTGACTCTACAAAATTTCAGCACCGTAGGCTTAGTATTTTTTTAGTTACAGCAATGAGTGAATGAGTCAATGTTATTTGCCTTTTATAGATTTTACTTTACGAGTGTATTTTTTGGTGTTGGGATTTATTTTTACATACAGAGATATATTTTTCAACGATTGCTAAATTTTTTGTCTGTAATTTGAAGCTGTTTTAAGTTCCAATCTTGGAGGTTAGTGAGATGAGTGAATGGAAAGCAGTTTAAACCAGCAGAAGTGGCAGCCACAACCAACTACTGTACTCAGTTACTGGCATAAGAACTCTTACTATACGAATTATCTGTTGTATGTTATTTATATTTAAGGGTTTTGTGCGATCAATTTACTAAATGTTTGTACTGTACTATGCGAAGTAATAAGGTCTAGATAGTAAATGTAAGGAACTAAAATCCCCAAAGTCCTCCAATACAGCTACATAAATATTCCAACTAAACTAAGTAGTGAACGTCCTTATTTTAACACGTACAAACTGTGTTTTCACCCACCTATTTGTCACCCACCTATATCTGTAATCCAAACAATGAATTAAAAAACTGTAAACTCAGTTTGCCTGTAAATGTGTATTTAATCAGTTTTATCAGTAATATTTCGGTCATTTAATAGTACAGCGGTAAATTTTGTTAATAGCTTTTACCGGTAGGTGATAAATCAACCCTCTGTAGAAAATAGCGCTATAACAGTTATTTGTTCAGCATATTAAGATTTTATAACTCTAAGTATTTAATCCGAATTATAAATTGACTGAAATATGATGACTCGAATATTTGTAATAAGCTGTAGATGCACACTAGGGAAGTGTTGCAAAATATTTTCTCTTGAAGAGCTGAAATAAGGTAAATAATCCAGATACCAACTGATGTATGTCTTAGTCACTACTTGGACTAAGAGAGAAGTACTAAGCTTAGGACAGTGCAACTTAGGTTTTGGGGTTATTTTTTAACAACGCTGCTTACGGAAAGAAACAGGAAGAAAAATAACAACATTCCACTAGTGAGGGTATTTAAGGATAGCGAGTGAAGGGGTTGGCACTCGTACATGCTCTGTAATATTGTGTTATTATTGTAAATGTATACCTTTTAATGATTACAATCATTAAATAGTAATAACTATTTTTATATTTTTTTTCTGTTACTGACCAAATAGTACTTAATGAAACAAGAACAAAAGTAGTTTTGATGTACTCAGTAATATGTCAGAAATCCTCCGCTTATCTTGGCCCGGTCATATTCGTTAAAATACCTGATTATAACAATAATAATGAGACTGAAGATATATACAAAGTTAATTCAAAAAAAGTATTAGACAAGGCCTTTCATACCCCCCCCCTCCCCACCCGGCAACTTCCTAATTGTACTATAATATAAACTATAATTTCAAGATATTTTTGACTGATGCATGTACGAGTAACAATTTTGACAGTAAACAACTATTGGTTCATTATAGTGAAGTACATGTTCATTGATCATTAAAAATGTGTATTTTTTCAGTTTCATTAAATCTATAGAAATTAAAAAATAATGTTCATAGATGTTTGCTAAAAATTGATTGTAAATACAAGGTAAATGTATTTAGAAAAGGAAAATGATGAAATACTGTTTTAAATATAAGTGTATAGAAATAATAACTTTAGTGCATTCGTAAATTATGTTATTGCGTTTTTTAAATAAGTAAATTTTAACATTACATTATTTTTTTATTTCAGTGAACTCATTGCACATTTTATCTTCATTTTGCCTCACTATTACTTTAAACTGCATTTCTGTGACATCCCTAATTATAAAAACATACTACGAACAAATTCATAATTTTAAATCATAAAAATAAGTGTAATTACAGTGTTTAATAAAATTAGGATTAAATGATTGGTTGATGATTAAAAAGATAAATACAATGTTGTCAAATGTATACCGATGTAGCCTACATTATTATCCTCAACATCACATAAAGTAGAACAATGATCAGCAAAATAAATATCTTTATTTTAACCAAATAGTAATTTCATATAAAATAGATTATGGAAAACATATAAAGTAACAAAGAAAGAGACCACTTCCACCGTTATTGGGTGGTCAAGTCATGTATAATTCAACGTTGGTCTGGCACGACACCTGATTCCTTACACTTCCTCTAGACACTTAGAAAGGAAAACATATAAAGTAACAAAGAAAGAGACCACTTCCACCGTTATTGGGTGGTCAAGTCATGTATAATTCAACGTTGGTCCGGCACGACACCTGATTCCTTACTCTTCCTTCTAGACACTTAGAAAGGAAAAATGAGACCATCACATATAAAGGGACTCCCTCGTAATTGATATTTTCATAATATCTTATTATTAAACCACTGTTTATAAAATATCATCATAACTATTAATGATAACTTATTTATACGAAATGGTAAATAATTGACTAAGAGCAAAATATTGACTGTGTTCATTAATTCTAATATTACTAATAACTAAAGCTTCCGGTAATGACCATGTTAAGGTGTTATATACAATATTTACATCACGAAACATTTCACCCACGCTACGATGTGGCATCACTAACTCATGATGAGTCTCAGAGATATTACTGAGGATGCCACATCACATCATGGGCGAAACGCTTTGTGATGTAAATATTGTAGATAACAGCTTGACACGGTCGTTACCGGTAGCTTCGGCCACTTAAGCCTACTTAGTAAAAATAAATATTCTAGTAATTTAAATTTGAAGGCATGAAGAACTGTTGTGAGACTATAAAAGTAATATAAAAACCTTCAATGGTTTTACCAATATCATAGCAGTACATAACATCTAAACATGCTAAAGTGAATATTGAAATAATGCCACTTATTAAGCATATTTTATAATGTACAGAACATAACAAAACCTTGAATCTTAAAGCCAACTATCAAGTAAAGTTGCTTGGAAAAGTAACACAATAATTTGCCAGTTAACTGATCAATAGTCCAGTCCTGATGTGCTGTCAAGATAAGGCAGCATTCCGAAGCGTTGTGGCTCATGTTGTTAATAAAGTTTACTGGTTTTATTACACATTAAACATGATAGCAAAAATGTATATACATACATATATATATATATATATATATATATATATATATATATATATATATATATATAAAATAAAGCAAATATTTTATAAAGAAAATATTTTTTACTACGGTCTGATGTATATAGCATTTAAATTTTCAATTTCAAAAAGAGTTTCTTAAGGGCGTGCAAAATTTTCTTTCATTATTAGATTGTTTAGTTTCCAGTGGTAATATTACAATCTTTCGCTTACAATATTATGATTAGTATATCTTTTAATGTTTAATTTTATTTACAAAATATATATTCGTAGCATGGTAATCATATTACTTCTTTATTACTATTTTAGCTTTAAAAAATACTTAATAATTACCAAACAAATCATAATATCAAAATACGAACGAATATAACTGTCAATTTAAGCAGCAATATAAAAATATCAATATTAATTTAAAAATATATATTTTGTTTATGGGTTGGACTTTTCTTCAATAAAAATATAAATGTTGATAAGACATACAAGAAAAACCTTTTGTACGGTGTTTGTTACTTCCTGATATGGTATGTTGTTTTCAAATATAAAGCACTTAGAAGTATGACAGTTTATAACTAAGAAACAATGTTCAAACTCAAACAAGTTATGTACATGGAAACTGTAGTATTCGATGGAAACCAAGAAATTAGGATATGTCATTGTTGAGGGTAAGTTGTACAGTTCTGAAGAGGGGTGTACCTCTCGAGTTATAAACGCTGAGAAAGTTACGGAGAGGGACATAACTGCTACAGGCTACAGTGGGAACACTCATCTACAAAGTTTCATCCTCGGACACACGAGTATCCCACGTCATAAATGGCATTATTACAACCAGCACTATGCCTTTCACTGGTAAGTTGTACAGTTCTGAATTGGGGTGTACCCCTCGAGCGATACACGCTGAGAAAGTTACGGGGAGGGGCATAACTGCTACAGGCTTCAGTGAGAACACTCATCTACAAAGTTTCATCCTCGGACACACGAGTACTCCATGTCATAAATGACATTATTACAACCAGCACTGTCTTTCACTGGTAAGTTGTACAGTTCTGAAGTGGGGTGTACCTCTCGAGTTATAAACACTGAGAAAGTTACGGAGAGGGACATAACTGCTACAGGCTACAGTGGGAACACTCATCTACAAAGTTTCATCCTCGGACTAACGAGTACTCCATGTCATAAATGAAATTATTACAACCAGCACTACGCCTTTCATTGGTAAGTTGTACAGTTCTGAATTGGGGTGTACCCCTCGAGCGATACACGCTGAGAAAGTTACGGGGAGGGGCATAACTGCTACAGGCTTCAGTGAGAACACTCATCTACAAAGTTTCATCCTCGGACACACGAGTACTCCATGTCATAAATGACATTATTACAACCAGCACTGACTTTCACTGGTAAGTTGTACAGTTCTGAAGTGGGGTGTACCCCCCGAGCGATACACGCTGAGAAAGTTACGGAGAGGGACATAACTGCTACAGGCTACAGTGGGAACACTCATCTACAAAGTTTCATCCTGGGACACACGAGTACCCCATGTTATAAATGACATTATTACAACCAGCACTGTCTTTCACTGGTAAGTTGTACAGTTCTGAAGTGGGGTGTACCCCTCGAGTGATACACGCTGAGAAAGTTACGGGGAGGGACATAACTGCTACAGGCTACAGTGGGAACACTCATCTACAAAGTTTCATCCTCGGACTAACGAGTACTCCATGTCATAAATGACATTATTACAACCAGCACTGTCTTTCACTGGTAAGTTGTACAGTTCTGAAGTGGGGTGTACCCCACGAGCGATACACGCTGAGAAAGTTACGGGGAGGGACATAACTGCTACAGGCTACAGTGGGAACACTCATCTACAAAGTTTCATCCTCGGACACACGAGTACTCCATGTCATAAATGACATTATTACAACCAGCACTATGTCTTTCACTGGTAAGTTGTACAGTTCTGAAGTGGGGTGTACCCCTCGAGCGATACACGCTGAGAAAGTTACGGGGAGGGACATAACTGCTACAGGCTTCAGTGAGAACCAGCCTCATCTCATCTACAAAGTTTCATCCTCAGATATGATACTCTTCACAAGTATGCCATGTTATAAATGACGATTTTCACTGAGAGTTAATAATATAATATAGCTTACATTTTTATAGACTAATATAAAATGCATTAACGTATAAAAATACTTAAAAAAGTGTTGATCATTTTGTTTTAATAAATGGAACTGAGTCAAAAAACTAAGAAGTTCATACTTATATCTTAAATGTTTAATATATTTATGTTTGGATGCATTATACTGGCCATGAACACTTTATGGATATCTTAATACTAAAGTACACAATCTAAGATGTAAGATTATAACTGGGTGGGGGGATTTGTATTAAGCAGAATACATTGGAACTCAAGTAATAATAATAAATTTTATTTCCTTCAATATATTAAAAAGTTTTTGCAACATTTAAACTTAGGGTATTCACTGGCCACTGTTTCCGGTATTTGTGGCCAGAATACAAAACAAAAATATTTTAATTATAAATAAACAGTATAAAATCTTTTAATATATAGACACAATAACTAACATCTCAAGCCTAGTCAATATTCTTATTATATGATTATTATAAACTGTAGTCAAGTATCTCTGATTTATTTTTTAAGATCCCTTTTGAGGTTTTAATGAAATGGCAATGCACATAATCCCATATTACTTAAATGGAACATTCGAACAACATGAAGAGTAATACTATTATTTATATGAACAAATGAAATTAAAACATGGTAAAATGAATAAGACAAACACGGAATCCTTAAAAATGCATACTACACAAAGTATTTCAGAAGTTATTGAATAGTTTGATTAAAGATGCCTTACTTTAAAATGCCTTATATTCTCAATGTAGTAGAGATGTTTTAATATTTGTAACAGTTGTGTAGTAATGTAATCATGCAAATATATGTATTACATTTTAGTAATCAAGCACTATTTCTAGACCAATAACTACCATGAAATATATATATATATATATATTATATATATATATATATATATATAAAAAATGTTTATCTCACAGAAAAACTGCTTACGTTTGTTCAAAACAATTTCAAACGAACCTCGTGGAACCTATATAACAGGCTATACGTTATCACAGAAACCAACCAAGTGTTTATTGTCCCTCTGAGACAATTGAGGCTTATTTAGATTGCTTGGAAAGATTGGCTTTATAATTAAATTAGAAACCTTTCTATCGAGTTATATCAGAAGTCACTTTATAACAATTACGTTTAAGCTATATTTTACAGCCAATAGTAAATATTTTATATATTTAATCAAAGTATAATTTTTATTTATTTAATTAAGATAATGCTCATAAAAATATAAGAGAGTATGGTTGAGTATGAGTATGATGAATGTATTTCGCCTAATGTAGGCTTTGTTACTAGCTGAGCCGCCTATTAATAGCCTAATGACAAGGACAACTAAGGGCTCATTGCTTTATATTCTTAGACTTGCCAAGTGTGGCATGAAATAGAGACCATTAAGCGGACACTGGGTAGGTATGAAACAAACACAAAATTGGATATTTCACTTACAATATATGCAGCACTTAGGCCCATTTAGTGAGTGAGACCATTTCCTAACAGTGCCGGCTTTCGTAAACCTACCTCATAATTTTCCTTATAGTTGTTTCATGTTCATATCAAGCAATACATTACCATGCCTTAAATAGGTAAGTATTGTAACTAAATAATCAGTATCTATATTGTTTAGCTTAAAAAATAAACCTTCCATTATAAAACTTTCTTCTACAAATTACTTTTGTAAACAATATTTACAAAAAAATAAAAAATAATAATAATAATAATAATAATAAAATAAAAATAAATAAATAAATAAAAATAATAATTACTATTATTTAACAATTAATATTAAAAAAAAACCTGATTGTCAACAAATAATAACTTTATCTAATAAATTGAAAATTACATTCAGCAAAATCTTTACAAAGGCCAGATATACTCGAGGCATGTACTCGGTGCAGAGAAAATCATTCCCAGTTATCCAGCCTTAAATTTACTACTTCCATATATTCCAATCACAACAGGTTTTCAATTAACCTTCTGATGTGTCTCTTCTATGAGTATGAACATCAGAAGGTTTCTATAAGCAAACCATTAAGCTTATAGAAGGTTCAAATAATCGATTAAGCTTATTTAGCTTAGATGATCGCGTAGTGATCGCCTAAGAACTAGGGTAACTAGGAACCCCTTCGGATTATGGGCTCAGACTAGTCTAGTTTGGGCATGAGCATATATACTATTAAGCAGCGATGGGACTGTATTACAATTGTTTTCATAGGCACAAAGATATATTTCTCATGCAATGTTAAATTTTATGTCTCAAAATATCAGCTATTTTATGGTCCATTGTGGAACGTTAGTGCAATCCCATGTAACTTAGTTTAAACCAGCTGTAGTAGCAGACCTCACTAACTAACCTAATTACTGCCACAAATATTCCTATTAGATAAAATATCTATTTGTTAGTAATAATCAAAGATACGTCTGGGTAGGAAAACATAGCAGTTCACATACCCTACCTAGCCTTTGCTGACGACCAAGCAATTATAACAACAAACCCAAGCAAAGCTAGCAAACGAATAGTATCTCTAAAAGAATGCGCAGAGAAAATAGGACTACAAATTTATAAATAAAAAAAAAAAAAAAAAATAAAAACAGAATTTATCGCAATAAAAGCAAATACAACTGAATTTTAAATAAAATATGGGGAAATATATAGAGTTGATTATTTTAAGTAGCTAGGTGAAATAATCGAACCGACAGGACTGGAAAAGTGAGCATAAAAAGTGAGAATTCAAAAAAACAAAAGAGCGCTAGAATTTACTCAAAACATCTTCAACAAGAAATCAATATCAACCAATACAAATCTTTGACAATACAAAAGAGTGATTGAACCGTACGCAAGTGAAACTCTAGCACTTAACACGACATGACAGTTAGAAGAATTGAAGAAAGAAGAAAGAAAAATCATTCGAAAAATATTTGGCTACAGAAAAACAGCGAAAGCACACAGGATGCAAACGAAATAAAAAACTACTGAAAAACACTCCAATATTGCAACAGACATAATGAAAAGAAGAACTACATTTTATAGGCTTATACAAAGACTAACAGAAACACGACTGTCTAAACAGATACACAAAATATCAACAAAAAAATAAAAATCACAAACAACTGGGTAATAAAAACACAAAAAGACCTTCCAAAAGCAAAGTTGGGTAAACTAAAGTCTATTAAGAACATTTAAGTAGGACAGGGATAAGGAAATATGTGTGGAGCATTAAGTAAGTTAGGACTACTGAATAATTGTATACAAGATTGAGTGTTTTGAGGACAGAGGGTTCGTTTTAGGTTGTTATGAGCACGGACATATTTTGAAAACACATTATTAATTACGGTAGGAACATTAAAAACTTTGGGAAAACTGAAAATGTTAGGCAGCATGTATTTAATGTCTATGAAACAATGTTAGGAAAACTCCAGTGAGACAGGAACATGGAATTATGTCAAGTAAAATTAATAATATTGGAAACACTGAAGAATCTTGGAACGATAAAGTATGCAATGTTGTAAAATTTAATTAGTTGTAATGGCCTCGGGTAAATTCATATCACCCTGAAATAGAAGACGTAGGAAAAGGAAAAGACTGGAAAACGCTTTTAAACCAAGCTGTAGCTGTGAAAATACAGTAATTCTTACATTCTGTGGGTTTTTGTATAAAGTGATTTATGAAAAAAAGGAGATATGTGCTACTCTTAGTTTTATAAATATAAAATCTGAATGAATCTGCTTTATTTGAATAGTTATAGGAATAATCCTAAATAAGTCCAGGAGATTTGTGGAATTAGGCCAAATATATTTATCCCGAAATTGTGTACGTAAGCCACAAAGCAGTAAGTTTAATAGCAAACGTTAATGTTTTTTTTTCGATAAAGAAAACTTTTTTTAGAAGGTAATTTATAACTAAATAATTTTATTGGTGACTATTTATGGATAAAGTGATGGTATAATTAAGTTTAGATGGTATGTTTGTTGATCAAGCTTAAAATTGCAATGTAATGATAGCTTCCATTAAGCTTCCACTATACCCTTTGAGGAAATAATATTGAGTAAATTGCATTATTTGTTTTCCAGTTTAGCATTTAATTATGTAAAAATCACTCATTTTAAAAAGTCAGCTGTTGTGGAGGGAAAATCTTTTTAATTAAATTCACATACTAAAACAGACAAATTTCCTCGAAATTAAATTACTATTTAAAAATCGTATATTAAAAAATAATCAATATTCAACATGTGTTTTCCTGAAATACAATTCACTGTTAAAACTGCTAACGCAAGTTTTGAAAATGATTACACATAATTAATCCATTGTTACTGAACATTCGGGTCAATTCTGAATTGAGTAAACTTTCCTGCAGCCTGAAAACCACAGGTGACAGAGGTATAATTTTGACGCTCCTAATCACAGTATACTTGAATGCCAGGATGAGAAGTCTATCAAAACGTTTGGCAAGCTCTTTTGATATTTGGTGATGCAAAATGGGTTTGACAGACTCTGAAAAGCTCCTGATTCCTAAAATATAAGACAGTATCTTATATTAGACATTTTCATTCCCAAAATAACAATTTACAAGACAACATTTATGGAAACAGGTAAATACGAACAATAAATATTCAAAATAAAGCTAAAGAGATTCATACAAAATATGTGTGAACAATACAAATGAAGAATTATATCATTGTCACTAAAAATTATTGTAAATCTAAATAAAAATAATAATAAAAAAAGTAGGAAAGCTGATAACCTGCTACCTAAACTTTTCACCTCCACTGGTAACTAGTAGATCCAAGCAAAGACAGCAGGAGCTCTGCCACCAACATTACGAGGAGGCAATGTTCTGGAATGATCGTTCATTCAAACTTGGAGTTTGGTTATTGGCAGCATAATGTTAGATCACCTACCACAGTAGCTTTATATCTGATATGATACAACCTCCTTTCAGATTGTTCCATACAACAGCCTTGAGCAATGTGTCCACCACTCAAGGGCCCAACTACTTGCCTCCATTACCACTTGGATAAATAATACATTAAAGCAGCTGATGGTTGAACTTGTGAGAATATGAACTCAAAATCCATTTGCAATCTCCTCGCTTTCACTCGTAATCCGAGTGTTTCAGGTTTCTCGTGCCTGTATTACTGTACTTCAGGTGCAGCTCAAACTCAAAGGCGCTCAGTTCAGAGTTTATATAATGATGGTCTTCACGATAACAAACATACCGCTGAAGTGATAGAAGACACCGGTAAATACTTTACAAACCGAAGTTAGGGCCAAGAAGTCCTCTCTAATACTTAGCCTGGGGACTAACGGCTTAAGGGTAACTTCCGAACCAACATCAGTGACCGGGCAAGCGGGCTGCGTGCAAGGACAGAATCGCTCAGACGGTTACCCGTCCAAGAGACAGCAACGCTCGATGTGATACAAATATATATGATTTTTAGCGGAAGTCATATGTATAAAAAAGACATTTAATAATTCACAGATGTAGAAACCTTTGGTTTTTTTATCTTAAAATTCATCCATATTACACAGAAATTATAAAGAAAACACAAACAGGGTTAGTAGGCCGATTACCATAATCCGACAATTTATTATTTATTGTTACTTTTTTCAGACCTGGAGTAGCTTTGTTCAGACCTGGTATTTATAAATCCCTAACATTTATTGTCCCAGGAATCTATCACTCTACATTATTATAAAATCTGTATCCCTTTTCTCTTCCAAATGCTGCAAATCACTTGAGGCGTTAAGAAAAATATAAACCTTTAAAACTATTATCAACGGATATTCATCTTACGAAGGATTTGAAAGGAAGAAATAACCTCGTAAAAGCTCTCATTATCTTTGATTAAAGATGAAGTTAAATGTAATATTTTGAAAACATGTATACTTAACACGATAATCTGTAAAAATAAATCAGATTGCCATGGCAAGTTGAGGAACAGAAGTAGTAGTATGATTTACAGAGATCAAACTCTACGAATAGTGGTTTGATACATGTGACACGTGCGTTATGTTTAGAAATCTAGGTTGCCGATACAGAGCTATTTTTGCATATAATATGATTATGTAATCAAGAGTATCTACATAAGTAAAATACATTCTACACTAGTGTTCCTTACTGATATCTCATAATTTATTGAAACATATGCATAATAAATTTATCGTCATTGGACATAGTCAGTAAAGAGATCATTCAATATTTCTCCTTCAACGTAATCCATACAATCGATAAAGAGTATTAAATGACACTTTATCTTGTCAACATTATTTGATTTTAGTAAAACCAGAACAATAATTAGTTCATTTCAATTCACATTTATCTTGAGAACAACATTGTAATTCACTTAAGTTGTGAACCCTAATCTTATACACACTCCGCCACTACCTTATATCTCCATTCCTTCATGAAAATATAAGGCCTTAGATAATTTTACCACATGACGTACTTCAAAGACCTCAAACGATGTTAACATATCATCCTACTAAATTTAAGTATGTACTCATATTTAAATTTTGAAAACCAAGCGATATCAAAATTAATCCAGATAATATAAGTATGACACTAAAAACTCTTATATACGGATTAGTAAATATGAGTTCTTTCTAAAAGTGTCTGATGTCCTACAAATGTCATCTCTTAGTCATCAATATTCACTTTCATATTACCCAGTGACAATAATTTACCAACCAAATTAATGTGAGTTAAAGTGAAACTAACACTTCACATTGAACTTTAAGTCTTGGTTGGTGAACTAAGTCTCAAGACCCTTAGTTAGTTAGTTAGTTTCAACACGCTCTTAATACCTAATTCAATACTAACTCTACAGGCAACTTGACTGACTAAACAGAACTTTTAAAGTCACAGCCCCACCAGAACACTTCATTTTGAGTGAAAATTGACATTATTGGACGGTGGTTTACATAATACTTTAAAATTTACTATTCTCTTTTAGTTGAGTGTCAGTTACTAAATTCAAATAGTATGAACCAATAAAAAAAAGAGAAAAAAAGACAATCATATAGAAACATTAATGATGGCTTTAATTTTATCTGATATTAGACAGCAACCTAATTAAAAAACGTATTGTAGAATAAATTAATATTAACTCAGTTTTTTTTTTTTTAAGTAAATACGAACAGAACGGCAATTCCAGCAGTCAATAGATTTTGTTTTGATTCAACAGTCCATAATTTGATTACCAATAAGGGTTGTCGCTATTGGGAAGTGCCCAACTTATGTGCTGGATAAATGGAATCCCTAACTTAATTATCTCGTCCTATATCTCCACAGACTGTCAATATCTGTGGTATAACTACCCCAATCTTGTTTTCTAACTATAATCTAGAAAAATGTATGTACTCTCAGTGCAGTGACCTACTTTGGCTGATTAAATCGTTGTCTAATATTAAAACCTGGAAACAATGGAAACACAACTTACAATGGAAACACAAACCTACAATGGAAACACAAACCTACAATGGAAACACAAACCTACAATGGAAACACAACCTGCAATGGAAACACAACCTGCAATGGAAACACAAACCTACAATAGAAACACAAACCTACAATAGAAACACAAACCTACAATGGAAACACAAACCTACAATGGAAACACAAACCTACAATGGAAACACAAACCTACAATGGAAACACAAACCTACAATGGAAACACATATTATATAAAGACTTATTATTTAAGTTATCTTACAAAATCCTTGTTTCCTAACTTTGCCTGAATTCATAATGAAAAAATGAATTTTTTACCGAGTTGTTGTTAAATAATAACCATAATTTTGGACTGTCTATTTGGAATAAGAGTTGAACTTCACATATTTTACCATATTTTTACATGTCGGTTCTAATACTTGGATATTTTAGTCCTTAAAAATTTTAATTAAAATTATTAATGAAAATATTTTTTAAATGCATGCGTCATAATCATGAATTAAAATATATATGGTAAGTTATAAGTATTTAAGGGTATACATTTATATACATGGAACATAGTTAAAACTATTTATGTTTTAATTTTTTGTACGATAAAAATAAATATTCATTTTACATGAAGCGACATACAAAAACATTGAAGGATTCTTTCTAAGTAGAAATAGCAGAGTAATTATCCAAAGAATCCCATGTCATCAACGTATCTGTCAACTTTAGTATGGAAACTGTCCAATATCGACTGTTACTACAATCCGACTGTTAACTGTCCATATTGACAATCCTATCTCAGGTATGTCAACTGATTACTATGAGATCGTCCTTTAACTGGCAATTCCCTGAAAAACGCACCCACTGATCACTTTGGATATGACAAATGCTATATGAGTGTGCAATAGGCAACATCCCTGTATATTAAATTTATTAACTTTACAACAATGTCCTTGTGAATCATCTTTAAAATATAAGTGTAATTACAACTTTTTTCAATTGGAATATTTAGGAAAAATAATTATTACAGTTTAGTACATCATAGTTAAAAAGTATTTCAAAAATTATTTTATTATCCTTATCATACACTTGCTGGGATGTTTATTAATTACCAATTATATGAATAAGATGTACAATGTATTGATACATGTTTTTAAGTAAAGAAATAAATGGAAACATTTTTGTATTGTCTATAACACAAATGGTAAGGTTATAACTACTATTAAACATGAATTACCATTATTAAATACAACTTTATTGTCTTTTTTGAATAATAAAACAACAATAATTCACAAAAACTGTGATCGTTAGAGCAGTTTATTTTACTATTAAAATGTACAAGAGCAAGGGGACAGTAAATTATATTTGGCATTTTGTTGGATGCAAAAAGCCTTACTTAAAAACTGGAAACTCAATAGAGCTTTTTGAGGTCAATTTTGTATAGTATCATTATATATTACAATTGAGCAGCTGCTACAAACAATAAAGAATGTTATTACCAACTACTTGCTCTGCTTGCCACCACATTCAGTGTGCTTAGTGAATGTTACAGTTTAAGGCGTTTAAATTTTTTGTTTTAAATGTCCATGTTATTTCATAGTTGGTGTTTGAATTCATTCAAAACGTAATGTTTATTTGATGATATAAGTAGAAAAAAAAAAAAAAAAAAAAAAAAAAATGGAATAACATAAAATTGGAAAATTTAAATAAATGTCATGAAATAAAATAGTATATAAAACTTATTGGATAACTTAATATATTTTGTATATAAAGGGTGCGGAAAAGTAACCTCCCTATTTTCTTTATTTTGAAGTCAGTAGTGTTGGATACTAAGAATGGTGGGGAAAGTGGCAATCAACGTAGGATAGGGGAAAGTTTATGTAACACTCGGCACGTAGGTCCTAATCACCAATCGCCATCATGGTGTGGGCAAATGCACAGACAGCTTTTGCGGTCAAAGCGTTCATACCTAGCAATGCTTAAGGGACGAAGCGTTCATTAGTAATTGCAGCTTAGCGCTCATTCAGAAAGTTTCAAATCCCTTACCCAAGTGAAAACAACCCTCGAGAATGGATTCCACGAGAGGCCTCTTCACAGTGTACGTGTGACTGTTTCATGCGTGTTATCACGACATGGAATCAGTGACTTTGGTTTTTGTTTACGAAGGCTTGTTTTTTGTCGCTTTGTTGTTGCTGTTAACTCAATCAGGTATGCCAATATGATCGAAAAGTTTTTTGAACGTACCCTTCAAGAGCGGGCTTTCGAAAATGTGTGGTTCCAGCAGGAAGGAGCCACAGCCCATACTGAGCGAATATCAATGAATATCAATGAATATTTGAGGCTGATGTTTCCTGGTCGATGGATTTCTCGAGGGAGGAACACTATGATCACCCAATTTAACTCCTTGTGGCATTTTTGTGGGGTTACTTAAAGGTAGAGGTGTTCATACATCGTCTCAGGAACCTGTAAGATCTGAGGCAAGCAACACGCGAGGAAGTCAGCGCATCCCTCAGGCAACACGCGAGGAAGACAGCGCATCCCTCAGGCAACACGCGAGGAAGTCAGTGTATCCCTCAGGCAACACGTGAGGAAGTCAGCATGCTTCCCTGAGGCCATGCTCGAGGAAGTCAATGAGAGCTTCAGAATTCGCTTGCAACAGTGTATTGATAACCAAGGCCAACGCCTTTCAGATATCCTTTTCATCATCCACCGGATCTTTAGTTCAATGTGTGGATGACAGGGGCAGCAGCGTTGTCATTCCCTTCCACAACCACAAGAATACACGTAATCATTATTACTAAATATATGTAAATGTTCATTAATGTTGCCTTCCATATATTATTCACCACTGAGGCGTAAATGGGGGCCAAAAGAGAGCGAGTTTCACTGATTCTCTAACACAGACAGAACATTACACGTGCATTGGTATAGGCCCACCCACCCACCCACCTATACACGTACAATGGTATATGCCCACCCACCCACCTATACACCTACAACTAAACAATAATAGGAAAAATTTCCCCTTATTGTAGAATAAGTTTAAAAAGTAAAATTGTTCTTTGAAAAAAAACCTGTGTTTTTATTCAGGTTTTAAAATAGGGAGGTTATTTTGCCGCACACATGTAGAATATATCATCTGTGCATTGAGAAATTCATTGAATATATTGGATGACTATTACAACTTTTGTGGTTTCTATTTAAAAAAATGTTTGTTTTTAAAATTTAATTTATTAATCAAAATGGATATATTATTTGCATTGATTCAAATAGTTATTCATATAATAGTATTAGTTAAGACATAAAACGTTTAACTGCTATCGGTAATCATTATAATTTTGTTTATTGAAGAAATTTCGTCATACGTACCAACACTTGTAAAAGGAAATGGTCAAACGAAAAAAGAAATTCAGGTCATTGCATTGGTTGGGCAATAACTTGCTGAGGGATGAGTATTTTAGATAAAGGTGAGGTATGCATACGTTTATAGTTGTACTTAAATATATAAATATATATATAAATATATATATATATATATATATATATATATATATATATATATATATATATATATATATATGATATATAAAAGTAACTAACCTTATAAACAGCTGTGGGCTGGTCATGTAGTAAATACTATACAGGGTGTCTTTTTTAGATGGGCCACCAATATGATCTTGGAAAACATAAGTCTGGAAAAAACTTTAAAGGAGAAGGCCTTACTTGTTTTTCAAGACAATTAAAAATACACATTTAAAATATTGAAAAATGGCCTCCATTTTCTAATATAGCGATCAACTTTGTTTTTTTCTCATAGTAAATTCTATATTTTATGATAGTTTTAGATACAAATTGTCATTTTAAAACTTTTTATTATTGGTAGTTATTAGAATTTTGCTTAATGACTTAGACATGAGAAGCTCAAAATGTTCAGATTCTTTATGGAGTTTACCATCTAAATAAAACAAATTATTATAAATTGACAAAAAAAATTAATCTGCAAAAGTGAACAGTGCCACTGAATGTGTATGGGCGGGCGTGTTGGTCAGTGCCAATGTACGTGTATGGGTGGGCGTGTGGGTCAGTGCCAATGTACGTGTGTGGTTGGGCGTGTGGGTCAGTGCCACTGAACGTGTATGGGCGGGCGTGTGGGTCAGTGCCACAGAATGTGTATGGGCGGGCGTGTGAGTCAGTGCCAATGTACGTGTATGGGTGGGCGTGTGGGTCAGTGCCACTGAACGTGTATGGGTGGGCGTGTGGGTCAGTGCCAATGTACGTGTATGGGAGGGCGTGTGGGTCAGTGCCACTGAACGTGTATGGGTGGGCGTGTGGGTCAGTGCCAATGTACGTGTATGGGTGGGCGTGTGGGTCAGTGCCACTGAACGTGTATGGGCGGGCGTGTGTGTCAGTGCCAATGTACGTGTATGGGAGGGCGTGTGGGTCAGTGCCACTGAACGTGTATGGGTGGGCGTGTGGGTCAGTGCCACAGAATGTGTATGGACGGGCGTGTGGGTCAGTGCCAATGTACGTGTATGGGAGGGCGTGTGGGTCAGTGCCACTGAACGTGTATGGGTGGGCGTGTGGGTCAGTGCCACTGAACGTGTATGGGTGGGCGTGTGGGTCAGCGCCACAGAATGTGTATGGGTTGGCGTGTGGGTCAGTGCCACTGAACGTGTATGGGTGGGCGTGTGGGTCAGTGCCACAGAACGTGTATGGGAGGGCGTGTGGGTCAGTGCCACTGAACGTGTATGGGAGGGCGTGTGGGTCAGTGCCACTGAACGTGTATGGGAGGGCGTGTGGGTCAGTGCCACTGAACGTGTATGGGAGGGCGTGTGGGTCAGTGCCACTGAACGTGTATGGGAGGGCGTGTTGGTCAGTGCCACTGAACGTGTATGGGTGGGCGTGTGGGTCAGTGCCACAGAATGTGTATGGGCGGGCGTGTGGGTCAGTGCCAATGTACGTGTATGGGAGGGCGTGTGGGTCAGTGCCACTGAACGTGTATGGGAGGGCGTGTGGGTCAGTGCCACTGAACGTGTATGGGTGGGCGTGTGGGTCAGTGCCACAGAATGTGTATGGGCGGGCGTGTGGGTCAGTGCCAATGTACGTATATGGGAGGGCGTGTGGGTCAGTGCCAATGTACGTGTATGGGAGGGCATGTGGGTCAGTGCCACTGAACGTGTATGGGTGGGCGTGTGGGTCAGTGCCACTGAACGTGTATGGGTGGGCGTGTGGGTCAGTGCCAATGTACGTGTATGGGTGGGCGTGTGGGTCAGTGCCACTGAACGTGTATGGGTGGGCGTGTGGGTCAGTGCCACAGAATGTGTATGGGCGGGCGTGTGGGTCAGTGCCAATGTACGTGTATGGGAGGGCGTGTGGGTCAGTGCCACTGAACTTGTATGGGTGGGCGTGTGGGTCAGTGCCACTGAACGTGTATGGGCGGGCATGTGGGTCAGTGCCACTGAACGTGTATGGGCGGGCGTGTGGGTCAGTGCCACTGAACGTGTATGGGCGGGCGTGTGGGTCAGTGCCACTGAACGTGTATGGGTGGGCGTGTGGGTCAGTTGCACTGAACGGCCCCAGGTGATCTTTAGTGATCTCTATATCTGTTATTTTGAAAATGTATGGCTAGCTATTCTTTTTTTTATAGTTTGACAGATTATTGTATTTAATCATGATACACAGACATTAAAATAAATATGTTACTGTTTGTTAAAGATAAATTGATGTTGGCGGGAATTTTACCATTATCAGCTCTTTAACACGACTTCTAATAAAGCAGTCAATCTGTATTGGAAGTTGCCTTAAACAGCTGATAATGGTAACAGTGCTGCCAACATCAGTTTATCTTTGAAAAAATAGTAACATATTTCTTTTAATGTCTGTGTATTATAATTTAATATAATTTGATTACTAAAACATCATAAAATATTGCTAACTGTTGCTCTTTATATGTATACATAATTTAATACATTAATCTGTCAAAGCATGAAAAAAGAATAGCTAGGAATACATTCTACAAATGTTTGTTGTAATGTTTGCAGATTAAACCTTTTTTAAAATTATATTATAAATTTTTATTTCAATGGTAAGCTCCATATGGAATCTGAAAAATTTAATCCACATATCTACATTATAAAGCAAAATATCGAAATACTGGCAAGAATTAAAAAGTCTTTAAATCACTGATAAAATATAGGGTTTTCTATAAGAAAAACCAAAGTTGATCGCCATATAGGAAAAGGGCGGTCGTTTTATTAAATTTGAAAAATGCTATTTTAATCATGTCTAAAAACCTGGTAAGGTTCCCATTTAGCGTTTTTTGTCATACTTAGATCACAATGGTGGCCCATTTAAAAAACACAGCCTGTATACTGGTAACTTCATTGTGTGTATGTTATGAAGGCCTGTAGTAAATGAGATGTTATGAGTGTATGTGTATGGTTCAATGTAAATATATGTAGTAATTGTGTGCATGTATGGTTGTTTATGGAGGTCTGTCGTAAATGTGATGTGTGTGGTATGTGTATGTGTGTGAGAGCATATGCGCATGTATGGTTTAAGCGTAAATTTATGTATTGTGTCTATGATGGTTGTTATAAAGTACTGATTATAAATATAAAATGAACAAGAGGATAGTTCATTGTATGCTAGTTATATTTACATAATGGAGTTTAAAACATTTGTTCTTTTATTTGGGAAGGGGAGAATACTGTAACATTTTAAATACATTTTGTTCATTTTCTTATTTTAGTGATTTTGTGTGTATTTATCAGTGCACAACATTTTTTTCATTTAAATGTGTTTGCTATGTAAAATTTTACTTTAAGAGCCAACAAACTTTATTCATAAAAGAGAAGAATTATATGAGTAACAAGACTGCCATAGTACCTCTTTTTATTAAAAGTAAATTTGTGCCTCTAATCAGGCATTGCCTGAGAGGACCTATTCATTTCTATTTATTTTATCCATATAATCAAGGATTTAAACTATTAAAGTAACAATAAAAATACATTATGTAGTTTCTCAAGGTCAGTATCACAGAATTCATGTATGGTATTCTTTATTATAAACAGGTGTTTGGAGTATGTGGGTTTTTTAGTTTCACTGTAAAATATATTATGTTATTTATTATTTGTTACATACTTCTGTAAATATTGTATCACTTTTGTATTGATGTGTTTTGTATGTATGCTGTGGATGGAATAAATAAATTATTATTATTATTAACTATGCACTGTTAATTAAGTTGCTAATTTTGGTTGTACCTTGATATCATTTACCTTTTATACATTTTACAAATGAATCATTTGAGTATTTTAATTTAATAGTTTCTTATTTTCATTGTTTACGAAGTAATTCTATTGTTTATAAATGTGCTTAAAATATCTGCATTACCATTAAAAGTAATTGTTTAACCATAATGACTTAGCAAGTGTAGTATCACCTGTCATTAATTTAAAATGTGTTACATCATTATGCACAAATTGATATTTATCCAAATGTATTCCTTACTGGAAGCCTAAAAACTTATTATCAGCTAAGCTATTTCTTTTATTTTTATAATTATAAATAAATAAAATAAGAACATACAACGTAAACAAATGCTCTAATTACATTAATTAATTTAGCATTACATTAGTAATATGAAATCATTTATTCATGATTGTTATTTCAGGAAGGACGATAAACTTTAAACAAAATTATAATGTTTGAGTTTACTGTTGAATAGAATGCTGGTAATATAGTGAATCGAGAGTCATTCATAAAGAGATTTTTTAAAAGAATGCAACTATTTGAAACTGAGTAGATTGGCTGAACTGTTCATCAAGTAACTTTTACCTTAAAGTAATGGAAAGGAAAGTTAAACATATTTTTCAAACTTATTCCATGGATCCAAACTAGAATAACTGAAAGTCAGGGAGGAACATTTTTGTTTCGTAAATTTTTAGACACTTACGTTAAAATACTATAAAGAAGTAAATACTAATATGATGAGAGAATATAACACCAAAGGTAAAATTATTACTTCAATTTAACCTTTAATAAATATATTTAAAATAAATTAAAGGTCTTTCAAATAAATAATCGTTGTCTTTTTAACAGTGAAAATGTTTATGTTTTTGTTTATATTAAACTTAATATTAATATTTAATATTAATTATGAAAATATTAAATTTGTTCAGGAAACTGGATTTTTACTTTTATATTCAAATTGGTTACTCTAAAACTATATGTGTTATTTATTATTTATTACACTAAATAGTTTTGACCGTTGCCTGAAACACAAGTGTATAAGCTTTCTTGTTTACTCGGTATTTATAATAGACGATATTAATATTTTGTTTGTTTGTAATATTCATAAAAACATTAATCAAATACAGCAAAGATAATGTTTCATTCAACTCTTCGGAAACATTTAATGTCAAGCCCCACCTCATATCCGGCAAACATTTAATGTCAAGCCCCACCTCATATCCGGCAAACATTTAATGTCAAGCCCCACCTCATATCCGGCAAACATTTAATGTCAAGCCCCACCTCATATCCGGCAAACATTTAATGTCAAGCCCTACCTCATATCCGGCAAACATTTAATGTCAAGCCCCACCTCATATCCGGCAAACAATTCACTTGTTATTCACATGAAACCTCCTCAGTTGCATATTGTTTTAAAGTATTCTCTGGAGATAGTGAGCTTTGGCCGAAAGCCTTAGCCACTCTGGGTTCTATTACGAGAAAATAAAGTTCTATCTATTTAAACTTTTGTTTATGTTTTATATATTATTTAGTGAAAATAAAGTTATTCGATTTGTTATCCAAGTATTACGTTAGCTATGGCCACATATAATTATTGATTACGAAATGTTTTTTACACATAAATTTATTAAAACAGACTCTAAAAGATTCCATCTGTACAGTTTTAACTTAAAAATATTAAACATCAACTTATAGTTCAATATTTTTAATATATTATATCTCTTCATAAATAGTAGAAAAAATAATTTAACCGAAGTCAGACAGAGAGAGTTTGCGATGTCAAATGAATTCTCAAACACTCAATCTAGAAGAGTTGCTAGGTAAAGAGAACTTTATTCTCCAACCAATTCAAAGTGGAGCGGCAATTTGATTGTGCCAAACCTACTTAGTCAAATCTCGATGCAAAGTGAATAGAGAAGTCTTTGAGTCTGATACCCATTATCAGTATGTATATATAAAACCAAAGAGGCTCAATAGTGTTGACTAATTTATTAATGTAAAATTTGTTAAAACGTTACCTTTATATTTGAAATACCTCTTAAAATATTTTTCTTACTTTTAGCTAATTATGATAAATTTAAGTTTAACTTGGGACTCAAACATAACGCAATAAACAAAAAATGGCGTTTATATTTTTTATAACAATAACAGATTATTCACACACTTTGGAAATTAATCAAGGAAAATAAGTGAAAACTAGCTATTTATGAGCTTTAACTTTTAGAAGAAGGATTTAAAATAAGAAGATCTCCTCAGTGTGTTTAATTTACATTGAATAATGAGATAAAAAAAACCCATAACAAATAATTATATAATTTATCACTTTTAAATATTGTACTATATAGAACACTGTTATTTACTTTGTGCAATTTTAAAATTTTGATTATATTTAAAAACACAAAACTAAAAATTTTAGTTTTGATAATTATAAATTGGCCCAGGGAAGAATTAGTTTGAAGATCAATAGCTAAAAAATTAAGTTTTGATTTAAAACAGTTTGAACTCACAAACCAATAAACTACAAAATATAGTTCTAAAAACGTATGATAATGCAATCATTTAACATAATCTTCACGCTCGAAGTATACATGTTATTGATCGAAATAAATACATTTTTATATTTAAGCCTACATGTACATTGTACATAATGAAAAAAACACAAAAATAATAAAATACTGTTTGTAAATAATTGAAATTACTTGACGATACAGTAGAAAATAATAATAATAATAATAAAAAGTCATACACAAGTGGTAATAACAGTAAACTATAATAGGGAAGCTCATTTGTCATCACTCTCGAAATACATACTCTTTCATTTTAGTTTGAGTCTATTTTTCAAAAGCTTTTACTTTATTTTCCAAAACAATATACATGCTATTTCATTTATATGCTATTTAAATCAATTGCACTATCTTCAACTACATGAATGGTAATACATTGAAATATATATTCTAACCTTTAATAGAATTAATATTACATTTTGACATACTTTTTGCGTGCATTTGTAACCCTTACCTTCTATGGTTTCAGTAAACTAGCAAAAAAGGAAATTTTTTAGTAAACTGACATTTAAAATCATTTTATCGGAAGTTTATGTCAAGGTCACGACTTTAGAGAACTTAGTTTTCTACATTTAAATGAGTTTACATGAGAAGAAGAACAATTTTTTTTCATCTAAATTCTTTGAAATTAAGTTTAGAATATAGGATATAGGTTGTATACTTTTAATGTTTCCTGTAACGGTATTATTATACAATTATGTTCTTAACTCATTATTTGATAATGTGCTATTGAGAAAATGTTGTATGAATATTATGAAAAAATAATTAAATTTGTAACAAACAATTGGAGGACAATACTGAATATCCACTTACATTCAGCTGTGGCTCTGTTGATGTGGCAGCTGTTTGACCCAACCCTTGAAACGGGAAACTAATCAGAAATACTACGGACGGGATTAATCACAAAGCATATTATCTAAAACACATATCAAAAAGTTTAGTTTGTCGCTAAAAATCACCCCTAGCAAATATCTTATATTAACTGTCTATTTCATACTTGATATTGTATTGTTTTACGAATTAATTTGTAGCCTATTTTAGTGCAGTCCACAATACTAGTTGACATTTCATCTATCAGTTAGTACAGCTCTATTGAGATCTCATATAACGATTAGTGCATTCTAAAACTACCACGTTGAGATCTCTTCTAAAAGTTAGTGCAGTCTACAAATCTAGATTAGATATCATCTAACGATTAGTGTAAATTACAACTCTCTTTGAGATCTGATATAACAGTTACTGCAGTATATAACTCTAGTTTGAATCTCAACAAAAGTTATTGCAGTCTACAAAACTCTCGGTGAGATCTGATCTAACAGTTAGTGCAGCCTTCAGCTCTTGTTGAGATCTGATCTAACATTTGGCGCCGTCATCATGTATATAAAAAATAACATAAAAAGAGCCCCAGTGGGTGTTAGAGACGATATTTAAGTGTTTAACCAATTCAGAATTATATTGCTTCCATCGAATTCTGATAGTAGGACAGGTTGGTAATTAATAAGATTTAAAAACAAACATATTACCGGTACTTCGAGTTCTCCAATTTGTAGACATTTACTCAATAAAGGGGGCTTGTGTAGAAACAGTGAATACCTCCGTTTCCATCACTGTTCATTACTATAGTTCTTCTTCTTCACATTGATACGGTCCTTGGAGAAAAAGGCCACACAAAATAAAAAAAGGATGATCACCAGAGCAGGTGTGAGTCAGCTCAAAAAAATTCTCGAGCCAATGAAATGATAAACAAGCACAAGTATATCACCACACTCTTACTACAGAAGAAAAGGTCGATAGTGACAGAAAAGTACCCCAGGAAAGGGAAAGCTGGAAAAGAGATAAGTGGAATGGAGAACTGGACAACAGGCAACAGAAGACACCAAGTAGAAAAGGGAAAAACTGATGATTAAGTGACATAACACTACCTGCCATTCACAAAATAAAATAAAAAAAATAAAAATTTTAAAAAAATCAGTGAATAATTATAATTACACACACACACACACACACACACACACACACACACACACACACACACACACACACACACACACACACACACACACACACACACACACACACACACACACACACACACACACACACACACACACACACACACACACACACACACACACACACACACACACACACACACACACACACACACACACACACACACACACACACACACACACACACACACACACACACACACACACACACACACACACACACACACACACACACACACACACACACACACACACACACACACACACACACACACACACACACACACACACACACACACATACACACACACACACACACACACACACACACACACACACACACACACACGCACACACACACACACGCACGCACACACGCACGCACGCACGCACGCACGCACGCACGCACGCACGCACGCACGCACGCACGCACGCACGCACGCACGCACGCACGCACGCACGCACGCACGCACGCACGCACGCACACACACACACACACACACACACACACACATTGTTATTAAGTGTTATACGTACACCCATATACGTACAGTGTTATTGACCCACCCGCCTACCCGTATACGTACAGTGGTATTGACCCAACCACCCACCCGTACACGTACAGTGGTATTGACCCACCCACCCACCTGTACACGTACAGTAGTATTGACCCACCGTTAATACCACCGTACGTTTATGGGTGGGCGGGTGGGTCAATACCACCGTACGTGTACGGATGGGTCAATACCACCGTACGTGTACGGGTGGGCGGGTGGGTTATCACCACCGTACTTGCTAAAAATATCTCGATTATCTTGCAAATCAATAACGTATTACGTGAAAAATTGAATAGGAACAGAAAAGCAATCTTCCTCTTACTGAGAAAATCCAAAGATTACGTCCTATCTACTTGTCATTCTCTGAACCATTTTATTCTTTGACAAACTGATTGCAAACTCTTCTTCAATAGTGGATAAGTAAATCAATTGTGTTCATAATACTACGTATTAAATATATTTTGTAAGTTAATACAATTTAGGGATAAAGTTTTTGATAAATATTTAGTCATGGTACTCGTAAAAATAAAAAATAAAAACTACCTGTAATATTACGCTTAAATTTAGGAGTCATTGTCGAGATGACATAAATGTAGAATTAACATCACTCATTAACTATTGTCAGTGAAAAAGATGTCAAAGAAGGCTAAAATGTATATTAGAGTTTGTTTTAAAGATTATTGTGAGGGTTAGGCCCTACTTATTTATAACTGCAAAATAAATCCAGTTTATTTCATACAAATATTTTACGTTGATTCTGTGAAATTTTAACTATCCATAAAACAAATTAGACATTTATTCAACAATCGTTATGTTTACGGATATGTTAAATCTTTAACTTTAAAAGAATTATTTGATGGTTAATATTATTACTATATTATAGCATTAGTCAAGATTAAACCTTGATCTGTTTGAAGATTTACACAAGATATTTAACTATGCAAGTTATTATATTTTTTCGTTGTTTTTAAAGTAGGCAGATATTATTCACTAAATATTAATATAACTTGAAGGTTTATGCCTAATTATGTTTGTATTTGGTAATCATCTTCATAAAAAATAAAATATAAAACAATAAGCAATTACATTTTTACCTGAAGAAAGCTGCTTGAAAATAACATTGAAAAACATCGTCCAAAAAAAGACACTGGAAGAAAAGATTTAATGAAGTGTAACAAAAAGGCGTTCAGCGTTTATTGACGGAAATTGTTTCAGGAAAAAGTAACCACTTCTTTCCAAAGTTTTTTGAAACTGAACTTTTATCACTGTTTAAAAATTATATAATGTGTTCAAACTATGTCTATAAATATTGAATCTATAGTAAAATTATTAAACTACACACTCAAAGTATAAAACACTTATAAAAATCTATAAGAATTGAATACATATTTATTAGTGTTGTCCATAACATTTTCTAAACTTCTAAATATGCTTTAGTTTATGAATCTAATATTTAATAATTAGTTAATAGCTAATATTTAATATAAAAATGTTAAGTTAGCTCATCTGAACGTCTCCTATTGACTTTATGGATAGAATAAGACCTGGCGTAATGCGTAGTGAAATAGTTAAATTGAGTTAATAAACCAAAAACTACTGTAAGCAGAAAATATTGACATCCTTTCAACCTTTTGCATTACAATGAAGAATTAACTGACCTCAACAATG